>OY744614.1:18577716-18790216 GCA_963556255.1 Allolobophora icterica | reverse complement strand
AAATCACTGCCACGACAGGAAGTAGAGTACATATAGTTCTCAAGAGAGTTCTGCTGTAGCGCCACCTGTAGCCTAGAATATATATATAACAAGTTAATTCTAACACCCCCAACTTTATAAACATTCAAAATTCAGGGCAAAATCCTATTTCAGCAACCCCATGTCCAAGGTGCATTTCAAATGTACATGTTTGAATCGTCCCCTTGTTAAACAGTCCGCAATCATGTTTGTTGTTGCTATCTGCTCGCAGGCTTGGACTGGCCCACCGGGACACCGGGAAATTCCCGGTGGGCCGGTCGCCCGGGTTTGGACTGGGCCGGACGCCCAAAAAGAAAAAGAATTTAAAATATTTGGATATTTTAATTCTAATTCTTAATTCTAGTGTTATAAATTATGAAATATTGGCAGTGCATGGTTTTTACCAAGAAACTTGCACTGCCTTAAGTTGAATTTGCATGATCTGGCCTGTTCACATTTGTTTTTGACTTGGAAATTCGTTTTGACATTATCCTTATCACAAGTTGCTTGTGAGAGGTTATTTTCGAAATTTGAAATACAATTTTTAACAGATTAAGAAATTTGCTAAGTTTAGAGTCTTTCATGCTGATGGTTTGTGAAAAGGACTTTCTTCTCAGAATTTATAATGATGAAATCGTTGACGTTTGGCGTCAACTTGTGGTACAATGAAAAAATGCTTGTGTGAAGTTGTGTCTACTAATTCTATCAGGGTGAGAATTGTCAGGGGGTTGGGCGGTTAACCCCCTAGTCCTTCTTAGGACCCCACAGTTAGTCTTCATTGCACACTCCAACTCCACATGAATCAAAGTCTAACCTCCAGTCTTTTTTCTACAATCCTCATACTGAATTCTGTCATGATGTCAAGTTTTTTTAAATGAACTAAACCGTGCACAGTGCACTACATGTACATAATGTAACAGTTGGTTCCAAACATATTTTACGAATTTGCAACAAATCAGAAATTCAAACGTATATATGAGTTAATTTCTTAATCTTTTAATATTCATTTAACAATATTATGCCATGTGGCCCATTTATAGCTAAAACTTCCCTCCATTTTATGTTAAATGTTACAAAAAGCATTGGCAGGCACCACACAGGCCCCTTATCCTGAAAGGTTTCGTGCCTTCTGCGCTCCATTATGTGGGCCGCCATGACCAACTTTCCCGGGCCGCTTTTGCGAGCCAGTCCGACCCTGTCTGCTCATCACGTAGCCTATATGATATCTGCAAGAGCAATCTCTGATGCTATGGAGTTGGACAGCAATGTGCTTGGTTTTAGGTCGATATCCAGGATTTCTTGCAAGATCAATCTTATCTTTATTATCGCAGACAATCTTCGTTGGTTTTCCTGTACACCAGTTTTAAGCTAGCAGTCTGTCGGAGATATCGAAAGATTCTTTTCTCCAGACGGATCTTTTGAAATTTGAATGGAACGTTTACAAGTAGGCCTAGGGCGCTACCAGCCCGATGATTGTATTCTGTTATAATTAAGCACCATCGATTGACACCTTGTGTTAGACACCGTGCACTATATAGAAATTGACATCACACTATCGCCGAAAGCGTGGCATTTAAGTTTAGTAAGTAAGTATATTGATTAAACCGGTTGCTGAAAATCCGCGCAAGCATAAAAAGTCATAAACGGAATAAATGAGAATAGGCCTACAAGCCTATGCCTCCGTGTAAAAGTTTCCTCATATTATTGTCCACACGGTTCAGGAACCTGTCTTGATAACGTGGTTGGATAGAAAAATAAGTTGGTTTTCTAGGTTGTATAGCAGCTTGTGAGCTGGTGACCTGCCGGCAGAGCTCGTCAAAAATGGGACTGTCACCAGGGAAGTACCATATCGGGTCAACCGGCCTATGATGGTTTGATTCTTATTTTTGATCCTGCTGTTGAGCAAACCACACCATACAGAGCTCGCATACAGGATAATGCAGCATGCGCGCTTCTGTGGTCGCGCAAAGTTTCAGCGTGTTGTTTCTTAAAATAAAACAGAGAACCAGCGTGAACTCGATGTTGAAGCAGAGAACCAGATTTTTCGGGCCGGTCTTTTCTCTGGAGCACGTTGGAGCATAAGCGTGATTCAATGTAAGTGCGTGAATCTATGTAACTGTTGGCGTTTCTGTTAACTTTTATATAATTAGAAGCCAGTATTCTGCATTATAGACTTCTAATCGAAATTGTCACGAAAAGTTAGATTTTTCCAAATAATTTTGTTTCAACTTAAAGAATCGATTTCGGACGAAATCTGTTTCGACGATTCGCTACGCACACGTATACAGGGATATATTTCTAAATGTAGATTACATTAATTGGGTCTGGTCCGAATCCCCGAAACCCGAATCCCCGAAACGAATTTCGGCCGAATTCCCGAAATAGATTTTAGACTAAAATTATAAATAAAGAGGTGAATAGGCAGTATATCGAGATACATCAAGGCCACGCTAGGTCTATGTCATGTACGAGTTTACAAATTAACTTTGAATAGTTTTGGAGAGTTCGCCCGCTTTCTATAAAACTGTTTTCGGGAAATCGGGCTTTTGTGCATTTTCAGCGTTTTCGGGGATTCGGGTTTCGGGGATTCGGGTTAACTCCCATTAATTAAGTACTGCTAAACATGCCAAAAGTGCCACCAAATAATCTTAAACAATACACTGCGTGCCCCTTAGAATTTGAGGCAGATAATAATTATTTTATCATATTATGTGATAGTGTAAAAAATGAAATAGAAAACATTATTTCAAAGGTGCTTTTAGAAAAATTAGTAAATATAAAATCCTTCATAAAAGAAAATGGTTTCCTAGAGTGATAGTGTAATTTGAAGTTTGAAATATTGGGAAGCTCTGATTTTCTCATGGCAAAAAATTTTATGCTATCATATTCCTTGTCATGTAAAAATATATAAGTGGAGAGATGAGTTTTTTTCTAAATTGCATTATCTCAGTTGCAGACTTGATTCAGTGACCTGAGACTTCGAGTTAGACTTGTCGCTAATTTGGTGACTTGGTTGTGTGACTGAAAGCCACCTATTCGAAACAAAACTCGGGGCTGGTGACATGCTTACACCTTTGATATGGTGTCTAGAGTTAAGAATCTAGTTATTTTCTAATGCATTTATTTTCTATGTGTGTAATAACACTTTTAACTTAAACAAATAAACAACATTTTTAATTGACAGATTGATCGAGATTTTGCAACCGACTTCAGCTAACACGTTTAGTAAACTTTGGCCAACTGTGGCCACAAAACTCTGGCCGAGGATGATGCCACGTGACAACCTCAGATGACTCCTTGCATGTCTCTGGTAGGTATACATTTTAACAGTCTTTTAAAGTACTGTGTGATGATGATGATGATAATAAACATAACTGTGAAACACAGACAGCTGCACTCATGTGATTGAATGCAACAGAAAACGGTAGCAAATCATCACAGATGTTCCATCAATTTAACATACATGACTGCTTAGTCTGTTAATCGTACAACAGTATTGGTAATTTTTTATTTTGCTGTTATAAAAGTCTGACATAGAGCGTTGACTCAAGGAGGAAAATTTAAGGGTTCTAGCCTTCTAGGCTTATACATGTTCAAACTAATAATGTGGACTGTTATGAGTTTTTAAGTCAAGTTTAGTTGAAATGGATTGTGTTCTCGACCAAAACATTCGTTCAAATTGCAGATCATATTCATGACCTGGAAGCGAACTACGTTAAATACTTTCCTTCCATGAAGGGCGGTATTAATTGGATTCGAAACCCATTCAAAGTAGCCAAAACTTTTGTAGAAGATTATGTACGTCTTATTGAGATAACGTCGGACTCGCAAGTGAAGCAGACTTTCACTGAACTTTCATGAATCAATTTCTGGATCGAGCTAATTAATGAAACCCCACTGTCGTGAATTGTGCAGTTAGCGTGCATTTGCCATCTGACATGAGAATCTAGCTTTCTAGCATCAAACCATATATAAAAAAATTTTACGAGAAAAAGCAAAATCACCGTACACATATTCAAACTTCATATTTGTGCTCTATAAGTCTTGGTTTTAAAAACTGTACACTTTAACACTTCATATAAGAGAAAATAAATTGTTTTAAAAAATGGGTGTGTAGGCCTACTGTGTATTTAGTTAGGCCTATGTTAGTATGCTTCCCAGGCGCTACGTATGCCTCAATACGTTTAGTTCAGGTTGGGGTTCCGCCATAATATGAAAAGATGACAAGGGTTCCGTGGCCAAAAAGTTTGGGAAACGCTGGCCTAACAGATGCTGATGTGCCTTAAAGCCCTATCAAGGTTTGAAACGAGTACAGTACAGGCATGGTATCATCGCTAGTACTCATAATTTTTGTCATAATATTTGCTCATTATATTTTTAGACACGTTATGACCATTGCCTTGAGTCTTCTGCCTTCCTTGTTGCCCGAGACATCCAGTGGCAAAGGCAAGAGGAGTTCATTTTGGAAGCCGTTTTTATCCGAGTCCACGAACTACTTCATTGGTGTGCAGAAGCTTTTTATTATTTGCTGCTACTTTCTGATTTAATTATTTTAAAAAATGTTGTGTATTTATAATTTTAGTGTCAATGTTAAGAAGTTAACAACTCTATTACTGATTTTCATCACTGCATTTACCATGTAGACCCACACTGGCATAGTATTAGGGTGCTGGACTCTCAACGAGTCAACCCCAAGATCACGAGTTCAATTTATTTATTTACTTATTTTATAATTTTTATTCTATGTTTTATAATTATAGCCTGTCTCTCCCCTCTACAATCTGCTATCAGACAAGTACTGCTGGGAGTGCATCAAGCGTACCTACACAGGTGGGGGCATAAAAAAGTACACGTGCATGCAGGGAGAGAGGAGGGGTTCAATTTTTCCAGATTTCTTCATGCATACTAAATGGATGGACCCTTCTGGCCCTTCATTGTGGAATCAGCTTTTTCCTTTGGTCTGGGCTGCCCTACTATCTGGTAGTCCTGTCTCAGCTTTTCTTTGCCCTAAAACTTGCCTTTATTCCAGAGGACTTCCGCACTGATTGGTGAGCACTGGACAGAGACGCTTCATTGTGGAATCCGCTGTCTCCTGTGGTCCAGGCTGCACTACTATCTGGTGGTCCTGCCACAGCTTTTCTTTCACACTGGGGCGCCTCTGATTGGTGGGCACTGGGTAAAGGCGCTTTTTAAGCTTTGAAATACAAAACAGTACAATCAGTGCTTCTAGCTAATGTCCAATTGTGCGTTTGCTATGGTGTAATAAAGAATATACTTGCTTACTGCCTGCTCTGGGTGGTGTGAATTTGAAAGCATGCACTTTTCTTTATTTCTGTCTAACCGATTGTTTATGTTTGAACACTGTTTATTTCTATGAAGGCAAAATATTAATTGTTGTTTACATTACATTTATTTTAACAGCCTGGTTTAAGCATGGCTCAGTACATCAAGGAGGAGGCCAATAACCAGACGAAGACAAGTTCACCTACCACCACCACTGGGTCAAGTTGGGCGTGTCGAAAAAATGAACATCCTCAGCAGCGACCTGAGAGCCACCTCCCACATCGATGAGATTCTTAGAGCCTGTGCTAGTTCACTATGCGTTGCGCCTCCTGAAGCGATACATTTGGTTGCGGAGGCCACCATGGTTGGCCTACTCGTATACGCAGTATCGGCTTGGTGGGACTTTGCTGCAGCCCCCCGAGTGTCAGAGATTAGAACGATTCCTGGCCAGAACGAGGTGACTGGGATTCCTGCCACAATGTCAACTGTTACGGAGTGGGTCAAGGGGGCACATGGAGGCCTGCTCCAGGCAGTGGTCTGGAATGGCTCTCATGTTCTTCGCAGTTTTTTCCACCTATTGCCAACCGTTGCCGAGGCTTCAGACCCCGCGTCCACCCATTCGAACTTCCACCCCAAGACGATAAGAACTATAATATACCGAGAGTTCTGTTAAGCCCCAATAGCTAAATTTTGTCAAGAACAGAGTACATTAGTTTAATTTTATTTGTTATTTTTCTTCTCCAACGTATTCATCTGTTCCTAGTTGCGGTGTGCCAACCAGTGTCCAATGCCATGACTGCAGTGGACATGCTTGAAGACTTTTTTGGTTTTTGATGTCAATGTTTATTTTGGAGTGTCTAATGCGATGACTGCAGTGCACATGCTTGAAGACTTTTTATGTCAAATTTCCTGATGCTGCAAAGTCAGCTTAGCTATTCCTGCAGAGGGTGGTGTATGGACAAAAGCGGAACAAACCAGGACAAAGCGGAACAAACCAGGACAAAAGCGGAACAAAAGTGCTGCAGTTGTTGGCCGATTTGCATTGTATCTCTTAATTTAAACATTTCTTATTAAGAACTATCAAAATCAAACAACCCTGACAATCGTTTATTTACTTAAGAAAATTTTGTGTGCATGCTCTATACATTTGAAGTGTATTGAAGTTACATTTATTTGTTATGTTAAAGTGTTGGAAAATTCATGGAATTTTTAGTCTGGGACATTTGTAGTTTTTGGCAAGCACTTTAGTCATGTCTCGTGTTTTCTGCAAAAGTATGAACACCTATGTTCAGTATAATAAAGTTTAAACTTGTTAGTTCAATATAATGCAATCCTTACAATATTACCATTCCATGAAACAATATTTTTAGCCTGAATAATCATCGTAAGAAAGTTCATTGCAGCAATTGAAGTCCCATATTAAAGTATTAAGTTAAATAAGAAATAAAATGCTAGTTTGTTTTAACAACATAAAGTATTTTTTCAGTTGAAAAACCGATTCTTGGCCAAACCTGAAATTTTTTCAACTCGGGGAAAACTCGGTTTCATTTCGTTCAAAGACTGGCAACCCTGTCTTAATGTGGGATATATTTACATTTTACAGTTCCATTTGACATCACATATGAACTCTCACCTAACGTTAAATGTTTTCACGTTATGCAATATTTCACATGACAAGTTTTCATGTGCCATTAATGATAACATTCTGATCTAACTATAAGTAGCAAGCTTCATCAAATATGAATAAGTTTAATTGTAGAGACCTCTGAGTAGGTTTTTAAAGATGCGCTATATAAATTTCGAGAATGAATGAACGAATGAACTATGAAGAAAGCTGCCACTTCTGAAACGATGCCGATGTAACAATATAGGCGAGCTACATATACTATGAATAAGTTAATCCAGCGATACAGGCACATATGCGTCTCGTTAGTTCAATGTAGTGTTCACTATCCCATATTTGCCCGTAGTTCGCATAATGAATATTTATATAGGCAACCAAAGTTGCAGCTACAGAGATCAAACAAGATTCCGCTATACATCATTGAAAGGCCCAGTTCGCATAATGAATATTAACATAGGCAGTCAAAGTTGCAGCTACAGAGATCAAACAAGATTCCGCTATACATCATTGAAAGGCCCAGTTCGCATAATGAATATTAACATAGGCAGCCAAAGTTGCAGCTACATAGATCAAACAAGATTCCGCTATACATCATTGAGAGGCCCAGTTCGCATAATGAATATACTTATGCGGCCAAAGTTGTAGCTACAGCGCGCAGACCAGGTCTTAATAGTCGTGCTAAGTTGGCTAAACTGAGCATGAGGGTGATCAATGAACGCGCGCGTATTCGCCGCTCGGAAGCATTGACTTGAAATAAGCGAACTATCGCAGCAGCTGTCTGTATGCGCCAATCTATATAAGGCAATTTCTATAGGTGAACCACAGGCGTGCTAATTCAAATCACCAGCAGCATTCAAAGAAGAATAGGCTTGATATTTTAAGGCAAATTACCTACATTCGGATAACCATGAAGATTTACGTGGAACAGATCAAGGCTTAGGAAGCTAATTTTTACCTATGAATTTTAGTTCTTTTGTCCGCGGATTCGGCTGACATAACTTGGCAAATTTAAGAGTGAGGGAAAGACAGGGAGGGAGAAAGAGAGGAAGTAAGGGAGAAAGAGAGAGAGAGGGAGGAGGGGAGAGAGGGAGGGAGAAAAAGAGAGAGAGAGGAAACAAAATATCCATACATACTTGTTTTTATCTAGTGCACAGTGACATATAGATATTCGATGGGATCTAAGGCGCTATATAAAAATCGCATTTATATAGCGCCTAAACATGGCTATCTAACAGCTTCAAAAAGCTACATGTACTTTTACATATGTAGGCCTATATTATATACACAGCGGCGTAGCTAGGATATGTTGCGCCCGAGGACAAACTATGAAATTGGCGCCCCCCCCCTGTTAACATTTTCGAAATACCTCGAATGGCAATTTTAATTTTAATGAAATAAAATAGCAAAACTACAAACTAATAGTTTAGTATAGTTAGGTTCTGTAATTCTACGATTGTAAACATCGTGTTAAAAATGTCAATATATTCAAATTAGGTCCTATACACGACTGTCCTAGACACGTAGACATAGTTTTCAGCTTCTGTCATCATTCTTGGCTTTTTAAAGAAAACTTGCCAGAAATGTACTAGACTTTTTTTATATCTTCTCAGCTTCTTTCTTTCTTTCCTTCAGCTCCACTTTGTTTTTTTCCTGGCATGGATATCAGATATAGGCCCCCTATTATTATTTAACTGAAAAATATAAAAAGCTTTTAAAATGTAAACTAATATCTTACAACAGCAGATAGCACATATTTTTTTATTTTATCCTAATAATAATGCTTCAGAATTGAAATCCAAGATAGCCAAACTGCAAGTACTGACTGACCGTGGGCTCTGATAATTCGGTCTTCACGCTCAGACTTAGACCGCATGTCTGCGTCTTATAGCTTGTAATTTTGACCTCTTGGCCCAATAAAGTAAACAAATCACTGCAGAGACCCTGTAACCATCAGCTGCCGAGTTGGGTGCAGCAGCCAGCACCAGCAATCGCCCTGTGTCCATGATGCCCATTGTATTAGTTCATACCCGGATTAGGGGCCGCAAGAGCCAATGTCGCCCGAGCTAGATCAACACTCAGGCAGCCCACACGTGGACAGAAGCTACTCCTACCCGGGGCAGCATGCTGCATACCACCACCCCTCTCTTCGGCCAGGGATGCAGCAGAATGCAGCTATTCATTTTCAGCCGGCTAAAAGTTTTCCAGACAGAGAAGTTGAGAATGGGGCGCCAAAATCATCCCTGACACACTTATTTAGAAGTAATGAGGATATAACTAGATATTTTTGGGGCGCCAAAATTAAATCTTATAATTTTTGGAATAAATTAGTTAAATTACATCAAAATTGGGAGAAAATTATTAATTTTGAACCCTCATTTTGGCATCCCCTTCCTTTGGCGCCCGGGGACACATGTCCCCCTCTGCCCCTCCCCTAGCTACGCCTCTGTATATACATATACACTGTGAACGGAAAAAACCAGACCTCTCTTATTACTACGATAATTTTTGTAATAATTTGCATATTTTAATAAAACGTGGTGGAACTTCAGTTTAAAGGATATGAATCATATAACTATTATTTTTTAGTTATAATGTGTGTTCAAAATGTCCTCCTTTGGCCTCAACACACGCACAAAGACGCGCTCGCCACTGACTAATTCCTTATCGATTACAGCTTGATCAAATTCATCCCATGCCCGAGTTATACGTTCACGCAGTTCTCAAAATTTTTAACTGCTTTAGCGCATTATTATCTGAGATTATAGTTTGGAATAAAATAGTTTTAGGCCCAATAACATTTTCAATATTTGGTGTTTATTTCCCTATTTATTGTAGAGGTCTGGTTTTTTCCCGTTCACAGTGTATATATATATTATTTCCGGAAATACATTAAGTATCTATAATTAATTATACATTGAATATACATCAATATATTTATATGTTTTTTTAAATATTAAATCATGCATTGACTATAACATATATGTATGTATGTATGTATGTATGTATGTATGTATGTATGTATGTATGTATGTATGTAATATATGTATGTATGTATGTGTATATGTATGTATGTATGTATGTATATATAATATATATATATATATATAATATCTAATAGTTAATATGTGGTAAATATCGTCAGTGAATGCGCGCACCTGTGCATTTGAAAACTGGAACGAGTTTCCTTTGATTTCCCCATGCAGGTATGACATCGCAAGGTTTCGCTTTCTATTCGCGTCGTTCAGCGTTAGAATCTTTCCATGGTTTCGGAAATCAGGAAGGTACGACCAAGGAAGAGGAGGGTGGACAAATTACTCGATATCCCTATAGTAGATATATTTCCGGGAAGCGCTAAATGCTGTTCCGGGAAATGTACTTCCTGCAGGGGTGGCAGAATGTGCGCCTCTCCGTCTTCCTGTCTGCAGCTTGTTCGACTTCCAATTTCTCGAGGAGTTTATTGCATTCTGCTCCGAGTTTCTTAAGCTTTTCTGTTCTGCTTCAGTCTGCTTAGTTTTGCTAATAATTTCTGCTCTGTTTCATGATATAATTACTCTGAATTTGATATTGACCTCATTTCAAAGTTCACTCAGAACCTACGGTAAAGCAATATTATTTCTGCTTTTATTAAGATCCACTGTCTAATGACTAAGTAGCCTATCAGGCGATGGCGCTGAGCAATTGTGAATGAAGGACTTGCTCAAGGTCCCTCCACAGTAACCGTCTCCGAGGATGAGGCGAAGGACTTGTACTCTTTATGTTACAAGGCGAGCGCTGTAACCAATCGGCTACACCGTACCAAACCACCTGCTTCGCAAGTTTCGTTCCAATTTGTTCTGAATTGTTCTATTTGATTCTAATCTGCTCTGCCATCGATGCACATTCGTCCGTTTCTCCAGTTGATTCTGCTAGATGACGATTATGGTCTGGTCCAGTTGGTCTGGTCTTTCCTGCTGTGAAGGAAAGGGGTTTGGTGAAGAGGATGAGGAAGAATAGGAAGAGGACAAGGAGGAAGAGCATTAGAAAAGAGGATGAAGAAGAAGAAGGGAGAGGAGTAGAAGGAAAAGGGCGAGGAGGAGGAAGAGGAAGATAAAGAAGACAAAACAAGTAAATGAAAAATGGAGGAGTGTCTGTCTCTCTCCCTGTCTGTGTGTCTTTCCATCAATCACTCTCTGTCTGTATGTCTATCCAGTGATTGTCTCTGTCTTTGTGTGTGTGTTACTGTGTGTCTCTCTGTCCTTCTGTGTGTGTGTGTGTGTGTGTGTGTGTGTGTGTGTCTGTCTGTCTGTCTGTCTGTCTGTCTGTCTGTCTGTCTGTCCGTATAGAATTCTTTTGGTTCCATTTCCTTTTAGAGACGAGGGAAGGAAACAGATGCAGCGAATGTTCGACATCTTCCACCAGTTCTTCCTCCACTCCTCCTCTTCCTCTTCTCTATCCTCCGCCTCCTTCTCTTTCTCCTCAGCCTCCTTATACTCCTCCTATAGGTCCTCCTGCCTATCCTCCTTCTCATTCTCGTCTAATGCGCTTTCTGCTTCTGTAACACCTCTCGCTTTCTCCGAAGATCCTCGTCTTCTCAAGCAAATGGAATGAGGATGGAATGAGGATGGAATCTTCATCGCCACCATCACCATCGCCAGCAGCAGCAGCATCATGATCCCCCAACCTGATCGTCAAGATCATGAATATCATCATCGTCATCATCGTCGTCGTCATCATCAGTGCAATCAACATCATCGTCATCATTCATTGCATATTCTTAGTATCAAGAGCAGAAGCAGCAACACAGTCATCATCTTGGTTATGATCATTCTTCATTTTCCTGCTTTGGTTTCTCCTTTCTTCCTGCTTTATTCCTAATTCTTTTCTTCTTTCTTGTCCTTGGTCTTGATCTTCTTTTCCTTCTTCCCCTTCCTAATCATTGTCATCGTTCTTCATCTTCCTCCTCCTCTTCCTTTATCTCTTCCTTCTCATCCAGCTCCTCCTCCTCCTCCTCCTCCTCCTCCTCCTCCTCCTCCTCCTCCTCCTCCTCCTCTATCTTCCGTCCTCTTGAGTCTCGTCCATGGAAGCCAGGCGACTATCTTCAATCATCATCATCATCATACGCCCCTTGGACTTTGGTCAGTGGAGGACAATGATGAAGACGACGACGACGGTGATGATGTTCGGGGCCTTTGGTGCGCTGGCTCCCTGTCGCAACGGACGGACGGACGTTCAGTGTTGCGTGACGACCAGATATGTTTGATATATTTGGTGGTTGATGTGCTATGCTACCAAATGTCAGACATGTCGAGTCGTCCTGCTTCGGACGTTAATCAGAGAACGAAGAAGATTCAGTGAGGCCTGCGGAAGGAAGGAGGGAAGGAGGAAAGGAGGGAAGGAAGGAAGGAAGGAAGGAGGGAAGGAGGGAAGGAAGGAAGGAAGGAAGGAAGGAAGGAAGGAAGGAAGGAGGGAGGGAGGGAGGGAGGGAGGGAGGGAGGGAGGGAGGGAGGGAGGGAGGGAGGGAGGGAGGGAGGGAGGGAGGGAGGGAGGGAGGGAGGGAGGGAGGGAGGGAGGGAGGGATGGAGGGAGGGAGGAAGGAAGGAAGGAAGGAAGGAAGGAAGGAAGGAAGGAAGGAAGGAAGGAAGGAAAAGGAAGGAAGGAAGGAAGGAAGGAAGGAAGGAAGGAGGGAAGGTGGGAGGGAAGGAAGGAAGGAGAAGACTGCCTGAACTGGGTAAGAATACGGCAGGATGGGACTGGATCACACAGAGACACTTACGGGGAGGGGTAAGGGGAGGCAGTAGTAGGCATGATAAGGCATGAGATGATAGGAGGCGGCAGAAGGAGACTGGAGGAGGCATAAAAGACATGAGGAGGCATGAGGAGACAGATTGGTGACTGTCGAGACTTTCTACATGATCAGTCAATAACGATCTCGAATGATGATTCAAAAGCAATTGAACGCCATGACCCTAGATCCGGTTTCTTGTTTTTATTATTGTAAATAATAAAAATTATAATAATAAACTCAAAATTATATTATTATTTTTAAAAATCATATATGAACGTTATTGTGCGCTGAATTATTTCTGTATATGTAACAATTGCAGGTTAAATGATGTGGCATTATTATTAGGGGAAAATATTATTATTATTATTTTTACTATTATTACTATTATTATTATTATTATTATTAATGATTATTAATCTGTCTGTCTGTCTGACGTGTGTGTGTGTGTCTGTCTGTCTGTCTGTCTGTCTGTCTGTCTGTCTGTCTGTCTGTCTGTCTGTCTGTCTGTCTGTCTGTCTGTCTGTCTGTCTTTCTGTCTGTCTGTCTGTCTGTCTGTCTGTCTGTGACCTCTCCTTATTTCTGAGTTATAACGACGGAATTATATTAATTTCACCGGAAGCGACCATCGACTGGTGCCTTGTGTCTCATAATTTACGGCGCTACAGAAGGCTTGAAAGTAGACTAAAGTAAGAATGTAATCTTTTAAGCTCTTGCACTTAAATCTAGTTTTCGACTTGTTTTAGACTAGCCTCGTTCCTAGTTTATAGACTTCAGTGAATAATTCAAGAATAATCAACAGATGGAGCTAGAGGTCTGCTCGTTCTAACCAATCCAGTCGTCAAAGGTATGTTCAGTGCAGGCACTCGCCGATTAACAGCATGCCACTGGTCTGCCATCAGAGAACATGGCGTCGAACGCTTGTGCTTGAGTTCCGTATGCGCCTTCACTTTATCACTAGGCCTCGCGTTCCCAGCGATCAGTGCGCACCCTAGCGATGAGAGGACGAACTCTCCAATCGGTGTTGTATTTGTGATAGATGGTGTCATGTGGCAACCATGTAGCGTATTTAATAGTCATGACCCCATGCGTAATCGAAGCTCTGGGGGCTTTACATTGGGATGTAGTGGCCCAAATATGGCTGACGGGCGACCCCTACGGGTATTTCTGGGGTGAGGTAGCCGGAGTTAGAGACGGGGTAGACTGCAGCTGATGGGTCGAGGGTACGGCCGACTGGGATAGCTGCCTGGAAGGGGGTTCCGCCGTGGACGGAGCAGTTGGTGTAGTCGACCAATTGATGTGCAGGGTGCGGACTGACCAGGGCAGGGATAGAAAGAGGAGGAGGGGCGGTCGCTGTTGGGAGATAGGTGTAGACGAACTGTTGCGGTAATCTGGAAAGAAACAAAAGTTCATTCAGTCTTATGAATAGGTATTCAAGAATGACAGGATAGACGGATGAATGACAGAATTAATTAATTAATGAGTGAATAAATGAATGAATTAATTACAGATCAATGAATGATTGAATGATTGAATGAGTCACCGAACGAATGAACGTCCGACTGACTGAGTGAATTACTGTCTGCTTGAAATGAATGAATGAACGAATGAATGAATGACTTGATGACGATGGTAAAGAAATGACGACGACGACAATGATGATGACAATGAAGATTTCATACCCCAGATAGGTTGGCATTCCAAATGTAGAGCCCTTCAAGTCGAGAGGAACTAGAGGAAGAAAATCAATTACATTCCCATAATTATTAAAACAAATAATAATAATAATAATAATAATAATAATAATAATAATAATAATAATAATAATAATAATAATAATAATAATCACTGATAGAAGCAATAGTGAAAATAACAATAATAATAATAATAATAACAATAATAATAATAATAGTAAATATAATAATAATAATAATAATAATAATAATAATAATAATAATAATAATAATAATAATAGTAATAAATATAATAAAAAATATAATAATAAAAATAGCTGCAGTAGTTGCCGTGGAAATGATAGTATAGTAGTAGTAGTAGTAGTAGTAGTAGTAGTAGTAGTAGTAGTAGTAGTAGTAGTAGTAGTAGTAGTAGTAGTAGTGGTAATGGTAATGGTGGTGGTAGTAGTAGTAGTATAGTTGTAATAGAATTGAGTGAAAACTAAGCCTGTAATTGGGTGTTACAATCAGGCAGCCAGACACAGATGGTTACACAGACAGACATTATCAGGCAGACAGACAGGTAGATGGATAGACATGGTCAGGCAGACAGACACACAGACAGACATGGTCTGGTAGATAGAACAACAGACAGACAGACGGACATGGTCGAGTAAGAGCAGAAACGTAGCAATCTATAATTGCGCTATGTGCCAAGCTTAAATATAGCGCCCCAAAGATCAACTGAACCAATAACGACAAAATTTGTATCTCGAATATAATATTTACAATAAATAATTATGTTCAAACGACAATCTTTAAACAAGCAGGTATCCATGTATTAATATTATATATACACACTTTTTTGTTGTTACTTAATTTTATTATATTTATTTCATTGTAAATGGAAATTATATTTCAAGATAAAGTAACTAATTAGTTTAATAATTAAATCATTCCGTCTAAACATTTGCGCCTCCTCTTAAGTTGCGCGCTGTTCCATGGCGCCGCTGGAACACCGCTTGCTTACGGCACTGAGTATAAGAGACATGCTACTGCAGACGAACAGACAGACGACAGACCATGAAGCTTAAGTAAGTAAGTAAGTATATTCTTTATCGAACCACCTGCATGCGCACTGTGGTTAACAAACATGTTATGCAGTTAGAGGCGTGAAACACAAGAAACAACATAAGTTGGAAAGGAAGCCAGCTAACTAGGTTAGAAGGCCAAACAATTGGATATGAATTTTACTGGTATAACATACTAGTTAAGAAATTCTTACGCGTTAGCGCGTCTGCCTTAGGAATCTTCCTGTTATAATGCGAGCGGGGACTCAGGTCATAGGTACGGATTATGGGAGGGGGGAGCAAGGGATGGAGAACGTGGCCAGGGTTGTGGAGTACCGCTGAAAAGAGAGCTCTGTCAGCTCTTGCACAAAGAAAATCGAAGGATTCACGGCTGGGCGGTAGATACCCATGCCGTATCAACCTCTTAACCAGCGCGCAAAGACGAGAGCGCTGCTCGACATTTGTGAAGCCCCACCAGGCAGGAGAGGCATAAAGCAATCTAGCTAAGGTATACTTGCTCGGACTACATCATACAGGCGAGGCCCACTGAGACCGTGTGCGGTAAGGCATATATACTGTCTTCTTGCAAGCAGACAGTTTAGTACGTTCGTGCTAGTGTGTGTTAGATGCCAGGCCATTTATGGAGCGCCTTTAGATGCATGTCAGGTACCTAGTAAGTCGTTGGCTTGTATTCTTGGCTTAGCTCCGAGGTAAGCGAGGTTCACGTTCGCCTTTCGTCCGTCGATTATTGGGTTCGGATCCTTGCAGATGAATTCCGCTGCTGACCGCTCTACCATTGTCACCTGTTGTAAAGACAGTTGCAAATCTGGGTTAATGCTGAGAAAAGACTGACAGGCAGGAAGACAGACAGACAGACAGACAGACAGACAGACAGACAGACAGACAGACAGACAGAGTGAGAAAGAGAAGAACGAGAAAGGAGAAGGATGAGATTGGACAGAAACAGAAGTGAATGAATAAATGAGCGAATGAATAAGTGACTGAATGAGTGAGAGAATGGGTGAGTGATTGTGTGAATGAATGAGTGAGTGAATGGGTTAATAAATGAATGAGTGAATGAATGAATGAGTTGGTGAGTGTGTGAATGAGTGAGTGAATGGGTTAATAAATGAATGAATGAATGAGTGAATAAATAAATGAGTGAGTGAATGAATCAGTGAATGAATGAATCAGTGACTGAATGCATGAGTGAATAATGAGTGAGTGAATGATTGAGTGAATAAATGAATGAGTGGATGAGTGAATGAGTGAGTGAATAAGTGAGTGAGCGAACGAGCGAATGATTGAACGAGTGAGTAGCTTGAGAAAGACGAGAAAGAGAGGGACAGACAAACAGACAGACATAAACACACAGGTAGCTCTGATAAACCATAAATTCAACACAGAGGCACTGCTTAACGACAGACAGACGTGAGAGACAGACAGACAGATAGACAGACAAACAGACAGAGAGAGACAAAGAGACAGAGACAGTAACAGGGACAGCTAATAAACTATAAATCGAGCATAAAGAGACTGTTAAACGGTGTGAGGGCAGTAAAAGAGGAGTGTGAGGTTGGGTGGTATTGCTGTTTCTCTCTTACTTTTTAAGTCTCGTATCTGTAATAAAGGCAGAGCATCCGTTTCCAATCCTTCGTCACACAAGTGCCTCCGCATCCTTACAACATCTCCAGACACCAGCCTATCTAGAATCAGTGCAGAAGCAGCGGCTAGCCTGTCAGCCACTGGATGCCCAGTCTGAGCATTTAGCGGCTGAGTTGTCAGCCGCTGTGTGACCCGTTTGACCACCAGCAAGTTGAAATCTGCCTTTTTCAGCGGCAAGTCTCAGCACCCTGCAGTGGTGGTACCAATGGTGCCAGCCGATGGGGCACAGTCTTAACATTCTACGACTAAGCCGACGACGTTGATCCTGTCTTGGTACCCATCGGCTGAGTTTTAGCCGTTGAGTGACAGTCATTAAGCAGCTGTCGGTTGGGTCAAACATCTTTGGGTTGGGTTGTTGGGGCCCAGGGTCTGAGCATTCAGCGGCTGAGCTGTGGGTCGTTTGACGGGCAGTCTAAGCGTCCCTTTTGCTTGGCTGCTGATGCTGATTGATGTGTACCTGGCGTCCATCAGTTACCGAAACCACTCGGTTCGTCAAGTGCACGCAGATTTTCTACATTTTCTTCAGGTAACAAACGCCGCCTGGGAGTCTCTTCTCCTACAGAAAAGCTCCAACAGGACCTGCCACTCCTATCCACTCACTCAGTGACGGCTTCCATTACTTCCTTCCCTCCCTCACGCCCTTTTCGCAATACCTTTAACCCTTAACTCGCCCGAGCGCAAACATTACAATCTGTTGAGAATTTGTAGCCCCAGCGTTGCAAGGTCAACGGGAAACGAACAGATCGCACCGGATAGGGTAAGATTAGATATCAAGGAAATTAGTCATGCATACGATAACTTCAATCGAAGCCCTTAACTGTGACTAAGAACAGGGAATCAAACGCACTGTGGGTGGAAATCCGTTGGTGACTTTTCTACCCATCTGAGCATTGAAAAACATTTAATTAATCCAATGATAGTTTAGACTAGCGTAGTTAGTGCCATTATAATTCCTCTTGAAGCGACGCTAGCCTACATAGGCCCTACAATAATTATCAATACAGTTACAAATTACATTTACTAATCTAATCCATGACTTCTAAAGCGCTTTATCGTAAATGCACAAAGCATCAATCGATGTCCAAGTGATAATAAGGTGGTCGAGAGTCATCCTCCGTTGGAGAAACATGGTTGAAATCCAATTGGTCAGGAAACTAGAGAATGAAGCTACGCTGTATACATAGGCCTAAGCTTAGACTTTTCACACCAAATTGAAGTCTAATCTCTTCACGAATTCCTGCCCTCACTCACCTAGCTGATATTCCGCCTACCAAACTTCCTCGACCTAAACCAAGGGTTCCCAACCTGGGGTGCTCGCACCCCAGGGGTATGAGATGGCATTTAAGGGGTGCGAGAAAGAGGGAAAGTATGGTACTATTGTACTCAATGTACATTTTTTTTCTAATTGCTCAATTTATATTTGCATTTCATGCACCGAGTCAAAAAGCTTATTTTTTAAAGTTCAATTGGTTCACCCACAATACTGTATGAGTGCATCTGATTCAATCTGTGGTTTTAAAAAATTGAAATTTGACTTTTTCATCTTCAAGGTGATATTACTTTTGTAGGGGTGCGAATATTAGTCAAACATTTCCTAGGGTTGTATGGCATAGAAAAGGTCGGGAACCTCTGACCTAAACGAAACCCGGCTGCCTTCGCAGCTCCTCTCTCGTCTTTCTGGCATCCAGACTTGGGTCTTCATTTGACAACTCTGCGGACAACCGCTCGAAAGTTGAACGACGCAACCCTCGTGAATAAGCTGTTGCCTCACGCTAAATTTTCAAGTGGCGTTTTATAAATTTGGAGTTAACAATTACGATTAAGCGAGTTGAAAGAGTCTTAGTAATCGGTAGACCTGGCAGACAACAATTAAGATATCGACGGAACGTGTATATCAGGGCAGCGAATTTACCAATGATCGTCTGTGATGAGCTGGTTAGTGGTTACTCCTATACCTAGGTTTCTGTGGGCGCTGTGGAAATCTTGAGATTCCGATTACGATTCGAAATGTTCAATATAATAGGCCTATTTTCTAACCCTCCTACGTCTATTACGGGCTCCATCAAGCCACCGAAGTTTCAGAAAATTATTGATAAAAAATATCCGCAAAGTTTGGCTAAATATAATTGACAGTTGAAGTCCCGCCTACGCTTCCCCTCCTCCATCCGCTCGACTCCTTCCGGGCAACAGGCAAAACTTGCTTTGTTGCTGAGTAAGCAACATGATTTTACGCCAGATGGATAATGTCTGCGCAAATTAAAACGGCGCCCTCTGTCGGCATTTTATGGCAATAAACAGGTGTCCGGCACGCGTCTATGCCGCTACTAGGGGCAGCTCTACCAGTGTTAGGGTGCACGCTTTCCCTGTTTGTCTGTTTCAAAAGGATAGGGACAGGCAGGCAGGCAGACAGACCAAAGGACGGGCGGGTGGGTGGGTGGGCGGGGGAGGCAAGAATAGGACAAATGAAAGGATTCGTGGATAGCTAGACATGGAGCATGTGATGGTAGCTGGACAATGCCATCGAAGACAAAGATGAAAGAACGAAAGAACGAATGAACGAATGGACAATGATGATGTTGACGATGATGGTGTTGTTGATGATGACGTCGTTGATGATGTTGTTGTTGATGATGATGATAATGATGATGATAATGTTGCTGACGATGATGATGATGTTGATGTTGTTGTCTGTGATGGTGTTGATGATGATGATAATGACGATTTATTGAATGTATGCACCAAATAAACATGAGAATTGAAATATAAAAGTAGATTCCATCGCAATGCTTTCGAAATGTATTAATATCACTAACACCAATTTTGTGGTACCATTGCTATCACTAGCACCAACGCCAACATTAATTGTGATGTATCGCGGTTATGTACTTAATGTGGTGTTACCCTGGAATTTTGTTTGCACACCAACCTTGAGTATAGTAATGATCATCGACCTCTTCCCTAAGCATTGTAACAGCACTGTCGCAATAGAAGTTTTATGGATTATCATTATTATTATCATTATTGTTATTCTTATTGTTACTATTGTTGTTGTTGTTATTATAATTATAATTATAATTATTATTATAATTATTATTATTATTATTATTATTATTATTATTATTATTATTATTATTATTATCATTATCATTATCATTATTATTATTATTATTATTATTATTATTATTATTATTATTATTATTATTATTATTATTATTATTATTATTATTATTATTATTATACAAAAGTATATTATATTTAACAATAACAACTAAATCATCTGAAGCGCCATCTCAGCGTCACTCAGACAGAGGTGGCAATGTCCTCGAGAGGCAGATGGCGTTGCAGAGTCACCGAAATCCGTTGGAGCAAATAAGATGTCTCCAGTGGATCGTGAGTTGCTTCCGTAATCCGCCTTCCCAACTCCACTACGAACTGTAGACCTTCCCCGCTCCAAGAGCCGCCCGTTTCCAAGGCGATCGCCACAAAGCCATGGGTGTTAGTGATGGCTGAGTATTTCACTCTCTTGGACCGTACTGAACGTTCCGCGGCTTCGCCAGCTCCGATGGATGTGTGGGAAAGATGGGAAGTGGCGTAAGTGTCTGGCACTGTCACATCCCATGTCAGGCATTGACCACGTGACCAAGGGATCAGTGTGACACCGTCTGGTCGCTTTCCATTTCCTCTTGAGAGGCCGAGAGGCTCTTTCTGAGCAGGGATTTTTGCTCTGCTCATCGCTCTCCAGATTACGTCATTCAGCATAGCGTGTCGCTGTTGTTTTCCGCCTCCTTTTCTACAAACCAGACCATGAAGACCTCTTGCGTCGACATTTTCTCGGCAGTGGTGGCACAAGTGCGGCTCACAGAGTGTCGTACCAAGCCTCACCCCGACTGCGATCCGTATCTCCTCGTCGGAGAGGCGGAGACCCAAAGCAGTCACAGGGGGAGCTAGCATCCAGTCACCAGAATGAGGTGTTCGTGACGCTAGCAGGCGAGCACGATCGCGTGGACAGCTGGTGGACTCGAGCAGGCCTGTCCGTGCCATGTCTGTATATCGAGTATCCCACTCCTTTTGGCGATGAGTTGCTGCTCCTGTTGGTGGTTCTGCACCTGTCAGTGTCATCCACGCGGTGAGTGCTGAGTTGGCAAGTTCGTATGGTATCTCAGCCAACTTTGTTGGTAAGATGCATGCCTGCAGTTCGGTTGTGCTAGCAGCAGAAGCCAGAAAGGCGGAAAGTGCCAGCGTAGAAGCACAACGAACTCCCAGACCACCATCTCTCACCGGCAAAGAAGCCTGGAGCCAACGGTCGTCATCAAGGTCAACGTTCAAGATGGTTGATAGCCCTTCTCTCAACAGGTGGTCAAACCGAGTCAAGCCCGGGCATTCGGTACAGACGGCTGTGCGCATACTGTATAATAGCTTGGGGACACTTAAACTGTTTCTCAGAAGAACAAGAGCATCGTGTGTGTAAAGTAAGGAGAGTCTTGTGACTGCTCTCTGCAGATCGTTAGCTTTCGATTCTAAGACCTTGTCTACAGCTGGACCTGGTATCAGGGGTGCACCCAACAAGGTCATCTGCTCGAAGGCAATGATTGTAAAGTCTTGAAACGCCAGGTCATCGATCGGCGTCTGGATGTTGTGGCAGGCGATTTCGCATTTGCTGCGGTTTAATTGCAAACCCAGCTTCTTTGATTCTTGCGCGATAAGGTTAACATCGGAGGCCACTGTCTCCTTGCTACCACCCAATGTCAGGTCATCCAAGTATCCAATCCGCAGATCCGATCTCAGCTTTATCAAAATCGGTTGTATTACAAGGCAGAACTCCAGAGGTCCCAATGGGTCGCCTTGCTGGGTACCCTCTTCAGATCGTATGATGTTTTTTGATCCATAGCGCAACAGTGGACGGTTGGAATAGGCGGCGTGAGCGAATTTGTAGAGTTCTGGGACGTCTCTAGCCACTGCCTCTAGAAGCGAATCTCTGCGCAGAGTGTTAAAGGCGTTAGTGAAATCAAGCTTCACTAGGACGCTATTATTAAACGAAGATTATTATTATTATTATTATTATTATTATTATTATTATTATTATTATTATTATTATTATTATTATTATTATTATTATTATTATTATTATTTTACCCGATCTTCATATTATATGCTTCCTCGGGACTTAAAATGGCTCCGGAGAATGGCTACTGTACATATTATTATTATTATTATTGTAATCATCATCATGATCATCGTCATCATGATCATCATGATCATCATGATCATCATTTTCAGTGTTGTTTTTGTTGTTGCAGTTGTTGTTATAGAGCCAAACTCACGAATCCGTATCCTCTGCTCTTTCCAGTCTGTCGATCTGTGATGACGACTGCCTCCTCGATGGATCCAAACTGTTCGAAGTACTTCCTCAGGGTCTGGTCCGTCGTGTGGTACGGAAGTCCTCCGACGAACAACTTCGTAAACGTCGTATCCTTCGACTGAACTATCGTCATCTTCTCGCAACCGTCTCTCGCACCAATGTAAACCTCTGATCAAGCTAGTAAAACAAATAGAAAAGATAATCAGGCTAGAAAAACGGCTAGAAAACTAATAACCAAATTAGAAAACAGATGACCAAACTAGAAGAACGGCTAGAAAACATATAATAAAATTAGAAAACCGACTAGAAAACGGAGAGTCAAAATAGAAAAACAAATGGTCAGAACTAGAAAAACGGTTCGAAAACAGATAATCAGATTAGAAAAACTGATGGTCAAACTAGAAAAACGGCTAGAAAACAGATAATTGAATTAGAAAAAAACATAATCAAACTAGAAAAACGGCGATAAAACATATAATAAAATTAGAAAACCGACTAGAAAACGGAAAGTCAAAATAGAAAAACAAATGGTCAGAACTAGAAAAACGGTTAGAAAACAGATAATCAGATTAGAAAAACTGATGGTCAAACTAGAAAAACGGCTAGAAAACAGATAATCAAATTAGAAAAGAACAAACAATCAACCTATAAAAACGGCTAAGAAACATATAATCAAATTAGAAAAACCGGTTCTCATACTAGCAAAACGGCTAGAAAACATAATCAAATTAGAAAAACCGATGATCAAACTAGAAAAACGGTTTGAAAACAGATAATCAAATTAGGAAAAAACAAATAATCAAACTAGGAAAACGGCTACAAAACATATAATCAAATTAGAAAAGCAGATGTTCAAACAAGAAAAACAGAAAACAAATAATCAGACTAAAAACCGGCTAGAAAACAGATAATCAAATTAGAAAACCAGATGATCAAGCTAGAAAAACGGCTAGAAAACAGATAATCAACTTAGAAAAACGAATGACAGTCAGTAAGCTAGAAAGGCAAATGATCAAACTATAACAAACTAGTGTATTAACCCGTCATAAATTATGACGTGACGACAGTGTATCATTATAGGCCTATAGGGCCTATGTATCGTTTGTTAAAATGCTCTGATCGCCGCCGTCAAGACGACCGTCGTCAAGACGGCAGTACAAACGGTTTCACAATTATAGAACAGAAGCCGTTTGTGACGTAGCGTCCTGCGACAGACAAATTTGCATATAAGGAAACTATATGTATAGATGATAACGTTTAAAACAACTAGAAAATAGGTAATCACTTTAGAAAAACAGTTAATGAAGGTAAAAAAAACAGTCCATCAAGGTAACAAAATAGGCAATATGTGGATGGGTATTCATGGTACGCGTACAAAGGAAACTATTAAATGATGACTTTTGTATCGTTCGTATGTCATGAAGCCAAATACATCGAGCAATGGTCGCTTCAAGTAAAACCTTCATCAAAACTCGTTACCAGGAAATTCATGCAGTGGGTGACCAACAAGTTTAAGCCAAGCAATCTAATCTAATCTAATCTAATCTCATAACTTCTATAGCGCCGTAGTCATTACGCACAAGGTCTAATCGATAGACGCTTCAAGGTAAGCCGTCAGAAATCAAAATGTTCAGACTCCAGAAAATTATAATATTATTATACTACTAGTGTATTTGCCCGTCATATTATGACGTCATATTATAGTATCGTTGGTTATCGCCATCGTCAAGACCGCCGTCGTCAAGACAACGGTTTATGTTTCACAATAGAACAGAACCCGTTTGTGACGTAGCGTCCCCCGACAGACGGACACTATTATGGATATTATATGTATAGATTCAATCAATCAAGCATTTTTAAAGCGAGCCTTCAAGGAAGATATTCAGAGGCGCTCCCAGCCCAACAGAAAGAGAAAGAGAACAGTGTTTATTACATTATGATTACTACTACTACCTCTACTACTACTACTACTACTGCTGCTGCTGCTGCTGCTGCTGCTGCTGCTGCTGCTGCTGCTGCTGCTGCTACTACTACTACTACTATTATTATTATTATTACTATTATTTTTATTACTACTACTACTACTACTGCTGCTGCTACTACTACCACTATGACTACTACTACTATTATTATTATTATTATTATTATTATTATTATTATTATTATTATTATTATTATTATTATTATTATTATTATTATTATTATTATTATTATAGCGCATTTTAAAGCATCACAATCTATTCACCAAGCATCAGTCAATGGCGCTGAGCAGTTGTGAGTGAAAGTCTTGCTCAAAGACAGAAGGCTCGAACCCTTAGTCTCTGCGTTACAAGGCGAGCTCTCTAACCAGTGTCTCACAAATAGTAACCAATGGCGGGCTTCCGCACAAATCCACAGCCCAACCAATGCATTCAAATGATACCTTGTTAAATCAGTGAGATTGAAGTTACCTTGAATCGATAATGACCTTCTCGTTTCCGTGTTGTTTTATGGCAATTCGGATAATTATTCAGGTAATATTGAGGCAGCTCTTCTGGTAATCAATGTAGCTCAGGCAATTCTTCAGGCGATTTGGGTAACTTTCCGGAAAATCAAGGCGGTTCAGGTAAACTTTCTTTTAAAATTAAGGCACTTCAGGTAACTGTCTGGATTATTCAGGTTCTGCAGGTAACTATCCGGATAGCTCAGGTAACATTCAGGTACTTCCTTCACCGGTTGAACGAGGCAGTAGCACAGTTCTATCGATCAGACTCTTCGAAGGGTAGGAGGCGTTTGTTGCTCCTCAACGGGACACAGATCAGAGGGGGAGCGCGAACGAGGGCGATGATCGGAAGATGGGGCAGGCGTTCTGTATGTGTCTTCGGGCTGTCAGATCGAGCGAGGGAGAGGGACGGACGGACGGACGGACGGACGGACGGACGGACGGGAGTATCAATCGTCCCTTATCAACGCATGCATCCCACGAAGTTTACACAGACATAGGAGAAGACGCCGAACCCGCTTTATGTCCTGGCATCAGAAACGACTTCAACGGAGCCGAGGTTGTTTTGCTTTCTTCCCCTCGAGCTCCTTCGATGCCCCTCTGCGCCGCCAGGTTTCAGGCTAAACCATATCCTCCTCCTTCTTCTCCTTCTCCTCCTCCTCCTCCTGTCTTCTCTCCAACCTCTCTTTCAGCTCCTCTTCCTCCTTTTCGTCCTCCTATTCATCATCTTCGGTCTTCTTCTTCTCCTCCCTCTTATCTTCCTCCTTCTTCCCCTACATCCGCTCTTTTGTATATCCTCTCCAACTCCTCTTCCAGTTCCTATTATTCCTCCTATATATCTTCTCCCTATTCCTCCTATATAGCTCTCCTATTGCTTCTTCCATCACCCTTTCCACCCTCCACCTAATATTTCTGCACTCCCTTTCCTCCTCCTCCTCCTCGTCCTCCCATCCTCTTCCCCTTCTATGTCCTCTTCTAATCCTCCGGCAGCTCCTCTTTCTCTTCCGTTCATCTTGTATCTATACCAATTCCTCCGCCTACTCCTCTATTTAATCCTCCTATACCCATTTCTATCTCTTCTCCTCTTACTCCTGCTTTTTGTCATCCTCCTACGCTTCTTCCTCCTCACTTTTTTCCTCCTCTGTTTTCCATTTCTCCTACTCCTGTTTCCTCCTCACTTACTTCTTCTCCTCCTCCTCCTCCTCCTCCATCTCTTTCTCCTCCACTTCCTCCTGCGCTTCTTCCACGCTTACTTCCACCTTTATTTCCCTCCCTCCTTGCGTCCATCCTGTCTCTGTTGGTATCCGCCCTCACAGGGCCAGCGCTGTCTGCTTCCTGCAGGCGCCGCGTCTTCGCTCGTCGCCCCAGCGAAGAAGACAAGAGTAGGGGTCATGCCGGGAAAGGGAAAGGAATACTCGTTGGCCGGAGGCACTCAGGGAGAGGGTGGGAGAGAGGGGTACCACCCCTCGTCCGCTCCTAATCATAATCCAACGTATCGTTATGACAAGAGGAAGACAGTCAACGGTGATCGTTTTCTCGGTGGGATGGTTAGCTGGCCGATCCTGGCGGTGGGAGGAGAACAATGTCACGTGAGCTTTGTACAGTTTATATAGAGCGGGGTCATTGCACGATAGCAGAGCGGTTAGGTTGCTGGAATCTCCGCCCAGCTGTTGGGGTTCAAATCCTCGCTAAAGCAGAAGGACGTTTTGAAATACCTGGTCCCCAACCAAATCAGCCATAAGCTGTACACTGACACTATCACAGTCTATCAGTGGATATATGGAGCGGCGACTGAGGGGTTGATCAGCCGACCCTCAATATGTCGAGGCTAAAAAGTCACTTACGATTCATGCCCACGGCTAACTCTAAGGCTAGCTTAAGACACTGCTATTCTTCTTCTTCTTCTTCTTCTTCTTCTTCTTCTTCTTCTTCTTCTTCTTCTTCTTCTTCTTCTTCTTCTTCTTCTTCTTCTTCTTCTTCTTCTTCTTCTTCTTCTTCTTCTTCGTCGTCGTCGTCGTCGTCGTCGTCCTCATCACCACCACCACCACCACCACCACCACCACCACCGCCACCGCCACCACCTTCTTCTTCTTCTTCTTCTTCTTCTTCTTCTTCTTGTTTCTTCATCTTCTTCATCTTTTCCATTCTTCTTCTTCATCATCGACATCTTCTCATCCTCTTCATCATCGTCATCATCATCATCAGCACCGTCTTCTACTTCCTCCTCTATCGCTAATCTCAGTCTGTAGATCCTTCCACACGGCTAGACAAGAGCAGTGAAATCGACGAGATCCAACTGTCTTAGTGGTAATCGTTGCAATGATAAGACTCCTCCCGTTATTAGCGCAGCGTAAACAAGACCGCTGAGGAACTGACGCAACCAAAACACAGAACCCGAGGCGATAGGACCGATGCAAATCGCTGCTGGCATTTACAAGCAAAAATGGCCGACTGTTAGTCAACTCTTTACGGAAGCGTTAATGGTTGTCTATTGTTTAGCGTGCTGGGCTGTCAGCAGAGTGGTCGGTGGTTCAAATCCCTGCCAGGCAGAAATCAGTTTTTAAAATTCTGCTCCATCTGCGCCCCCTAGCGACCTCTGCTGTAATGAGTACACTGACCAGGCACTGTCGGTGGGAAGATAAGGCGACGAGGGAGAGGACTGGTCACCCGCCATCGTATTTTGGGGCTAAGAAAATGGGGCTAAGTCACTGACGCTATGATGTAAGACACGGTAGCCGATTGGTTAGAGCGCTCGCCCTTTAACGCGGAGAGTACGGGTTCGAGCCTCTTCTTCCGAGACGGATACTGTGTGGGAACCTTGGACAACTCCACTCACGATGCTCAGGCCCATCGATTTGGTCATTTGATAGCGGTGGCTACTACTACTACTACTACTACTACTACTACTACTACTACTACTACTACTACTACTACTACTACTACTACCAATAATAATAATAATAATATTATTATTATGATCTCGATTGTACTGTCATTTTCTGATGTGATCTTGCTGTGTGCTTGTCGATTTGAATTAATAAAGATAATAATAATAATAATAATAATAATAATAATAATAATAATAATAATAATAATAATAATAATAATAATAATAATAATAATAATAATAATAATAATAATAACTGTATGACGGCCTATAGCCTAGACATAGTGACTGGAAACAATAAACAATTCGTCTGTATATGAGTTTATTGGTTATATGAAGAAATAAATTCGTGTATAATAATAATAATAATAATAATAATAATAATAATAATAATAATAATAATAATAATAATAATAAGCGGACGTGGATCAAATCGAGAGAGGTTGCTCAGTCCTGGGCCTCTCGCTCAACCGCGCCAAATGCGAACTTATCACCGCGGGCCCCGAAATCAGCGCCGAGAACGCCCTGATGCAGTTCGTCCGCGTGAGCCCAACAACAGCCACACTCCTAGGGGCTCCGCTTTCATCAATGGAGGCCCTCTCCTCTACCCTCGACACCTGCGTGGCCAACCTCAGGAGGGCGCTCGACAAACTCCAACACATCGACAGACAGAGTTCTCTACTGATCCTCAGATGCTCCCTCGGCTCGCCGAGGCTCATGCACATATTGAGAAGCACCCCCTGCCACGATCAACCACGTCTGGAGGTTTATGATGAGCTGCTACGGACAGAAGTCGGCCGGATGCTTAACGTCTCGATGAACGACGACCAATGGTCTCAAGCCTCTCTTCCGATTAGGATGGGGGGATTGGGAGTAAGGAGGGTGTCCTCGCTGGCACTTCCCGCCTTCTTGGCTTCGGCCGCGGGCACCTTCCAAACCCAGTCCCTCATCTTGGGTACTATTTCGGTGACCCCTGACGCGGCACATGACTCGGCGAAGACTACCTGGCTTCAGCTTTCTGGGGTTCCGATCCCGACGGTCACGCCCGGTCGTGGACAGAGACACTGGGACGGTCCGCTACTACACGCAGCCCTCTCGACGCTCGAGGATAAACAGTGGCGGCGCCAGGATTTCAGGTTTGGGGGGGCTGAAGCCCTAAGCTCTCCCATTTCTCCCCTCCTCCTCTGCCCCTCCCTTTTTCTCCGTCCTATTCCCCCTTCCTGTACTTCTCTCTCCCTCTCTCTCTTTCTCTTCTATACCTGCCCCTCTTCGTCCCCTTCCTTTCCCTTTCCTCCATCCCTCCGGACCCTCCCTAGTACTTTCCCTTTCTCCTGCAACCCACCCCTGCCGCGAAGCGGCACCCCTTTAGATGAAGCGGGGATCCCCGGAAAAAATTTTCAGGTTCCAGATGCCTGTAGGTGCGTTTTGGCACACGTCCAGTGAAAAAACATGGCATGGATGGAATCACTACGGGACTACATCAAGGAGGAGGAGAAACAGTTGTTAACGCTATGCATACCGTTGTTACAAAGATTCAACAAGTGGAAGAAATGCCAGACGACTGGGCAAAATCGACAATCGTCCATAAATACAAAAGAAAAGGAGATCCATAAGACTGAAAAAATTACACAGGGATTAGCATACAGAGCATTCCAGGAAATGTCGTCACCAAAATGATACAAAGCAGAATGAAGCAGTATGTTGAGAGAGCACTTGGAGAAGAGCAAGCCGGGTTCAGACCAGGAAGAAGCACAATTGATCAACTATTCACAATGAGACAGATACTTGAAAAAAGCATAGAACACAACCAGAAAGTCTTCATCAACTTAATAGACTTCAAACAAGCATTCGACAGTATATGGCATGATGGAATGTGGACAGTGATGCAAAACGCAGGAATACCAGCTAGATGCAGTACATGTAAGCTGGGTTTACAAAAAGTGTTTTTGTTTTTATCTGTTATTGTTAATTTTTAAAAAAAATTCTGAAACTCTGCACACAATATTTAGACTTTTTTTGTCATTTTGGTGTCACTCCCTCGGAAGGTGTCAGCTGGTGCGGCCCGCACTCGTTAGTGACGCCACTGTCTGTACATAACTTTGGAGGCACAGATTTTGGCAGAAAAATTTTTGCCTTTTTTTCTTTGGCAATGCATGGGAAGGGGAATAGAGGGTAAGTAATGAAGTATTTATTTGCTACCTTCGTTAAAGGAAATGAACATAACTGCACAAATTGCACAAATTTACAAATTTAGTGGCAGGCTGCCGGTGAATTCACGCAGGTCCCAATGTTGCAACATGAATAAAAGTTTTGGAACACTGTTTATTCACAGTTGGGTAGTTGGAATTTAACAATGATTGAATTACAGGATATGGGATTTTATTAAGGTGTAAGAAAATATTCTCTACAAATATGTCTTACATTTACAAGACTAAATAGGCAGATAACTACATATTTTAGTTAAATAAATATCTTGCTGTGTTAGTTAACTAACAAACATCGAATTAGAAATACATAGGGCCTATATAACATATGCAACCATAGGCTTAGACTCTGGGGGGAGCCGTGGCACGTGCTCCCCAATAATTAAGATTTACTGTACATACCTGATTTATTCTTTTTTTGCTGGGACTGAAATAACTTAACAATGACTGTCTGAGACGTTTGATGGAAGCCTTTTTCGAAGATACATACGTTAGAAGTAGAAGCCATGGCTCGTCGGTAATGGGTCTTGCTATCGGTCTTGAGACTTTTGCCTTGGTATTAAACCGTTGGTCTGTATTGGCCTTGTGTGCGTGGCTGCACATGTGTAGTGGTGTACTAAATGCAGAGAGAGAGACAGAGACATAGACAGAGAGACAGAGAGACAGAGACAGAAACGGAGAGAGATGCGGAGAGAGAGAGAGTGGGGGAGAGCATATGGTGCAGAGGCCAGCTTCCTCCAGCGCAGAGTGACGGAAGGGCGGGAAACGAGGAATTTTCTGCTATACAAGGTCATGTGTCAAACGGCAGCAGAGGTTTAGCACCCCCTAGTCCACCCCTGTTCATACATAGCGATGGCTATACTATAGCTTGTACAATCTGGATGATGGATGTGGGCTCTGTTAGTCATCTATGTTATACACAGCGGGCTACCTAGCTACGTTACAGACGCATCAGATTCTTTAAGAATTGTTGGGAAATGGCATTTGCTATTGAGCCTGCTGTGTATATGTAAGCATTGCAAAGCTTCAGAGATTTCCAGCGTTTTGTTTTGGGGGGCTGAACCACAGTTTGGGGGGGCTAAGCACCCCCTAGCCCACCCCTGGCGCCGCCACTGAGGATAAACTGCTTGATCCCTACGACCAGGCGAGACTGAAGGCGTCGCAGTCACCGCACGCCTCGGACTGGCTACACGCCCTCCCGATCGCTGCTCGCGGCCTCAGATTGGATGACGAGACAATGAGGGTGGCGGTCGGCCTACGATTGGGTCTGGCAATCTGCGAACCGCACAAATGCGCATGCGGTGCCTACGTCTCGTCCAGAGGCGCGCATGGGTTGTCATGCTCACTGGGGTTCGGCCGACAAGCTCGGCACAGCAACATCAACGACCTCATCCACCGCAGCCTCAACAGAGCCGGCATCCCGGCAGTCAAGGAACCGTCCGGCCTATCCAGGTCGGATGGAAAGAGACCGGATGGCCAGACCCTAATACCGTGGAGCGGCGGGCTGTCCTTATTGTGGGACGCGACGGTGGTAGACACGGTGGCTGCCTCTTATATCACGGAAACGGCGGCCAAGGCAGGAGGGGCGGCGGAGGTGGCTGCTACGAGAAAGAACATCAAGTACTCTGAACTACAGAGGAGATACATTTTCATACCTGTAGCGGTGGAAACCTTCGGTCTCCTCAACAGAGAAGGCCTCGCCTTTCTATCTGAACTTGGTCGCCGGCTGTCGAAAACCACCGATGACTCCCGCGAATCAAACCTCCTATTCAAGAGTCTTTCAGTGATGATTCAGCGCTTCAACGCAGTGGCCTTCCAAGGCACTATGTCAAAGCTGCCCGGAGCCAAAGAACAACAAACCCGTCTTTATACATCGCCTTCTTAACGGTGGTAGCGGCGGGAAACTCGTTTTGAGAGTGAACAGAACCTAGACATAATAATAATAATAATAATAATAATAATAATAATAATAATAAATAATAATAATAATATAATAATAATAATAATAATAATATTTATTCTATAATAATAATAATAATAATAATAATAATAATAATAATAATAATAATAATAATAATAATAATAATAATAATAATAATAATAATAATAATAATAATAATAATAATAATAATAATGAACTCCGAGAGACTAGCTTTCTGTTTCAGCATCTCTCAGCAACAGTTCAACGCTTTAATGCGGTGGTTTCAGCGGTTCCTTTGCCAAAGCTCTACCCGACATGGATGAGGGAACAGAAGTATACCTCGGGTGCCAACAAATAATAATGATATAAGATTCGTGTTCAATGACAAGCTCACTGACAAACCCCAGTAAGTAACATTGAAACTTATGACAGTACAATTACCAAGATTTTATAGAATACACGTCTTGGCAGCCTGTTAGGCGCCCGCTCATTTTACAGCTGCCTCCTAGGGAGTGGAAAATTGAGTCGACCTATAGGAAGCATACGGGTATCGAACCCCGTATTTCAAGATCTTATGTCCTTCGAGCAAGTATTTCAAGAGTACTACCATTCATCTATTCCCCTCCCAGGGTGGGATACATGACTTCCTCTCGGTGTAGCTTCATGGACTGTTCTTCTGGGATGACGGATTGGGTTTGTGCGCCATCGGTTGATGCCTTACGCATTATACACAGGCGCTATAAAAGTTACCATTGGATAATAAATAACGACACCTGATATGGATTATTCTATAAATATATCGCAGCAAACGAACAGATGCGTCCAACGCTGTAGCCTGGCTTCTGTCCTCTCATCATGTGGAGTATATGAGTATTGATTTCAAGTTCACTTGGAGTGACCAGCGACTGATGTCGTAGACATTATATAAAGGCGCTATAGAAGTCATTAGATTAGATTAGATTAGAGACCCATATACAGGTAGAGTGGTAGAGAAGCAAAATTGCTGGAACCGTGAGGTAACTGCACCTTACCGTCCGTCTCTGGTAGGAAACGGTCTGGTTGGAGGGAAGGAACCGCAGCCAGGTGGAAATTGGACCCAGGTGGAAACTGGAAGCAGATGGCGGAGGAAGAGGTTAACGGACGCGAATTAAAAACAAACTCAAGGTCACCGTGAAGGTCAGCGTTCCGACGATTAGATAAAGCGGAGCAGAAGCCAGAGCTCAGCATCACATCGTAAACAGGGATAAGGAAGAAACGAAGGCAGGGAGGAGCGAGGGAGGAGAGAGGGAGGGAGGAATGGATGGACTGACGGATGAATGGGTGAATGGAGGAAGAGACGAAGGGAAGGAGCGAAGGAGGGACGAAGGGAAAGAGGCAGGGAGGGAGGGAGTGGCAGGAAAGGAAACGTGGAGAAGAAAATATGTTGATATAGTAAATGATCCATGCTTGGAAATCAGACAACCAGAAAGACAGACAGACAGACAGACAGACAGACAGACAGACAGACAGACAGACAGACAGACAGACAGACAGACAGACAGACAGACAGACAGACAGACAGACAGACAGACAGACAGACAGACAGACAGACAGACAGACAGACAGACAGACAGACAGACAGACAGACAGACAGACAGACAGACAGACAGACAGACAGACAGACAGACAGATACACACACAGACACACACAAACACGCACACGGACAGACAGACTCTGGAGAGTTGTTGATGCTAAATGAAGACCATACATGTATACATCGTAAGACGACGAATCCCCGATGAAACATCTTCCTTCGATGAAGAACCATTCTTACAAAAATAAATCCCAACTCATCGACAATTTATATCAGAATATATTACAACGAAGGTCAACAGATTCTAACCACATATAGCTTATGTATAAATGTATTTATAAAGTAAATCATTTATATATATATATACTTGGTTGTATCTCGTTCAGTTCGATATATATATATATATATATATATATATATATATATATATATAAGTTATAGAACAATTGCATAGATAATAATAACTGAATTGTATTTGTTAGCTATGCAGTAAGTGAGAGCAATGTGTATACAAGTATATGCATGCATATATGTATACACTCAGTTCTGAATGCGTGTATGTATCCATGTATGTCTGCAAGTATGTATGTATGGAAGCATGCATGCACACATGCATGTTTGTACGTATGTACGTGTGTACATATGTGCACATATACGGATGTATATATAAATATATATATATATATATATATATATATATATGTCAAAACATTTAACATAGAGCCTTTTAAGTGCCTCACAGAAGCGCCTCAAATGTATATAATATATATATATATATATATATATATATATATATATATATATATATATATATATATATATATATATATATATATATATATATATATATATATATATTTAGACACAATGTCATATTTGTTCGTCTGCATCCACATCTGTCTAAATATATTATACATTCGTATGTGTACAAAGGCCTAGTGTACGTGCACATGTGCATGTATAATATACTGCTCTCTCCCCTCTCTCCCCCTCATCCTCTCTCCCCTTTCTCTGTCTGTCTGTCTGTCTGTCTGTCTGTCTGTCTGTCTGTCTGTCTGTCTGTCTGTCTGTCTGTCTGTCTGTCTGTCTGTCTGTCTGTCCTCTTTGAACTTGTGTTTCACTGGCGCAGCTCACGTCGTTTTGACAGGCTCTAGAAAGATTAACGATCCTTTCTTTTCTCGCTGATGAGAAATAAAACATCACATGCAAGGAGAAGAACGGAACAGAACAGACAGATTGCGTTGAAGAAACCCTCGCATTGTATGTCTTACCCTCTCTACAAAGACCGATACTACAATCAGCTAAATGCGTGCGAGAAACGCCGCGCTCAAGCAGAAATCGCTTAGATGTTTCGTCTCGCAGACAGACAGACAGACAGACAGACAGACAGACAGACAGACAGACAGACAGACAGACAGACAGACAGACAGACAGACAGACAGACAGACAGACAAACAGACAGACAGACAGACAGACAGACAGACGCACACGCAGACACACACGCAGACACACAGATTGACAGACAAACAGAAAGTAAGAAAGACAGACAAGCAGGCAGGCAGGCGAATAAACAGACAGGCAGACAGACAAACAGATAGATGCAGACAGGCAGAGACACACAAAGACAGACGAGAAAGAAGACAGACACACAGACAAGCTCTAGGGATAAGCGGGCACAAAGACACACACAGGCAAGCATACAAACAGGCAGACAGAGAGACGAACGCCGTAAAAGAGGAAATCAGGTTTTGTTTTTATGATGGCGTCATGGAGAAAATCCGTCTGTCTGCTTCTGTCTTCGCCTCCGTCTTTGTTTTTGTCTCTTTCTGTTTGTCTCTTTAACTCTCTCTGTCTATATATATATATATATATATATATATATATATATATATATATATATATATATATATATATATATATATATATATATATATATATATATATATATATATATATATATATATATATATATATATATATATATATATATATATATATATATATATGACGCGGCCAAGAAAACGAAATACAGGAATCAAATCAAGAGACAATGGAGATCATTTATTCGTACCCATCGCCGCCAAATGGCTGGCGTCAGGAACTGATGATGAAGATGATGATTATATATATATATATATATAGAGAGAGAGAGAGAGAGAGAGAGAGAGAGAGAGAGAGAGAGAGAGAGAGAGAGAGAGAGAGAGAGAGAGAGAGAGAGAGAGAGAGAGAGAGAGAGAGAGAGAGAGAGAGAGAGAGAGAGAGAAAGAAAGGGGAGAGAGGATGAGGGGGAGAATATATATATCTCTCTCGCTTTATGTCACGCCCTACATATATATAGATATATACATACATATATATATATATGTATATATATATAATACAAGACGCAAGCAGACATAGCAGAGGGTAGGCAGACATACAATTAACAGGACAGGCACTTCAACAGAGGGACAGAGATGGGTAAACAAGAAAAAAAGGAAAAAAGTGGACGTAGAATGCGGACGTCCCTGTCTTTCCTTTATCTTCAAGTGGATCCACAGATACACGGCTCAGCCTTTGGATGGCAGATTGAAACTGAAATATTTAGGTACTTGACCTTTGAACTCGGATTCCTGCTAACCCCAAGTGGCTCGCGAGACCTGTGATTAACAAGATGTTTGGCGTTCCTTTTGGCTGCTTGCGTGTCTGTCTGCCTGTATGTCTGTCTACACCTGTGCGTGCTTCTGTGCCATTGTCTGTCTGTCTCTGTCTCTGTCCCAATCTCTGTCGGCGCCCCATTCTCGCTCTTCCACTCTTTTCTCTCCCTTTGTCTCCGTACTTGTCTCTGTTCATCTGTCTCTCTATCTTCCTGAATGTATGTTTGTTGGTCTGTATGCCTGTCCGTCTGTCTATTTGTAACCGAAGCATTTCTTCTTTGTTCCACTATACCTGAATCCGACTCTGACCTAGATGACCTTGAGTAAATGACCTCTATGACCTATTTTTTTATCAGTTAGTTAATTTTCTTTCGTTGCCTATTCCTGTGCCCTAAATCTAATTCAGTCATGACCTTGGATAGTTTGACCTTAGTTCGTTTAATCGTGGGTTGTTTGACCTTGGATCGTTTGACCTTGGGTAATTTGACCTTGAGACTATTGTCCTTGAACTTCGAACTGTCACTTGCTTCGTCTTCGCGTCCGCGTCGTGTGTGGTTCGTGTCTGCGGGCGTGCAGCTGGAGGTGGTCTGACCTTGCGAATGACCTTTCGCAGAACTGGCACTGGAATGGCTTGAGCCCCGTGTGCTTCCGGAAGTGGCGAGTCAGTTCATCAGATCGGGCAAAGGTCAGAGTGCACTCCGAGAAACTACATCGAAACGGTCGATCGCCTGCAAACAAAGAAAACATGGCTATCATCTTCATCGTCGTCGTCATCATCATCATCATCATCGTCATCATCATCATACTACTACTATTACTACTACTACTACTACTACTACTACTACTACTACTACTACTACTACTACTACTACTACTACTACTACTACTACTACTACTACTACTACTACTACTACTACTACTAATACTACTACTACTACTACTACTACTACTACCACTACTACTACTATTACTACTACTATTACTACTACTACTACTACTACTACTTATATACGACAGTGGTTTGTGTCGGTTGGTGCTTAGTCGGTTCGTCAATCACTTCGTTCTGCTGTCCGGGGAGATCTACAGGTTCCTTGTTTCTATAGATCAGCATGAGAGCACCGTGCGCTGTCCTGCATCTGTCCTTCCCTTTGGAACAGCAGCCTTCCTCTGAACATCCGCACTATTCCTGTCAACTCGTCGCAAGCAACATTCTCGTCAGTTGTTAAGACGTACCTGTTTACATCTCTTATACGGCCATGTATACATGTATACACAGCGTTTTCGAGAGGCTCTGAAAATGTGCTCTATATAAAAGCCCCCAGATACATAAATACTCACCCTACTAATCTATTCCAATTTAATCTAATCTAATCTTAATTATTTATAAGACTCCTTTATCATTAATTATTTATATGACTCCTTTATCATTAATTATTTATATGACTCCTTTATCATTAATTATTTATATGACTCCTTTATCATTAATTATTTATATGACTCCTTTATCATTAATTATTTATATGACTCCTTTATCGTTAATTATTTATATGACTCCTTTATCATTAATTATTTATATGACTCCTTTATCATTAATTATTTATATGACTCCTTTATCGTTAATTATTTATATGACTCCTTTATCATTAATTATTTATATGACTCCTTTATCGTTAATTATTTATATGACTCCTTTATCATTAATTATTTATATGACTCCTTTATCATTAATTATCTATATGACTCCTTTATCATTAATTATTTATATGACTCCTTTATCATTAATTATTTATATGACTCCTTTATCATTAATTATTTATATGACTCCTTTATCATTAATTATTTATATGACTCCTTTATCATTAATTATTTATATGACTCCTTTATCATTAATTATTTATATGACTCCTTTATCATTAATTATTTATATGACTCCTTTATCATTAATTATTTATATGACTCCTTTGTCATTAATTATTTATATAACTCCTTTGTCATTAATTATTTATATGACTCCCTTATCATTAATTATTTAGTTGACTCCTTTGTCGTTAATTATTTATATAACTCCTTCATCATACTGCCAAAAGCATCAGTCGATGGTTCTTTCACGTGAAACCTTAGTTGAAGTCATAATCGATTGGAGAAGCTATGGGTTGAAATCCGATCAATCAGAGAAACCAGAAATCAAGAAGTTACGGAAGGTAAGCAAGCTGAAACAGTTTAAAGTTTAGCTCTGAATGGGATTGGTATTACTACTACTATTACTGCTACAAGTCTACAACCACAGTACTGCTACTGTTACTACCCCTACAACCACTACTGTTATTATTACTAAAATACTACTATACTACTACTACTACTACTACTACTACTACTACTACTACTACTACTATGAATAATAATTATTAATAATAATAAATAATAATACTAATAATTTTTTAATCCTAAGGGATCAATGAATATTTTATGTAAAAATAATGACAGTCGTCATCATCAAAAGCAGCAGTAACAGCATCATCATCATCGTCGTCGTTACAATCGTTAGTATCTTACTCTACCTCTTCTTCCTCTTCTTCGTCAACATCGTCGTCGTCATCATCACCCTTGTCGTCACTCTATTGATCATTATTCAGTTTACTGTCCTGAATGTCATTGTTTTACTCACATGTACTGTGTAACTATCGCATTCATCCGACTAATTTAATGTGAAGTAGTTCCAGGCTCACCTGTATGAATTCGCTTATGAGCCTTCAGGTGTGAACTTTTCGTGTAAGCCTTGTGGCAATCTAAAAGCAGGACACACAGACTATGAAAAACAATCGTAACAAAACGAAGTAGACCTAATGTGTTGTACCAGAATGTAATCACTTGTGTAGTGCACCGTTCGAAGTTAGAGAAAAATATTAGATGATAGTGTGTGTGTGTGTGTGCGTGCGTGTGTAGTTTCTGCTTAATGACACTATTTATAATGACACTGCATCATGGCGACGATGATCAGCGTCGCCCTCCTTCTTTACCCAGGTTTGGACTGGCATCATCTGAAAAATGTCATTGATGCTTTGTGCGTTACAACAAAGTTTTCCGTGATAGACTAAAGTTGAGTAGATTAGATTGCAATAGATTAGAAGAGAGTGGAATTGGATTAGAATGGATTAGATTCTAATGGATAAAATAGATTAGATTACAGTAAATTAGATCAGATTAGAATATATTAGAACATGCTAGAATAGACTAGAATGTATTAGAATAAATTAGATTATATTAGAATATATAATATTAGATTAGATGATATTGTATCAGAATAGATTGCAGTAGAATGGATTTGATTGGATTAGATTTTATTGGAATAGATTAGTATATGTTAGAATAAATTAGATTATAAAAGATTAGATTAGATTTGAATAGATTAGATTCGGCTAACGTGTGAGAGTGGTCTGTGGAGGTGATAAGTGAGATTGATTATATGGGTTAGTATCAGTTCTCACGTTATAAGGCCAGTGATTCTTTTCCCACCGCTGCCAATTTGAATGAGTGCAACCACTGCAGCACCATTTAAGGTCACCGGGTACGGACCGTGTCTCCCCCTTCCCTAACGCTTGGTGGAGTATACGACTACGAGAGCGGCAAATGAAGGCTTGACGTAGGTGAGCGGGCGTTGTTACATTCCGTTTCGCCAACTGATACAAGAATTGATCATTTGACTCATGGAACAGGGTGGTTATGTGCCCGCTATGGTTCAAGATGACAAGATTCTTTCTATGGGTGACCACGGAAGTTCGTCTTCTTTACGCGTGAAGGCTGTGATGGTATGCATTTGACAGGAAAATCCGAACAGTTCGCGAATCCTCGATATAGCAATGGTTCTATTAATCAAATGTGTCTTTACAATAGACTGGTAGCGTGACGCGCTAAACGCGCGTGAACCTACTCATAAATCAAATCCACACAAGGATTAGGCATCGCATAGAAATTTTTTAACAATTTCACTGTGTAATTTTGGTATACCATACAGCACGTATAAATAAATATCACACACGATGTCATATGCATGTGCTATATTATACTTTTATGAGTCACTCTGAGTCATTTTCAGTGTATAACTACGAGTGGCAGACAGGGGGGTTCCGGTCCGCTATTCCGGGGGTCCGCTATTCCGGGGCCCACTATTCCGGGGGTCCGCTATTCCGCGGATCCGCCGGAATATACATACATACATACATACAACATACATACATACACACGTACATACATATGTACATACATACATACACCCGCTCATACATACACACGCACATACATACATACATGTGCATACATAGATTATATACATATATATACATACATACATGTATGTACGTACATACATACATGCACACGTACGTACATACACACGTACATACAACTACATACATACATGTACATGTTCCTACATACAATCATACATGTATGTACATACATACATACGTGCACACGTACATGCATACACACGTACATACCTACATACATACATGTACATACATAGATTATATACATATATATATACATGTATGTACATACATACATGCATACCTTCACACGTACATACATACATAGATAAATGTACATATATACATGATATATATATACATATACATACATATGCATGTATGTGTATGTATGTATGTGTGTACATAAATACATACATACACACACATACATATCCGCATGCACACGTACATACATACAAACATACATACATACATACATACATGCATACCTTCACACGTACATACATACATACATAGATAAATGTATGTACATAATTATATACATACGTATGCATGTATGTATGTATGTATGTATGTGTGTACATAAATACATACATACACACACATACATACCCGCAGGCACACGTACATACATACAAACATAGATACATACATGCAAGCATACATGCACACGTACATGCATACGCACTTACATACACACATACATACACGCATGTATGTACATACACAAACACATACCCATTTTCACAACGCGCACAAACGTACATGCATGCATATATACATACAAGTATATACATATATACATACATACATAAATACATTTATGTACATACATAATACTTAAATACACACGTACATACATGCATACATGTATATACATCCATTTATGTATGTGCATATATACATACTTACATACATGCATATATGTACATTGTACATAAATACATACACACGTACATACATGTATGCATAAATACATGCATGTATATACACCGTGTCTCAAAATAAACTGTGCAAAATTGCTTCTGTCAGAACTTCGTCAAATTTCCACCAATTTTAAGAATTTTTGGTAGGTAGATGGCAAAATGGCTGAAATTTTATGTTATACATAAATTTTCCACCTCGTTTGACTCATGTCACCGCACTACCTTGTTAAACACAGATGTACGGACGTAAAAACGATCGAAAACACCATTTTTAATCAACGATAGCGCAGCTTAAAATAAACAGTTACGTCATTAATACGTAAATAATGATTGCCAGCTATTCTGAGGGTAGACTAGTTAAAATTAGAAATTTAATAAATAACATCTGACGCCCTCTAACGAATTGATGAACAAAATCTGAGCACTCTAGTTGTTAAAATTTAAGCGTTATATAAGAAATTGGTACATGTGTGTTTAACAAGGTAGTGCGGTGACATGAGTCAGGTAAGGTGGAAAATTTATCTATAGCATAAAATTTAAGCCATTTTGCCATCTACCTACCAAAAATTATTAAAATTGGTGGAAATTTGACGAAGTTCTGACAGAAACAATTTTGCACAGTTTATTTTGAGACACGGTGTATGTATGTATGTATGAATGTATGTATGTATGTATGTACATAAATGTATGTATGTATGTGCGTATGTATGTATGTATGTATGTACGTACATGTGTATGTATGTAGGCCTATGTATTTGTGTATATAATTATGTATGTACGTTGTATGTCTGTATATTCCGGCGGATCCCCGGAATAGCGGACCCCCGGAATAGTGGGCCCCGGAATAGCGGACCCCCGGAATAGCGGGCCGGTACCGACAGTGGACGGGTGTGGATGGGAGGAGACTGGAGGGGTGTGCGTCCCAATTTTTTAAGCTTGCCGGTGTCACGAAATAGAGTATCCCCATACATGCGTATCCCCCTTAGCGAAATGGAGTATTCGGTTTAGTTTGCATTTTTGGCGGTTTCAAAGTGTATTCAGTCGTACTGTTTGGATTTATTGCACACATAAAATTTTTGAATTGCGTATCTTTAGTTTGTACGTCGACCTGAAATCAATTTACTTTGTTTTTGGTGATTTTGACTGGAATTTCGTCGAGGCTATCGTGATGCGTATGACGAGGGGGGATAGAATGGTTCATCCCACCGGATACTCTAAACCGGTTTATTCCATCCGGGGGAATACGCTTTAGGGGGGATAGAATATCTCGGGACACCGGCGCCCCTGCACTGATGTATTTACTTTTTCACAGTCCGATCCGAGATACAGGAAAAAAGCAAACTATCGTTTCAGTATCCCAAATTATTCGCCCATTATAGCATATGTATCGTTTCAGCGGATTTGAGGATTTCTCGCCGCTACAACTCGCCCGCGAAAAATTTGCTCCCCACATTTTTTCATCGGAAATTTCTATATCACTTATTTCACTTACAGAAAAGATATTATACAGATGACGAACACGTCAGGATCAGCACTGAATCGACAACAACATTGAAGGGTGGCATAGAAGGGTGACATCAAAAGGTGGCATCAAAGCTTTCAGGAAACTTGTGGCACAGCATTTACAGGTTCATCACCGGGTACAATATTGTTGCACAATATCGTAATTATGCAACAAGGTTTGCATAATTACGATATTGTGCAGTTCCTTGCATTTTAGATTGCTGTAAGAAACTGAAAAGTATATGAGGCTATTTCTAAGAGGATCAAAACAATTGTGGATGATGCCAATGATCGCGACAATATGGAATATTTACGAGTAGTAATAGTAGTAGCCGTAGTAGTACTTTGAATTAGACATTAGCAGTGTTTCAGGTAATTGAAATTCTACAATAAAGTTTATTTTATAATTCATCAAACGAGTTGTGTCTTATATTTTTACTTCACGGGAGAGAAAATTTTCCGAGAGACGAAATGTGAGGAGCGAATTTCCCGGGGGCTAATTGTCAGAATAGTTTCTAAAATAAGCAGAAAACAACGAAGAACAAATTATTTAGTAAGAAGCAGGACTAAATAAACGCGTACAACTATCACAACCGTTCTACGACTACAGGAAGCTAGAGCTGTAATTAAAGGTCTTGGTTCAAGTTCACACTAGATTAATTTAAATTTTATAGCCCCATAGTTGGCAATACTTTAGTAACAAGAGAATTGTTGCTGCACACCAATACATTGACAAGCCATCGTACAGAAAAAAGCGGTCAAATGCCGGAAATGACGCCGGAGAGAGGCACTAAGAAACTATTTTCTTCTAAGACGACAGTTTAGAACCAACAGAGGACTTTCCAGTCGTGTCTGTGTGAATTTGATGTCTGTGATTCCGTTAGAGGCTGCAGAAACATCGAAAAGAGCCAAGAGGGTAAGTTCAGCCCTGTCAACAGCAGAGTAGATTTCAGAGAGGAGAGAAAGGAGAGCAGTCTCAGTAGAATGGTGAGCACTAAAGACTGACTGATTAGCAGGAAGGAGTCCAGATTGCTCAAGAAAAGGGAGGAGCTGAAGAGAGACTTGAGAGTTCAAGAGTCTTGGATAGGAAAGATAAATTGGAGATAGGACGGTAATTATTGTATGCATTATAAATTGGAGATAGGACGGTAATTATTGTATGTATGTGTATGCATGTATGCATAATTGTGTACATATACCATGAAATTTTCAAGTGATTTCTATACACATACCCTGAAAAGCTTACAATAACACATTGACCTTATGTGACAGAGAACTGGGTGAGAATTAAAAAATACGTATAACCGTTCAATGAAACATGGCCTATATTTTATGAATTCTCACTTGTTATTCCGGAAGTTCGTGCACTTAGGCCTATTTATCAAGTCTTATTGCCACACGATATACTCGTGTGACATCTACTGTTGCATTTCAAATTTACATCGAAGCATTTACATCAATTGATTGACATCTGCCGGATCCAACGCAGTTGCATTTCATGAAACCCTGCCCACCACACAACGATTCCATCTGAACCGCGGTTCGCAGAGCAACTTCTTCATCTTTAGAGACGTCAGTTTCCTGCATAAGCTTCTGCACACAGAGAGATCAAACTGATTTCTCGAATCTTGAGCAATCCAGCACGCATGGCAATCCGATGCATGTAGTAGACAGGGTCTATAATCACACCCATGATGTTTCTCGGATCAACTCTGCCTCTATCGACCATTGGAATTGGCACCGTAACGTTATCTCCGGGATGACCAGGAGCATGCACCACATGACTACGCTTGTAAATGATACATAGTGGTCTGTCTGTCTAGTAAATCATCTATCTCAACTAATAAATGAATAAGCACCTGTCGTTGGTTCTTTCCTTCCTTCGTTCGGCCGATACATTTATGTAGCGTATTTTAAACGGAATGGCTAAATAAATGACTGACCGACTAAAAAGTTAAAGAAAATGACGGGGCAAACACATAAAGAAACAGACAAGTGCATAAAGAAAAACTCAGGTTCGTTGGTTTTGATGCGCCATCGTTTCATGCCTTGTACGTTAAGACACTGGCGCAATAGAAGTTACTAATAATTACAAGTGCAGCTTACTCGGATAATCGCAGAAGTGGATTCGTCGCTTGTTCTGCTCTTCTTCCTCTTCTTGCGAGGCGGCGCTTGTTCCCGTTCTTCCTTTCTGTCGATTATACTTAATCGTACTGCATCCCGGGTGAGTCTTCAGTTGGCGCCCCGTCACCGGCGTCAGGGTGGGTGACGCTCCAACGACTGCAGACCCGTCACTGTCGATGGTTGCTATGGAGACGGACCGTGATGCGACGGTGGAGGGCGACAGGGAGTTGGAGCTGGAGAAGGGCGAATTACAGTGAGAGGGTTGGAAGCTAAGGGAGGAGTCACAAACTGGAACTGGAAGCTGGTAGGGAAAATCAGGGAAGGAGGAGGAGGAGGGAAGAGAAGACGTCGTTAGGGACACCGTGGTTCCTTGCGAGGAGATTATATGACAGCCAGAGCCGTGTTTTGCGAGCGTCACAGAGGTGGAAACATCCTCCATTGCGACACCTAGCGAATGAAACGGCCTCACAAGGCTGCATGGATGATCAGAGGAGGAGCATGAAGAGGAAGAGGAAGAGGAAGAAGAAGGGGAAGCGAGATGGACGTTGCCTGAGGAATTCAGAGGAGGCAGAATGTTCTGTGATGTCAGAGAATATGACCCTGAGAAATTGCTGAAAGTCATGGCGCTCCATAAATTGGCGTCTGCGTTCTGCCGGAAGGAGTTGTTATTCTTATCGTCTGAGAACGAATTCAGAGGGGCATCTGGAGTGGCGCCGTCACAGCGGAAGGGGCGTTTCTCTAGCGCTATCCTAGGTAGGGCTACAGTTTTCTCTTCCATCGACGTACAATCCGCTTTCGAAGTTATGAGTTCATCCAGAGCCTGCTCAATAAAGCTCGCGCTTTTCCTTCGAACCTCAACGTTGGCCATGAGTGGCCACTTCCGGTTTTCTTCTGATTCCCATCCTCCTTCTTCTCCTTCTCCTGACGCTAATCCTCCTTCTCTTTCTTCTCCTTTTCGTTCTACTCTTGAGACTCCTCCTACTAGTGTTCCATCGTGGGTGGGAGACGAAGTACAGCTGAGCAAAAGACCCATGTAGGTCAGACACTGATCCGATTGGACTCTTCGGCCGCGAAGACCCGGCTCCAAGTCTGGTTCCCCGCTGAAGACTGGTTCCTGGCTCTTCAGACCAACGCTGTGCGCTCTTTCCATGTTCTTGATGCCGAGCAAATGCGTTGGTTCCCCTCTGACGGTGAGATCTTGTTGGTGGGTATTCCTTCCGTCTGAGACAGTTCCAGAATGACGGCTGATCGAGTAGCGAGCCATTGCGAAGGCGGCGATGTTGGAACACATGTTGACGCGATCAGAAGCCATTGTCAACGCCGCCATCTTGTCGCTTTCTCTCTGTCTCCGAAGCTGCAAAAGAAGCGCAGTCGATAACAATAGAATTTATATACTATAGAGCGCTACTTAAAAACTAAGCGCAGGGCACCAACCTATTCACGAGCGCTGCGTCGTGTCAGAAGGGTTGTCCAGAGATACCAAGTGAAGAACCACATCCGTTTGCGAGAGGTCCTCGGAGTCAGTCGCTAAGGAATTACCCACTGACTTGATGAGTTAGCGACTGACTTAGCGACTTAAGTCGACTGGAGGTAGACGTTGAAATCAACGCTACGTTTGCTTGTACGAAGACTACGAACAGACGCCATTTTCTATGCAAACGATTCCGTGACGTCACGCCAAGTTACAGAAGCCACTCATGCAAGTAGTGCATGTACGTAAAGAACTGGTGACCTGACATCGACTGACTGACTGTTAGACCGTTAGTCTGCTGTACTGTGACTAGTACCTTATAAGCAAGTGTTGCTACTGTCCTGCTGCTGATGGCTTCGTCAAAAATCGAAACTCGGGAGACCGCGATTAAAAACAATAAGCAAAATGTAAACGTGTACGAAGTCCTAGCAGTCGATAGCTTAGCGACTTGTTTCGACTTGAAGGCTTAGCAGCGACGGCGGCAGATAGCGGCGGCGAAAAATCAACAACAAAGGGAAGACGTCAAAGACCATTGCTGCACGTCCCTAAACACATTCTCTTTCAAGGTCCCTACACAGTAATCGTCTCTGCAGGGGAGGCTCGAACCCGCAGACCTCGCGTTACAAAGCAAGCGGTCGAATCAGTCGGCTACACTCTGTCGCTAATTGAATGACATCTATTGCACTATTGGTGTAATTGGTAGCGATCCACGATTGGTCTGCAATCCACCGACTGTGGATTCAAGGGTGCTTAGTGGACGGCAATGATATTATCGTTAACGAAAACGAAACGAAAACGAAAAAGAAAAGTCAATCGTTAACGAAAACGAAAACTAAAACGAAAAAGATTTTAGAAATGGAAACGAAATAAAGACGAATACGAAAAAGATTTTGGAAACAAAAACTAAATAAAAACGAAAAAGAATGGATGTAAAACTAATAAAAACTAAAACGAAAATGATTTTTGGAACGAAAAGTATTGAAAATCCAACCATGTATTTTATTAAAAACGAGATTCGAAAATGAAAATCCAAACAATATCTTTTATTAAATTATCGGCGCGGCAGTTGAACTAAAATGATTTTGTTTTGAGAAACTGAAACCAAACTAAAACTAAAATGATTTCAGGAATAGAAACGAAATAGAAACGAAAATGATTGCAAAATGAAAAACTAAAACTGAAACTAAATAGAAATGATTGACACCTGACAGAAATAGAAACTAAAACTAAAATGATTTTAGGAACGAAAATAACACTGGTGGACGGTTAGACTTTATAACGACTGCATATATACTCTTTGCTCGATAGAGGGCCACAGCCTATGACTCTAGGTTCTATAGCTAGGGCCTACTCTACGTTTTCTTTCCGTTATGGCGTCCTAGTGAAGTTCTAAGGACTGATTATGTTTGACTGAGTAAACGAACCTTTTACTTTAAAATAAAACGTTTAATCTATCACGGACTCCGTGTAATGAATGCATTTACTCAGGCAAGATGGAAGTTGCTACACAAGCCGTTTAAAGAAGTTTTACATAATATATATATATATATATATATATATATATTTATATAGCCAGAGCGTCTGATTTAGGCGAGCGATCGCTCGCTCCTTGGTCGCTCGCCTAGCAAAGGTACCGGGGAGCGATTTACCGCTCGCCAAGCCGAAGGCTTCTCACGATCGGTGACAGTCGGTCGTCGCTCGCTGAGTTTAAGTTAGACTCCAAGACGATAGACGAAATTGGAGCCAGACCATTTTTTAAACTAATTTACATTACTTCAATTTGCGGCAGGGGTTATGGGTGCCTTGACCTGTTCTAATTACTGCTGTCAGATCACTACAATTTCGTGCAATATGATTGGCCATAACAACACGGCCGACATCTCATGCCGCGTGACATCATCCGTAACATAACCAATTTCTGAAATTATTTTAAACAACAATGGCGGCGAAGGTGAACAAGTCGAATAATAATGTGCAGTTGAGCACATATCTGTTGTGGAAATTAGGCGACTCGTTTGATATCGATGTAGTCAAAATAGAAAACCGTCGGTCTGTGAACAAAGTTTACTGCAAGTCCTGCAGAAAGCACGCTGATAAAATTCGAATGGATTGCCGGCTGAAAGGTCAAGCCAAAAATGAGTGTTCAACGTATGCCGAAAGCTCAACCAACGTTTTGAAATCAGCCGTCACTCGTCATCTTACGTCAATGGTAGGTTTCTAGCCAATGTTCATTCATTCATAGAATTTATATTGCGCCTCTTCAAGAGACCTGCTCAAATAACGGAACTGAAGTGAGATAGGCCTACTAGCTGAGTATTATATGCAGCGATACGAAAAATTACAAATACTATAGACAAAATACGCTGTACATAAGAGCTCCCGAGGTCGACCGCGTATTGCTCGCCTACTCGGTTCAGCGCAATCGATTTTCAACCCGCCTACTATTTTAAAATCAGACGCACTGTATATAGCACACATACAATTTTAAAAAGCCTTACACCCCAAGTTTGATTTGTAGGTCCCTGCGGCTTGTGAGGCTATAAGCTGTACTGTAACTTTTTTATTAGCTTATGCGGCTAATCGGACACTCAGTGTCACGCCCTTTAAGATCGTCGCGTACGAATCGTGCTAGCTCGACATTCAAATCTCATAAATAAGCCAACATCGGAAGAACTTGGAACCGAACGCATATAATTTTTTATAAGCTCGTGTGACGCATACGCTCCAACAAATGTAGCTAACCGCGCGAGTAGTGCCAGGCCCAAGCCTGGATAAAGGAGGAGGTCGACGCTAATCATCTTTGCTACGACACAGCGTCGTTGAACAGCAACCAATCGAGGTTTGTTATTAAACTAGAGAAGAGAGATTGTCTGGACCAGTCAGAGGAAAGTTCTCCTTTTTTCTCCAAAAGAAAAATCTCACCCGTGCAATTCCTTCTATAGACTTATGTCGTCGGCATCTTTATGAAGAAACAGTTGGCTAAGAGAGCCACGTCACACGTCCTTGCCTTCCTAAACTACTCGACGTGGGTGAACTTGAGTATTAAAAGCAGTTGAGCTGTTTACATAAATCTCAGTGAAGAGGAAAGAATGATTCAACGGACTATTTTGGTCTAAAATCCTCACGATGTATTCGCTTGGAATTCGAGAAGCTCCGCTGCCGGGGACAATTGCATTTAATGCTTGCATAACGTTAGCAAACCCATTGTAGTGTTTTGCAATATATGAGTATGCATGTACATATGTATGTATATACAGTCCTCGAAATGGAAAATTTTACGAAACGGAACGCTAGTCAAAGATATGGGAGCATTCACGTTAATTTCATAGTATTTTCCACAATAATTCATTTGACGAACTGGAACGGAACGCTAACGAACCGGAACGGCGTTCCGGTGCGTTCCGGTCCATTTCGAGCACTGTGTATATATGTATGTATGCATGTATATACATATGTATGTACATATGTATGTACATATATATGTATGTGTATTTATGTATGTATTTATGCAAACATGTTCGTATGCAAATATGTATGACAATTGTATGTATGTATGTATGTATGTATGTATGTATGCATGTATGCATTTATGTACGGATGTATACATATATGTATGCATGCATAAATGTATGTGTGTATATTATGTATGAATGCATCTATCTGTATCTATCGGTTTTTGACAACCTGTCGAATCAATCGGTTATCTAACAGATAATCTGAAGAAATGCGAATAAAGATTGAAATGACTTTTCATCAGCCGAAGAGATACTTCAGCTCTTTTAAAACTCTTTTAGGAAGTTTCTACAGAGGTACACAGACAACTGTGTTACCTATATTACCTTAGCCCTTTACCGTTACCCTTACCTTGCCGTTACCTTCGTGTATTTGGTATAGAAGCATCGACTGTTTCCTCAGACAACTGATTAAACTTTGAAGCAATAGCTATCGATTAATTATTGCAGCCTATGTTGCGATAAGGACGCTATATAAATTATTAGATTAGATTAAACTGAATGGGGCTGAATGGGACTGAATGGACGGAAGTGGACTGGTTTAGTCCTTCCCATACACATCGAGCAACGCAGCTTCTCTGTTCGTCTCAGTCCACTGACAGTCATTCGGTCTCGTCCTCTAAGCACCTCAAGTCGTCTCTGATGGTCTCCGGCCAATTCTTCCGTGTCTTCCCGCCTTCTTTCCCATATACAGGGATCCAGATTATCAACTGATTGGCCCTTTTATCCTTGGTCATACGAACCACGTGTCCCCCCCCCACCCGTTCTAATCTTCCCATTCTGTTCACGTCGTTAAACACACATACATGCAATGTCATGCATACGAACATACACACATACATACATGTATATTTGCATCTGCGAATATATGTACATGTATCTGGACACTTACTGAAATGCCTGTTAGCTATATACATACTTATATGCATGAATGCATACATATATACATACCTACATCACGCGTTTCATAATAATTGCGTCCAGTTAGCTGCATTGGTAAGAGCGTATGCTGCTGCGTCCCATACTCCTCTGTGTAAGAGAGCGAGCAGATCGCAGTTCGCCTCCCGAAGATGGCTTATTTTAGATATTTAAATCTCGGGCTAGCACGGTCCGTACACGAGGACCTTAAATGGCGCTGGGTCTATTCAAACGAGCAGCGGTGGTGAAGGATATCAACCAATCAGTTCATTGAAAAATGAACAGGGTCGATGTTTGTCCTCCGAACTGCCGCATTCGCCGTAACCGCTAGGCCCTCAGTCGAAACGAGTCGTTAAGCTATCTCCTGCTAACGACTTCGTTCACGTTAATATTTTGCTTATTGTTTTAATCGCGGTCTCCGAGTTTCGATTTTTGACGAAGACATCAGCAACAGGACAGGAGCAACAGTTGCTTGTAAGGTACGAGACTACGAGTCACAGTGCAACAGACTAACAGTCTAACAATCAGTCGATGTCAGATCATCAGTTCTTCACCTGAGTGGTGTCTGTAACTTTGCATGACGTCACGCAATCGTTTTGATAGAAAATGGCGTTTGTTCTTTAAGGAAACGTAGCGTTGAAAATACGTTGGCTTGAACGTCTACGGCCAGTCGCCTAAGTCGCTAAGTCAGTCGCTAACGCATCCAGTCAGTCGGTAATTCCATAGCGACTGACTTCGGGGACCAGTCGATGCCATACGGTTGCTGTGTAAAATCCTGTAGGCCTACATTTACATTTATTTGTCTGCCAATAACTTCACTTTTCTACAGACCTGATTCTTATTTAGGCGAAAGGCGTTGAAGACGAATTCTCACATTACACGCAGTTTGCTCTTCACTGCTCTCTGTACGTCCTCTTTCACACGTCAACACCTGCTTACTTGTCTGTCCGTCCGTCCGTCCGTGTATGTATATGTGCTTGTCCTGCTGCTTCTTACGTGCTGTCCGTTCTTCGTCGAAGTCCATAATAACAGAGGTTTTGTGAATGGCAGTTATTTTTAGAAGTCGGGGATTTACCACCCGTCGACGTGGCTTTTACTCTGCGGTTGTTGTAACAAAGTGGATCCGTGTTTGGAAAAGGCGCCCAAATTGGCAGCAGGTGCGCGTTGGATCAATGTAATGTCATGCAATGAGCCGTGACAGAAGATTAGATTATGTGATGTCATAGATATTAGTGACGGATTATGGCCGCTTGGCGCGCAAAGGCTAACAGTTGGTCTAAGCGAACGATTAAGGAAGTAGGTTCTACGCAATGATAGAGATGAGAGAAGGTTCACAGAATAGGATCTCGTAGCACAGTGTCGCGATTGTGGCCTATCAGTGTGCATCGTCATGCATCATTTCATGCTCAAGTATTGATTAACGCCTCGACGTATCGAACATTCCTTAGATCACTGTCTGTCCATATCCGGTATTGAGCAGCTATACGAAGCTAGTTGGAATCAACCTACAAAGTAATCTTTGCTTTTCGAGCCATGTTAACTACATTCATCATTAGCCAGCGAACATTTCTTCTTTCTCTTATTTTAATTTCTTATGAACCAACCAAGATCAACGCTTTGGAGCATAGGCGTAGACTCTGGGAGTAGCCGGGGCACGTGCCCCCAGGAATGCCCAATTGAGGAAGGGGTAATGTCCCCAAAAACGGAGAGGAGAATTTCTTCAAATATCAAAATATTATGTTTCAATATAGACAAATTTCTTCAGAAACAGAAAACAGAGACACAGAACTGAAATATTATCAGAAATTCATAATGAAAACAAAGATTTATTTGTATCTTCAATATCTTCAATGTGAAAAATTTACGTGCAAACAAAACGCACCCATTTTATACGCATTACGTAACACCGGAAGCCTCTGAGGCTGGCTGATTGTTCAGACCAGAGGTGAACGCTTTTTGCGGTTTTTGGTTTTAAAAAACACAAGGAAAAAGAAAACCACAAAATTTGGTTTTAAAATAAATTTCTTATTCTTGTAGAAGTTATTTTAATAACGTTGATTTAATGATTTTTAATTTTCGGAAATCGCGATTGAATTATATTGAGTTGGAGCTAGAGCTGTACCGATATCACCTTTTGCCGATTATTCCGATACCGCCTATAGCCGATTATTGCAATAGCCGATACCGAGTATAAAACCGATTATTTTCCTGACCCCGATTATAAAGGGCGATTATCGCCCCCAAACTTAGCACACGACGTTGTATTAGGAGTTTCCAATCCTGTGTATAATAGGTCCTTGGTGTCTACGGTGCCTAGTAAGTAGTGCAATGCTAAATATAAATCAATAATGAGAAACAAAACATAGACATTTGTGCTCATTTTTCTTTTTGTAACGATTATTGTGCAAAAAACGTCAATTGCAAATTAATTTGCATCGACGCCAATTATTTTTTTTGCCGATGCCGATTATACCGATTCCTCTAATAATCGGCCCGAGTACGAATGTTCCAGCTACATCGGTACAGCTCTAGTTAGGCTCTTGTTCATGCTATTTTTCATGATTTTTATGATCTGACATCCGAAAATCTTAGAATAACCGAAACAACAGAAACTATAAAAATAAAACAATAAACGAAAAAAAACAACATTTCATCTTGAAGAAACTGGTCCAGACCCCATGCATGCCCCCAATATTTTGGAAAAGTTTATGCCAGTGCTTAGGAGAGGTTGTTACAAATGCGCTTTACAATAGCCCAAATACACACATCCACCCACATACACACATCATACATACATACATACATATATATATATATATATATATATATATATATATATATATATGCATACATACATACATACATACAGGGCTTGTATATCTCGAGGCTGGACATCATTTTCAAACGATTATTCTATCAATAATCATCACCACCTGCCTGTGTTGGATTTCTAACTTAAGTTGATACCCAGTGATGGGCACTAAACTATTTTTTTTAAGTTAAACTAAAACTATTTTCCAACTAAAAAAATAGTTTAACTAAAGTTGGCAACTGATTTTGGAAATTAGTTAACTAAACTAAAAAAAGTAGTTAAACTTTTTCCAACTTTTTACGACAAACATTTTCACAATAAAAGACGTTAAGTGAACTGTAATAATGCAAAGCCTCAATGACAATTTCACCCTCAAACTATGCAATGTGTACTGTTCTGGCATACAGTTACATGTGTACTGTAAGTAGTGTATGAATTTGAAAACACAGGCTGTCAATGCTAAAACCATGCAGTGTTAAAATGTTTTTTTGCTGACAGTGTTCAATGTTCGCTGTGGAAAAATAGTTGCATATTGCTGATTTTTTTAGTTAAACTTTTTAGTTAGCAACTAAAATTTTGTTAAACTATGGTTTTAACTAAACTATTTTTTTTAGTTAAACTTCTTGCTTAACTAAAATTTTTTAGTTAAACTAAAAGTTAGCAACTTTTTAGTTAACTATTGCCCATCACTGTTGATACCATGCACATTGAGATGCAGGTGCAAATATGTGGCAAGAACAATGCTGCAGAAGAGCTGATCACAGGAAGAAGCTCTTCGACAAAAATCGCATTTCATCGACCACTGCCTTCATTAGCTCTTGCCACCTCTTAATGAGGACAAGTATACTCTTTTCGCAATACAGCAGAGGCGTAGCTGGAGGGTTGGGTGGAGGGAGGTACATGAGTCCCGGGCGCCAAAGGAAGGGGCGCCAAAATGAGGGTTAAAAAATTACTCTAAATTCTGATGCAATTTCAATTAATTTATCCCAAATAAATTTCTAAGATTTAATTTTGGAGCCCAAAAATCCGGCTATAACTTCATTACTTCCAATCCAGTTGTCAGTTATGTTTTTGGCGCCCCATTGACCACTAATAGGCACCATTATACTAGCTGTATTTTCATATTTTATTTCATTAAAATTTAAATTGCCATTCGTTGTATGTAGTAAATGTGAAATAAATAAAGCAGCAAAATATCCTAGCTAGGCCGCTGCAATAGAGAGAAGACCCTTTCGTCTTCCCATTGCTAAATCTAAACTGTTAGATTTCTGTGAATCGATGTATTATTACTTATATTTAGTTACCTGCTCTCGTTTTAGTCTTTCAAATATGTAAAATACTTGTATATGCAGTGTAAACTGCATGAGCCTTTGTCAGATGCAAACAAAGGCTACAAACTTACTTACTTACTTTCCCGAAGGTTTAAGCTGTAGCATTGTAATGTCATGTAACGAAGGTTTAATCTGTAGCATTGTAATGTCATGTAACGAAGGTTTAAGCTGTAGCATTGTAATGTCATGTAACGAGTCGTGATGGAAGACTGACAAATAATTCAACAGAAATTTCTGACGGATTATGACAAATTACTTACTTATTTGCTCAATGCATTCATACGTGTATTCACGAAAGCACCGATTTTCGCATGAGTGCACCCACCTCTCCATCCATACATCTCTCCATTCATCCATCCATCCAGTCAGACATCTATGCATTCGTTCACCCATCCATCCATCCATCCATCCATCTATTCATCCACACATCCATACATCCATTTAGCCACCAATCCACACATCCATCCATCCATCCATTCACTCATCAATCCACCCACCCATTCAATCATCTCATCTATCAATCCACCCACCCACCCACCCATCCATCCATCCATCCATCCATCCATCCATCCATCCATCCATCCATCCATCCATCCATCCACACATTCACCCACGCACTCATCCATCCACCTATCGATCCATCGATCCATCGATCCATCCATCCATCCACCCATCCATCCAACCATCCATCCATCCATCCATTCACCAATCCATCCATCCATCAATCAATCCATCCATGCATTAACCCATCCACCTATCCAATTCACCAATTCCTTCCATCAATTCACCTATCCATCAATCCATTCACCTATCCATCCACCCATTCATCTACTCATCCACCCATCCATCCATTCAGCAATCCACCGAGCAATCCAACATGGTTTCCTCACCATCTTGTGAACGACTGCGTTGTCGAGTGCTTTAGCGTCCTCGACCTCTGACGAAAGTGCGTCATCTAGGCTGAACACGTTATCGTCGTCGACGTCTTCATCTTCTGCGTCTTCGACCCAGTTAACTGTGGACCATATGGATCTGGCACAACTACCTCTGCTCTTGACTGGCATCGCTCTCCTCACTTCCACAACACAAAGACTCAACCCAGCACAACCAATTATTTAGTCTATTATGTAACCTAGCTAGTGGCTTCTATAGAGCCCTGAAACTGTCATGTGTTGTTTCAGGCACTGGCTTCCACAACCAGAGCAGGTGACGGAGAGATGACCTATCATACTTGTCAGCATATCGTCTTGAAAGCCCGTTTAATAAACTAGTTCAGTTTGCCCTGAGGCCTATTTTAAAGTGATCAAATATTAATCGGTTGTTAATTGGCCCTGAACATACAGAAAAACGAGAAGAGACGCCAGTTCGATAGCAGAACACACCGCATATAGGCGGATGAGTAGGGATGGTTAAACGCTGGTCACATGGTCAGATTTCGAAGACCCCATTGGCTGGCCATGTTGAGGCGCCCTCCGGCGTTTGTTTCCGGAGCGTTGACTGTTTAACCGAAGTTGTTTACAGTTGGTTGTCAAACGTTTCGACCAATCAGATCTCGTCAGACGATCAACCAACTTCCGCTTTTGGCCGAGGCAAAATCGAAACCGATCGCAAGAGACACACACGCATTTACAGAGACGCTTAGACAGACAGAGGCGGACGCGTGGAGACATCTTTTATTTGCCGGTTATATAATCGTTGGGCAAAGATGAAGTATGGCCGAGGCTGATGTCAGGAAAGAGAGAAAGAGCAGAAGTAGGAGGGTGAGGCAGTTCTTCGAAAGACGTCGAAAGGGAAAAACCAGATTCAGCGACGACTTACTTATCTATGATATGCATGCATATATATATCTATGATATGCATATATATATATATATATATATATATATATATATATGATATGCATGCATATATATATAAGTAACATATTATTGTGCATAAATTATGGCTGTATGAAGCGTGCATTTAGTTTAAATATGCATTTTCAATTATTCATATAGGAATATTTATGTGCATTGTACATTAAGTATATATGCCTATATGCATACATTAGGTTAGATGTGTATTTGTGTATGAATTATGTATGTACGTATTACGTATGTATGCATGTATGTAGGCCTTTGTACGTACGTATAGTACACATACACATATGTATCTTTCTAAATGTGTTTTTGCTAAATGTGTTTTACGCACATACGTATTAATGTATGCATGTATGTCTCTGTCCCAAGGAATGGAATCAACTGCTATTCTGTCTTCGTAGCTCAAATTCCTCAAAATCATTCCTTAAAAACGCGGCTCCAAACTCACTATTTCTCTTTGGCTTTCAACCACTTGGATATCTAACTGCATCTTTTCCTGCGACCGAGCGCGCGTTACAAATTTAATTAATTAATTATTATTATTATAATACATCGGATGCTATGTTCAGCCTCTGGACCAAGCTGCGTCGATAGTGTGGCGCTACAACAAGGACTTTGGTGTATACGTCACTGATGTAGTGCCTCACTTTGTTCTCAGAGTTGTGGGGGAGGGGGTTGCGTTGGGATATCGCAGCCAAAGAATAGATCAGCGAGATCGGTGCTCATGTAAATCACTCTTGTGTGATTATAAGACGATACTTCTGGCTGTCACTAGACAGTAATGTCTAACTAATTTGTACAACAGTGGTCTGTTATAAGCTACAATTCACACTGACTACCATACTGCTAGACAGTCAGAGACAAGGCTACAACGGTGTCTGCTGGTTTTAATTATTACTCGTAAGAGCCATGTATGCCAAAGTGACTGTAATATCGGACAGAGAAGAGAACTGAACTGCTGTTATTGGAGACAAAACAGTAAGTGAACCATTCACCCGACCTGATCTGAATTATTAATAGTATAATTATCATTATTTTCATTATTATTAGCTATTAGCAGACTACTTAGTAGGAAGCATCCTGCCAGTGGTCGATACAGAGGGGACCGCACTTGCCCTGAATGAACGAATGAATGAACGAATGAATGGATGAATGAACGAATGAATGAAATAACGAACGAGTGAAAGAACGAAAGAATTAATAGTTCGTTCCATCAGAGTTTTAAAGAGAACATCTTGAGGAGCAATGCCTCTGGAGTTTCCATGGCTAGAGTGGTTCCTTACTTCCAAGCTCTTATTCCACCACTGCCCATATTGTGCTAGTGCCAGTCCGAATCCTGGATAAAGGAGGAGGGCAACGCTAATTATCTTTGTAAAGGCACAACGTCGTTAAACAGCAATTACCTAGAAACAGTAACGACCAGATCTCTACCGTTTGGACTGGCTTTCTTAACTCAGAGGGAGGGAGTGCCACGAGCTAACTGGATCCGCCCCCATATGCTGGCATCGTATCCCACAGCCAGTTACCAGACCCTGACTGCCTTGCCCTTAGGAGGGAGGCGCTGCGCTGACCTCATGCATTCGTCATCTCCTATCCCAGGCTCAAGCAGAACCAACAAGCTGGATAATCAACCAGGCTGAGAGAGAGAGAGAGAGAGAGAAAGAGAGAGAGAGAGAGAGAGAGAGAGAGAGAGAGAGAGAGAGAGAGAGAGAGAGAGAGAGAGAGAGAGAGAGAGAGAGAGAGAGAGAGAGAGAGTGAGACAGACAGACAGACAGACAGACACAGACACAGACACAGACACACACACAGACACAGACACAGACAGAGCGAGACAGAGAGAGAAACAGACAGAGCGAGACAGAGAGAGACAGACAGACAGACAAAAGTAAAGAGACAGATAGTGACAACGAAATACAGAGACAGACAGAGACACACACACAGATATGAGCAAAGACAGAGAGAGACACAAAGACAGACAGAGAGAGAGACAGCCAGAAACAGAGACAGACAGACAGACAGACAGACAGACAGACAGACAGACAGACAGACAGACAGACAGAGAGAGTCATGCCGGTTGTGACTTGTCTACGACGGGTCCGTTATGTTTGCTGATCGCAAAGACATGTTTATGAATGACTGCGTGGGTGTTTACTGTTTACCTGCTGGTTCTCGAGTGTTCAATGTTCGTCCAACGTCTCAACGCTGACCTACAACCACCCACAGTTGTCGACACAGAGGACACTGCGCCTCAGAGTAGGTATCTTGAAGGGGCGCACTCCCAAGTTTTGATTGATTGTTTGATTGATTGATTGACTTTATACATAGAATATTTATATAGCGCCTTTCGGAGGAAGCTCCTTCGGCTGATTGATGAGTGAATTAGTGTAAAATCGGTGCAATAAACGAAAGTGAAAGTGAAAGATGACAGAAGAGATTTTGGCTCCAAAAGCAGGAGGAAAGTTAACGTCCACGGAAACATAAAGGATAGGACATAGAAGAAGACAAAGGCGGACCAAAGGATAGTAAGACAGAGACCGACAGAAAGACACACAAACACAATTGAAGGAACAAAAACATAATTATACATACTGGTATTAGTGGCATACAGCCACAGACAGGACAGGACGAAACTGAAGCAGTGACAGCCAGACACACATACACAGACCAACCGACAGACATTCGAGAGAATGGAGGGTACTTGAGAAGAATGAGGTAGGCTACAGATGCGTCAACTTTTTAAATACAGGATTTTAAATGAAGGATTTTCTGGAAAACCACGAGAGAGAGAGAGAGACAGACAGACAGAGACAGACAGACAGACAGCATTCAACGCACGTTAATCTTCAAATAATTAGACCCTTCCCTTCGTCTCGTTGGTCCACTTCTGACGCGTATATATCGGTTGGCCCATTTACAAGAAACAAGAAGGAGGACGGCAGATAAAGATTATTCGCTAATTTGAACTTCTGTAGCGCCGGTATCTAATGGACATAGCATGAAACGATGGCACTCCAAAGCCAAAACCTAATCAGATCAATATCCAGAAGACGTCATTGTTATTAATGTGTAACTTCTATAATGTTATTATAACAATTTGCAATCTATTTAAGAGATTGCATAACATCGTCAGCTTCTTCCAGGGTGTTTTATATTACCTCTGTTCTCTCAACCATGGGCGTAGCCTTACAAGGTGCGTAAGGTACGTACGCACCCCCTGTCACATTCTGCTTTAGGGCCCTATTCTTTCATTTTCCTCCAAGCGCACAAGTCTTAAATTTGGTTAATTGTTCCATCTGATATTTAGCCTACGCCCTACGGTATTCAAAAGGCCCGAGTACTGCGTGTATGTCTCAGCCGCTCTGCAGTCTGAACTATAGCCTGTACATGATGGATGCTTCATGATATCTGATACACAGAGCCACATACGTATGTATGTGTGGTATATGTACATACTAGGTCACCCTGATGTGTCGGAGTAGGCCCTAATTGACCTTGGTCGACTCAGTAGAAACGAATACCCAGCTGCACATGAGCTAGATTCTCCCTTTCAGATGTACAACCACTGGCACTACATACACTTTAACGGTATATATCTCTGAGCTCCAGCGCTAAGAAATGCCTGAAATAATATCTGCCTTGTTCTTCCGTTTGTCACTCTCTCACTCATTCGCTCTCTGTCTCTCTGTCTCTATCTCTTGTTTTCTCTCGCTCTGTCTTTGTCGCAGTCTGTCTGTCCCAATGCCTCTCTACAAGCCTTCTAGCATGTACACACTACATTGTCTACAAACGATTGCAGTATTCAAGGCCCTCTTGAACGAGAGAAACTAAGACTCAACTGATGGTAAGGAACTTATAAATTTAGAATAGCAGTTGTTGTTGCTTTTATTTTTTAAGTAGTACAAAAGTACATAAGTAATCTGCTTCAATTCGTGAAACATTACTAATGCCTTTTACTTAAACGTTACGCTGTTATCCGTTATCTGTTAAAATAAGAAAACAGTATCGAGAAAGTTGATTCCGTGATTGTCGAAAATTCTATACCTTCGGAGATCGGCCTATATAAGCCCACCTATGTATAGTAGTCTGAAGACTACTGCTTCGCATTACGCACTCCTATGGTAAAATCCTAGCTACGCCACGACTCTCAGTCTACTGTAATAGACCCTGAGAGACACAAGTGTAATTCTCAGTATCTTATCTACTGGCCCGGTTATCTACATTGGTAACAGCGTAGGCTGCGTCTCATAGGCTACTCATATATGTGTAAGAGGACATGCGGATCTCGCCGTCGCGATTCGCCTCCCGAAGATGGCTTATTTCAGATATTTAAATCTCGGCTAGCACCGTATACAGCACGGTCCGTCACGGGGGCCTTAAATGGCATGGCACCTATTCAAATGAGCAGCGGAGTGAAGATCTCACCAGATCAATTCACTGAAAATGATCAGGGTCAACGTCATACGGTCGCTATATAAAAACGTGTACATTTACATTTACACTGATAGAAGCGCATAGGTCCCATACCCAGTCTTGTTGTCCTCGAGACCAAGGTCTTGGTCTCGAGTGCACTCAAGTTCGTTTTTAAAAGTCTTGGTCTTGGTCTTGAGACCAAAGGTCTTGGTCTTGGTCTTGAGGTTCAAGGTCTTGGTCTTGAGGTTCAAAGTCTTGGTCTTGGTTTTGCAAGACCAAGACCAAGACTTTTGTCAATATGAACAGTCATTAATTTTAACAAACGGCAAGAATTTTAAAAATTTATCCAATAATTACTCATACAGTTATTGCTTTAGTATTTACACGGTGTGAATGAGGGTTCAGTTGTTTTGGACAATTATTTTGACAATTTATTTAACATGGCATGATTTCAAACTACTCATGATTAATTTGTACATTTACATCCGGTTCTTGAAAAGCTGCTTTGTGTGCTAGCGATTTCAGCACTAAGTAGACCGTGTTTTTTCACATGGCAGAATTTTTACGAGGCCCCACAGGTCACGTCTTGGTCAGAAAATTCTGACCAAATTGGTTTTTATAAAATTCAACAGGCATTTGGAATAACATTTCGCATGAAGGACTTTTGTAAATACGAATTCGGAATTCTCTGCAGTCTCCACTTAGAGTTGTTTTGCTTGAATAAAAGAAAAAAACTCATGTTTTCATTAAAATAACGTGTAGTCCGACTGGACATTTTTTTAGTAAGGAATAGAAGTCTGGATACGACTGTGATTTTTTTGGGTCTTGGTCTTGGTCTTGAGGTTCAAGGTCTTGGTCTTGAGGTTCAAGGTCTTGGTCTTGGTCTTGAGGTTCAAGGTCTTGGTCTTGAGGTTCAAGGTCTTGGTCTTGGTCTTGAGGTTTAAGGTCTTGACAACAAGACTGCCCATACCCTTTGCGTCTCCTAGACTTGCAGGTGGTTATAGAGCGAGTAGGCGTGGAACTGTGTATAGAAAGACAACCTTAAAGCCAGAAGCGTCCTTGTTTGATCTAGACATCAGGATGTTCTGCTAATCTGCAGAAACATACATTGGGAAGCATGTACATTGTGGGAGACGAATATTTGCATTTTCGTACATGTGAATATGAGAAATTGCCATATTTCACGAGGTCTTTAGTTGACCGTCTAATGCATGTAGTGCACTAGATAAGAGATTGCTATTCTATGTAGTGACAACATTTTAAAAGGCGTCGAGCTCTTAATATAACCTTCAGTAGGAAGTTAGGAACAAGACAGTGGAGGAGGATACATGTATTTCACAACACCACTGCTCTGTGCAGAGAATCCTTTGACTTGTGTTGGGAAGCTGTCTGCAACGGAACATTACTAATGACGAACCAACACCAACAGCAACGTATGGTGGACGTATGGTAACAATATGACAAACCTGCCCATATGTTGACCATATTGCATTGCTGTGGGGTAACCCAACCCAATGACTTCATCGTCACTGATTGTGGTGCTGTATACCCTCTCAATAGCATTGACATTTCCACAATATCTTTCCAACAGCAATAGCCTACTTATTAGCCTGATGGACGGCCGTTTCTAAGGTCCGGGGTTCTGTTGGCAGAAATTTGTGTCGAGGTTTCGGCTCTTGCTCCCAGATATTTTGAGGCAGAGCCGGTCGCTATGATGGAGAGGGACAGACAGATAGAAAAGCAGGCAGATAGTCGGGCATGCAGACATTGCAGCAGAGCTGGTCACTGTGATGGAAACAGAATTACAGACAATGGCAGAGGAGAAAGAAAGACATTGTCAGAGTGAGACAAAATGAGACATAGACCATGAGACAGAGATTAATAAAACGAAAACGAGAGAGATTAAGAGAAGCAGAACTAGAGAGACAGAGAGAGCGAGAGAAGAGGGAGCGAAGGAAGGAGAGAGAGAGAGAGAGAGAGAGAGAGAGAGAGAGAGAGAGAGAGAGAGAGAGAGAGAGAGAGAGAGAGAGAGAGAGAGAGCAGAGGGCGCGACGAAGGAAGTGAGAAATATAGGTCTCCCATATTTATTGATCGGATTCCCGATGAACAGATAGTACAGAAATTTTTATTGGTCGAAAAAAAACTTAAATATTTCTGTGTTGGAGTCTAGGAGAAGTTTCTAATCTAATCTCAGAAGTACTTCCTATGTTTGGTTGCTAGACAAATATCCGTGTAACACACGAAGTTTACTTAAGAAACTGAAGTGATTGAGGTGTGAAAGTGATGAGATGCATTGCCCGATATCCATGGGCTTAGGGCAGAAAGCGCAGCTATTATACTTTCATGACTCAGGAATTCAATACGACCAACATCACCATCATTAACACCACCGCAACATATAAATTAGCAAGAACAACAACAAAAAGACAACTGGTACCACCACCACCATCACAGGACCCACACTATAAGTGGTGAGGTTGGCTCTTGAGTAATCGGCCGTCACATATAGCTATAGGCCTTCAATTTTGAAAATTTGTAAGGTAGGATCCGGCACAGGGGACTCGCAGAAATTTGCCTCGGAAAAATATTTTTATTATTATATAAGTTGTTAATTATATTGTTACAATTATTGCTGCAGTATAAGTGTATGCGTTTATGAATGACGCATTTAAAAGATTTCACGTCAGAGGCGGTGTTAATAAGACGACGTCATTTTCGACTGCGAACGTCATCGTCATTGTCGATTTAAGTCGACGAGGTAATATGAGAACTTATGTCCGCTTCGGTTGCGTGTTTAGTCGATTCTCTGGCGATTCTTCTCTGCGAGTTTGGCTCACGGTTCGTTGTCCAGACAACATTCTACATGTGGAGGTAGGAGAGTTTGAATTTACTGCAGAACTGGTTGAGATAAAGTAAGGTAAATTATTAAGTGTAATGTGATTAAGTAAAATTTGGTGACGCAGGTGAAACAACGAGACGGTGGTAAGTTCGGATCACGCTAGGTAAGGTATAGCGAGTCTATGCGAAGTCAGGTTTATGGAATTGCAATTTTAAAGATAAAAAGGAAGATAATGATGCTGTGGTCAGGTAAACCGATGTAGGGTAAAATAATATGACCAAGGTACAGTAAAGCAATTAAATTAAGGCAATGTAAGGTATTATAGGTAAGATAGTCGATTTGAACGGCTAAGAAAATGAGGTCGCTAACACGTCGTACATGGTTTCCTCCTATTTTTATGCTTTTCCTCCCCCTCCTTTTCCTCCTTCTCCTTTTCCTTCTCTTTGCCTTCTTGCTCCTCTTTCTGATTCTAATTTTTTGCTTATCTAAAGTCTCTTACCTGCCTTAGTTTTTCCTGCACATTATAAATTCTACACAGTTTCAAGCGCTTGTTTTGATGACAGAGCAGCTGTGCAGCGACATCATACGACAAGACTGTTAAGAGATATTTCGTCAGGATCGTAATCGTAATCGTAATGTCCAAACTTCTAAAGCGCCACTATAAGGCCAAGCGCCTATTCACGAGCGCTGCGTCAAATCAGAGGGTGTTTCCAGAGAGTAATCCAAGAGAAGTCTGAGTCCAGATCCCAGAAGGCCAAATCAAATCAGAGGGGTTTCCAGAGAGTAGTCCAAAAGAGTTCCAAGTCGATTTCCACTTTCCAGGGGTCCAGATCAAGAGAGGAGGCAGGGCAGCTGTCAAAGCGGGTGGCGTTTTGGGGGAAAATAATTGGAAGGCGGACGATCAGATGAGTCAGGGTAGGAGTACTTGAAAAGGTGAGACTTCAATTTTGAGTGGAAGGCCCGGGAGGACAGGTTGCAATGATAATGGCGGAAGAGATCCAGTGATATAGATTGGAAGTATTGACCGTAGACGTTGGTATACTTTAGATATCCATCCATCCATCCATCCATCCATCCATCCATCATCCATCCATCTATACATCCATCCATCAATGAATTAGTACATCCATCCATTCTTCAATTCGTTCGTTCATCCCTGTTTTCTTTCTATCTATCGTTTATTCATTAGGCCCTATTTATTCATTATTTATTCCAGTCACTCACTAGTGTCTCCTAATCGTTCGTTCGTTCGCTCATTCATTCAATCTGTCATTACAACCAACTAAAATACTGATCAATATAGGTTGCCTACAACAGACTTCGAGATCACTGGCCAACACACAGTAAACACAGCGTGATGTTCTCAACATCTGATCAACAGCTAATATCAATACGACTCAACCCGCACCCAGACTCCCATTTAACTAAGAAGTGTATGGCCTCCAGAAACCGAAACCCCATTTAACTGTGAAAGAAATTAACTCGAGAAGATTACCGTAAATGCGACCAGTGGCGGTGATCTTGTCTGAGAGGTGGGGGGACAAAGCCGGCCTTGGTCTGGTTCATGACCTTGTTTTCGGAATTGATCGCGAAAAAAAATTTTTTCACCAGACATTCCACGAAACGTTCTTAACTTTTTCGCCAATTCATCTCCCAAAAAGTGTGATGTTTTTTTAGTTATTCGCCTCTTTTCAAACTTTTTCCAGGGTCTCGTAATAATCTCATTATCTTTCTGTTACAACGTCATCGCTCACAATGTTCAGGCTCTTTTTTTCTGAGAATTTTCGGGGGGACACTTCTCCTGATAAATTTTATGTTTACCTCATCTGGTCAAAAAAGGCTGCAAAAACCCTCACACGCACTTGCATTTGCTGGCCTTTTTCAGATTTCTTCAAAATTTGGGGAGGGGGACAAATGTATGGCGTGTCCCCCACTCTTAAAGGGTGGGGGGACATATCCCCCTCGCCCCCCCTAGATCGCCGCCCATGAATGCGACTCAACCCAGGAACCGAACTCCGAACAGAACAGAAACCATTTCTCTGCGATGATAAATGACCTCAACGAAGTTACGGTACCATAAATAGGACTCAACGTTGAAACCGACCCCATTTGACTGCTAAAGAGATGATCTGACGAGTCTAAATAAGATTCAACTCAATTTAACCGCGACGGATGTGACCTCAAACATCGAACCTTAGGCCTGTTTAATAATTACCTCATAAAGGTTATAAAAAATGCGAATAAGCTCAGAAACCGAACATCAATTAACTCCGAAAGAAATTACCTCACTAATTAATTACAACATTACTTACCTCAAAGGTGTTACCACAAATGTGACTCAGCCCTTAAGCTGAAACCTGTTTAACTGCAAAATGAAAGACCAGAAGAATATTACGATAAATATGACACAGCTCTGAAACTAACCTCGTCTAACTGGAAGTTAACTGCGTTAGGAGGGTTACTACTGCATGACTGCAACACAACTCAGAAAATTAACTCCATTTAATTGTGAAACAACTGACCTTAATGTAATTACTAGCATAGGCGCAGACTCTGGGGAGGGGGGCAGCCGGGCATGGGCCCCCCAATAATTGAGATGCAACAAGTGTTGCAACAAGTGTAGAATAAATGAACAATATTTTGAACAAGCTTACGCCAGTGATTACTAGCCTACTAAGTAACCATAAAAGCGACTCAACCGAGAAACTGGACCTCATTTAACTCCAAAGAAAACGAACAGAGGAGGATTACCTCTGTTCGTTTGTGTGTGTGTGTGTGTGTGTGTGTGTGTGTGTGTGTGTGTGTGTGTGTGTGTGTGTGTGTGTGTGATGCGACTGAATCCAGAGACCACGCCTCATTCAAAGCCGAAAGAAAGTACATTATGTCGGTTACCGTAAATGCGACGCAAATCAGAAAGTGAGATCCATGTGACTGCGACAGAATTGAGCTCAAGAGATTTGCCATAAACTCGACTCAAGTGAGATATCAAATCAATTTGTACGACGATTTAAATGACGTCGAGAGGGTTTAACCATATTAAGTGAAACTCAACGCAGAAATCGAAACCAACTTAACTTCAAAGTTAATCACTCTGATGGCTGTCCCATAAACTAGACGCAGCCCAGAAACTAAACCTCTTTTAACTGCGAGGTAAATGACCTCAGAGTTCCTATAAATGCGACTCAACTCAGACACCAAACTTCATCAAGAAGGTTGTCATAAGGATGACTCAAAACACAAACGGAACTCCATCAATCAGCGAAGGAAATTACCTGGAGAGGGTTGCCATCAATACTGTGTTTCTACAGGTAGCCTACCTGTGGCTGACGGTGAAGATTCTGCCCTTTGGTGAGATGGGATCGATCGTGATGAATGTTACGTTGCACTGTGGCTCTGTGTCGTCGAGATGGTGTTTGTGTGTGTTTGTGTGTGTGTGTGTTTGTGTGTGTTTGTGTGTGTGTTAGTAGAAGACCTTCTGAGCCTCTGGCGTGGCTTAAAATCCCGTTAGCTCAATAAGGCAGAGGGCCTCTGGCGTGTCGTAAAACCCTGTAAGCCCATACTTTGTCGGTGTGTTTGTGTGTGTGTGTGTGTGTGTGTGTGTGTGTCTATAGTAGCAGACCTGCTACTATAGCCTCTGGCGTGGCTTCAAATCCCGTAAGCTCAATTAGGCAGAGGGCCTCTGGCATGTCGTAAAGCCCCGTAAGCCCATACTTTGTCGGTGTGTTTGTGTGTGTATGTATGTGTGTGTGTGTGTGTGTATGTGTGTGTGCGTGTGCGCGCGCGTGCGTGTCTATAGTAGCCGACCTGCTGAGCCTCTGGCGTGGCTTAAAATCCCGTAAGTTCAATAAGGTAGGGGGCCTCTGGCGTGGCGTAAAACCCCGTAAACCCATCCTTTGTCCGTGTTTTGTGTTGTGTATTTTGTCGTTGTCTTTGATATGAGCCGAGGGATAAGAAGGAGGGTGATAGAAGACTAGATTAGAAGGAAGAAGAGATGCAAGTGGAATCGAGGTGGAATCAGCGCCTAAAATAGTCAGAAATGTAAACTGCACACTCTTCATCAAACTGTCGTTATTGATAGTTGGAACTTGGAAGCGTTGACTTCATGACATTTTTGTCAGTTTATAGGCCTATTATTAATTACAAGTCGTGTTCTAGAGCGGCCTATTTTGGTGGCCAAGTTGGGCAGCGCATGTTGGCAGCTGATTAAGATGTAGGCCTACCAGGTAGTCATTTTAATAAAAAATAATCATTTTATTAGTGTAATTAGTTTAAAGTCTATTTTATTTAATATTTTCATTATATATAATGTGTAGGCCTATTGTAAGTTGTACTCTTATACAGCCAATTGTCAAGTTATGTTGGCAACTGAACAAGTAACCAGTATAACACATATATTTAGCGTATTTGTTAATTTAATGCATTTTAATATAAAAATTATACAGGACTATTGCAACACTTTTTAAGTAGGGCCAACACTATATGCCCCACCCCTACACACCCGTAAGTTAGCTTAAGGAGGGTTGAAGGGAAGAAGGAGGTTTTCACACATTCACACGCTTGCGTGTGTATCAATTATTTGTTCGAAGTAGGACTTCAAGCTACGCTTTGTAATTAAAAAATTGAAAAATATGGTCACATGTAAGCAAGTATGTACGTCATATGTAAGTAGGCCTAAGCAAGTTTGCAAATGTTTAGATGTAAGTAAGCTATAGGCGTGTAAATGAGTAAAAATTGCAAGTTGCAGGTGAGCGACCTATTTTGGCAGCTGAATAAGTTGGACTCATTTTAAAACAGAAAATCATTTAATTTTATCTTTCTTTCGCCCGAGGTAGGCTCTAAGAAACTATTGGTTGAAAGGTTAAGCTTGGAGTGCGTGGCACTCCTCATCCTAGGATTGTGAAGTGAACGTGCCTCTGAAGGCTACTGCGTTGAAACGCTGGGTACAAATTGATATTCGTTGAAATAGGAAAGGACGGTCCAGCGGTGCCCCAGCGCCGTCAGAAATTCGCGCCAAGCGGCTGATAGACCCCGAGTTTCGATCACCACGGGTATGAATTCGTGTGTGATGGGAAGAGAGGCGTAGCTCAGGCACTTTCTGTCTGTTGCGTGTTCGGCCGCACCGCCGGACATCGATGTCATGTGGGTGTAGGAAGATGCACGTGTGCAATGGTAGTAACATCCCAGGCAATGTATTTTCCTCTAACCCAGGAGATCAGTGTCGCCCCGTTCGGTCTTTTACCCTCTGTCCTAATGAAAGCAGGAAGCTCCTTAGAGCTGGGGATGTCTGCTCCTACCAGCGCTCTCCACACCAGGTCATTGATCGCAAAGATGTCGAGCGCAGTGATCCAATCCGAGGCGTAGCCTCGTGGCCACCCGTACGGCCTCGTCGCTTAGACCCAGTCAGTCCGCACGCTGTCACCGGGAACATATTTCCAAAGTGTACATGGTATTTGCAACTGCCGTCTTTTCAGCCAATCACAAGTCGGCATACATATTTAACAGCCAGCGCACACACCATAATAAAACTATAATAATAATAATAATAATAATAATAATAATAATAATAATAATAATAATAATAATAATAATAATAATAATAATAATAATAATAATAATAATAACAACAACAACAACATATTGAGGAGGTATATGCAACAGAGTGCAGGTGGTGGGCTGGTGAAGTTTGTGGGGTGGGATGGAGGGCGGGACAAGCAACAATGTCCTTTTTGGACACAACTATTCACTTGCATTGATTTTGAAAATAATTGCAATTCCACTACTTTTATCTTTACCTCTCCACCTGATTTTATTCTCCAAAGTTTTTGAAGTCAGTATACTCATTTCTTAAAGATCAATAATTTGCTTCTAGAGTCATAACACAGACGTTTTGAAATATTTTCTCTTCTGGCAGGGATTTTACGGGAAACATTACATGTACAAACACACAGATATTCTGTCCCTTGCTGTTGAATTACATTAACAGAGTTTTGCCACTCCTAGTTCTTTAGTGTAATGTAAAGAAGGTCATAAAATGACCGTAATTGTACAGGTTTTCTTTAGTAATTTGTTGCATAATTTTTCGTCAGTTTGATTAAGCCTTCTTCTTTCTGTTCCTTAGTTAAGATAGTTCTTTAGTTTAGATGTGTTCTTTAGTAATCCAGCTCTATAGTTTAGATGTGTTCTTTAGTCAAGATAGTTCATTACTGCAGATGTGTTCTTTAGCTAAGATGGTTCTTTGGTTAAGATGTGTTCTTGAGTTAAGATAGTTCTTTAGTCTAGATGTGCTCTTTAGTTAAGATAGTTCTTTAGTTGAGGTGTATTCTTTAGTTAAGATGCTTCTTTAGTTTAGATGTGTTCTTTAACTAAGGTAGTTCTTTAGCTAAGATGTGCTCTTAAGTTAAGGTAGTTCTTTAGTTAAGATGTGTTCTATAATTATGTTCTTTAGCTATACAATACAATACAATACATAATAATAATAATAATAACACTAATAATAATAATAATAATAATAATAATAATAATAATAATAATAATAATAATAATAATAATAATAATAATAATAATAATAATAGGCAGCATTTAACAAGATACCTAGAGTCCTCACCACAGTTCAGTTCATCGCTGCTGTCATTGCAGGTTCTGATGCCATCACAGCGCACGTGGCCTTGGAGACACTCACCACTCTCGCAGTAGAAAGACTCTGCCTGCAGACCGTGAATTTTAATCAGAAACGCTTCATCAACTGAATGCAACTCACATTATCTATATGAACACTTCACGTCAGAGAAGAGGCACAGTGCGACAGTGGAAGACTTCAGGATGAAGTTTACATGTCTTCTTTGTTACAGGTTGTAACTGTATTCAAACATATATATAAAAGCGCCACTCATCGATTCAGAGGCGCTCCACACCCAAGTCAGTGCCATCACTACCAAATAAAATGGACTTCAGGCATTTCACGAACAGGGGAAGAGAAAGGCTGAAAAGCTCAAGACGCAAATTCCTGCGGAAGACGGTTCCAACTAGACGGGCAAACAAAAGGTTGCAGTAGAAAATCTAGAAAAGTCTTCCTGAAAGTCTAAGCTCCCAGTCGACTAAACTTACGTGTGTCGCCACTCTGGCATTGTCGTCTGGAAGAGGCATGAACGATCCATATCTGGTGATGGTAATTGCAAATTTATATAGCGTCACTTCGAGAGAGACTCATACCTAACAATGTGAAACCACGATCAAACAGAATGGTCTTCAAGCGATTGTGAGAAAGAGGCAAAGAGAGGCTGAGAAGCTCCTCTTGCAGGTTGTTAAGCAGCTTGTTAAGAGACCTTAAAGAATGAGAAACACATGGAGACTGTCTTGGAGAACAGAAACGATGGTACAACAAGACTTATGCTAAACATAAAAGCAGCACTGTACTGAACAAAATGACCTAAATGTAAATGCACACGTTTTTATATAGAGACCGCATGGCCTCGACCCAGCTCATTCTTGAGTGAATTCTTCGGGTGAGATCCTTTACCCCCGTTGCCTGTTTGAATGGGTGCCATGCACGTTAAGATCCCCATGTGCAGACCATCTAATCCCAAGATTTATATCTTTACAATAAGAAATATGAAAAACGTATATGAAAAGCCATCCTTATGCAGAGGTGCATGGGACGTGCACTCTTACCATGGTAGAACAGTGACTACAACGTTGCAAACCACAAGATGCCTGGCATCAGGAACTGATGACGATGATGATGATGATGACGACGACGACGATGATGATGATAATGGTGGTGACATTACATAGATTTTCTGAAAACTGAAATGATAACAGCATCACCAAGTCAGAGTTTAACGTGGCACCAACCACAAAGTCCTGGTTTTTCCTGACAGTCGACATTGATTCCGTCGCAAATATGTTCATGGAAAATGCACAGTCCAACGTCGGATCCAAACTCATTATTGTGCAGTCCAGACTACAAAACAATAACACAACATGTGCTAAAAACAATCTCTACAAATGCAAACCATTTATTTCAACATTTGTAACAAACAAATGAACAGCACACTCTTCTTTAACACTTTAACGACTAGCTGCATTGGTTCCCAGTCGCTTTTTAGTACACTCTCGTCATTAAAGTGCTAAATAATGACATTAAAGTAATATTATTTAAATACCACACATTTTTGTATTTTAACGCATATGTGAATATATCAATTCGGTGAAGAGAAGTAACTTCAAAGAGATTCTAGTGCCCCTTCTCTAGTAGAAAATACAGTGAGAGTACAGTTGAAGCATCTAATTTAACCATTCACAACACGAGTTGTTACCAAAATAACCTGGTCTAGTGCAGTTGTCATCCGAGATGATGATGTCATCAATGGCATCAATATAACTCATCGAAGCCGTATAGGATTCAACGCCGGTGACTCTACCAATGCTAATCAGACTGACATCAATAGCAAGGATTAGTTGGAGCAGTTGCAAGCTGGAGATGTTACCCTGCATCACGCTCCAGATTGGAACCCATTCGCTGGTTCGGGAAGCACCTAATCGCAGAGTCACACTTGCAACATTACGTGCAACTGCACTGCACATATCGCATAGAATCAAGGGAAATGGTTTTTCTTCTGATATAGTCCGGTCATTAAATAGTTGAGGTTCAACAAAATTTGAAGAAAACGTTTCTCGATGGATTTCACCTCTTTGATACGTCTACATTACTTCAAGCAGGCTTATACTGAGCCGTGTTGAACCTGTCAAAGTGCCGTTGTAACGGCATGTGTCATGTTACAGCGCTGTAGAAATCGTCGTATTCACCGTCGTCATCATCATCATCATCATCATCATCATCATCATCATCATCATCATCATCATCATCATCATCATCATCATCATCATCATCATCATCATCATCATCATCATCATCATCATCATCATCATCATCATCATCATCATCATCATCATCATCATCATCATCATCATCATCATCATCATCATCATCATCATCATCATCATCATCATCATCATCATCATCATCATCATCATCATCATAAGCAATCTGGCAGGGTAACTTCATCTAGATTTAAATACCTAACATCGTCCGAGTGTCCGAGAAATTCATCAGACACACCTACTGAAATCGTCAGAAAATTTATTAAAAGAAACTTAAAAGAAACTTATCTTTCTTCATGAGAGTCGATAACTTGGTTAGCCTTGGGCGCTCCTGTCTGGAATTGCGATTCTTCGAGTGAAGATCTTCATTCTTCCATCGGTTGACGGCATCGGAGGTGTCGGTAGAAATATTACTGCCAGGACGGACGGTGCCAAAACTGCCGGAGTTCTCTGACCTGTGCAATTTACCGACATGATGATGTTGCGTGTGTCTGTAGGCCTGCAGCGCCTTAACCCTCGAGTGCCCAAGGTAGTCTTTGGTACACGAATGCCCAAGATGGGGTCGAGGCGAACCCTATGGGGTGTTTTCATTGTACTATCTGGTGAAGGGATTGGAATATTAAGTAAGTATATTCTTTATTATACCACCTGCAAACGCACTGTGGTTAACAATACAGGTTTTACAAATAGCTGCATATGAAACTGAAAAAAATAATAGCCTACAGAAAAATAGACTTAATTTCGGTTTACTGGGTCATTTCACCGAAAATGTCGTAATGCTGGCTCAACAAAAACTGGTTCCAGAGTTCGACATTTAACCTTCATAAATGACAAATTTGTGTTGTTTGCACGGCATTCCTACAACTTTGACTTAGAGAATATAGGGAAAACATTACTGAAGTACAGTACGGCTTGGACTAAGCCCTTCTACTGTTGTCGAAGTGACAAAGTTGACGCTTCGGAAATCCCGATTTCAAAGGCGTAAAAAAGTTCGAAAATTTTTAGATGGCTTTAAAATACAGCCACGTTGTGAACGTCATCGATCAGCGCCATCGCCTTGTGATCCCTCCTTTACTGCATCCGACTTCTCGAACTACTTCGTCGCTAAAGTCCCCGAAACGGTTCGCAATGACACCGCTGGTTCTCCTCCGCTTGACTTTCCTCCTACCGACCATTGGCTCTCAGTTCTTCACGAGATATCCAGTCTCGAGTTGCGCAGCATCGTCTTGGCTTCTGAAACGAAATCCTGCGAGCTCGACCCATTCCTCCTTTCCTGCTCCAGGATTACATCGATGTCTTTCTCCCTTTTCTGACCCTACTATGCAACTCCTCGTCCGAGACGGTACTCTTCCAGCTTCGCAGAAGAGGTCGATCGTCACTCCTATCCTCAAGCAAGCCGGTCTCGACTCTTCGGACTCTGCACACTTTAGGCCCATTGCGAACGTCTCATTTATTTCTAAACTCATTGAGAAATTAGTCGGTCAGCAATTATTGGCTTACTTTGGTGCTAATAACTTACTTCCTGTCTATTATTCTCGCTTCCGCAAAGGTCACTATACGGAAACCCTTCTCCTTCGCCTTCTCTCTGATTTCTATGGCGCCACTGTTCGCTCCCAAGTCTCCCTTCTTGCACTCTTCGATGCAGCGCTGCCTTTCACTCGGTCGACAATGCGATCCTCCTCAATCGCTTGTCTGTATCCTTCGGTCTATCTGAAAAGCCCATTGAGTGGCAAGCTTTCTCCCTTTCTGACCGCTCCTCATTAGTTGTTTACTGTTCTACCATGTCCCTCTGAAACCCAGTCCGTTTTCGCCTTCCTCAGGGATCCGTCTTAGGCCCCTTCTCTATATTATCTTCACCTCTGATCTCAGTCGTTTCCTTGCCACCTGCTCTTTGTCTAGCCAGTTAAATGCTGACGACATACAGGCCTACACCCACTGCTTTACCTCTGACGCCGCTGCTGCAGTCCGCCTCATGTGCCATTCCACTGACCCTAACTGCCTGGATGTCTTCCAACCGCCTTCGCCTGAATCCCTCTAAGACTCAATACATGTGGCTGGGCACCCCTAGGCAGCTCGATTGATCACGCTAGTCTTAACTCTGAGTTCCTGCATATTGTCTTTTCTACCTCCGTCAGAGATCTTGGCGTCATCTTGGATTCAGAACTCGCCCTCTCTCCGCATATCTCGCAGCTGAGCCGCGCTTGCTACTTTCAACTGCGACAGCTTCACGCTGTTTCCCGCTCTCCTTTCCCCAATCTGCTGCTTACAGCAGAGAAGAAAGCGGTGGATGAGTTTCGAGGAAGAGACCGCATCTCAGGAGGAAGCCCATTCCAAATTGTGGGTCCAACCACGAAGAAAGCGCGCTGCTGCATAATAACGGTGCGTGCGAAAGGAACAGAGAGGTCACCGCGGGCGGTAGAGCGAAGAGAGCGGTGACCAGGTGGAACAGAGTAACGAAATCAGAGCTCACACAGGTAAAAGGGAGCACAGCCAAGCTGACATTTCCAGACAATGGAGGCAACGCGGTAGACAATGCGTTGCGAGAGTGGTAACCAGTGGAGGACGTCTCGCATGTATTCAGAGACATGGCCAAATTTAGGAATGCGCCCAATCAAGCGCGCAGCGGAACGCAGTACGCGTTCGAGGCAGTTCAGTCGAGTGAGAGGAAGCCCAATATAGAGGAAGCGGCAGTAGTCAAGCAGACAGGTAATGAAAGCACGAGCGAGAGTAGCAGCAGATTGGGGGAAGCGAGCGGGAAACAACGCGAAGCTGTCGTAGCTGAAAGTAGCAAGCGCGGCTCAGCTGCAAGATATGCGGAGAGAGGTGAGTTCTGAATCCAAGATGACGCCAAGATCTCTGACGGAGTTGGAAAAAACGATATGGAGGCACTCAGAGATAAGACCAGCGTAATCAATCTTAGCAAGCTGCCTAGGGGTGACCAGCCACATGTATTGAGTCTTAGAGGGATTCAAGCGAAGGCGCTTGGAAGACATCCAGGTAGTCAAAGAGTCAGTGGAATGGCACATGAAGCGGACTGCAGCAGCGGCGTCAGAGGGAAAGCAGTTAGTGTAAGTCTGTATGTCGTCAGCATATAAATGGTTGGACAAAGAGCAGGTGGCAAGAAGACGACTGAGATCAGAGGTGAAGATAATATAGAGGAGGTGGCCCAAGACTGATCCCTTAGGAAGGCCAAAACGGAGTGGGATCCAGAGGGACCTGGTAGAACAGTAAACAACCAATCAGGAGCGGTCAGAAAGGTAGGATGCTTCCCACTCAAGGGGCTTTTCAGATAGGTCGAAGGATACAGACAAGCGATTGAGGAGGATGGCATGGTCGACCGAGTCAAAGGCAGCGCTGACATCGAAGAGTGCAAGAAGGGAGACTTGGGAGCGAACTATGGCGCCATAAAAATCAGAGAGGAGGCGAATGAGAAGAGTTTCCGTAGAGTGACCTTTGCGGAAGCCAGATTAATAGACAGGAAGTAAGTTATTAGCATCAAGGTAATTCAATAATTCCTGAGCAACTAATTTCTCAATGATTTTAGAAATAAATGAGACGTTTGCAATGGGCCAGAAGTGTGCATGGCCCGAAGAGTCGAGACCGGCTTGCTAAGGATAGGAGTGACGATCGACCTTTTCTGCGAAGCTGGAAGAGTACCGTCATGGAGCGAGGAGTTGCAGAGGAGGGTAAGGAAAGGGAGAAGGACATCGATGTAATCCTGAAGCAGGAAAGGAGGAAGGGTCAAGTTCGTAGGATTTCGCTGCAGAAGCCAAGATGATGCTGCGCAGCTCGATACTGAAGACCGCGTGAAGAACTGAGAGCCGATGATCGGTAGGAGGAAAGTCAGGCGGAGGAGAACCAGCGGTGTCATTGCGAACCGATTGGACTTTAGCAGCAAAGTAGTTCGAGAAGTCGGATGCAGTAAAGAATAGATCACAAGGCGATTGTGCTGATCGATGACGGCCGAGCAGGTCGTTGAAAGTCGACCAGAGACGCCGTGGGTCGCTGGCGTTGGATGAAATTAAACACTCATGTGTTTAATTGCTCTTTTGAAACTGGGACCATTCCAGATAACTGGCGCATCGCGGTGGTCACTCCTGTAAATAAAGTTTCCAAACCATCTACTCTGTCTGACTTCAGACCTATATCTGTAACTCCAATCCTGTCAAGAATCGCAGAAAAAATTGTTGTTTCTAAGTGGCTTAGACCCAATTTGCCCCAAGAAGCTCTAGAGGATCAGTTTGGCTTCAGACCAACTGGCAGTTGTACCAGTGCACTCACCTTCTTTCTACATCACGTCACCCAGATGCTAGAAAGTAACTCTTATGTGCGTTGTTTGTTAGTCGACTTCTCTAAAGCTTTTGATGTTGTTGACCATTCAGTTCTAATACCTAAAGTCATGGCTTTAAACATGCTGCCTGAAATTTCAAATTGGGTCATTGACTTCCTAAGTGGTCGATCTCAAGTCCTCAAATATGGCAATGTACTTTCTGATTCTACTTCCATTAATCGCAGTATTATCCAAGGGTCTGGTCTTGGTCCCACCCTCTACATTGTAATGGAGAGCGATCTTAAACCCGTCTCTCTGTCCAACATCCTTTTCAAATTTGCAGATGATACTAACCTTCTCACCCCCCCAAATTCTCCTGTTAGCTTGGAATCTGAATTTGATAATATTAAGGATTGGGCCTCCAGGAACAGAATGACACTTAATTTTTCCAAGACTAAAGAAATTGTATTTCATAGACCGAATCCAAGACACTTATCTCTTCCGGATCCTATCAGCAATGTTGAAAGAGTAAAAATTGTCAAATTGCTGGGTGTTCTTTTTCGAGAAGACTTAAAATTTGATGACCATGTTTCATTTATTTTGAAGATATGCAGCCAACGCCTATACCCCCTAAAAGTCCTCCGATCTCAAGGAATGCCTCCCAGCAAACTAAAGAACATTTTTCAAGCCCTTGTAGTCTCCCGACTAACGTATGCCATACCATCTTGGGGGGGATTCCTGTCGGCTGAGCTGGGTGGAAAAATTGAATCTTTTTTGCGCAGGGCTGGGCGCAGTAACCTCTTTAGTGGTGATGGTTTAACTTTAGAGAAGTTTTGTGAAAAAATTGAATTGAAGTTCTTCAAAAGCATCCAGTCACCCCAACACTGTCTTCACCAATTACTGCCTGCAGAGCACCTTCATAAATTCAACTTAAGAAAAAGGGGACATGCTTTTGAATTACCGCACTTTAATACATTGCTACATAAGAAATCCTTCATCATTCGCTCACTGTACAAGTATAAAAACTGGGTTAATGCTGGTTCTAGTACCTGTTCTGATATCTAAACTGGCTCTTTTTGTAGACCATAGTAATGCTTATGTTCCTTAGAATGTAAGGCTTAGATCATAACTTTAGTTATAGATAGGCCTATGTATGTAAATAAGACACTATCGTTTATTGTTTATAATACTGTATAATGTATATGTATGCAAATAAGACATTATATAGAATTGCTTGTGTTTAAACTGTCTTACAGTATTACTGATATTGTGATCCTTTTGTATGTATTGTTGTAAAGTATGAGCGTTTGTCTTATACTAATAAAAGATTACTTACTTACTTACTTATAATATCTTCAAACCGCATTCTAGTATTACTTAGTTGCTCGTTAAAGACTGTATAGAAACTGTCAGAAAAAATAGTTGATCCCTTGAGGATCTTCGCGTGATTTTCAGGGAAATGACCCAGTTTCTACTGAGATTTTTTAACCGTAAGAAACCCAACGCTGAAGTGTTGTTATTTGCCTATCGAGGATTGTACGGTTGTGTATTTTTGCGTAAACGCTTGGGCTGCGTCGTGGCTCTTCCTGCGCCAGGGGTCGATAAGAATCGTGCTGCTGCCCGCGGGTCTAGGTTTAAGGATAACCCGTAACCGGATGCAGTTTAACGTCTTGCCCAGGACAATGGGCGGTATTGGGGTCAAGACGCACTACTTCAAGCTGGCTTATACTGAGCCGTGTTGAACCTGTCAAAGTGCCCCTTGTAACGGCATGTGTCATGTTACGGCGCTGTAGAAATCGTCGTATTCATCGTCGTCATCATCATCATCATCATCATCATCATCATCATCATCATCATCATCATCATCATCATCATCATCATCATCATCATCATCATCATCATCATCATCATCATCATCATCATAAGCAATCTGGCAGGGTAACTTCATCTAGATTTAAATACCTAACATCGTCCGAGTGTCCGAGAAATTCATCAGACACACCTACTGAAATCGTCAGAAAATTTATTAAAAGAAACTTAAAAGAAACTTATCTTTTTTCATGAGAGTCGATAACTTGGTTAGCCTTGGGCGCTCCTGTCTGGAATTGCGATTCTTCGAGTGAAGATCTTCATTCTTCCATCGGTTGACGGCATCGGAGGTGTCGGTAGAAATATTACTGCCAGGACGGACGGTGCCAAAACTGCCGGAGTTCTCTGACCTGTGCAATTTACCGACATGATGATGTTGCGTGTGTCTGTAGGCCTGCAGCGCCTTAACCCTCGAGTGCCCAAGGTAGTCTTTGGTACACGAATGCCCAAGATGGGGTCGAGGCGAACCCTATGGGGTGTTTTCATTGTACTATCTGGTGAAGGGATTGGAATATTAAGTAAGTATATTCTTTATTATACCACCTGCAAACGCACTGTGGTTAACAATACAGGTTTTACAAATAGCTGCATATGAAACTGAAAAAAATAATAGCCTACAGAAAAATAGACTTAATTTCGGTTTACTGGGTCATTTCACTGAAAATGTCGTAATGCTGGCTCAACAAAAACTGGTTCCAGAGTTCGACACTTAACCTTCATAAATGACAAATTTGTGTTGTTTGCACGGCATTCCTACAACTTTGACTTAGAGAATATAGGGAAAACATTACTGAAGTACAGTACGGCTTGGACTAAGCCCTTCTACTGTTGTCGAAGTGACAAAGTTGACGCTTCGGAAATCCCGATTTCAAAGGCGTAAAAAAGTTCGAAAATTTTTAGATGGCTTTAAAATACAGCCACGTTGTGAACGTCATCGATCAGCGCCATCGCCTTGTGATCCCTCCTTTACTGCATCCGACTTCTCGAACTACTTCGTCGCTAAAGTCCCCGAAACGGTTCGCAATGACACCGCTGGTTCTCCTCCGCTTGACTTTCCTCCTACCGACCATTGGCTCTCAGTTCTTCACGAGATATCCAGTCTCGAGTTGCGCAGCATCGTCTTGGCTTCTGAAACGAAATCCTGCGAGCTCGACCCCTTCCTCCTTTCCTGCTCCAGGATTACATCGATGTCTTTCTCCCTTTTCTGACCCTACTATGCAACTCCTCGTCCGAGACGGTACTCTTCCAGCTTCGCAGAAGAGGTCGATCGTCACTCCTATCCTCAAGCAAGCCGGTCTCGACTCTTCGGACTCTGCACACTTTAGGCCCATTGCGAACGTCTCATTTATTTCTAAACTCATTGAGAAATTAGTCGGTCAGCAATTATTGGCTTACTTTGGTGCTAATAACTTACTTCCTGTCTATTATTCTCGCTTCCGCAAAGGTCACTATACGGAAACCCTTCTCCTTCGCCTTCTCTCTGATTTCTATGGCGCCACTGTTCGCTCCCAAGTCTCCCTTCTTGCACTCTTCGATGCAGCGCTGCCTTTCACTCGGTCGACAATGCCATCCTCCTCAATCGCTTGTCTGTATCCTTCGGTCTATCTGAAAAGCCCATTGAGTGGCAAGCTTTCTCCCTTTCTGACCGCTCCTCATTAGTTGTTTACTGTTCTACCATGTCCCTCTGAAACCCAGTCCGTTTTCGCCTTCCTCAGGGATCCGTCTTAGGCCCCTTCTCTATATTATCTTCACCTCTGATCTCAGTCGTTTCCTTGCCACCTGCTCTTTGTCTAGCCAGTTAAATGCTGACGACATACAGGCCTACACCCACTGCTTTACCTCTGACGCCGCTGCTGCAGTCCGCCTCATGTGCCATTCCACTGACCCTAACTGCCTGGATGTCTTCCAACCGCCTTCGCCTGAATCCCTCTAAGACTCAATACATGTGGCTGGGCACCCCTAGGCAGCTCGATTGATCACGCTAGTCTTAACTCTGAGTTCCTGCATATTGTCTTTTCTACCTCCGTCAGAGATCTTGGCGTCATCTTGGATTCAGAACTCGCCCTCTCTCCGCATATCTCGCAGCTGAGCCGCGCTTGCTACTTTCAACTGCGACAGCTTCACGCTGTTTCCCGCTCTCCTTTCCCCAATCTGCTGCTTACAGCAGAGAAGAAAGCGGTGGATGAGTTTCGAGGAAGAGACCGCATCTCAGGAGGAAGCCCATTCCAAATTGGGGGTCCAACCACGAAAGCGCGCTGCTGCATAATAGCGGTGCGTGCGAAAGGAACAGAGAGGTCACCGCGGGCGGTAGAGCGAAGAGAGCGGTGACCAGGTGGAACAGAGTAACGAAATCAGAGCTCACACAGGTAAAAGGGAGCACAGCCAAGCTGACATTTCCAGACAATGGAGGCAACGCGGTAGACAATGCGTTGCGAGAGTGGTAACCAGTGGAGGACGTCTCGCATGTATTCAGAGACATGGCCAAATTTAGGAATGCGCCCAATCAAGCGCGCAGCGGAACGCAGTACGCGTTCGAGGCAGTTCAGTCGAGTGAGAGGAAGCCCAATATAGAGGAAGCGGCAGTAGTCAAGCAGACAGGTAATGAAAGCACGAGCGAGAGTAGCAGCAGATTGGGGGAAGCGAGCGGGAAACAACGCGATGCTGTCGTAGCTGAAAGTAGCAAGCGCGGCTCAGCTGCAAGATATGCGGAGAGAGGTGAGTTCTGAATCCAAGATGACGCCAAGATCTCTGACGGAGTTGGAAAAAACGATATGGAGGCACTCAGAGATAAGACCAGCGTAATCAATCTTAGCAAGCTGCCTAGGGGTGACCAGCCACATGTATTGAGTCTTAGAGGGATTCAAGCGAAGGCGCTTGGAAGACATCCAGGTAGTCAAAGAGTCAGTGGAATGGCACATGAAGCGGACTGCAGCAGCGGCGTCAGAGGGAAAGCAGTTAGTGTAAGTCTGTATGTCGTCAGCATATAAATGGTTGGACAAGGAGCAGGTGGCAAGAAGACGACTGAGATCAGAGGTGAAGATAATATAGAGGAGGTGGCCCAAGACTGATCCCTTAGGAAGGCCAAAACGGAGTGGGATCCAGAGGGACCTGGTAGAACAGTAAACAACCAATCAGGAGCGGTCAGAAAGGTAGGATGCTTCCCACTCAAGGGGCTTTTCAGATAGGCCGAAGGATACAGACAAGCGATTGAGGAGGATGGCATGGTCGACCGAGTCAAAGGCAGCGCTGACATCGAAGAGTGCAAGAAGGGAGACTTGGGAGCGAACTATGGCGCCATAAAAATCAGAGAGGAGGCGAATGAGAAGAGTTTCCGTAGAGTGACCTTTGCGGAAGCCAGATTAATAGACAGGAAGTAAGTTATTAGCATCAAGGTAATTCAATAATTGCTGAGCAACTAATTTCTCAATGATTTTAGAAATAAATGAGACGTTTGCAATGGGCCAGAAGTGTGCATGGCCCGAAGAGTCGAGACCGGCTTGCTAAGGATAGGAGTGACGATCGACCTTTTCTGCGAAGCTGGAAGAGTACCGTCATGGAGCGAGGAGTTGCAGAGGAGGGTAAGGAAAGGGAGAAGGACATCGATGTAATCCTGAAGCAGGAAAGGAGGAAGGGTCAAGTTCGTAGGATTTCGCTGCAGAAGCCAAGATGATGCTGCGCAGCTCGATACTGAAGACCGCGTGAAGAACTGAGAGCCGATGATCGGTAGGAGGAAAGTCAGGCGGAAGAGAACCAGCGGTGTCATTGCGAACCGATTGGACTTTAGCAGCAAAGTAGTTCGAGAAGTCGGATGCAGTAAAGAATAGATCACAAGGCGATTGTGCTGATCGATGACGGCCGAGCAGGTCGTTGAAAGTCGACCAGAGACGCCGTGGGTCGCTGGCGTTGGATGATAATATCTTCAAACCGCATTCTAGTATTACTTAGTTGCTCGTTAAAGACTGTATAGAAACTGTCAGAAAAAATAGTTGATCCCTTGAGGATCTTCGCGTGATTTTCAGTGAAATGACCCAGTTTCTACTGAGATTTTGTAACCGTAAGAAACCCAACGCTGAAGTGTTGTTATTTGCCTATCGAGGATTGTACGGTTGTGTATTTTTGCGTAAACGCTTGGGCTGCGTCGTGGCTCTTCCTGCGCCAGGGGTCGATAAGAATCGTGCTGCTGCCCGCGGGTCTAGGTTTAAGGATAACCCGTAACCGGATGCAGTTTAACGTCTTGCCCAGGACAATGGGCGGTATTGGGGTCAAGACGCACTACTTCAAGCTGGCTTATACTGAGCCGTGTTGAACCTGTCAAAGTGCCCCTTGTAACGGCATGTGTCATGTTACGGCGCTGTAGAAATCGTCGTATTCATCGTCGTCATCATCATCATCATCATCATCATCATCATCATCATCATCATCATCATCATCATCATCATCATCATCATCATCATCATCATCATCATCATAAGCAATCTGGCAGGGTAACTTCATCTAGATTTAAATACCTAACATCGTCCGAGTGTCCGAGAAATTCATCAGACACACCTACTGAAATCGTCAGAAAATTTATTAAAAGAAACTTAAAAGAAACTTATCTTTTTTCATGAGAGTCGATAACTTGGTTAGCCTTGGGCGCTCCTGTCTGGAATTGCGATTCTTCGAGTGAAGATCTTCATTCTTCCATCGGTTGACGGCATCGGAGGTGTCGGTAGAAATATTACTGCCAGGACGGACGGTGCCAAAACTGCCGGAGTTCTCTGACCTGTGCAATTTACCGACATGATGATGTTGCGTGTGTCTGTAGGCCTGCAGCGCCTTAACCCTCGAGTGCCCAAGGTAGTCTTTGGTACACGAATGCCCAAGATGGGGTCGAGGCGAACCCTATGGGGTGTTTTCATTGTACTATCTGGTGAAGGGATTGGAATATTAAGTAAGTATATTCTTTATTATACCACCTGCAAACGCACTGTGGTTAACAATACAGGTTTTACAAATAGCTGCATATGAAACTGAAAAAAATAATAGCCTACAGAAAAATAGACTTAATTTCGGTTTACTGGGTCATTTCACTGAAAATGTCGTAATGCTGGCTCAACAAAAACTGGTTCCAGAGTTCGACACTTAACCTTCATAAATGACAAATTTGTGTTGTTTGCACGGCATTCCTACAACTTTGACTTAGAGAATATAGGGAAAACATTACTGAAGTACAGTACGGCTTGGACTAAGCCCTTCTACTGTTGTCGAAGTGACAAAGTTGACGCTTCGGAAATCCCGATTTCAAAGGCGTAAAAAAGTTCGAAAATTTTTAGATGGCTTTAAAATACAGCCACGTTGTGAACGTCATCGATCAGCGCCATCGCCTTGTGATCCCTCCTTTACTGCATCCGACTTCTCGAACTACTTCGTCGCTAAAGTCCCCGAAACGGTTCGCAATGACACCGCTGGTTCTCCTCCGCTTGACTTTCCTCCTACCGACCATTGGCTCTCAGTTCTTCACGAGATATCCAGTCTCGAGTTGCGCAGCATCGTCTTGGCTTCTGAAACGAAATCCTGCGAGCTCGACCCCTTCCTCCTTTCCTGCTCCAGGATTACATCGATGTCTTTCTCCCTTTTCTGACCCTACTATGCAACTCCTCGTCCGAGACGGTACTCTTCCAGCTTCGCAGAAGAGGTCGATCGTCACTCCTATCCTCAAGCAAGCCGGTCTCGACTCTTCGGACTCTGCACACTTTAGGCCCATTGCGAACGTCTCATTTATTTCTAAACTCATTGAGAAATTAGTCGGTCAGCAATTATTGGCTTACCTTGGTGCTAATAACTTACTTCCTGTCTATTATTCTCGCTTCCGCAAAGGTCACTATACGGAAACCCTTCTCCTTCGCCTTCTCTCTGATTTCTATGGCGCCACTGTTCGCTCCCAAGTCTCCCTTCTTGCACTCTTCGATGCAGCGCTGCCTTTCACTCGGTCGACAATGCCATCCTCCTCAATCGCTTGTCTGTATCCTTCGGTCTATCTGAAAAGCCCATTGAGTGGCAAGCTTCCTCCCTTTCTGACCGCTCCTCATTAGTTGTTTACTGTTCTACCATGTCCCTCTGAAACCCAGTCCGTTTTCGCCTTCCTCAGGGATCCGTCTTAGGCCCCTTTTCTATATTATCTTCACCTCTGATCTCAGTCGTTTCCTTGCCACCTGCTCTTTGTCTAGCCAGTTAAATGCTGACGACATACAGGCCTACACCCACTGCTTTACCTCTGACGCCGCTGCTGCAGTCCGCCTCATGTGCCATTCCACTGACCCTAACTGCCTGGATGTCTTCCAACCGCCTTCGCCTGAATCCCTCTAAGACTCAATACATGTGGCTGGGCACCCCTAGGCAGCTCGATTGATCACGCTAGTCTTAACTCTGAGTTCCTGCATATTGTCTTTTCTACCTCCGTCAGAGATCTTGGCGTCATCTTGGATTCAGAACTCGCCCTCTCTCCGCATATCTCGCAGCTGAGCCGCGCTTGCTACTTTCAACTGCGACAGCTTCACGCTGTTTCCCGCTCTCCTTTCCCCAATCTGCTGCTTACAGCAGAGAAGAAAGCGGTGGATGAGTTTCGAGGAAGAGACCGCATCTCAGGAGGAAGCCCATTCCAAATTGTGGGTCCAACCACGAAGAAAGCGCGCTGCTGCATAATAACGGTGCGTGCGAAAGGAACAGAGAGGTCACCGCGGGCGGTAGAGCGAAGAGAGCGGTGACCAGGTGGAACAGAGTAACGAAATCAGAGCTCACACAGGTAAAAGGGAGCACAGCCAAGCTGACATTTCCAGACAATGGAGGCAACGCGGTAGACAATGCGTTGCGAGAGTGGTAACCAGTGGAGGACGTCTCGCATGTATTCAGAGACATGGCCAAATTTAGGAATGCGCCCAATCAAGCGCGCAGCGGAACGCAGTACGCGTTCGAGGCAGTTCAGTCGAGTGAGAGGAAGCCCAATATAGAGGAAGCGGCAGTAGTCAAGCAGACAGGTAATGAAAGCACGAGCGAGAGTAGCAGCAGATTGGGGGAAGCGAGCGGGAAACAACGCGATGCTGTCGTAGCTGAAAGTAGCAAGCGCGGCTCAGCTGCAAGATATGCGGAGAGAGGTGAGTTCTGAATCCAAGATGACGCCAAGATCTCTGACGGAGTTGGAAAAAACGATATGGAGGCACTCAGAGATAAGACCAGCGTAATCAATCTTAGCAAGCTGCCTAGGGGTGACCAGCCACATGTATTGAGTCTTAGAGGGATTCAAGCGAAGGCGCTTGGAAGACATCCAGGTAGTCAAAGAGTCAGTGGAATGGCACATGAAGCGGACTGCAGCAGCGGCGTCAGAGGGAAAGCAGTTAGTGTAAGTCTGTATGTCGTCAGCATATAAATGGTTGGACAAGGAGCAGGTGGCAAGAAGACGACTGAGATCAGAGGTGAAGATAATATAGAGGAGGTGGCCCAAGACTGATCCCTTAGGAAGGCCAAAACGGAGTGGGATCCAGAGGGACCTGGTAGAACAGTAAACAACCAATCAGGAGCGGTCAGAAAGGTAGGATGCTTCCCACTCAAGGGGCTTTTCAGATAGGCCGAAGGATACAGACAAGCGATTGAGGAGGATGGCATGGTCGACCGAGTCAAAGGCAGCGCTGACATCGAAGAGTGCAAGAAGGGAGACTTGGGAGCGAACTATGGCGCCATAAAAATCAGAGAGGAGGCGAATGAGAAGAGTTTCCGTAGAGTGACCTTTGCGGAAGCCAGATTAATAGACAGGAAGTAAGTTATTAGCATCAAGGTAATTCAATAATTGCTGAGCAACTAATTTCTCAATGATTTTAGAAATAAATGAGACGTTTGCAATGGGCCAGAAGTGTGCATGGCCCGAAGAGTCGAGACCGGCTTGCTAAGGATAGGAGTGACGATCGACCTTTTCTGCGAAGCTGGAAGAGTACCGTCATGGAGCGAGGAGTTGCAGAGGAGGGTAAGGAAAGGGAGAAGGACATCGATGTAATCCTGAAGCAGGAAAGGAGGAAGGGTCAAGTTCGTAGGATTTCGCTGCAGAAGCCAAGATGATGCTGCGCAGCTCGATACTGAAGACCGCGTGAAGAACTGAGAGCCGATGATCGGTAGGAGGAAAGTCAGGCGGAGGAGAACCAGCGGTGTCATTGCGAACCGATTGGACTTTAGCAGCAAAGTAGTTCGAGAAGTCGGATGCAGTAAAGAATAGATCACAAGGCGATTGTGCTGATCGATGACGGCCGAGCAGGTCGTTGAAAGTCGACCAGAGACGCCGTGGGTCGCTGGCGTTGGATGATAATATCTTCAAACCGCATTCTAGTATTACTTAGTTGCTCGTTAAAGACTGTATAGAAACTGTCAGAAAAAATAGTTGATCCCTTGAGGATCTTCGCGTGATTTTCAGGGAAATGACCCAGTTTCTACTGAGATTTTGTAACCGTAAGAAACCCAACGCTGAAGTGTTGTTATTTGCCTATCGAGGATTGTACGGTTGTGTATTTTTGCGTAAACGCTTGGGCTGCGTCGTGGCTCTTCCTGCGCCAGGGGTCGATAAGAATCGTGCTGCTGCCCGCGGGTCTAGGTTTAAGGATAACACGTAACCGGATGCAGTTTAACGTCTTGCCCAGGACAATGGGCGGTATTGGGGTCAAGACGCACTACTTCAAGCTGGCTTATACTGAGCCGTGTTGAACCTGTCAAAGTGCCCCTTGTAACGGCATGTGTCATGTTACGGCGCTGTAGAAATCGTCGTATTCATCGTCGTCATCATCATCATCATCATCATCATCATCATCATCATCATCATCATCATCATCATCATCATCATCATCATCATCATCATCATCATCATCATCATCATAAGCAATCTGGCAGGGTAACTTCATCTAGATTTAAATACCTAACATCGTCCGAGTGTCCGAGAAATTCATCAGACACACCTACTGAAATCGTCAGAAAATTTATTAAAAGAAACTTAAAAGAAACTTATCTTTTTTCATGAGAGTCGATAACTTGGTTAGCCTTGGGCGCTCCTGTCTGGAATTGCGATTCTTCGAGTGAAGATCTTCATTCTTCCATCGGTTGACGGCATCGGAGGTGTCGGTAGAAATATTACTGCCAGGACGGACGGTGCCAAAACTGCCGGAGTTCTCTGACCTGTGCAATTTACCGACATGATGATGTTGCGTGTGTCTGTAGGCCTGCAGCGCCTTAACCCTCGAGTGCCCAAGGTAGTCTTTGGTACACGAATGCCCAAGATGGGGTCGAGGCGAACCCTATGGGGTGTTTTCATTGTACTATCTGGTGAAGGGATTGGAATATTAAGTAAGTATATTCTTTATTATACCACCTGCAAACGCACTGTGGTTAACAATACAGGTTTTACAAATAGCTGCATATGAAACTGAAAAAAATAATAGCCTACAGAAAAATAGACTTAATTTCGGTTTACTGGGTCATTTCACTGAAAATGTCGTAATGCTGGCTCAACAAAAACTGGTTCCAGAGTTCGACACTTAACCTTCATAAATGACAAATTTGTGTTGTTTGCACGGCATTCCTACAACTTTGACTTAGAGAATATAGGGAAAACATTACTGAAGTACAGTACGGCTTGGACTAAGCCCTTCTACTGTTGTCGAAGTGACAAAGTTGACGCTTCGGAAATCCCGATTTCAAAGGCGTAAAAAAGTTCGAAAATTTTTAGATGGCTTTAAAATACAGCCACGTTGTGAACGTCATCGATCAGCGCCATCGCCTTGTGATCCCTCCTTTACTGCATCCGACTTCTCGAACTACTTCGTCGCTAAAGTCCCCGAAACGGTTCGCAATGACACCGCTGGTTCTCCTCCGCTTGACTTTCCTCCTACCGACCATTGGCTCTCAGTTCTTCACGAGATATCCAGTCTCGAGTTGCGCAGCATCGTCTTGGCTTCTGAAACGAAATCCTGCGAGCTCGACCCCTTCCTCCTTTCCTGCTCCAGGATTACATCGATGTCTTTCTCCCTTTTCTGACCCTACTATGCAACTCCTCGTCCGAGACGGTACTCTTCCAGCTTCGCAGAAGAGGTCGATCGTCACTCCTATCCTCAAGCAAGCCGGTCTCGACTCTTCGGACTCTGCACACTTTAGGCCCATTGCGAACGTCTCATTTATTTCTAAACTCATTGAGAAATTAGTCGGTCAGCAATTATTGGCTTACCTTGGTGCTAATAACTTACTTCCTGTCTATTATTCTCGCTTCCGCAAAGGTCACTATACGGAAACCCTTCTCCTTCGCCTTCTCTCTGATTTCTATGGCGCCACTGTTCGCTCCCAAGTCTCCCTTCTTGCACTCTTCGATGCAGCGCTGCCTTTCACTCGGTCGACAATGCCATCCTCCTCAATCGCTTGTCTGTATCCTTCGGTCTATCTGAAAAGCCCATTGAGTGGCAAGCTTCCTCCCTTTCTGACCGCTCCTCATTAGTTGTTTACTGTTCTACCATGTCCCTCTGAAACCCAGTCCGTTTTCGCCTTCCTCAGGGATCCGTCTTAGGCCCCTTTTCTATATTATCTTCACCTCTGATCTCAGTCGTTTCCTTGCCACCTGCTCTTTGTCTAGCCAGTTAAATGCTGACGACATACAGGCCTACACCCACTGCTTTACCTCTGACGCCGCTGCTGCAGTCCGCCTCATGTGCCATTCCACTGACCCTAACTGCCTGGATGTCTTCCAACCGCCTTCGCCTGAATCCCTCTAAGACTCAATACATGTGGCTGGGCACCCCTAGGCAGCTCGATTGATCACGCTAGTCTTAACTCTGAGTTCCTGCATATTGTCTTTTCTACCTCCGTCAGAGATCTTGGCGTCATCTTGGATTCAGAACTCGCCCTCTCTCCGCATATCTCGCAGCTGAGCCGCGCTTGCTACTTTCAACTGCGACAGCTTCACGCTGTTTCCCGCTCTCCTTTCCCCAATCTGCTGCTTACAGCAGAGAAGAAAGCGGTGGATGAGTTTCGAGGAAGAGACCGCATCTCAGGAGGAAGCCCATTCCAAATTGTGGGTCCAACCACGAAGAAAGCGCGCTGCTGCATAATAACGGTGCGTGCGAAAGGAACAGAGAGGTCACCGCGGGCGGTAGAGCGAAGAGAGCGGTGACCAGGTGGAACAGAGTAACGAAATCAGAGCTCACACAGGTAAAAGGGAGCACAGCCAAGCTGACATTTCCAGACAATGGAGGCAACGCGGTAGACAATGCGTTGCGAGAGTGGTAACCAGTGGAGGACGTCTCGCATGTATTCAGAGACATGGCCAAATTTAGGAATGCGCCCAATCAAGCGCGCAGCGGAACGCAGTACGCGTTCGAGGCAGTTCAGTCGAGTGAGAGGAAGCCCAATATAGAGGAAGCGGCAGTAGTCAAGCAGACAGGTAATGAAAGCACGAGCGAGAGTAGCAGCAGATTGGGGGAAGCGAGCGGGAAACAACGCGAAGCTGTCGTAGCTGAAAGTAGCAAGCGCGGCTCAGCTGCAAGATATGCGGAGAGAGGTGAGTTCTGAATCCAAGATGACGCCAAGATCTCTGACGGAGTTGGAAAAAACGATATGGAGGCACTCAGAGATAAGACCAGCGTAATCAATCTTAGCAAGCTGCCTAGGGGTGACCAGCCACATGTATTGAGTCTTAGAGGGATTCAAGCGAAGGCGCTTGGAAGACATCCAGGTAGTCAAAGAGTCAGTGGAATGGCACATGAAGCGGACTGCAGCAGCGGCGTCAGAGGGAAAGCAGTTAGTGTAAGTCTGTATGTCGTCAGCATATAAATGGTTGGACAAAGAGCAGGTGGCAAGAAGACGACTGAGATCAGAGGTGAAGATAATATAGAGGAGGTGGCCCAAGACTGATCCCTTAGGAAGGCCAAAACGGAGTGGGATCCAGAGGGACCTGGTAGAACAGTAAACAACCAATCAGGAGCGGTCAGAAAGGTAGGATGCTTCCCACTCAAGGGGCTTTTCAGATAGGCCGAAGGATACAGACAAGCGATTGAGGAGGATGGCATGGTCGACCGAGTCAAAGGCAGCGCTGACATCGAAGAGTGCAAGAACGGAGACTTGGGAGCGAACTATGGCGCCATAAAAATCAGGGGTGAGGCGAATGAGAAGAGTTTCCGTAGAGTGACCTTTGCGGAAGCCAGATTAATAGACAGGAAGTAAGTTATTAGCATCAAGGTAATTCAATAATTGCTGAGCAACTAATTTCTCAATGATTTTAGAAATAAATGAGACGTTTGCAATGGGCCAGAAGTGTGCATGGCCCGAAGAGTCGAGACCGGCTTGCTAAGGATAGGAGTGACGATCGACCTTTTCTGCGAAGCTGGAAGAGTACCGTCATGGAGCGAGGAGTTGCAGAGGAGGGTAAGGAAAGGGAGAAGGACATCGATGTAATCCTGAAGCAGGAAAGGAGGAAGGGTCAAGTTCGTAGGATTTCGCTGCAGAAGCCAAGATGATGATGCGCAGCTCGATACTGAAGACCGCGTGAAGAACTGAGAGCCGATGATCGGTAGGAGGAAAGTCAGGCGGAGGAGAACCAGCGGTGTCATTGCGAACCGATTGGACTTTAGCAGCAAAGTAGTTCGAGAAGTCGGATGCAGTAAAGAATAGATCACAAGGCGATTGTGCTGATCGATGACGGCCGAGCAGGTCGTTGAAAGTCGACCAGAGACGCCGTGGGTCGCTGGCGTTGGATGATAATATCTTCAAACCGCATTCTAGTATTACTTAGTTGCTCGTTAAAGACTGTATAGAAACTGTCAGAAAAAATAGTTGATCCCTTGAGGATCTTCGCGTGATTTTCAGGGAAATGACCCAGTTTCTACTGAGATTTTTTAACCGTAAGAAACCCAACGCTGAAGTGTTGTTATTTGCCTATCGAGGATTGTACGGTTGTGTATTTTTGCGTAAATGCTTGGGCTGCGTCGTGGCTCTTCCTGCGCCAGGGGTCGATAAGAATCGTGCTGCTGCCCGCGGGTCTAGGTTTAAGGATAACCCGTAACCGGATGCAGTTTAACGTCTTGCCCAGGACAATGGGCGGTATTGGGGTCAAGACGCACTACTTCAAGCTGGCTTATACTGAGCCGTGTTGAACCTGTCAAAGTGCCCCTTGTAACGGCATGTGTCATGTTACGGCGCTGTAGAAATCGTCGTATTCATCGTCGTCATCATCATCATCATCATCATCATCATCATCATCATCATCATCATCATCATCATCATCATCATCATCATCATCATCATCATAAGCAATCTGGCAGGGTAACTTCATCTAGATTTAAATACCTAACATCGTCCGAGTGTCCGAGAAATTCATCAGACACACCTACTGAAATCGTCAGAAAATTTATTAAAAGAAACTTAAAAGAAACTTATCTTTTTTCATGAGAGTCGATAACTTGGTTAGCCTTGGGCGCTCCTGTCTGGAATTGCGATTCTTCGAGTGAAGATCTTCATTCTTCCATCGGTTGACGGCATCGGAGGTGTCGGTAGAAATATTACTGCCAGGACGGACGGTGCCAAAACTGCCGGAGTTCTCTGACCTGTGCAATTTACCGACATGATGATGTTGCGTGTGTCTGTAGGCCTGCAGCGCCTTAACCCTCGAGTGCCCAAGGTAGTCTTTGGTACACGAATGCCCAAGATGGGGTCGAGGCGAACCCTATGGGGTGTTTTCATTGTACTATCTGGTGAAGGGATTGGAATATTAAGTAAGTATATTCTTTATTATACCACCTGCAAACGCACTGTGGTTAACAATACAGGTTTTACAAATAGCTGCATATGAAACTGAAAAAAATAATAGCCTACAGAAAAATAGACTTAATTTCGGTTTACTGGGTCATTTCACTGAAAATGTCGTAATGCTGGCTCAACAAAAACTGGTTCCAGAGTTCGACACTTAACCTTCATAAATGACAAATTTGTGTTGTTTGCACGGCATTCCTACAACTTTGACTTAGAGAATATAGGGAAAACATTACTGAAGTACAGTACGGCTTGGACTAAGCCCTTCTACTGTTGTCGAAGTGACAAAGTTGACGCTTCGGAAATCCCGATTTCAAAGGCGTAAAAAAGTTCGAAAATTTTTAGATGGCTTTAAAATACAGCCACGTTGTGAACGTCATCGATCAGCGCCATCGCCTTGTGATCCCTCCTTTACTGCATCCGACTTCTCGAACTACTTCGTCGCTAAAGTCCCCGAAACGGTTCGCAATGACACCGCTGGTTCTCCTCCGCTTGACTTTCCTCCTACCGACCATTGGCTCTCAGTTCTTCACGAGATATCCAGTCTCGAGTTGCGCAGCATCGTCTTGGCTTCTGAAGCGAAATCCTGCGAGCTCGACCCCTTCCTCCTTTCCTGCTCCAGGATTATATCGATGTCTTTCTCCCTTTTCTGACCCTACTATGCAACTCCTCGTCCGAGACGGTACTCTTCCAGCTACGCAGAAGAGGTCGATCGTCACTCCTATCCTCAAGCAAGCCGGTCTCGACTCTTCGGACTCTGCACACTTTAGGCCCATTGCGAACGTCTCATTTATTTCTAAAATCATTGAGAAATTAGTCGGTCAGCAATTATTGGCTTACTTTGGTGCTAATAACTTACTTCCTGTCTATTATTCTCGCTTCCGCAAAGGTCACTATACGGAAACCCTTCTCCTTCGCCTTCTCTCTGATTTCTATGGCGCCACTGTTCGCTCCCAAGTCTCCCTTCTTGCACTCTTCGATGCAGCGCTGCCTTTCACTCGGTCGACAATGCCATCCTCCTCAATCGCTTGTCTGTATCCTTCGGTCTATCTGAAAAGCCCCTTGAGTGGGAAGCATCCTACCTTTCTGACCGCTCCTGATTGGTTGTTTACTGTTCTACCAGGTCCCTCTGGATCCCACTCCGTTTTGGCCTTCCTAAGGGATCAGTCTTGGGCCATCTCCTCTATATTATCTTCACCTCTGATCTCAGTCGTCTTCTTGCCACCTGCTCTTTGTCCAACCATTTATATGCTGACGACATACAGGCCTACACCCACTGCTTTACCTCTGACGCCGCTGCTGCAGTCCGCCTCATGTGCCATTCCACTGACCCTAACTGCCTGGATGTCTTCCAACCGCCTTCGCCTGAATCCCTCTAAGACTCAATACATGTGGCTGGGCACCCCTAGGCAGCTCGCTAAGATTGATCACGCTAGTCTTAACTCTGAGTTCCTGCATATTGTCTTTTCTACCTCCGTCAGAGATCTTGGCGTCATCTTGGATTCAGAACTCGCCCTCTCTCCGCATATCTCGCAGCTGAGCCGCGCTTGCTACTTTCAACTGCGACAGCTTCACGCTGTTTCCCGCTCTCCTTTCCCCAATCTGCTGCTTACAGCAGAGAAGAAAGCGGTGGATGAGTTTCGAGGAAGAGACCGCATCTCAGGAGGAAACCCATTCCAAGTTGTGGGTCCAACCACGAAGAAAGCGAGCTGCTGCATAATAGCGGTGCGTGCGAAAGGAACAGAGAGGTCACCGCGGGCGGTAGAGCGAAGAGAGCGGTGACCAGGTGGAACAGAGTAACGAAATCAGAGCTCACACAGGTAAAAGGGAGCACAGCCAAGCTGACATTTCCAGACAATGGAGGCAACGCGGTAGACAATGCGTTGCGAGAGTGGTAACCAGTGGAGGACGTCTCGCATGTATTCAGAGACATGGCCAAATTTAGGAATGCGCCCAATCAAGCGCGCAGCGGAACGCAGTACGCGTTCGAGGCAGTTCAGTCGAGTGAGAGGAAGCCCAATATAGAGGAAGCGGCAGTAGTCAAGCCGACAGGTAATGAAAGCACGAGCGAGAGTAGCAGCAGATTGGGGGAAGCGAGCGGGAAACAACGCGAAGCTGTCGTAGCTGAAAGTAGCAAGCGCGGCTCAGCTGCAAGATATGCGGAGAGAGGTGAGTTCTGAATCCAAGATGACGCCAAGATCTCTGACGGAGGTAGAAAAGACAATATGCAGGAACTCAGAGTTAAGACTAGCGTGATCAATCTTAGCGAGCTGCCTAGGGGTGCCCAGCCACATGTATTGAGTCTTAGAGGGATTCAGGCGAAGGCGGTTGGAAGACATCCAGGCAGTTAGGGTCAGTGGAATGGCACATGAGGCGGACTGCAGCAGCGGCGTCAGAGGTAAAGCAGTGGGTGTAGGCCTGTATGTCGTCAGCATATAAATGGTTGGACAAAGAGCAGGTGGCAAGAAGACGACTGAGATCAGAGGTGAAGATAATATAGAGGAGGTGGCCCAAGACTGATCCCTTAGGAAGGCCAAAACGGAGTGGGATCCAGAGGGACCTGGTAGAACAGTAAACAACCAATCAGGAGCGGTCAGAAAGGTAGGATGCTTCCCACTCAAGGGGCTTTTCAGATAGGCCGAAGGATACAGACAAGCGATTGAGGAGGATGGCATGGTCGACCGAGTCAAAGGCAGCGCTGACATCGACGAGTGCAAGAACGGAGACTTGGGAGCGAACTATGGCGCCATAAAAATCAGGGGTGAGGCGAATGAGAAGAGTTTCCGTAGAGTGACCTTTGCGGAAGCCAGATTAATAGACAGGAAGTAAGTTATTAGCATCAAGGTAATTCAATAATTGCTGAGCAACTAATTTCTCAATGATTTTAGAAATAAATGAGACGTTTGCAATGGGCCAGAAGTGTGCATGGCCCGAAGAGTCGAGACCGGCTTGCTAAGGATAGGAGTGACGATCGACCTTTTCTGCGAAGCTGGAAGAGTACCGTCATGGAGCGAGGAGTTGCAGAGGAGGGTAAGGAAAGGGAGAAGGACATCGATGTAATCCTGAAGCAGGAAAGGAGGAAGGGTCAAGTTCGTAGGATTTCGCTGCAGAAGCCAAGATGATGCTGCGCAGCTCGATACTGAAGACCGCGTGAAGAACTGAGAGCCGATGATCGGTAGGAGGAAAGTCAGGCGGAGGAGAACCAGCGGTGTCATTGCGAACCGATTGGACTTTAGCAGCAAAGTAGTTCGAGAAGTCGGATGCAGTAAAGAATAGATCACAAGGCGATTGTGCTGATCGATGACGGCCGAGCAGGTCGTTGAAAGTCGACCAGAGACGCCGTGGGTCGCTGGCGTTGGATGATAATATCTTCAAACCGCATTCTAGTATTACTTAGTTGCTCGTTAAAGACTGTATAGAAACTGTCAGAAAAAATAGTTGATCCCTTGAGGATCTTCGCGTGATTTTCAGGGAAATGACCCAGTTTCTACTGAGATTTTTTAACCGTAAGAAACCCAACGCTGAAGTGTTGTTATTTGCCTATCGAGGATTGTACGGTTGTGTATTTTTGCGTAAATGCTTGGGCTGCGTCGTGGCTCTTCCTGCGCCAGGGGTCGATAAGAATCGTGCTGCTGCCCGCGGGTCTAGGTTTAAGGATAACCCGTAACCGGATGCAGTTTAACGTCTTGCCCAGGACAATGGGCGGTATTGGGGTCAAGACGCACTACTTCAAGCTGGCTTATACTGAGCCGTGTTGAACCTGTCAAAGTGCCCCTTGTAACGGCATGTGTCATGTTACGGCGCTGTAGAAATCGTCGTATTCATCGTCGTCGTCGTCGTTATCATCATCATCATCATCATCATCATCATCATCATCATCATCATCATCATCATCATCATCATCATCATCATCATAAGCAATCTGGCAGGGTAACTTCATCTAGATTTAAATACCTAACATCGTCCGAGTGTCCGAGAAATTCATCAGACACACCTACTGAAATCGTCAGAAAATTTATTAAAAGAAACTTAAAAGAAACTTATCTTTTTTCATGAGAGTCGATAACTTGGTTAGCCTTGGGCGCTCCTGTCTGGAATTGCGATTCTTCGAGTGAAGATCTTCATTCTTCCATCGGTTGACGGCATCGGAGGTGTCGGTAGAAATATTGCTGCCAGGACGGACGGTGCCAAAACTGCCGGAGTTCTCTGACCTGTGCAATTTACCGACATGATGATGTTGCGTGTGTCTGTAGGCCTGCAGCGCCTTAACCCTCGAGTGCCCAAGGTAGTCTTTGGTACACGAATGCCCAAGATGGGGTCGAGGCGAACCCTATGGGGTGTTTTCATTGTACTATCTGGTGAAGGGATTGGAATATTAAGTAAGTATATTCTTTATTATACCACCTGCAAACGCACTGTGGTTAACAATACAGGTTTTACAAATAGCTGCATATGAAACTGAAAAAAATAATAGCCTACAGAAAAATAGACTTAATTTCGGTTTACTGGGTCATTTCACTGAAAATGTCGTAATGCTGGCTCAACAAAAACTGGTTCCAGAGTTCGACACTTAACCTTCATAAATGACAAATTTGTGTTGTTTGCACGGCATTCCTACAACTTTGACTTAGAGAATATAGGGAAAACATTACTGAAGTACAGTACGGCTTGGACTAAGCCCTTCTACTGTTGTCGAAGTGACAAAGTTGACGCTTCGGAAATCCCGATTTCAAAGGCGTAAAAAAGTTCGAAAATTTTTAGATGGCTTTAAAATACAGCCACGTTGTGAACGTCATCGATCAGCGCCATCGCCTTGTGATCCCTCCTTTACTGCATCCGACTTCTCGAACTACTTCGTCGCTAAAGTCCCCGAAACGGTTCGCAATGACACCGCTGGTTCTCCTCCGCTTGACTTTCCTCCTACCGACCATTGGCTCTCAGTTCTTCACGAGATATCCAGTCTCGAGTTGCGCAGCATCGTCTTGGCTTCTGAAACGAAATCCTGCGAGCTCGACCCCTTCCTCCTTTCCTGCTCCAGGATTACATCGATGTCTTTCTCCCTTTTCTGACCCTACTATGCAACTCCTCGTCCGAGACGGTACTCTTCCAGCTTCGCAGAAGAGGTCGATCGTCACTCCTATCCTCAAGCAAGCCGGTCTCGACTCTTCGGACTCTGCACACTTTAGGCCCATTGCGAACGTCTCATTTATTTCTAAACTCATTGAGAAATTAGTCGGTCAGCAATTATTGGCTTACCTTGGTGCTAATAACTTACTTCCTGTCTATTATTCTCGCTTCCGCAAAGGTCACTATACGGAAACCCTTCTCCTTCGCCTTCTCTCTGATTTCTATGGCGCCACTGTTCGCTCCCAAGTCTCCCTTCTTGCACTCTTCGATGCAGCGCTGCCTTTCACTCGGTCGACAATGCCATCCTCCTCAATCGCTTGTCTGTATCCTTCGGTCTATCTGAAAAGCCCATTGAGTGGCAAGCTTCCTCCCTTTCTGACCGCTCCTCATTAGTTGTTTACTGTTCTACCATGTCCCTCTGAAACCCAGTCCGTTTTCGCCTTCCTCAGGGATCCGTCTTAGGCCCCTTTTCTATATTATCTTCACCTCTGATCTCAGTCGTTTCCTTGCCACCTGCTCTTTGTCTAGCCAGTTAAATGCTGACGACATACAGGCCTACACCCACTGCTTTACCTCTGACGCCGCTGCTGCAGTCCGCCTCATGTGCCATTCCACTGACCCTAACTGCCTGGATGTCTTCCAACCGCCTTCGCCTGAATCCCTCTAAGACTCAATACATGTGGCTGGGCACCCCTAGGCAGCTCGCTAAGATTGATCACGCTAGTCTTAACTCTGAGTTCCTGCATATTGTCTTTTCTACCTCCGTCAGAGATCTTGGCGTCATCTTGGATTCAGAACTCGCCCTCTCTCCGCATATCTCGCAGCTGAGCCGCGCTTGCTACTTTCAACTGCGACAGCTTCACGCTGTTTCCCGCTCTCCTTTCCCCAATCTGCTGCTTACAGCAGAGAAGAAAGCGGTGGATGAGTTTCGAGGAAGAGACCGCATCTCAGGAGGAAGCCCATTCCAAATTGTGGGTCCAACCACGAAGAAAGCGAGCTGCTGCATAATAGCGGTGCGTGCGAAAGGAACAGAGAGGTCACCGCGGGCGGTAGAGCGAAGAGAGCGGTGACCAGGTGGAACAGAGTAACGAAATCAGAGCTCACACAGGTAAAAGGGAGCACAGCCAAGCTGACATTTCCAGACAATGGAGGCAACGCGGTAGACAATGCGTTGCGAGAGTGGTAACCAGTGGAGGACGTCTCGCATGTATTCAGAGACATGGCCAAATTTAGGAATGCGCCCAATCAAGCGCGCAGCGGAACGCAGTACGCGTTCGAGGCAGTTCAGTCGAGTGAGAGGAAGCCCAATATAGAGGAAGCGGCAGTAGTCAAGCAGACAGGTAATGAAAGCACGAGCGAGAGTATCAGCAGATTGGGGGAAGCGAGCGGGAAACAACGCGAAGCTGTCGTAGCTGAAAGTAGCAAGCGCGGCTCAGCTGCAAGATATGCGGAGAGAGGTGAGTTCTGAATCCAAGATGACGCCAAGATCTCTGACGGAGTTGGAAAAGACGATATGGAGGCACTCAGAGATAAGACCAGCGTAATCAATCTTAGCAAGCTGCCTAGGGGTGACCAGCCACATGTATTGAGTCTTAGAGGGATTCAAGCGAAGGCGCTTGGAAGACATCCAGATAGTCAAAGAGTCAGTGGAATGGCACATGAGGCGGACTGCAGCAGCGGCGTCAGAGGGAAAGCAGTTAGTGTAAGTCTGTATGTCGTCAGCATATAAATGGTTGGACAAAGAGCAGGTGGCAAGAAGACGACTGAGATCAGAGGTGAAGATAATATAGAGGAGGTGGCCCAAGACTGATCCCTTACGAAGGCCAAAACGGAGTGGGATCCAGAGGGACCTGGTAGAACAGTAAACAACCAATCAGGAGCGGTCAGAAAGGTAGGATGCTTCCCACTCAAGGGGCTTTTCAGATAGGCCGAAGGATACAGACAAGCGATTGAGGAGGATGGCATGGTCGACCGAGTCAAAGGCAGCGCTGACATCGAAGAGTGCAAGAAGGGAGACTTGGGAGCGAACTATGGCGCCATAAAAATCAGAGAGGAGGCGAATGAGAAGAGTTTCCGTAGACTCGTAGAGTGACCTTTGCGTAAGCCAGAATAATAAACAGGAAATAAGTTATTAGCATCAAGGTAATTCAATAATTGCTGAGCAACTAATTTCTCAATGATTTTAGAAATAAATGAGACGTTTGCAATGGGCCTGAAGTGTGCATGGTCCGAAGAGTCGAGACCGGCTTGCTAAGGATAGGAGTGACGATCGACCTTTTCTGCGAAGCTGGAAGAGTACCGTCACGGAGCGAGGAGTTGCAGAGGAGGGTAAGGAAAGGGAGAAGGACATCGATGTAATCCTGAAGCAGGAAAGGAGGAAGGGTCAAGTTCGTAGGATTTCGCTGCAGAAGCCAAGATGATGATGCGCAGCTCGATACTGAAGACCGCGTGAAGAACTGAGAGCCGATGATCGGTAGGAGGAAAGTCAGGCGGAGGAGAACCAGCGGTGTCATTGCGAACCGATTGGACTTTAGCAGCAAAGTAGTTCGAGAAGTCGGATGCAGTAAAGAATAGATCACAAGGCGATTGTGCTGATCGATGACGGCCGAGCAGGTCGTTGAAAGTCGACCAGAGACGCCGTGGGTCGCTGGCGTTGGATGATAATATCTTCAAACCGCATTCTAGTATTACTTAGTTGCTCGTTAAAGACTGTATAGAAACTGTCAGAAAAAATAGTTGATCCCTTGAGAATCTTCGCGTGATTTTCAGGGAAATGACCCAGTTTCTACTGAGATTTTTTAACCGTAAGAAACCCAACGCTGAAGTGTTGTTATTTGCCTATCGAGGATTGTACGGTTGTGTATTTTTGCGTAAACGCTTGGGCTGCGTCGTGGCTCTTCCTGCGCCAGGGGTCGATAAGAATCGTGCTGCTGCCCGCGGGTCTAGGTTTAAGGATAACCCGTAACCGGATGCAGTTTAACGTCTTGCCCAGGACAATGGGCGGTATGGGGGTCAAGACGCACTACTTCAAGCTGGCTTATACTGAGCCGTGTTGAACCTGTCAAAGTGCCCCCTTGTAACGGCATGTGTCATGTTACGGCGCTGTAGAAATCGTCGTATTCATCGTCGTCATCATCATCATCATCATCATCATCATCATCATCATCATCATCATCATCATCATCATCATCATCATCATAAGCAATCTGGCAGGGTAACTTCATCTAGATTTAAATACCTAACATCGTCCGAGTGTCCGAGAAATTCATCAGACACACCTACTGAAATCGTCAGAAAATTTATTAAAAGAAACTTAAAAGAAACTTATCTTTTTTCATGAGAGTTGATCACTTGGTTAGCCTTGGGCGCTCCTGTCTGGAATTGCGATTCTTTGAGTGAAGATCATTCTTCCATCGGTTGACAGCATCGGAGGTGTCGGTAGAAACATTGCTGCCAGGACGGACGGTTCCAAAACTGCCGGAGTTTTCTGGCCTGTGCAATTTACCGACATGATGATGTTGCATGCGTCTGTAGACCTGCAGCGCCTTAACCCTCGAGTACCCAAGGTAGTCTTTGGTACACGAATGCCGAAGATGGGGTCCAGACGAACCCCATGGGGTGTTTTCATTGTAATATCTGGTGAAGGGTTTGGAATATTGTAACGGGGTTTAACGTGGGCCTTTAGTGCTACAATGTCAGTTATCCTAACTGTTCTACATTGCTCCATCCTACACTTTGGTTCAAACTTTGGCATTGTGTACTAAAAGCAACTGGGAACCAAAAGCAGGTCGTCATTAAAATGTAAAGGTAGGATGGAGCATAACTGTTAAAAGTGTTAAAGAGCTAGATTTTCCAGTGTCATCTTCACCCGGTCGCAGATATCTTCACTCTCCAACACCGGGTAATCTGTTTGCTACTCCATCGCATACTGCATTGTGAGAGCTTTGCCGTGGTCATCCCCTCATGCCAGAAAGGGCTTCTATGCAATCTGCGATTCTACTTTCTCTGCCTCTATTTCGCAGTCTGTTGAAGACCATTCCTTTCCTTCACAGTCAAGTATCCTGATTATTACCTTGAGAGGAACAGTTGCCATTCAAGAGTTGAACATCGTCAATCGCCAGGGAAGTCGAAGTCTGGCCGAAGTCGGTGTAAGCCTCGAATCCCAACGCAAATGTCCCAGGTTCAACAGCCATCACAGCCATCACCTGTCTGACAATAACTGAGAATATATTAATACATAGTTCACTTAATATCGGTAAGTTGGCATGGAAGCAGATTGCTAATATATTGCTCTTAAATTTACCATAAATTTGAATCTAGGTCAAAATCCTTCCTACATTTATCATGAAAGTGAACCATGTGCTTTGCGGAGAAAGACACATCTTAATGTGACATTCCATTCACTCCAGTCAAACAATTCTTCAAGCCAACAATAATGCTACTGAGGACAAAGGTAAAGGTAAGACTTATTAGTAAGTCTCTAGAACAAAGGTAAAGGTAACAATTAGTAAACTTACAGGACAAAGTTACACTAGTTAATATACCTTTACAGAAACTTCTCAGCTGTCAAGGAAGTTAATAGGTTTTGGTTGTCTTCATTCTGATTCTGTATGTGTTAATGCCAGTTCGGCTGGTATTCTGTTGATCAATCATCATTTTAAACTGATGTGATGTTAAGTATGTGACCAAACAAAGTGGATATGTCTTTGTTGTCACAGAAACATTTTTGTATATTGCGCATAATCACTTTGTCCTCTGGAAGAATAAATAATAATGCTCGTGAAAAGAATTACGAGGGCTGCTCACAAATTAACAACGAATTCCTGGCTAATTGCATTTGAGAATATAGTTTGTTAACAGAAAATGTATATATGCCTGTGAAGACTTGCTTGGAAATGCAATAAAGAGAACACTAGTGGGCAGTGGCTTCTATCCCACTAAACAACGAGGCTCAATCCCTCTTCTTCCTCCCCTCTTTCACAGAACTGTGAGCGAAGACTCTGTAACTTGTACAGAGTGTGATAAAAATTGAAAAGAAACACTTCCCCTGTTTTCACTGGGCTCAACTTGCGCCCACCCTGAATAGGGCTAGAAGCCCTTGGGGGGTCCGTAGAGTAATGGATAACACACTGGCGTGAAGAGCTGAAGGTACCAAGATCGATCCCCGTAGACCTCCATAAGGTTTTCAGCCTTCCACGCGCTAGGTGGCGGTGGTTAAATGAATAGTAGGCCATGTTGGTGCCGTGTGGCTGCCGCTTAAATGCAGTTATCTGTTATCATGTGCTTCTACTGTACACATGTATGTAAGGCCGTTTCTACTATATGTATGTTCACTGTACAGCGCAGTGCGTTTGCAGGCGCTTAATTAAAGGACAGATTATTATTATTATTATTATTATTATTATTATTATTATTATATTTTTTTTTATTTGTACATTTGTTTATCAAACAAACAAAACATCACTCGACAAGTTCTGGCCGCATGAAAGTTCCTATGAAGGCAACAGCATTGAAGCGTTGTATGGTGATTGACAACCGCTGGAGTAGATAACAAGTCTCCCTAGGGTCTCCGGTGGTTAAAGCTAAGTATCTCCCCAAGTCTTTTATAAGGGCCATTCCGTCGTCATTGATAGGGCCTAAGGTCTCGAAAGCCAGAGGGACAAAAAAGTGATCTGCGCGGATCTGGCTGTACTTGTTGTTCTTTCTCGTGGCCGCTAGTTCCGCTGCTGCTCCTGATGTCGCGGACGTTGCATGTAGGTAAGAGGGCGCTACAGTGTCAGTTACGGTGACGTCCCATACAAGACTTCGGCCTCTGCGCCATGGTATCAGCATAAGTCCGTCCGGTCGTCTCCCGTCCGTCCTCGACAGTCCAGGTGGTTCCTTGATATTAGGGACGCCCGCTCGTGATAGGCCTCGGCTTATCAAATCATTCAAAGCTGCATGTCTGGCGATTCTGCCAGGTCCTAGGTTGCATGACATCCCGTGCGACCCGTCCGCCGTCACCATTGCTCCACAGGGACATGCGTGCGGTTCGCATATATTCGTCCCCAGTCTGAGGCCTACTGCAATTCTTACCGCCTCGTCATCCAATCGCAGCCCGCATGATGACATCGGTAGTGCGAACAGCCAGTCGCTGGCGTGTGGTGCTGAGGTTGCTTTGAATCTTGCTTGGTGGTAAGCGTCGACCAGAGAGGCGTCCAATGAGTCCACCACTCTCTTCACGAGAGGACCATCCCAATATGATTGTCTGTATGCTGCGTAATTATCTGAATGTGTGTTTTGACTTTCGGCGTTCCATCGCTGTAACAACGTTTCAAAGCGCGCGTCGGTGATGGATTGGTCGTAACCTAACATGGAGGACTGAAGGACGTGGGTGCCTGCAGCGGAAGCCAAGAAGGCAGGAAGCGCAAGCGAAGCGACCCGGCGTATGCCCAGTCCTCCCGTCTTGACCGGTAAGGACGCTTGAAGCCATTGCATATCGGTAAGGTTAAGGTTGAGGATTGAGCACAAACCTTCCCTCTGTATTTCGTCATATTTGTCTAGTAGAGCATGTCCGCTGCAGGGGTGGGATCTTAGGGTGTGTAGTAGCTTTTGTGAACACAGTGAGCTTCTGAGGAGGACTAAGGCATCATGTTTTGCAATTTTTTCCAGTCTTGACATCGCCAGCGTCAGTTCCGAGCAGCGAAACTCCAGGCTTGCAGTTAGGGCCTCCTCGGACGACAGCGGTGCACCAAGCAAACAGGCCGTTTCCGGTGCGATAGCGGGAAAGTGTTGAAGGTTTGAAGGAACTTCTCGCCTCTCCATGCGCGATATTAGCTCGCATTTTCCGTAGTTGAGTTGCAGACCTAGCAATCCGCTCTCACATTCCAGTGTCTTCACGTCCTCCGCCACAATAGAGGCCCTTCCTCCCAGAGACAAATCGTCCAGATATCCAAGCACAAGCGATGACGATAATTTCTGATAATATTATTATTATTATTATTATTATTATTATTATTATTATTATTATTATTATTATTATTATTATTATTATTATTATTATTAGAGGGCATTTTAAGAGTAATTAACCTTAGAGCAGCGGTCCCAAACTTCTCTGGGTCGCGACCCACTTGTGAATAATAATAATAATAATATTCGTTTAATATCTTCAAACTGACAATAACGCAGTATGATTACAAATCAGTATGAACGGATGATCACAAGTTATTACAGGAGTCGAATTTAACTGTACACGGCAGCCATGCAAGGCGCCCATCACGTCCTACATCTCATTTTATCAAACGCGCCATCTCGCGAATGAAAGGCTGAGTGGACCTAAATTTGGGAGGGTTGCGGGAAGCGATCCCGCTACCGCTTGCTCTTCACGCCAGTGATGTTACCACTACTCTATCTTGGCAGTCTCTGCACCCACTGTGTAAAATTAAGCATTGTGTACTAAAATTTACTTCGTAAATTGGTATCGAAATATGTGGAGTTACGTACAGCCCTTACAAAGTTTAAAGCATTTAAAGGAAACTTAGGTAAAAACAGTTCATAATTTATTGCAATCCAGGTAACTATAGCCCAGTCATAGCCAAATATTGTTGCTGCAAAAAAAGAAATGTTTCTCGAAAAAATTTGGCGACCCACTTGCCAGAGCTTTGCGATTCACTTTTGAGTCACGACCCACAGTTTGGGAAACGCTGCCTTAGAGGACGTCCTAAAAATGAGCCATATTAATTCTACTGTTGAAGCACACATTAAGTAAGTATATTCTTTAATAACCAATTGCTAATCACACTTTGGTATACAGACATCTAATGAACACAGTTACAGACACACTGTTTCTTGTGTTGCACTGTAGTCTGTCTGATGGGACAGTTTGTCTGAGGGAACGGGACTTGTATAATGTCCGAGTGGCTTTGCGAAAGAGAGAAGGACTGTCCAGATGGAGAGGAGGAAAATAATTGCGGTATGAACATTTATCTGTATCTGGACATATATTGTGTGGTAATGGTAATTGCAAATTTATATAGTGCCACTTCAAGAAAGACTCATCAGAGGCGCTCCAGAGTGGGTACATGGGCGTCCAGAGGGGGGCGCAAGGGGGCGCATTTGCACCCCCCTGGATTTTGCAAATATTTTATAAAAATAAATTCTTTTGATTATTATGATTATTACAACAGTCCCAACACGATTTTCAATGCGAAGAAACACTTAATTATTTAGGTAAAGTCCTTGATCGTCATTTATTTTTAATTTTTTTTCTATGCAAATTTTTTCCATACAAAAGCGTCATTCCCTCCACAAAATATTCTTTTTGTCCTCTCCTAAAAAATTATGCGCCCCCTAAAAAAATTCCTGCGGATGGCCATGAGTGGGTATAAGCGGTTGGTGCTGCATGGTAGGAAACGGAAATTGATTTCAATCTACAGTTCCTAATAAGATCTGTGCATATTAAACATCTGGTTACTCACACCCATACATACAAGCAGGGGCGGAGACTTAGGGGGGGACAGGGGGGGACGTTCCCCCCCGAAATTTGAGGTGGGGGATGGAGTTGCTTAAATCCCCCCCAATATTTGAACATAATATTATCAGAAATATTTCATAAATATCATTCAAAATTTCTACAGTACTTTCCACTGTTTATTCTTTGTTTGGCGTTCGCGGCGCAGCAAAACTTAACGTACTTTTGAAGTACACATATATGCATATATATGTATGCATATATATGTATGCATATATATATATATATATATATATATATATATGCATCTCTTACTCTTATCCTTACTCATCTGATCCTTCTCGCCCTAAACGAAACCCGCCTTAACAGCTGCTCTGCCTCAAGATCTTTCTTTAGTGGAGAAACCTTGGCTCTGCCTCCTGTCTTGATCTGGCATCTGGAAACCGGACTTTGTTCCCAACACTGCCAACAGGGGTACCACGTGAAGGCGGCGTGATGGGCATTTGGACAACAAAGGCTTTTGGAGAGGCATGCTGCCCCATTCCCCCACTCCCGTATATATGACTCTGAACTTACGTGAATATATATATATATATAGTTAGGGTTAATTGTTAATAAGTTTTCTTGCATACGAGAGCTTACGGGAGATAAAGTTTTGGACGCTTTTATCAGTTATTGTGAAATTATGAGCCCGTGGCCGGAGATTATGAGGGATATTGCGATCAGGTGAAAAATAAGGTCGCAGAACATGGCCGGAGTTTATAATGACTGCCTTAAAGAGGCATTCATCTGCCTGTTTTGCCAATTCAGAAGCGCTTTGAATGCAGGTAGGCCAGATCATCGCATTTTCCTCAGCAGTTTTCAACTCTCTCTCTCTCTCTGTCTCTCTCTCTCTCTCTGTCTCTCTCTCTCTCTCTCTCTGTCTGTCTCTCTCTCTCTCTCTCTCTCTCTCTCTCTCTCTCTCTCTCTCTCTCTCTCTCTCTGTCTCTCTGTCTCTCTGTCTCTCTGTCTCTCTGTCTGTCTGTCTGTCTGTCTGTCTGTCTGTCTGTCTGTCTGTCTCTCTCTCTCTCTCGACCTGTCCCCCAAACCCGTGTAGGACCAATTTTGCGTTTCCCATTCCCACCATCCCTCTATCGAGTGCATAGCGCCGCCAGCGGTGCACGTTGTTGGTAACATGTAGAATATGTTTGTTAAAACGCATTCAGTTAGCAAGAAAAGTGTCAAAACATTGCCAAACGTAGATTGTTAAAGAGATCGATCATCGACGGTCGACCAACCGCCCAACCCGAGTGTACCTTTTGTAAAATATTTCTGCTATTGTTTCCTGGTCAGCAATTCAGGACCTTCTTGAGCAATGAGGATAAGCTAATCCACTCTTATCAGCATTGAAATAATAGAGCAATTTTGCTACGATGACAGCTTAAAATGCTACCATTACAGTGTAGAAATTCAAAAATTTTCCGTGTTGGGGAGGGGGCACATCCCCCTCCCCAAACCCCTCCCCCTGCTCGGCGCTCTGCGCCTCGGCGATCGTCCTTCGGCCGCTCGGCCTGTCCCCCCCAAACCCAAGACCAAGTCTCCGCCTATGCATACAAGTGCCCCATTACAGAACTAGCAACTGTGTGAAGTTCATAGATGAAGAGTGAATGACTGCAAAAACGTTAAATAGAAAAATGAACTATGATTTTCTTGAACTGTGTAGCGGTAGTTTTCGTACTCTCACCACAGTTGATTTCATCGCTCTTGTCTGTACAGTCGTGGCTGTTGTCACACTGTCTCCATCCATCCATGTCACACTGAAACTCCGTCTTCAGACATGCTAGGAAAAATTAGGAAAAGGGATTGGATAATTGAGAAGTGCAGCCTTAACAATCCAACAAGTTGCAATTTCTTGCAAATAAATGGCCATATTTATTTTGAAATTGATATGCAGTTTTACACACACAAAAAACAATCATCTGCTAAGACTGGTATAAAGAATCTGGAAACCAGTCTTGTTGTCAAGACCTTAAACCTCAAGACCAAGACCAAGACCAAGACCAAGACCAAGACCTTGAACCTCAAGACCAATACCAAGACCAAGACCTTGAACCTCAAGACCAAGACCAAGACCAAGACTTTTAAAAACGAACTCGAGTGCACTCGAGACCAAGACCTTGGTCTCGAGGACAACAAGACTGCTGGAAAGCAAAGAAAGAGAAGATTTTTACTGTTACCAGAAAAGATACATTTTCATTGTTGCTGCAGAAAAGAAATCTCAAAAGTTTTGCTATAAATGTTCCTTAACACTGCAACGAAGAGAGCGTACTAAACGCGACTGGGAAAGAAGTGCATCCCAAATCTTTCACTCATTTAATTCGCTTAAGCTAGAGACTAAAATACAATCAATTTACCTTTTCGCTAAATATCACATTTCAGGTCAATCTCGGCATCTTTTCCGCTAGTCCCATTATAATCCACTAATCAATATTACTTTTCGCTTTAAAACAAATTGTCCTCGTAGGCCTAAATTAGCCGCCGAATGAAATTTTACATCTACCAAGAACGGGTTCAACTACGCCTACAGTTAAGAGCAACGTCGAACACATCAGAACTTTTTGTCAGCTTACGATTTCCGAATCCGACGTCCAGTCCAGTCCTTCTGAAAAACTTGAATAAAGAAGGCATGACGTACGACTTCAAAGCAAGCCGTTCTAACTCGAAAAGATAAGCAGTGACCCAAGTCCGGAAACAACTACACTGCTAACTCAAATAAACAGCGGTCGAAGTAGTCTTTAAATGAAATTAATGTTCAAAGAACGTCCCTAGAGCTTAGCCAAAAATTGAGCAATAAACCTCGTATCTAAGAAGCGAATCCCGTGACCAAGAGAGGTCATTATGACGTAATTTCAGTCATAGGAGGAATTTGAAACATTTCTATCTCGGGTACACATTCAAGTATGGTATGGTATCTGAGAATTTATAAAGCGCCTCTCACAGTGCGAACTATTCAGAGGCGCTCTCAGCATGTGAGCCTCGCGGAAACAGAAGACTTTAAACGATGAACAACAGAGAGATATAACTTAGTAAGTAGGGTTCCACGCAGTAACAGAAAGGGAGTTCCATAGGGATGGGCCCACGACAGCGAAAGAGCGAGACTGAGCCAGGGCAGACCTCCCCCCCCCCGGGAACGAACACATCAAGCCGATTCAGAGAGCGTAGGGGTCGATGAGAAGAAGCAGAGAGAGGTTTGCGCATCAGGTCACAAAGGTAGGCCCTAGGCTGGAGCAAAACCCTGTTGCGCCTTAGAGACAAGAGTCGTGATCTTGAAGTGGATACCGTGATACGAGCGGAGATAGGAAGCCAATAAAAGTAGGCCAATGCAATACATGACGCTAGTCTAATGTATATTCGTTTATTCAATCATTCATGCAGGCGGAACGGAAGTGAATATTTTACGTATGACCATTGATTGTCTTAATCTAGTCTAATAACTCTGTAGCGCCGATATCATAATGCTGAAGACATCAGCCGAGGGTCACTACAATGCAAAATCGTTGTGCAAGCCAAAATCCAGAGTGAGTCAAGTCGATAGCCAATAAGGAGTCCAAGACGACACGAAAACAGCCTACGGAGGAAATGATCGAGTCCAGGAAAAGATGTTTTTAGTTGAGGTCTGAAGGCCAAAACAGACTGCAGAACGAACGTTTGTCGGAAGAGAGTTCCACAGTGCAAGACCTGCTCAACAGAAAAGGCCTGCGTGCCTAGCTAGAGCCGTTCTTGTCAACAAATAATTCAGAATGAGATAGTCAGAAGATTCAAGACTGGGTTGAGTAGGCCTACATGGAAGTCTCTGGATCTTAGCAAGGTCTGAAGGTAATGAGACTGAAATGCAGGGACGTCATTTCAGCTTTTTCAGAGGAGCAAGGACGTCATTTGAGTACACTTAGGCCTATTACATTATGTGTATCGATAAACCTGAGCGTGGATCAAGTGCTTTTGAGGGTTCATAGATGCAGTGCATATTTTAAGGAATTTTGACTACTGGGACAAAATTTTGGAACTCGTCTCTTGAAATCTTTAATGACCTTTTTCTGGGAATTCATCTCCCGAAAAACTTGATGACCTTATTTTAGGAAGTCATCTCCCGAAAACAATTGATGACTTTTTTACAAATTCACCTCCAGAAAAAGTTGATGACCTTTTTTTAGGAAGTCATCTCCCGAAAACGTCACCTCCCGAAAACCGTTGATGACCTTCTTGGCCTTTTTGGCAATTTAATTAGGCCCTACTACTGGGGCAAATCTTAAAACTCTTGCAACACTTTGTCCCACTACTTATACTTTAACCATACATTGCCTGGGACAAATCAGCCTAACTACTGGGACAAATCCTAACACTACTGGGACATTTGTCCCAATAGTTATACACAGGGGCGCCCGCAGGCGGACGCACTGGACGCACGTGCGTCCACCCACCAGATCAAATCCACACAAATATAAGGCAGAGCATGGATATTTTTTATGAACGACAATACGGCATGTTAAAGATTTGGATGTTTTCTAAATTGAATTGTGTCTAATGAGTCACTCTGAGTCATTTTCAGTGTATGACTACCAGCGGCGCCGCTGCGGCGGACAGAGGACGGGTACGATGGGAGGGGACGGGAGGAATGTGCGTCCAATTTTTTGGGGGTGTGCGTCCATTCTTTTAAAGCCTGCGGGCGCCCCTGGTTATACAGTTAAAATATGCCCTGCATAGATGCTCTGGCGACGATCTTGTTTGATACTTTGTGGGACACTTTAGAACTGATCTGGTCGAAAGAGTTTTGAACTGATCTGGTAAAAAAAAGAGGTAAAAAAATGTATCGCCGTGAACTGATCTAGTCAAAAAAAGGGTAAAAATTGTTTTCACGCTCACGCGTGTCCCCCCTCAGGTGGGAGGGTCTTATCCCCCTAGACCCCCCATGATCGCCGCCCATGCGCTGAGCAATTGAGATTGAAGGACTTGCTCACAGTGTATACTGCCTCAGGCGAGGCTCGGACCCGTACTCTGCCTTGCAGGCCGAGCACTCTAACCCATCGGCTACCGTGCCCCATAAAAATTACAAGACAACGATGATAATAATGATGATGTTTTCGTTGTTGTTGCTGACACAGACAAATTCATTTATCATATAAAAAAACTGAGGATTTCCGAATATCAAATATTAAATGACTACGATTATCGTAGTCCGAGCTTCGCCCGAGGCACTCGGAGGCAGTTAACTAATTAGGCCTATTGTGTAGGGACCTTGAGCACGTCCCTCAAGGCCTCAACCACAATTTCTCAGCGCTATCAATGTATGGTCGTGTGTGCATTTCTGAACATTAGACAGAGAAAAATCAACTGCATTCAACATCGCCCTCCTTACAAAGTTCATAAGTGTGGACTACCATACGACAGAACATCGATGGCGCTCAGCAATTGTAAGTGACAAACTTGCTAAAGGTCCTATAATACACAGTTACAGTGTCAGTGGAGGTTTAGTCAGATGTATAATCTCTCAGTTTACCAAGTGTGGCCTTTAATGAAGCTGGTCTTATCATGCTAAGTACTGTAAGTTAATTGAGCTGATTTGATGGTGAGAACATAAAGAGACAGAATTGTTAGAAATAGATTTGATGTTTCGTTGTATTTGTAAATTTAACTATCCCAATTTGCATTGCATTAAAATCTTAAATGTCATAAGAAATTAAATGATCGCCAAATCATACAAAAATTTTGTTTCAGATTTACCTCCTTTCGTAATTAATTAATTGTAAATCTCAGTTTAGAGTGCAAGTGAAGTGGGTGAGTAACTTGTCCAGAGCCGCTATACAGAGATTGCTGAGCAGGCTCAAACTAAAAAAAACGTTAGATTACACTCAGCGCGCTGCCTAACAGAGCACTATGCCGCAAGACATAACCGAGAACTTATGATGCATGAAATTTACATCAATTATGTGTTCACCTTAAACTTCGGTACCTGACCATACAACAGTGTGACCAGGGGCGTCTACACCATAGAAACCTTGGAGCAAATGCTCCATCCAAGAAATAGGGAGGGGGAAGATCTGTCAGTGTGTGTGCCACCATTTTAGGGGGGGTAGGAACGGGGAGGGGGAAGAAGAGGGGAAAAAGGGACGTTGCTCCAATGACTTAGGGGGCGATAGACGCCCCTGAGTGTGACTCACCCAAATGTACGATGACCATAAATCAAAAACAGTTCACATTTCATTGCATGGCCTCTGAACTTCCTATCTGGCAATGGTAATGATAATTTATATAGCGCTACTCAAAGAGAGACTCATCCGAGGCACTATCTGTGAATCAACTCATTCGAATATTGGATTGCCTGCATCGAATGTCAGACTTGCTATGAGCTGCCGTCGTGTGCCAATATATATATATATATATATATGTATATATATATATATATATATATATATGTTTCTTTAGCATTCTGACAATATTTTAAAGTAAATGTAGTATTGTAGATCTGCAGATCTCAACTGTTAATCTTAGCCCTACATTATGTTCCTGAGCCCTCTTACCCTAGTACAAAATGGACCTCCAAGGAGGTCATACTTGAATGTATAGGACAAGAATATTATGTTCAACCACAGAAGAATAAGTACTGTAATACTTTCATACAATGTTTTTTAAACATGTTCTAAAGTTGATAATTTATGTCATTATTCATCAAACGAGTGTTTAAAGAGTCCATCTCACCCCCTTACACCCTACATGTGCCAAATTGGATTTTATATAACTGTTATTTGGAAGTAAACTGTGTTATTAAAAGAAATTTATTGCAGTTGATCGCACAGTTCTAGACAAAGCAGTCGCTAAGTGATTCCCCGATTGCTTCCTCAATCGCGCACTTCACTCTGTTACACTCTTTTCTCACATCATCATCGTCATCTGCAAATAAAACAAATCACAATCATCACAGAAATCCAAACGAGTAAATACTGTAATAAAAAATTAGCCTTTTAAAAACGAGAGTGTATGTAAAGTGACTGGGAAACCAATGCAGCTCGTCGTTAAAGTGTTAAACAAAAAAATAAGAAATCTCTGCATACTATATAAATAAGTTTATTGGACAGAAGATTTAAGCAACTGCTTGATATAAAACCATTTACTGAACAGTTTACAGCAGTGTACCGTCTATACAAGTGCAGAGTTGAACAAAACGGTTAAAAAAGACAGCATCCATACAAGACTACGGCATTTTATGAAGCCATGTCACACATCACCTATTTAATCTCTATTCTCTATCTATAATATTTAACATGGTGAGTTCTAGTCTCCATAGAGGTAGTTATTACATTTGCATGGAACCTTGAGCAAGTCCCTTGCTAGTTTTAAAACCTGTTCAATCTCTTAACATTGGCTTCTCTTCTTTTCCTTAAAAACATTTTAGAAAGCCATATGTCAGAGCTAACACATCTCCGATTTAATCTTTCTATATTGTATACCTTACATTTATTATTAACAAAACTTTTCATACATGTCACTTGTTCAATCCCTGTGTTCTAAATTTAGAAAAATTCAAATAAGCAATATTATAAAAGTACCTTCAAATAATTCCGCCAGGAACGGTGTTGTTTCTGGGAGCAGGGTATCGTACTCTGGTCCCAGTTTTCGAGCCATTTCCTCGATGGCCAAAAGCGTTGCAATCTTCACCTATACGACAGCCAATGAATTGCATGTAAGTGAGGATACAACAGTACAAGACTTTTGACGGTACACATTTCGTCTCAACCTCCATTCACTTCTCAACATCCAAGAGAATTACCATAATCTAACCTAAAGACATCACTAGATGGTTGCTTTGAATGATTAGATAGAGACTGTCACATCCAACCATTTCTGTCCACATGGATTGGTGTCATTCCAAAGATACAGCAGCAGGCAGGCCAATCTTATTCCACTCATCAGTTGTTAATGTCAAATAAGAAGCACATTTCTAAAACCAACTACGTCAACCTCAACTTTTTGAGAAATATGATCCTATTGTGAAATTCGAAATTTGCAGAAACTGCCAAATCATTCTTTCATTTACTGAGTTCTGGGATTGTTTGATGAGGTTTGATAATGTATACAATTTCTTACAGGGAACAACATGGCAGCGATAAAACTCACTTGGTCCAAAGTGGACCAAGTGAATTTGGAAATGTGCTCCTCAAATGCGCAGAAGAGCGAGGTAGGGCCAAGGTAAATAAATTTTGTTGATTGCTGTTCATAATCGAAATGTACAACAGGTGTGTTATCCAGTTTTGAGCCTCTCGAAATACTGCAAAAAAGCCATAATTGGCTGGTAGGTCAAAGGGCAATGATGGAATCTTTGGACGACCCACAAACAGCTTAATTACAACATATACATAGTGGCAAGAACTATTAGACACTTTAACTGAAATTACTCTTTTGATTTAGCCATTTGCCTGTTTGCCAGCTTTGCTTTCATTTCCAATCTACATTCTAAGGCATTGACAGAACAGAAGAAGAGCAGTCCCTTAAGCAAAAAGCCCCAAGGGGTAGCCATGGGTATGAAGCGTTAACAACTTCATTTCTTAGCCTCGGCATACGAGGGCATGTGGCCAGCCTCATCACCTGATCTTCTGACCTACATTGTACGGTCAGTGTACTCATTATAGCAGAGTTTGCTACGGGAGGGTGCAAATGGAGGTGACAAATCTAAATAAATGTCCACCCTGTTGGGAATTAATTTGAACCCAATCTTACGACTGACAGTCCATCATGCTAACCTATCATGCATCCCCACCCGTGGATTACCATGACTATAAAGACTGACTCACCACTGGATTGGTACCATGGGACTTAAGGCAGATTCTGTAGCTGATATCCTTCCACATCCCCGTCTTCTTTGCAGCTATGATCAGCTGGCCGATACATGGAACTACCAACTCAACCATGCGCTTCTTGTATTCTTCGTCACCCCCAACAAAGTTTTCAAGCTAAAGTAAAAGAAAGAAAATGCAACACATGCAAAAACGCAATTGGTCCAATCAACTTGCAGTTCCAGTATTTAACAACACCTTATGGCTGCCAGGGCCATTGACGTTGCCCTCCTCCTTTATCCAGGCTTGGGACTGGCACCACCTAGTATGGGAATTGGTGCAATTAATCAACTTATGTGCTTCTTCATTTGTCCCTAGAAGGAAAGTGGGTAAGTAGGGCTGAACACAGCAGTAGTTTGCAATCGAGGTAGAAGCTAAAGATTTTGAACTGGCTTTCAGAATGGATTTAAGAGTTTTGATTGCAATTTGACTCTACGCAATTATTGACTGGAATGTTGGATATAATGATAACAGCACTATATTGGTAATTGGATTACATTAATTCTACACCAAAAACTCGGTAAAAAGCAGTCTTTTGGAGTTATAACAAGAACAGCCTTATAACCAGGTTGTGCAATAATGCGTTTCTCTTCTATAGGTGAACTAATTTTAAGATCCATGGATGTCTGCGACTGTGTTTTATCAGAACTTGTGTTTAAAGGAAGCAGGTTTACCTAGTGTAGCACTTTACTTTTAACACATCTGAATGAATGAGTAGTAACCTGATCAACAATAGGATTTGCCAGTTTGGAGACAACTTTGACCCCGAATGACCCATCTTTATCAGAAATGAGACACTTGTGAATGGAGCCAATGACACACTCCAACATTGAACACGTCTTTCGGACAGCATCTTCACCACTAAACCAAGTCGCTGCTGCAAAATTAAAAAAAAACCTTGCCTAAAAATTTTAACAGAAAAGACAAGTATGTGTAAAGGAAGAGATCAATAATTACTGTTAGTGCAGCAATTTTGAAAGGAACAGATCATAATGCAATGAGTTGTATAGAAAAAGAAACAATGCAATGAAACAATGCAATGAAACAATGCAATGAAACAATGCAATGAAACAATGCAATTTAACCAGGTTGTGTCTGAATGACACAAGAAAAAGAAATAATGCAAAGAAATTCTGCAATAAATTGTAAATAGAAAAGAAATTATTCTAAGAATTTTCAGAACAAAAAGTTTCCCAGTGAATTGTAAATGAAAAAGAACAGCAGTGAGTCGTAATAGAAGAGAAAGAACACACTGAATCGTGAAAGAGAGAGATACATTACAATGAGTACTGCAAAGAAACCAGACACATCAACTGACCATTCAATGATTCGTTTAGGAAGTCGCTGGCTGCCTTCAGTATATGTCCCGCATACTGAATAAACAATTCCTGTAGCTTAGCAGCTAAGCTGTTCGTTAACTTGAAGAACGTCAGCTGTCGATTGCGTTGTTCATAAACATCTCCGTCAGTGTAAGTGAACAACTGAAAACAGAAAAATCAGTTGCACACTGTAGTCTAATGTAATATACAGCTGCAAAACAGCAATAAAATTCACCTTAAACAAATCTAAATACAAATGACTGGCAGGCTACCAGACGGAGTTTTGAAAGGAACAGATTATAGTGCAGTCAATTGTAAATACAAATTAAATATTATCTTAGAAAGGAGCTGGCAAGGGCCTTGCATCATTTAAATGGTGCCTGAGTATGTGTTAGACTAATGACTGATGCTCATAAGCTAGATATCCACATCTACGTGAACATCGGTCATTCTTAAGCCAAACGTCTCTTCTTTCGTAAGTCCAGGAAGAAACAAACCCCAAGATGGCTTTTGGCTTCAGACACAGCATTCATAAATGGGGTCCAAAAGTGAGGTACTTAAAACACGCTATAGTGGTGTCTAGATACATACACACATTTAATGAACCCACATGAACAATTGAACATCAGTCATTCTTTGAACACAGTAACTGAAGCACAAATTTAGTTTAATAAATTGTTAATACATTGAAATATTTATAGTAGAAGCATTAAGAACATTTATTTTCATTCACAGTTCATGTTCAAAATGCCTCCAATGGCATCACCCGATGGTGCACCAAAGCCAAGCATAATCAGGTCAACGTCCAGATGATCAGTTCGTTTAGCCACAGAGAGAGAAAGAGACAGCCTATGGCACGTACGTACAAAAACTGTAACTCTCCACACAGAGGCAGAATCTTTAAAAACAAAAATGCTGCAAGAGGAGAATGAACCTACCTTCAGGTATATGGAAACAAACTGTTTATCTGTTAGAGAAAGGACCATGGCAAGAACGGCGTTAATCATTTCCGTTTCTGTCTTTTCCATATCTTCCCAAGTGAGCTGAAAAAAGACCGAGAAAAATAGCAAATTACAACTAAGTTGCCTACATAAATTCGTTAAGTACAGTCGACGTTGCTTAAGTGCATAGCCTCAGGACTGCCTTGACTTAACCACCTTATGCACCTAAAGAGTTCACCTGTACTGTGTAGAATTGGCTAAATATACTGGTATTTAACAACAAGAGATGGAGCCTACATACTATAATGTCTTCAGTAACCATTCAGTTAAAGTAAATCTTGTTTTCCAAGCATTTAAGCAGCTCTATTAGCTCTGCTAACGTCAAAGTCTTACAGATGTGTTCGGCCATTTAACGTTTTTACAACTTAAACGAGTGTCTTGCAATTGAACGAACAGTTTGAATGACAGACACTAAAAGGAACGTTCATGATATGGTTTGCACACTCAGGAAGGTCGAATCGGTAACAATGTTAAGTCACCTGCAGATATGGACCACAGTGAAGCAAAGACAGACCACTGGACAGTCAGAGTCATTTGCTGTCCATGAGTGAACTGTCTAAGCAGCCAGAATGTTCTAGAATGTTCTAAGCTGCCTAAGCAATTAAGTGGCGTTGATAAACACAGAGCCCGTAGTCGGCTATGAACATAACCAATTTACGCACCTATGCGACATGCACATACCCAGAGTTGTCTTTAATTGAAGTACACTAAATTAAACTGGGACAGGTCAGCTTCTATGCACATAACCGAATGATGTATTTATCCGTTATGCATTTAAGTGGTGTCGACTGTTCATACAAACAAACAAGCATGTATACACACAAATAAATAGACACATACATATATTATATGCATACATACACAGCCAAAACATATAAAGCATACATACATACAGCCTATATTCAGTACGCATATACATACATACATTCATGCATATATACAAACATACACAGCTTACATATATAAACTACAAACATAAACACACATAACTGCCTACGTACATATGATTATACATATATACATGAATGCATACAATACATACATGAATGCATACATACACATTCAATCATGCATGCATATATACACATACCTGATTAGCAGTTGACCTGAGATTCATGCCAACATCAAATACGTCAACAAGAAGAACCAAATCGTCTGAGTCTCGGCTCAGTTTGCTTCCGTTTGCTCTGATGTGCAGCTGAATTATTTCAAAGAATTTAGCAAGACCGTTCTACAACAGAAACAAAATGAGCTACATAAAAATTGACCATCGCAGAAAAATGTCTAAAGACGAAATGCTTCTGATCATATCATCCATTTAAACAGTTTTAAATGACCTGATATTCTTGCACATTAATTTGTTCATTTATCTGATTGATTGATTTCGTTTGATTAGTGTTTAATTGTTGATGGGAATCCATTAGTTGCGCTCTACAGAAGTGAATAGATTAGAGTTGTTAGCAGAGGACAAGAAGAAGATCAGTCTCTTAAGAGGCAGCCATGGCTATGTGTGCCTGTGACTTTGTTTCTCTTTGCCTCGACATATCATAGGTGGGCAGACAGTTGTCCCTTGTAATCTGATCTTCTCACCAACAGTAATGTAATGTCACTGAACACTTGTATAGTGAGCGCATCTCGAGATCCTCTCAGATGCGCTCTGTACACAGCTATCAATCGGTCAGATGGAAATAGATGTGTCTTTAATGTTCAAGAAAATGCATTGCAGTCCGTAAGAAGTGAAACGCAGCAAATTTCAGCAAGTAAATTGTTCAATAACAATGTCCAATGACAGAGAAGCCTTGACAGTGTATGGTCAGTGTACTCGTTATAGCCCCATGTTGGATAGTGGGGGCAAGCAGAGGAGAAATCTCAACACAAATTTCTGCCCTGGCATGGATTTGAATCCCCAACCTCTCGACTGACAGTCCAGTATGCTAACCACTACAACATCGTGCACTCTCTGCTAGCAGAAAACCAGTCATAACTAAATTACCAGAAAACTTAAATAAATAACCAGAAAACCAATCATAAATAAATTACCTGAAAACCAATCATAAATAAATAACCAGAAAACCAATCATAAATAAATAACCAGAAAACCAATCATAAATAAATAACCAGAAAACCAATCATAAATAAATTACCAGAAAATCAGTTGTAAATAAATGACCAGAAAATCAGTTGTAAATAAATGACAACATTACCTGGTTAGTTTCCAGAAGTTCACTGAATGTTTGTTTGGCCTTTGGGAGCAAAACACGTGACTCCAACGATGTTGCAATCTGATTTCTGAAATTAGAATTTTACATCATATGTTTAAGGTTACAAATCTGACGGATGCAGGACATGTGCAATGTAGATTTCCAGTATTTAAAAATGTACACATACAAAGACTTTCTGTGTTGACAGAATAATAATTATAATCGTTAAACTGTATCATCTCTCTAAAGATAGTTTTACCATATCCACAATAGGCTGCTTCTCTGTCTTAGCGTTCTGATCTGCTGGTAATTGACCTGGTTACAGCTTGGTTTTGGTGCACCATTGGTTTATGCCTTGTGCATTGGACACCAGAGTCATAGAATTATTAATTACAATTTTAAACTGGTACACCACTCTAAAACATGTATTTTATATGTTAAAGTAAATTTTTCTTCAAATGAAGTTCATTCAGCCCTATATCAAAATATAAAGCAAATTTTTTATATGGCTAAATATGAAGAAAAGAAAAACAACATCACCCTTTTAAATCACAGTTTAACGTTTTAAACTTTCTTAGGATCGTTTAAGTGTAATTTATGTGCTGGCACAATTCTTCAGAATTATTATTTTAAGTACCTCAGTGCATTTGTGAAGAACTTGAAGGGTATGATATTAAATATCTAGACAACTACTTTTCTACCTGAGGTACATTCCAGATCATGACATTAGTACAGGCGCAAGAATGGTATGTACAACTAATGACCCTTGTACCTACAGAGGTGTGCACTGAAGACAAGGGCTTATTATAACTATTATTACTGATATTTGTGACTTGCTCTGGCAAAAGGAGGCTGTTGTAAAAAAATTTAGTTTGGTATATTTTGGGCTTAAATTATAAGCAATAATTTCTGTTTAAAATGCTGAAAAAATTATTATTCTATCTTTATTGGTTCCAGAGATATGAATTTTAGAATGTATTACTACTCGGAAGTACAATTTCGAGAAAAACACAAGCAAAGTTTATTATCTTAATACAAACTCAACATAAATTGCAAAGTTTAAGTGTTTTTACCCTAAACTTATGGAAATCACTATGGGAAACCCACCAAATGAGGCTATTTTTAGCAAGCTGAATGCATTAACTTTCCAACAATGTATTACACATGGTATTCCTAACAGATTAAAGGCCATAAAATAATCTTGAAATTTGTCCCCCCAAAAATTTTAAATTCTCAGATAATTTTTATCAATCACAAAAATTTATTAAATTTGTCATGAAATAGGTGAAATTTTCTTAAATTAATTTTTTTCATATAATATAACATCTTATTTATTGGTAAACGCAAAAAAACGATAAATGAAAAATTTACACCTGATTGATGTTTTGTCTAATTTCTCTTGTTTTATCATTGGCGACTTCTGCCTCCTTTTGCCAGAGCAGGTCACATTTTGTAAATAGAACAACTAATCTTGTTGATAAATTATACATACGTAATCGAATTAAGCAGTTTTTCGATCGTTGCTGGCTTCTTGAATATAGCGTTTCTAGTCAGCACTACAGGGAACAGACAAACCTACAAAAAAGATACAAAAGCAGCTATATTTTCATCTTCATAAACTGATAACCTTCATAAACGTCATAATCAATGTCAAACAGCACCACCAAGGACACAACAGCACTATCACTGTCATAATCATGCCTTACATATTTACTAGGATTGTCTTGTCTTGTCTTCAACCTTCCTTGGTCGCTAGGATTACTGCCAGTAAATCGTTGCAATATAAACACAGTTATCGGAGCAGACAATAATTATATTTAGTACTGATATAATAAGAAGATACACCTGATCTTCTTGTAACACGATTCATTACATCATAGAGTCTAATAGGAAACACTTGGGAACATGGATCCAAACTTTCATTTTCTCTGTAAAAAACAACAGATAGAGAGAACTGACAAAAGAGCAACTTACAAAGCCAAGCAGTCTTGGTAAGTAGTTATCCAACATCTCAGAAAAGCAGGCGATGATTTTGTCGACACACGTCAGCAAACAAATCAGAGTCGTTTCATTGCTGCATAAATCACACTTTTACATTTACAATAACGCATTCACATATTTAGAGAAACTGCCGCAGTATATATCTAATCTAATGTAATTACTTCTATAGCACCTTTATCAGAAATCACCCAACATCATTCAATGGACGGCATTCCTGTTATCAACAGGACAGGAAGTCTAGCTTTAATCCTGCTTTATGAACTACAGTCACATTTCATTGGTTGAAATTGCAAAACATACAAAAGAACTCAAAGAACAAAGAGCTTTGGACCAGCCAATGTAAGTGCATGAGATCTCAACACTGTCCAGAGGCAAAAACAACAAGAATCAAAGTGTCTGTTGATTGAGAAGCCCTGCTGAACTGCGATCAGTTAGCGAAAACAAGAGTCAGGCTTTTGTGGGTAAGCAACAGATATTAAAACATTTAACGTCCTATGCAAATTCTGTGCAATTCTGCAACTATGTTGTAATTATTCTTGTTATCAGTTGGACCCAAGTCTAGCTCTGATTCTGTTTTACCAACCACAACTTTAGAAAATATCCTCACATCAGCAACAATTCCTCAGCAGCAAAAGCGTAGCTTTGATCCTGTTTAACACTTTAATGACAAGAGCGTACTCAAAACAACGCAGCTCGTTGTTAAAGTGTTAACCAACCAAAACTTTAGAAAATATCCTCACCTCAGCAGAAATTCTGCATTTGCAAGCAGAGCTAGAACTGGCGACATCAGATCAAACAGGTGTTTCAGAAGGACCCGACTTCCCAATGTACGACAGAACACAGCTATACATGTCAAAGTATTGTCAAGAAGCAACGGCTGTATGTTAGGCGTTGCTGCAATTTTGATGACAACAGGAATTGCCTAGAAAACACCAAAACCAAATAACTTACAGAAACGCATAATCAAAAAGTTGTATGGTACTAAACTTTGAAATGCACTGGTCCTCTGACAGTTCTTTGAGTGTGAGAAAGACGCCATCAGTCTCAGAACTGAGGCTCAACGGTTCAGGACCAATTACGTTCATCGAGAACTTTATTTTATTTATACATCTATTTATTTATAAATTTATCTATTTATTTTCTAGTAATATATTTCTTACTTACTTTATTATTTATTTATTAATTGTTATCTACTCATTAATTTATCAAATTATCTATTTATTGTTTAATTATCTATTTATTTGTTATTTATCTACTGCATTTCTTATACTCTCAAGGACCCAAGGTACTAGACAACAATGCACAAACAACTTGTCCTAGGTCTTTACACAGAGTTTGATCAGCAGCCTCAAACCCATAATCGTCGGATCACAGACCCAATGAAGTACCAAACAGGATAGACGGCTGTGCCACAAATTATATTCAAACTGCACTGGCCAACAAAGAAGTTTATTCTTTGGCGCAATGCACCAGAATTTTGGGTTCGTAAAAGTTCACACAGCTCTAGACAAAAAATGCAAAATATCTTTAATTATGAGAATACCGAAGCGTCTTCGTACCGCTGTGAAGAGCTGTGGTCTGTCTTTTCCAATTTGGTGGCAGAGCAACTGAAGGCAGTAGAGTGTGTTCTGATGACAGCTGATCTGGTCTGTTATCGGTCCCTTGATTATCTTTATCAATTTCGATATCAGCTTCTCCAATGATAACATCTGCAAAGTAAAACAAAGAATCAGTATGTAACTCTTGTCAAGGTCAGCAAGTCTTAACCTGAGGTACGAGATAAGCGAGCTGTTTTAACCCTTTAGCGATGAGAGGGATTAGTTTTCCATACATTTTAGTACACGCTCCTTGTTAAAGTATTAATGACCTGTCCAGGGTCATCATACAGAGTCCACTTCGCAGGTGCAAACCTGCAATTGATGGATTAATTACTCTGTGCACACTAATAAATAGACGTGGCAAGCATCTCCAGAGTTCATTATATCTATCTACAGTTCCACTGACAACGGTCCACTTCTGTTGCACCGCTTACTCCATCAGTGTACAAGATCGTTAATTGGGAAAAGCTGTTCGGAACAACCGTCTTTTACCTGGTGACCATCCGACAGATAAAGCATAATAGCTCCAGGATCACAGCTTGTGAAACACTGAACTCTGTCCAACCAAAATACTTAAACTCAGTCCATTCTGTCCATTCTGCTCAGTCGCTTGTGTCATTTCGTTCTAAGGTTAAGACTTTGTTCTTTCAAAATTACTTATCCACCATAGTAGACTGATCTACTGGATATTGACACTTTGGATTTAACAACATGTTACATGAAAGGTGTCCTCCCTTGCAAAGAAAGTACAGTTTCCTCGTGAAAAGCTGGCCAGAGCTGACGAATGACGAATGCAGTGGCCAGTAGCATTAGGGTGCTACAGGAAATGAATTACGGTGTATAAAAGAATTAGGGTTCCTCCTACCTCATCAGCTGACAGATTAGTCAGGTCAACTGCAGAAACCCTGCTCGATGCGTCGAGTTTGTCATCAACGACAATCGGACAGACCTTGCTCGCTAGAATTTCGAGTGCTCTTAGCTGGATGCTCAAAATCTCATGATCCAAAAGTGATTGGATAACTTCAAGGAACGAAGCAGTGGGCAGGAGGTAGGTCACCTGCAAGCAAACACAATGTTATTCATAACATCAACCTAGACCAAAAACCTCATCAGAAAAAGTGATATAATTATTTCATTATTACTAAGCATCTATTAAGCACCGGTGTCTAAAAACAAACATCAATCAATGGTGCTGAGCAACATTGAGTGAAGTACTTGGTCAATGTCCCTACACTGTAATCGTCTCAGAGGAAGAGGATCAAAACACAGTTCCCGTTGTACAAGGCAAGCACTCTGACCAATCGGCAACCGTTAAATAGAAAAGATAATCTCTATTTCTTTGGTTTTGTACTTTCAAATAGCACCATGAGTTGATATCTGGTTTCCAATAGCTTGGTCGTGAATGGTCAGGCTCCAGCTTGACCTGTGCCAGCTAAATTAGGGGATCTATGCAGAGCTTGGAGACAAGCCCAGCCGCTGGTAACATGTTGGACGTACATACAACAGGTTATAATGACCACCATCATTTAATGCAAACAAGCAAAAATTGTTGCCACTGAACAGTTGGGTGTCCATCACTTGCTCAGGCCATCCACAGCTAGCATCTCAGCAACTGAACATTTTGCAAGACACAAATTTAGTGACCAAAAATATAACTGGCCAAATACATTGAATTTCAGATTTTATTAAACCAATACATGTCAAGTAGTTCATAAAATAATGTAACAATATTTACAAGTAATGAAAGATCTTTTACAAGTAATGAAATACTGTTTACAAGTATTATATGAAATAGCTAGTCAAAAGATCACTTGATGCCTTACAGAACAAAGTGCCACAAGATGTAAATCATGAATATCTGCTCCATAGAAATGCCAATTCATACTGAAATGGTGTTTTGGCTTAGTTTATCACACTTAAATTATCAGAGGACTTTTTTCATGTATAAAGTAACCAATTGAGATCAGCTCTGGAAATTGCTTTGCCCAGAGGAACTAACCTTGTTAAGGATCTTGGAGACATTTCCCAGAAGCTTGATCCAGAATCTGGGTGAACATGTGCCAGCGTGTGAACCACCCTGCTGCCTTGTTGCTTCAGAAAGGTAGGTCAAAGACTGGAGCACGAGGTCGCGCAGGAGACCCTCAAGAATTTCGTCCAGCTTTTGACCTTCGGCTCGCTTCAGAACCTAAGACAGTAGTACAAGGAAATGTAAATTCATTAGACAGATATTAAATTTTATTGAATTTACCACATTTGTTGACTGCACATCATTCTCTGCCTGGCCACTTACACAACATGCATGTAATAGTATCAAACTCTTAGTTTAGCATCTTCGAAGAGCCTGAGAAATGCATTAAACATCAATTATCTTTTCTTAATATTCTTAAATTAATTTATCGCTGTCACCTCATGCATGAGATAAGCAGCAGATGGGAGTTGCCAAAATCTCTAAACAGTGACCATTTAAGAGCCTCAACGTATAAAGCTGTACCACATTCCAGTGTCTGCTTAGTTCCCAAGTTTATTTGTAAACAACTGTACAAGTTACAGCTCTTTCTTTTTATCACACAGCCATAAACATATAATGCTTTTGCAAGGCTTTCAAAACACATAGAGTTTGACCACATTTGTAGTTCACCAAATGATTCACAAAAACTGAGTGTCCAGTCCAGTGTCATACCTCAACAACGAGGTCTTTGTGGTCAAGGACCTTGACAACCGTTGCCGACAGATGGACCAAAAGGAGACGCATTCTCATTGGATTCATTGTTGTGACATCAACAACTGGCAGCTTCTTCAAAGAACGCTTTTCGACAAGTGCAGACAAACCTGGAAAAAGTAATTCAGTCAGGTTATTAGATACATCATCATCATCAGCACCACTGTCCATTTAATCAGCAAAGGTGTTGTATAAGAAGATCTCTTACGGTTACTATAAGAGAGAGACATAGGAAGTGGATTGGTCACATATTGAGAGAGGATTCCCTACTGAAAACTATCATGAAGGGAAGAATGGAGGGAAAGAGAATTACAGGAAGACCTAGACAGATGCTGCTGGACTGGATGATGGTGGCTGGCTCAGAAGCAAGCTGAGTATTGAGAGGAGTGGCACCATTGGGTGTTTGAACTTGAAGAAGATCATAAGCTGGAGGTACCGTAAGTGCTCAATCTGAGTTCAACTATTTGCCTTCGAAACTTCCAGCCCTGTGACACCAGACCAGAGTCATGACAATAACTGAATGGAAATGAAGTAACCTGGTCATCAGAAGAAGACGTCGAAGCATCAACAGATAATTGATATCAGTGTGTTTTGTCGAGGCATTAATGGATTCAAACTGGCCTTTGCTGACCCAGGCAAATGCCTAACTTGGTGATCTGTTCACATGATTGCCATTATCAAGTTAGAAGCCACCATATCACTCCTTGCAAAACCATTTTAGGGCAATGCATCTCAAAATAGATGCAGGATTTTGCTGCAACTCTCAGCTTAGCCAGTAATTTCAGAATTTCAGTAAAGATCATTGAGTTAGAACAGAGGTGGGCCAAAACGTTTTAGGACAATGCTGTTCTAGATGGGGTAGATTTAGGAGTTTAGGGCACGATTTTCGGTGTAGCCAGTAATTCTGTGTTTTTTCTATTGGTTTGCACTCTAAGGAGCTGTTAAAGTGGGTTTACAGTAAGTAAGTAACCTTTTAATAATGCAAGTCAAATGCTCAAATTCTACAAAATAGACAGTTGATGTAAAATGTACTGTCATTGGAATGGACACCATTAAATTCTCGATCACGTTACTTCACATCGCATGATGTCTGTCAAATAATCAAACGTCAATATTACCTTGGCTGTGTGCAGACAGCAATTTCTGTAGGAATATGACCGTCTGTGTGACTGTGAGCAGCTGAGCATTGGCCGAGAACTGAGCACAGATGTCCACAACAAGTTCAATGTCCTTGTCGATGAGAGCCAACTGCAAAACAAACAAAATGAACATTTAAGAACACCAACAACAGCAGTGTAAAGAAGAAGCACAAATCCTTACACTAACAGCCATTATTATCCTTAACATGCAGATTAACTGACCTTGTTCACAGTAAGTGCAGTAAATAAATACAACAAAAGGAATCACATTACAAGACTAAAAAATTGAAGATAACTGAACGCACCATTTCTGGCTTCTGATCTTGGTTGGTGGCTGATTCGCAGGAGTCTGGCTTTCGAATGGAGCTCTCCATGATGAGAATGACCAGAGAACACAGGTGCGTCTCAACCCCGACCCTTTCGACAAGATGGCGAAACAGGGGCAGCTTCCGGTGGCAAGGAATCTGGTGTCGTACGTCGACAAAGATCCTCATCAGGTCAACGATAACGCCAACATCACTTGTCTGTTTGCTCTTTTCAAGAGACTAAACAAAATATTTTACAAATTTTAAACTCAGAAGATGTTGAAAGATCAGAAAAGATTTTAAGGCTTACCCTCCCCTTCAGACTTACTTTTCCCCAAGACTTACTTCTCCCTTAAGACTTACCTTCCCCTTCAGACTTACCTTCCCCTTCACACTTATCTTCCCCTTCAGACTTACCTTCCCCTTCAGACTTACCTTCCCCTTCAGACTTGCCATTTTAAAACTACTTATCCACCATAGGCTGCGTCCCTGTGGACTGATCTTCTGGAAGTTAACCTGTTTATGGTTTGGTTTTGGAGTGCCATCAGTCGATGCCTTGAGCATTAGACACCAGTGGAATAGAAGTTACCAATTAATAGTAATTTACGTCCAAGCACAATTATAAACAAAGTAATGTAAAGACAGCATACGTTGACGATGGCCGTCATGAAGGCATCGATGACATTGACAACGACTTGAAACGTGTGACTGTTGTCAAGCTGTACAAGGTTCGATCCCATGAACGTAAAGATTGGAATGGCATTCTCCATAACATACTCCTGGTAAAGAGGAAGAAAGGCATATCACGACAGGCTATCACATATTGTCAACGATTGCCAATTCATTTCTATTGTGGACCTATAACAATACAAACAGCTAAAGTCTGTGACAAAGAAAATAAGCAACTGTTAAGACATCACATGTTACAGAGTATAATCAGCCATCATACGTCATCTTTGAAGTGAAGTCTGTAAGTGTTAGTTTTAAATTTGTTCCAATTTTATGTCAAAAGAAACGATTGGCTAATGTCTTTTCATTTCCTCTAAGAAACACAGATTGACTTGTAAAGCCTATGTAGCTGCTCTCAAATGCCCGGCTTTCTAAACACTCCTAACACGACACACATAAACACATCTGCATGTCAGGTAAGTTTTGGACTACACACAGCCTGGATGGAGACTCATTTAACCCCAGCGACCAACGGTTAGCAACATATTGTGGAAACGGCAACGCATCACGAAGAGGCAGACCAAAGATGATGATGGACAAAAGTATGTCTACAGCTTTACCATCACCCCATTACAGATCACCAAAATTACAGATAATTATTACATAATTGTGATAAAAATCACAAAACTTTTCTATTTTGCAAAGGTTAGGTTGGCAGTGCAACTGAGTAGTTATCGTATAGAGAAGCTACATAATTACTCTGAATAAATGAATGAAAGAACAAAGATGTATTTAATATTGTTTTTGTTACGTTTTTAAAGAAACTACTGTTAAAAAGCATTCAGTACAAGCAACAGCCTGAGAGTCAAGCCTGTGGCAAATATCATAAGCAAATTCCTACCGGATAGAGAGGAGCAATGGCAGCCAGAATCGTCAGGGCCTGCTGCTGAATCTGAGGATTTTTCGAATCACTGATGCACATCCTCAGTGACTCAACATCGAGATTTGCTTTGCACAGACTACCTGCAAAAAAAATTCTTAACTAATTACTATTTTCTCATTCTGAACCTCCTTTCTCTGCATGCTACACAATTAATTTGCATCAAAACTAAGGTATATCTGCACCTCATATGACCCTCAGGAAGCTATTCAAATGTGGCTATCTAAAAAAACATGCAACAGAAGCTTAAAATGTTAAAATTTTAAGTCTTATCTTTGACTTTACAATCTATCAAGATGCATTCATTAGCTTGCTATTAGAATTGCCTTGATAATCTCAAAAACTTAAGTTTATAACACTAAATAATCTTAAGTTTATAACACTAAATATTAGTAAATAATCTATATATAAAATATAGTATATTTTATATATTACATAACATCCTTGGAATTTTCAATTTATAATTATGGCGCCAACACTGATAAGATAGTTCTGTTTATCCAAAACAAACTGTTCAGTTGTTATGGTTTGCGTGAATACAACTAAGGTAAAAAAAAACAATAAAGATATAAATAACTAAATAAATAGTAGAAAATACCTTTGAGAGCACCGAGGTCACTTGACTTCCACCGTTTGCAGATTTTCGTCAGACAAGCAAGGGTCAACTGTTGACAGTGTTCCGATTTCTCTCCTTCTTCATGAATCAATCTGAAATTTTATTCTAACGATTAATCATATTGATGATTTTGGACTGACAATCAACATCAGATCTTACAAGCTGTTAAAATCCAAAGGAATTAATGAGGGGTGTCGGTAACTACCACCCCAGCTTATTAAGGTACTGGACTGTAAACCAAGATGTAGGGGGTTCAAATCCCTGCCATAGAAGAAATTTGTTTTGAGATCTGTGCTCCACCTGCGTCCTCTAGCCGATTCAGCTATAACGAGTATACTGACTGCAAACTGTCGGTAGGGAGATGAGGAGGTAGAAGACCAGCCAACCGGCTAAGAAAATGAAGTCACTAACACTTCACACCCATGGCTGCCTGCCAGGCCAGCTTAAAGAACAGCTCTTCTTCTTCTTTTAACCAAGAGAAAAACTGTTATATTTACTTGGAAAGAAGTTTGAACAACTGGTTGGTGGTTTCAATTGCATCACCGATTTTCTTGCGCGACTCCAAGACTTCGAGAATAAGGATGAGTCGCCTGTATAGAGCTGTGCTCAGAATCGTCGTCACCCTGTAAAAACAATCATCCAAACCAACTGACATGTGACAACATCCTACGTGGTGTCCAAAAATACAGAATCCCTGGATAAAATACAACAACTGAAGCATATTTTAAAAGTTTTAATGTATTTGAAACATCAATAGTCAACAGGAATCAGAAGTATTATCATGTGGACTGAACAACATAATGCCGTCAGAAAATGTGTCTTATGGCACACCAGGCCATGCGCAAAAAGGAATAATGTTAAAAAGTAAATATTTAACACTACACTACAGTTCTTGTACAGCATGTTAACCAGTATTACAATAAGTTGATTTTTAAAGCGCAAGATAGTGTAACTCAATGCACCGCAAATGCGCTTAAGCAGCTGCTAATAAGATGACACAAATAAATAAGTCTTCAAGATCCTTTGAAAACCCTTCAGTGATATTTCAGGATCCCAAAGCGCAACAAGCACAGCATTTCATACTGTTGGGAGAAAATGTCCTTGCTCTAGTATAGCATGTCAAGCATCCTCCAATAGTAATATACAGTGTTATTTTCGTTCCTAAAATCATTTTAGTTTTAGTTTCTATTTCTGTCAGGTGTCAATCATTTCTATTTAGTTTCAGTTTTAGTTTTTCATTTTTCAATCATTTTCGTTTCTATTTCGTTTCTATTCCTGAAATCATTTTAGTTTTAGTTTAGTTTCAGTTTCTCAAAAACAAATCATTTTAGTTTTCGTTTTTCAAATCATTTTAGTTTTAGTTTTCGTTTTTCACATCATTTTACTTTGAATGTAAGTTCTGAAAAAGTAGGTTAGCATACCTTTAATGAAGAAGAAAGTACTCGAGACCCTTATTAGCGGGACTTGGGTCCTTTCAGGTGCCTCAATTGTGCTCATCCGAGCATTCATAGTGCAAGACGATTTATGTATAACACGTACTGTAAACGTTTTGATGGACCAATAAACTGGTGGTTATGGTAACTTATGGTTATAAAAAAGTTGGTTATAGACTCTAGTCGCCTTATATATTCTGTAGAATCAGGTTCTTTCCTTGAAATGCAAGCATCCAGATTCTGTATTTACGGGCTTTCCCTATCCCCCACTTTACGCTTAGACTGTGTTTTCTTGTTTCTATCTTCCTTTGAATTTAAGAGTGTGTGAACCTCGGCATGGTTATGACCTATGTGTGTTTTACGATTTGTTGGCTTTTACCTGTAATAAAAAATTACAAAACATGTTTCTTAGTGTGATTACTACTGTATATTTTCACATACTAAAGCAAGGGTGTGTAGCCAAAAGAAGAATACGGAAAAAGTAGCGAGTATGATGCGTAAATTGCGTAGTTACGTACCAGCTATGCGAACCCCACACGGCTCTCCTTTGTCATTCAGAACTGCACATCGGCTTTTGTCGTTATCTTCTTCATATATAAAGTATTCCCATACAATACTTTCGCATCTCCTACCGGATAAAAGCTTTACTAGACTCATTATTAATAACAAATTTCTTAAACACGAACCCACCCACCGTTTGAAATAAGTTGTAGACCGCAAACAGGAAGTTGTATCCTGACAATAGTTTTAGACATGTAGACATGCGCCGTTCAACAGTCGCGCCGATAATTTAATAATAGAGATCGTTTGAATTTTCAATTTCGAATCTCGTTTTTAATAAAATACATGGTTGGATTTTCAATACTTTTCGTTCCAAAAATCATTTTCGTTTTAGTTTTTATTAGTTTTACATCCATTCTTTTTCGTTTTTATTTAGTTTTCGTTTCCAAAATCTTTTTCGTTTTCGTTTTTATTTCGTTTCCATTTCTAAAATCTTTTTCGTTTTAGTTTTCGTTTTCGTTAACGATTGACTTTTCTTTTTCGTTTTTATTTCGTTTTCGTTAACGATAATATCACTGGTAATATATCACTCTGCATGAAGCAGAATGGCACATAAACCACAAGTGTGCAAACGACCCCACACTATATTTTCATTCATGTCGTATTTTTCAAATATTTCCTGTTGGCCTGGACAATGAAGGAATGGTCAAGAAAACATGAAAATTAGCAATGCAAATCAATTTCCCATCCTTCACCATCCTACAGAAACATGGAAATCTTTCTTGCAACAGACCTTGCCTTCTTCCTGCCCTTGCTCACTGCAACATCTTCACCATCTGGCAAAATGAGTTCATGCGACACGTGAGCACCATCAAGTTCCAACTAAAAGCAACCATAGCAAACAAGAATAATCACACATAAGTACAGCAGCAACAAAGAAAACTTAAATAAAACAATCAAATTCAGTGCACAATTTTTAAATCCTTGAAAAATACATTACTTTGGAATGGTTTTGCAATTCAGAAATAAAGATTTTCAAATGTTTTAATGATAATAATTGTCCTCTGTGGCACTTTTGCTCCAATGGTTCTTGATATGTTGTAGGTGTTTACTCTCCAGAGAATTTTTTAACTCTTGAGAGATGACTGCTACCTTTCATAAAAACAAAAGATTTTAAGGAACTCAAAATGTTTCAAATATCCAGTGTCTTTAAGGAACCAGTGTTGAGATGCATTTAGATAATCTCATAAGATCTGCTTTGCTCACTTTCTGTAAGCAGTTTTTCACGGCATTTGTGATGAAAGGTTCAGTGGACTGAAGACCGAGATCAATCATCAGAGACACAAAGGAACGCTGCATGTCCACTGACGGCAGAGCACGACAGAACTCGTAGGCAATCTGAAATAATAACATCCTTTTTACTTTTTCTTAACACTATAGCTGTGCAATGAAGCTCATTTAATAGCACTTAGGCCAGCCAGCACTTTGTGAGGTACTTCAACCAATCAGCTACTGCGACACAGTAGCTGATTCGTTGAGCGCTCACCTTGTACCGTGAAGCGTACTGGTTCAAGTCTCCTTTGAGACGGTTTGCAGACCTTGAGCAAGCCCCTCACTCACAATTGCTCAGCACCATGAATTGATGTTTCATCGTTACATAGTGGTGATTAATAAATAATAACAATAACAATACTTAAAGGCATTATACTAGTGCAATTACTGATAATATATTAAGAGTCAAGATACACATACATACATACATACATACATACAAACGTCAAGTAAAGAATAGAAAGCATACGGTAATGACAAAATATCAAGGTGACTTTTTACTACTTTAAATTTGGATTGGTCCCTGAAAAATGCCATCAAAACTAAGATTCAACATAAAAAGACCAAAAGTTAACAGGTATGTAAATTACCTCTAATGTATATTCATGCATGAAGACCAAAACCAAACACACATGTAAATTACCTTTGATGCATATTCATGCAAAAAGACCAAAAGTGAAGATGTATGTAAATTACCTCTGATGCATATTCATGAAGAAAGACCAGAAGTTAACAGGTATGTAAATTACCTCTAATGTATATTCATGCATGAAGACCAAAACCAACACACATACAAATTACCTTTACTGGTAATATAAATTACCTCATGAAAAAAGATCACAAGTGAACAGGTATGCAAAGTACCTCTGTATTAAATTCATGAAAAATACCCAAAAGGGAATAGGTAGGTAAATTACTACCTCTGATGCATGTTCATGATCGACCATCACAATTTGCTTCCTTCTGAGCAACTTCTTGAGATTATCTCCGTGCTGAAGTCCATCAGACAACCGACAAATCTTATTGACTTTCTGTAAACACCGAACTGCTCCAATTCGGACATCCTGATGGGCGCTGTGCAATGACATGACGAGTCCTGGAAGAACTGGAAGAGGAAAACACACTTTGTACATGGATTGATTGCTGTTGAATGCACATCATGGCAATCAAACAAGCAATGACTATGTGTCTCTTCCGTCATTGTTTCACATTCTCTGCTGTTGTTTAGACCATCATTAAATTAATTTTACCAATTTTTATTTACTTATTTACTAAACTGACCCCATATCAACAGGAAAAATACACTATTTTTAATAATTATTATTTTATTAATTTTTTGACCGAGGTACATACGATCTCTCGGGACTTAAATATTACTTATTATTTTATTATTTCTATTATCATTATTTCATTACGTTTATTACTTTTTTTTATATTATTAAAGTAGCACAAATATGTTTTTAAACTTCTGAGCTATCCTGGCTCCTGGTTTCGCTGACCCATTCGACATTGGCTGGAGTTCTCCAATGGTTTGTGAATTTTGACCACAGTTCACTTAAAGTGACGATCAACTGAAGCTTTGTGCAATATGACACTAGTGCTAATCAGATCAAACTCTTAACCTGGGAGGGACATCAAGTTCTCGATCGTCACGTCCTCCGAGCAGATGGATTCGATCATCTCAAACACAATGAGGTAGACACTTTGTGGAACCCATTTCGGATCACGACCCTCATGATCGAAGATCTCGGATAAGACCATTGTTAGGATCTTGAACAGAGATGTTCTTTGAAGCACCTGAAGAATAATAAAATAAATAACATTTTGTTTTAACTGCAGATCTATACTAGAAATTTCAAATGTTCCAACTGCAAAATTTCTCTGAAATAATTTTGAAACCATAAGCTATAATGATTATGGAAGTCTTCCAACCTCATCCAGAACATGACCAAAATGCCCACATAGAATTACTCAGGCACACTTTTGAGGTTTACCCAAAATGAGCCATTTAAATATTTGGATACATACATAAATACATACACACAACACTGAATGATCAAAGCAGGAAAGAACAATTCCTTTTTTTAATGTAATTTGAAGACAATTCTCTTAACTATTCTCTCTTTAATTTTAATTTAAGTTTTTAATTTAATGCATGAAATTTTATGACAAGTCTCTTAACTTTTCTTGCATTTATATAAGTAGCAAATTCCAGGAAAGATTTAAATTTATCCGGTTTTAAAAAACTTACGTAAATAATGATTACATAAAAAAAAGATCTTGTCACCCAAATCAACCCAACTTTAATAAAACCGTGATCTTTTGCGTTGTGGAGAAAACTCTAGTCTTACAGACTGCACTGGAAGGCAACAATTATCTTTCATTCAAAAAAAGAAAAACAAAACAATTGGCAACCCACCTGTTCAAGTCTAAGTCGCATCTGTAGCCCAACCGTGCCAGACGAAACAATTTCCAAGACCTTTCCTAGAACTGCGACAAGCAGTTGGCTGCGATCAACAATCCTTACGTCATCTACAAACAGTAAAGGTAAAGTGGTAAAATGAAAGAGGCAAACGTAAGTAACATATTTGCAACCACAGCTGAGGGAAGAAGAATCGTAGGCCAATCTATGAAAATAAGTCAACACAAATAGGTCTTACGAGGATGAACGAAAATGTTCAGCGTAATTAGAACATTAATGTCAACAGTCACTGATGAGTCTCCCTAGAAGTGGCACTATATAAAGTTGCAATTACCATTACCATTAACATAACAGGTAACCCCAAAGTCACACATTCTGCAATTTGCATTTCAGTGTGATGACTCTGAGCACTTTAAAAATTGTTTGTAATAATAATAATACTGAAACTAAACCAAACTAATTAAGATCATAACACAAGGCTCTGCTGCATCAAGCGGAATTGAGCAAATATTCTGTGGATAAGTGTTCTAAAAATCATGATTTTAGAAAAAAATGTGGTATTTTCAATTTACCTTCTGACGTGATGGCACAGAATACCACACAATACAACACAGAATATGTTAAAAGCCTCACACAGTATACTCTATGACTGTATGACTCATTACCTGGAATTGTGTATGAGCTGATTGCACTAATCAGCTGAAGAATACTCCACTGGACAAGCTCTACTGGCACCCTGTTTGTCTTCTGAAGGCACAGAAGCCAGGGAACCAGCTCGACCTTGAGATCTTTCTCCAAGCAGGCAACATTTTCATCATAATCTGATGGCAGCTAGTAAAAAACCAAACTAATTAAGATCATAACAATCTAGAAAATACCTAATTTGCATAAAACAGCAAAGTAACTATGAAAATATTGGCCACAGATTATTCACAAAACTTATACAATAAAAAACACCACATTGTAACAATAACTTCACAAATCAATTCCACAGACAAATGAATCGATGAATCACAGCTATCTCCTAATGTAGCAAAGTTAAATTACAATAAGTTATGCATAATTAGAAATCCAAAAATTATTCAGCCATAAAATCAGAAATCAAATACCAGCTAAAATGAGATTTAGTTACCTGATTTTCAATTAACTCCAGCAGTTTGAGAAGGTCCGTGGCAATCGTTAACCGTTTCGATCTCAGTTCTTCTGGATGACCAGTGAGAACACTCAGAGCAACTGACAGAGAAGAAACAAGCAAGAAATGACCACGACCACTTGTTGAATGCCTCAGCTGTGTCAACTCACTCATCTGAAAATGTTAACAAAATAAAAATCATTTTCCAAGATAACTAGCACCACAAGTTAACACCAAATAAATGTAAATTTTTCTTATTGCCATGCTCCTTTCATTGTCATTATCCTAATCATTGTAATCAAAATCGGCTAGATGTCTCCACACTGTCCTCGTCACCAATGGCATTGTGCACACATACCGTTCCCAAAAATTAATTATCAGACTCCCTGAACACATACTTGCTTTTCAATCAGTTAGGTAATCATCACTTTTATGACGCACTTAAACATACTATGGTACGTGTATCAATACATACATTTTACATAAAAGAATACATATATAGACACATGCAAACATAAACATACATACATTGTGATCATCATCATTATTTTAATAACAATTACTATCATCAAATTTTATTATCCTCAGGTAGCCATCCCTTTGCAGTCACTATCTTCTACTCAGTATCGTGTGAACATCTACATTTTGAAAAACTGCATTACAGCATTTCTCAATTATCATAACCAAACCAAAAGCAGTTAAAGAGACAAACCGTTTCCTTGAAGTCAGCTTCGCTTAGATTAGCGAGTACGTTGGCCAGTTTGGTGATGAGCATCCAGTTGTAATGCGTCAGATGAGCGGACAGCTCAGAGTTGTCTAAACCCTCCACAAAAGCACCATCGAGGGCTTTACTAAGATCTGCAAGCAGCCAAACACAAAAATATTTAACAATTTAACTCTGCACCATTTCAAGCACAAGTCTTCCGTCTTATACACATACCTCTGCAGTTGATGCCGATCAGCATTCATTGTGAAAATAACTTAAAACACCTTCTCTACAAAGTAGCAAAAGACAGACAGACAGACACACACACACTTAAATACATGCATATAAACATACATACATAATCGATACAACTAACAACTCAACATACTTGCTGGCTCAACTGACCATTTAGTGACAAACAAGTTGCTTGCACACACACACACACACACACACACACACACACACACACACACACACACACACACACACACACACACACACACACACACACACACACACACACACACACACACACACACACACACACACACACACACACACACACACACACACACACACACACACACACACACACACACACACACACACACACACACACACATTTGCGTGCGTGCACGCACACACACGTCATTGCCAGTTTTTTAATTGTTGCCATCATCAACTGGAAATAAACTGAAAGAATTGTGATGCACTGTTGCTTGTTAGGCTCGTCCCTTGTCAGGCTTGCTCATCCGTTGCTGGCTCAAAACCTACAAAATTGTGAAGAGCACTTCACCTACTCTACACCATGTGAAGTTGTGAACTACTTTCTTGCATTCTAACCTTCACCTTCACCTGAGTAAATTGTCTAGTATGTCTCCTCTAAGTAAGTAAGCATTAAAAAAATCTAAAGCTGAGTTCATACTAAAGTAGCAATAAGAATAATACACTTACCTGCAACTGATAGAAGCCGCAGAACTCGATCTTCCTTGACAAGAGTTGATCTGAGGATGTTTAGAGCATATCGATTGGGTACATCTTCATTCGACACAAGCAACCAGCCAAGCAAGGTGACAGACAGACCAGGAGCGCCACGGAAAACAGCTTCAGAGCAGATCAGATTCAAGGCAAGATCAACCTCGGCTCTCCTGTGAAATTCACAACAGATGCAACTCTAACTGTGACAAAGCATTCACTTGAAACAATTAAGCCCTGAAGTGGAAAAAATTAACTAGTAAACACTTAATTATTAGTTAATTCACCATCATCTCTCTCGAGCGTTCGTGTTTGCACGACACATAGCCAGCGGTCTCTATGAAAGATTTGTGACTGTACATTATGGAAGATTAATTGGCAAACAGAATCCCCCAACTACTCCCCAGGAAAACGTGTGGTAGGTAACTCGCCGCTAATTTGATCTAACGTGGCCTTGCGGCATGTCGCCCTGCTGATTTTTCTATCAGGGTTGTCTCCTGGAGTCTTACTCCTCTCCCAAGGTAACTCACTATTTAACCCATTTATTTATTTAATTAATACTTAATTATTTACTCATTTGGATTCTGGTATATCATATGAAATTGACAATTCATTGTACTTAGAAATTTATATAGCCCCACTTCAAGAGAAAACTAACCAGAGTCGCTTTCTGCTCAAGTCTAAAAGATGTTAAGTCATTATGAACAGAAATGTCATCAGTAAGCAAAACAATGAATGCATGGAAAACTAGAAGCTTTACTAGTGGTGGGCCCACGCACACACATGGAGCCCAACCAAAGGATTGCCATCCCAAAATGACAAATGGTATCAAGCTGTGTGTCGATAGTGTGTACATCGAAAACAAGATTAACTAGTTACATCTATTTGTAATTGATATGCACAGAGGCAAATCTTCTGCTTACCATTTAAAGTAGCTGTACTTCTTTTCAACCAAATCGATCAATGACTTCAACAGCTTTGCAGCGTCAATAAGCTTCACGAGTTTCTGAAATTTAATGTCACAATCTCTTCCAAATCCACTTTATCCATTTCACAGTGCTATTTAAAACACTTGTTAAAGAAGGAGGCTCTAAATAGACATATGCCGAGGCTAAGAAACAAAGTCTTAAGAAGCAACCAATTCCCTTGGGACAAATTGTTGGCTGTTTTTGGTAATGTGGAGTAATTATTTAGCAATGAATTTAATATGATTTACTCTGCAAATAAAAAAAAGTTTCCATTTATTTTATCTGACAGGAACAACAGTATCAGGTGCTTTAAGTAACACGTCTTTTTTAGATCTGTAAGCTAGCCCGTGCTTCAGTACCTTTTGAAGTTCTTCAAATGTGCCATATGTACCTACATACTTATCGATATATATATACATATATATAAAGATACATATATAAATACATACAGATCCATACATCCATGAAAAATACATCCATGACAGTGGAAATATTGGAAATCTTAGCCCTGCAGCTGAGAAAATGACTTACTGAGGACAATACTGAATCAAGAAATGACCAGACCATCGCAGGACACAAGTGACTTATGAATCATAATGAACTGATAATTAGCACATGAATAGTTAACAAATGTGGTGCAGTAGTCACCTCGCCAAGTTCTAACACGGCATGAACGACCTTGTGATTATCATCTTTCAGCCGATTCAACAGAGCATCTCCAATGAATTCATCAGAAAATTCCTACCAACAACAGCAGGTCATTAATACTAGATCATTTATGTTAAATTCAAAATTATGCCAAGAGATCCACAAAAGTTTAATCAATTTAACTACTAACTATGAAGGCAAAACACTGCACTAAAATTTCTCTCAACAAATGGGATAAGGAATAACTTTAAAATGAAAAACTTGAACAGAAAACTTGATTCAAATTCCAGTGTGGCCATGTGCACATTAAAAACTTAATTAATTAATAATAATAATAACATTATTAAATAAATGTGTCTTCAGCAATAACATAATTATTCCTTGTTTCCAAACATTTAACACTTTAATGACGAGCATGTACTAAAAGCGAAACTGGGAAACCAATGCAGCTCGTTGTAGCAGTGTTAAAGTATTTTTAATAACTATCAACACATACCTGACTTTCTTCGCTGATCACACAGCTCAAGTGTTTGACAGCAGCCACACGTCTGCTGGACTTCTTGTGGTCAAGGTCCTCAAGGAGACGAGACGATGGGTTGACGTCATCTACCGTCATCATCTCCTCTTCCTCCGGAGGTGAAATCAAGTCAGTCAACTTCCTTTGGATTGCGGCGCTCAACTCATCGGTTGGAAGATCTTCCATGGCTGACTGAAGCAACGCAGATATTCTGAAGAGAACAAAAACCTTGTTTAACTGAATCTCGGGGTTAGTTTAAAGGACTGCTCCTCTCTTCTTCTTCTTCTGATGATGTCCATATAAGAAGCATGATTAACACTTTAAAGACGAGCTGCATCGGTTTTCCAGTTGCTCGTAGTACACTCTCTTTGTTAAAGTGTTAATGGAAGGAAATGTACAAGACAAAACAAGATTCTAAATGTAAAACATCACCTACAAATGAGTAGCAGTTTCTTGCAGTACCAATTACGCCACAACAGCCAATTGAAAGACAAGAAGGATTCCAATTAAACAATAATGCAAATGCAGAAAGAAAAACTCACTTCTCAGGAAGCTGGCAAATTTTCTGACTTGCAAAGACCGATACAAAACAGCACATTGCTTGTTTGCAACTGTTGGGCTCAACGTTCTAAGAACAAAAACAAAGACTACATCACAACATGTTATCTATCAGTGTTCACTATAACCTCCTGTTATGGCTACCTTTGGAGGAGGCTCCTGTTATTGTCAATTTCACAAATGTATGTAATCATTGTATGCAAAGCAACACATGTGTGCATGTCAGATACAAATAAAGGCTACTCCTTTACATGCTTAGAAAAAAATCTAAATTAAATTATAATTGTTTTCACACAATAGCCCACCACAGCCAATATCTCTGATGTACTCGATTTTGACTAGACTTTTAAACGGATCATGAGTTTTACCTCCAGTTTCACTTGATAAGATCTCTGATTGATATCTTGTGCATTATAATCACGGCTCAGTAGAAGTCATTAGATCAGATTAGGGAATATTTCAAAAGATGGAACTTCAGTTTCATTAGATTTTTTGCCACTGAATAACTGCATGGAAATGGAATTGTTTATAAAGAATGTTTTTACCCTCATTAAGAAGTCTCAAAGGTGCATTTGATCTGGCTTCTTTAACAGACTTTGACCACAGTTTCACTTGACTCAACCATTAGTTGTTGTCTTATGTTGTGTTATGATAATGGCGCTACAGAAGTGAAAAGATTAGATTAGATCTACAAAGATGAGCCATGAGATTAGAAGCAGTTAACATACCTTCAACAATATTTCAATCAGCTTCAACGATTTCTGAGGCATGAGAGGCACCACTGCAGACAACTGAGCAAGTACTGCATAGTTAACCAACTTCAGCTCATGGATTGGAGACATAACTCCGTGACAGACGTAGTCGATGACAGTCTTCACAATGTCCTCATTCAATTCAATTCGTTTTTCCAGCACTCCAGCCATCAGCGTTCTGTATAAGAGCAAGGCCTGCCGTGTCGTAATGCTACCAGGTCCGAATTTCTACAATGTTCATTAAGAAGTTTATAATTCACAGTAATTTCACAAATTAAGTGTTTCAACTTAAACAGCTGTGCATATCGATAAAAAAGTGTATTATTTATTACTGTGCATTTATTAATTGCCATCAATCGATAGGACTGAGCAATTGTGAGTTAAGGACTTGCTCGAGGTCCTACAGAGTAACCATCTCAGGAGGCTCAAACCCGCACTCTCCGTGTAACAAAGCAAGTACTCTAACCAATTAGCTATCACGTCCCACACAGACCAAATGGCCTCAAATAACAGTAGATTTTCATTCATTGTGTTTTTAAACTTTTAAAGAAAATTTAAATTACAGTAAATTTCTGAAAAATAGAGGCTAGATAAAACCATATCTGCTAGAAGCTTTAGTTTCATAATATTCTGATAAAACTTTACCTCAATCTGTGAAGCAAGTTTCTCGCACATAAAACGCAGAAATCCAGACGCCTTCTTCGCCTGATTTATAAGAACTCGCCTCGGCAGTGGTACGTTGTTTTTCTACAAGTAACAATATTTTTACAGGTTAGCATTTCTATCACATGGACTGATTTTTACATTGCCCTTGAAATGATCTTAGCAAATGTTTAATGTACCCCTGCCATTCTGAAAACCACTGAAAGTCTGTTAGCCTATGCAACTAAGCGATTCAGCAAATAATTATTCCAAAGTTCCTGGTCAATTTTTGGCTCCCTGAGAAAATTTCTTTTACTTTGAGAAGTTATAAAATATTACAATTTGACTACCAAACATGTTATAACACATATTTTATTTATCTTCGTTACAACATAATGATTTTATTTATACAATATTTATTCATTGTGTTTCCCCGTATACATTCCTTTGTGCTACAGTTCAGGGCTATAGTACAATGAAAATTCACCTTTTGAATAATATTTAGCAAAACCATTCTTGCTGTCAGTTCAAATGCACAAAAAATTCACGTGTTTTACACCAGTATACAGTTTCACAGCACTTGGGCAAGTTCTTTTCCTTGGCTACTCATGTTTGGCTATCTGGGCAGACAATGCACCTGTTCTGGACACTCAGGTAAATTTTCAAAGACAGTGGGTTCATTCCATACAGAGTCTTGTCTCATAAGAATCAAGACTTCCAATGTTTGTATTTGGTGGTAGGTTTCAACTACGTCGTGATTTCAGTTGATGGTTGATCCAAGTGAGGTTGTAGTCTAGAGTCATCGCAGCAACTTAGCTGAATCCTATTGGTCGGCAAACCTCCATCACTCTATATAATAGATACGTCATGAAACTCTATCATTCTAGAAATCCTATATGTCAGGGAAATTATTGCTCTAAACTGAACAGCAATTGATTTTACGCACTGCACAGTCTTGTAGAAAGTGCCACCTGGCATTTTTGTCATCCAGCTTCATCAACTGAAGCGCTCGAGGAAACATTTCGTGATCGTGATGAGGAAGGATACAGAGAATGAATTCATCTACGTTCATCTGATGGATGTGGAACCTGGAACGGATGAAAACTGTAATGGCACATATTCATAGCAACAGCGTGACAACCAATGAAAATGAAGAGGTGCTGTATAAGGTGGCAGACGAAAGATTCATTTATGGCTACAATAAGAGAGAGACAGGAAGTAGATTGTTTACATACTAAGAGAGGATTCCTACTGAAAACTATCATGGAGGGATAACTGGAGGGACAGAAGACCTAGACAGATGCTGCTGAACTGGAAAATGGTGGATGGATACAGTAAACAGAAGCTGGAAGCCCAGTGTCAAAGGGAGTGGCACCATTGAAAAAGAAGTGTGACATGCTTCTTCAAGCAAAGAGCTTGGCAATCAGAGTTATCATTAGACCAATCTGTTCAACCAATTCAAGGTCTCACAAATTAGAACCAAAAGTCGTACTAATTTGTTGGTTTGACTTTCCTAATTCTGACATCTTAATGTTGATTTTGGCACATAACATGTAAACATGTAACAAGTAAATCCTGCACAACATGTAAACACATGTTAATGTTACTTAGTTCAGGGTTTTTAGACCACTGTTTCATATAACATTCAAGATTCTCATTAGCCATTAAAAATTAGCCATTGTGCGACATGGCGGTCCATCAGTAACATGCCTGGCTGATCAAGCGACTGAGGGTTTGACTTTGTGTAATGACCCTGGGCAAATTCTTCAAACACAAGTATCTCTGACATCAAGCAGGTTTTTTACCGGAATAAGCTGATAAGCACAAGTTCCGCGATGCACCGCCCCTGTGTTCATGAAATTTGTTCATTGCTGGCTCAAGGGCAGAGTGAAGGAAACAAGTGCCTCCCCTCTGTTCCTCATGGGATGTGAGAGTAGAGCTGTATCAATACCTCAACCCCATTCGTAATCGGGCCGATTATTAGAGCAATTGGCATAATTTGCATCGGCAAAAAATAATCGGCGCCGATGCAAATTACTTTATAAATAATCGTTACAAAAATAAAAATGAGCACAAATATCTATGTTTTGTTTCTTATTATTGATTTATATTTAACATTGCACTACTTACTAGGCACCGTAAAAACCGAGGACCTATTATACACAGGACTGGAAACTCCTTAATAACCCTTATACAACGTTGTGTGCATAGTTTTTCGGCGATAACAAAATAATCGGACTCATACGCAGTATCGGCTATTTCAATAATCGGTTATACACGGCATCAGCATAATTGGCAAAATGGGCTATTGGTACACCTCTATGTGAGAGCTTTACTTTTACCCTGCTAAACACACCATTTTAATTCCTGCTCCCAAATTAACACTTTAATGATGAGCTGCATTGGTTTCCCGATCACTTTTAGTACACAATTCACACGATAAAGTGTTAAAACAAACGTGGTTCTGATAAAAGAACAACAATCAATTACAATTATTTAATGTGTACCTGTAGATAAGCCAATCTAAACTCAATTGTGCTGCTTTAACGAGGAAGAAAGGCGAGACAGTCATAAGGAATTCGTTAATGACTTCATCCAATTGTTCGTTCTCCTCTTTGTTCATTCCAGTCCTTTCTAGGTTCATCAGTGACTTACAGAACAACGTCTTCTCAAACTTTTCAAAACTCCTATTTCTTTCCACCAGCTGCTGAAATCCACTGACACCTGGAAAAGAAACACTTACATTCACAAATGGGGAATCATACAATCCACGAGACAGCAACTTGGTACAAAGAAACGTTTTTGGCTTATGACAAGCAGCACATCATCAGGTCTGTTAGATGGTTGCTCAATGTGAAAAGGATACCTATATGGTGCACCATGGCTTAAACCATTAACCTGCTGGAATGCATTTTCTATGATCATAAAGCTTATGCATCAGGTGTTTTGCCAATAGTTCTAGCCACAAATCAAACCTTGTAGGGTCCATACAACATGAATTCTTAAGTAATGTGGTCAAGCTTTAGCAAATGACATTATTATAACACAGTCCTTTATTATACAGAGGACCACCATCATTTGTCTCAGGCTCCTCTATATATCCAAAAGCATTCGAAGTCGTGACCGCCCAACACCGTGAGCATACGAAGTCGTTATTGCCCAAATTCTCGCCGCCATACGAGTCCGACAGCAGTGCCCCTATGCTGTTTACAGAGCCTAATATCAACCCCTGCTCCTTACTGAATGCCCACAGTGGCTCTAGAGAAGAAGCTGGATGGTGCTGGAGGAAATTATGCACAATTTATGCCCATCCAAAATATTTTTCACCCATCCTTGGAGCTGCCCTCTGGACAATCCCTCGGACTTAATGCAGTGCTTTTGAATAAGCTGGTGCCCTGCACCCAACCAGAACACCTCAACAGAACAGAATGGCTTTCAAGTGTTTATGTTTTAATGTTCTAGCGAATTTTTATTCGTTTTATGGGCTTACCAATGTTGAAGACCTCATCTCGATCAAACATCGCTGCTTCTTTGGAGTCAAACACCAGCGAAGCTCGTTTCTTGTCGGACACATCACGAGCGAGCGACTTGTCTCGAAGGCTCTTTATTCGTGCTGCTAGAGTCGTCATTGTGGGTATTTTTCAGTTAATTCCTAAAAGTATATATTTCCGTTGTTCTAAACCGTTTGCTACAGGCATGGTCGAAAGCAAGTGCTCAGTCACTGCTTGGTAGAAATAAATAGAATTTATTAAGTCATGGATTTGGTCGATAATACAGGTCACTAACCTAGATTTGCCTCTAACATGGGTCCACCCATCATATGTACTTACACTCAGAGATTAAACTCAATATGTACCATGAAATTCTTGGTATGGAACAGACTGTTAGCAGAAGTCTTAAATAAAAAGTAGATAAACATATTTCTCTTGGCCTCTAGTTTACACTTCAAATGTTCGGTTACCTCCAACATCTGAGCAACGCTCACGCAGCATGAACACTTTGCTTGAACGATAAAAATTAATGATACCCTGACTTTTAGAAAAACCGTACCCATGTATTTTAATATTTACTTACTCCTGTGTTATCACCGTATTATCGCTAAAATTTAGTAATCACTAAAACACCGTTAAATGTGTGTTTCTTTGCAGAATTTTATTTCTCACGTGGAAACAACCCCAACATTGATCAACCATTGGTCTCAGCAATTTTTCAGCCAGTGACTGTTATAGCGCTATTATTTTACGTAAGTACAATCTTTATAAGCGCGATACAGACTCCTCGCAAGCAACAAACAATCTCATGTAGGAAATGAGTTTAATGACAGCAAAAGGAACAGTCAAGCGAATCAACCATAGGCGTAGACTCGGGGGGGCAGCCCGGGGCACGTGCCCCCCCAATAATTGAGGAGCCGGGGCAATGCCCCCCAAAAATCGAGAGGAGAATTTCTTCAAATATTAAAATATTATGTTTCAATATAGACAAATTTCTTCAGAAACATAAAAACAGACACACAGAACTGAAATACTATCATAAATTCCTAATGAAAACAAAGATTTATTTTTATCTTCAATATGAAATAAATTTACATGTCAACAAAACGCCCCATTTCATACGCATTAGGCTAATTAACGTAACACCGGAAGCCTCTGCTGACTGTCCAGACCAGAGGTGAAAAAGTTTTTTTCGGTTTTTGGGTTTTAAGCAACAACAAAGGAAACAGAAAACCACACAAAAATGTTTTAAAATAAATTTCTTATTTTTGTCGAAGTTCTTTTAATAACGTTGATTTAATGATTTTAATTTTCGGAAATCGCAACTGAATTAAACCACAGAATAGATAAAGCGTACCTGGTAGCTTTATATATTCTGTGATTAAACTGAGTTGGAGCTCTTGTTCATGCCATTTTTCATGATTTTTCATGATCCGAAATCCGAAAAATCTTATCACCAAAACAATAAAAACCATAAAAACCATAAAAACAAAAAACAAAAAAACAGCTTTCATCTTGAAAAAAATTTGCCTCTGGTCCAGCGCGACCCCATGCCCCCCAATATTTTGGACAAGTTTACGCCAGTGGAAGCAACAATTTATTTATTTATTCCGGATATTTTTATAGCGCCTCTCGAAGTCAACTACTACTCAGAGGCGCTCCCGACTACAGCATTTGATACTGTGCCGGAATTTTCACGCCGAAGCGCCACGAGCAATTGCGAGTGAAGGACTTGCCCAAGGTCCGTACGCAGCGGCTAGAGTGGGATTCGAACCTGCAACCCTCCGGTCACAAGGCGCCGAACTTACCACTGAGCCACCACGCCCCACAATATAATATAACACTTTTAAAACTCTGTTTATAGCTGAGCAAGGGTTAGAGTAATGGTAACACTCATGGCCAGGATAGCATTAGATTCGCTGTTCGATACCCGTAACCACCCTCTAGGGCGGCGTCTTTCATGGCTGCCAAACCGTGTGTTTAGTTAAGATTTGGTTGTACTGTCATGTTTCAATGTAATCTTACTGCGTTTGTCAGTTTGAATTAATAAAGAAAACATCCAGGTATGAAGAGTTTTATGTCGTGGCGTATCAAAGTATGGTCAGTGGCGTACCGAAGGGGGGCAGGGGGGCGAGTCGCCCCGGGCGGCACTTTTCCAGGGGCGGCAAAATAGGGTGAAAGAAAAAGAAAAAAGATGAATTTTTTGGATAAAAAAGGAAAAAGTAGGAGAGAAAGAAAGAAAGAAAAAGAAGGAAGGAAAGAAAGCGTCACTTTAGTCAAGTCATTTTGGCTTTCGTTGATCGTTATAAGGGCGGCATCACTCTCAGATGTCTACATTAAACACTAAACAGAATTGCATGTAAAGAAAGCAGAATCACATTATCTACAGTAAACTGTAAACAGAGTAACAGACTACATACAGCATACTTTAAAGCATATTCTTGTTATGCCGCCCTTCATAATCATAATATATACGTCTATATCCAGTATGAGAATTGTAGAAAAAAGACTGGGGGGTTGGACCTTGATTCATGTGGAGTTTGGGTGTAAAATGAAGACTCTACTATGGGGTCCTAAGAAAGACTAGGGGGGTTCAACCCCCCCAACCCCCCCCGACAATTCTCACCCTGTCTATATCATACCTATACGTAGGCCTATATCTAGACGAATTAATGACTTAGAATAAAATTTAATCACAAATTATCAATATTGCCACCACAGCATTTCACCACTTAATTTAGACCTCTTTTTAAAATTAATGTTAAAATTTTTCTGGTGTTGACAGAAATTGACTGCATTATTTTGTCACTTGAAATGACCACTTATTCTTTCAACAGAGTTTAGCAATAGTTTTCAGTTATTCTCGAATCTCGGTTACTCGCTTTTAATTTTTTCGTCTGGTGATTTTGCATTGATGCTGCAGACTGCAGTTGTTTGCAATGTTTACTAAAGTATGAGAATATTATATTATTATCCAGTAAATAAAATACATTGTTTAATTTGATTGTTATTAAAATTTAAGCCCCAAACTTCTAATGCGCACAGTAAGCCGTGTTTACACCGTTACTGTAGGCCTATAGGCTATAGCAGAATTAAGGTTATTAATAATCTTTTTATACTGCAGCGCTGTGTGTTGCCTTTTTCATAGCGGACACAATCATTACGCTGCTTCCACGAAGTTATGAAATTATGGCAATTAGGGCCTATAGCATAATATATGATATGTATTATGTATAGACCCCTATATAGGCCTATGTATGTACTGTACTGTAGGCCTACACATCACAGTATGTACTGTACTGTACACATCGTCAGCGACAGTCGCAAGTCATGCAATAAAATGTTTTGAATTATCTAATAAAATATATTTCAGTTAGTTGAAAATGTATAGCTGAAACGGATAATTACAAAATAAATAGGCTACAGTGAAAAGTGAAAAATCCAGAAAGGCTATAAACTGCATAAAATAAAATTGAATATGTAATATGATCGTTATGCAATATCTTAGAGAAAATTGCATAGGCCTATAGAAATGTTAAAATTGGCCAAGGGCGGCATTTTTGGCCCTCGCCCCGGGCGGCATTTCAGCTCCGTACGCCACTGAGTATGGTTCCGTAAAAATTTAAAATTTAAATTTAAATTTCTCCTGTAAATTTAATTTTTGGTAGTGTTTTGCATAAATAAACTGGCTATGACACCAATTAAATTTTCTTACAGTATTAGGCCTATATAGTTTCCTATCATTGGGCCCACTGGCGTAAACTTGTCCAAAATATGCCATGGGGAGGGGGGATTTGGCTATTTATTCTAGCCTAGGCCTATACTTGTTGCATAGAATGTAGGCCTACAGCTAGTCCATCTCAATTATTAGGAAGGGGCACGTGCCCCGGCTGCCCCCCCCAGAGTCTACGCCTATGATTGGGCATATTTTGCCTCTAGTCAGAGCAGAATCGTAATAATTATTACGAAATCGACGGTGCATAGCTAGCCTACAACACAACTTAATTTATATTTATAACGCGCCTTAATAAAACATGTATTATTTAAAGGACGCGTTACAGTGCAGCAGTAAAATCATAGTAGGCCTACTATAGGCCCTATTTAGAGAATAGACGAGTTTTGAGTTTAGTTTTGAAAATATTAATCGAGGTGGATCTTCGCGCTGTTTCTAGTAGAGTTCCATTCGGTTGGACCAGCCACCTCAAACATCTGATTACCAAATTGTACAGTATATAAAACTTATGCGACCGTTTGACTACAAAAGCTGAGCTGTAGGCCTATGCCGTTATAAGACCTCGTCTTAATTGGTTCAAGGGCAGCACACGCGGTCTCACTAGCGGTGATAGGTAGGCATATGCGGTGGCGCTGAACACTATAGGGCCTGTATGAGAGAGATTTTGAGGGATATATGAGCCTGCAGGATAGGTAACTAATGAAGTTGTCGTAAAGTGAAATCTCTGTGATATCCCTGGGGCCGAGGTTCTTCGATTGATCATTGGACGAGCCGCATACAGATCTATGTGAGCGTACAGAGCAGTGCGTGGGCAGATCTTTACAGAGTGGATACTGGATAGACCATAAATTAAAGATCCTACTCAAACAATGAACTCTACCTTCAATTGTTTGCTGAATGTTTCTTTTTGCGATAAAATCTTTTTATTTCGTATATTAGGCCTATGTTAGCATAAATTAACGCATATTATACGTGCACATGCTAATTTCAATTAAAAGATCTTCTAAAGTTCAAGTCTTTGCTAATTTCATGCTGCTATTTTAATTAAGTCTGGCGTCCATTCAAACGGACAGCAGTGGTGAAATAATCGCAATCATATAGGCCTAAACTCCAAATTTCTAAAGCGCTACTTTAAAGCTATAGCGCAAAGCATCGGTTTATTCACGATCGAGCGCTGCGTCGTATCAGAGATCGATGTTCGTTGGAGTTCGAGTCCGGTTGCCAGATATATAGAGAAGGCAGAACAGTTGCAATAAATGAATGTTTTATAAGGTGACCGGATTATGTTGACGAGAAAGTTTAAGAGGAGTACGTAAGATCGGGTAGGAATTCTTGAAGAGGTGAGACTGAAATCAAGTTGGAGTGGAAAGCAATTGTGTGTTGATGATCGAGTAGGCCTAGAGGATCCTGAAGCAGATGGCGGCGAGTGAGTGGCGGTATTGGTGGAAGAATTGAGAATATGCGGAATTCAGATCTCGAGTTCGAACGTTCCAGGTGCAATCATAATCGTAATCGTAATCTCCAAACTTCTAAAGCGCCACTCGAAGGCCAAGCGCAGGGCACCAGCCTATTCACGAGCGCTACGTCAAATCAGAGGGGTTTCCAGAGAGTAGTCCAAAAGGGGACATGAGAGTCCGATTTCCAGAAGGCCAAACCAAATCAGAGGGTGTTTCCAGAGAGTAGGCATATAGTCCAAAAGAGGTTCAAGTCTGATTTCCAGGGTACCAGATCAGGAGAGGCAGAGCAGCTGTCAAGGCGGATGTCGTTTACGGCGAGAATAATTGGAAGGCGGAGGATCGGATGAGTCACGTATGTGTACTTGAAAAGGTGAGACTTCAGTTTTGAGTGGAAAGCCCGGGGGAATATGTAGATCGGTTGGAGAACTTTAGGCGAGTACTATTGTGACTGGGGACGAAGAAGGAGTGAGATATGAGGATGAACGAGTAGAAGGATCTCACCCGATCATATCATTAAAAACTTAGCAGGACTATCGCTATATATAAAAACGCGTAAAGTTTACATTTAGGGTATATATGAGCAAGTTTAGTCGTGTTTATGTGTATGTCGCATTTTATATATCTAGGCTATCATGGCGACTGTGCGACTAGCGTCTGAAGGAAGTAGTGTGTATACGCTTTAATACGCATTGGGCTGAATACGTGGTGTGCAAGTAGGTGTAACCTTGCGAACAAATTTTTGTTAACTTGAAAGAAATATATCACAGTGTTGTAGTGTAGCATTGTTTTGTTGCTTAACGATCTGGGCGCAAGTTTAAGGCCAAGATCAACGCTTGTGATGCCATTTTATTGATGATTTCAACAGTTGTACTGGGTCATGTGTTGAACGTAGATGCGATGTTGTCCCGGTCGCTTGTTGAGGCGTTCTTGGTCGTCCTACTTACCTGGAGTTGTAGAGCGGGTGAACTGACTTTCGAACTGCCAGATAATGAGAGACAGTGTTTTCACGAATTTGTCGAGAAGGACGTGAACTGTGTTCTGGAATATCAGGTTAGTGGGTTTGCATGATGTACCTACTTTTTCACCTCTGCTACTGAAACGCCTCTTGGTGACAAAATAATATGCCAATCATTTGGTATGATACAGCATGATTGTAGCAATTATGACACAGTAAGAAAGGGCAGACAAATGGGAGCAGCGAGTCCAAGGGAACAACTAGGGAGCAACTTAATTGGCTGTTTTTAAACTTGGGGTGAGCTGATTACTCTTGAGGAGACTGATCACCTTTTAGAAAATGAATAGACAATTTTGTCAAACCTGTTAATAGTTTGAAGGATTTGTAATGTGCATGCTCATTCTACATATTCAAACTTTCTGGTAGCATTGTTATCTGGTACTGGAAAATGTTAGAGTGCAGTGTGATGACCATTTCTGTTGCATGATAACTTTATGATCTAATGACTTCAAGTTTAAGTCGTTGTTATGACTTCACCTTAGGTATTCTTCACACAGTTGTCACCAAGCAGTATAATCAGGGCCAGTATATGTCAGGAAATTCAGGTTAAGTTAATGTTACATTACATCGTGTGATGTGCAAGTTTGGGATTCATACCTGTCAGCATACAGTGTGTGCTAGGGAAATAATTCCTCTGTGCTTCATGCTACGTAGACTATTTTCTCAATTTAGTCTAATATAGGGTGACCATTTATTTTCCTTCAAAAACCGGGACACTTTTTGTAACGCTCTTTTCGGCATCTCTTATAGGCTGGGCAATAGAAAACAATTATTGATCAATACAAATGAGGGCCTACTAGCTAGTTGCCATACTATATACGATATCTTAATATTATCTATCTAGTATCTATATTACTTATATTCTTTGAATTATTGCCACGTTTCACATGTATGCATGTGAAACGTGGAGCGTGAGGAAGGAAGAAATTTATAGAATCAGATAGATAGACGAGAGACTGAAAGAGTAGACTGAGATGGAGTAGGCTATTATAAAGTACAGTAGTCCGTAGAGTCGAGTAGACTGAATGCCTTTGAGATGTGAGTTAAATTAAGGGTTATGTGTAGGGTTCCAGTTAGGGTTAGGTACCGCTAGGTCCGTTAGACCGTTACAGTAGACTCAGTAGAGTAGACTGCTAAAGTAATAGAGTCAGTAGACCCAGGGTGGGAATTGTAGGGGTAGGGGTTCAACCCCAGTCTTTCTTAGGACCCCCACAGTTTGGCCTAAGTCTTCATTGCATGTCCCAGAGGGTCGTTTCCAACCCCCTCAGTTGTGCTGGTGTGATTTAGCATTATTTGAGTCTGAGTATCTGACAAAGAGAAGACATTTCCATGGTGTATCATGTACAGTATGCCTTTTTTAAATTTTCCCATTGCTTTTTCTGTACTTTACGCATTTTCAAAAATCATTCTGGTCATACTGAAATGAAATTGTAATATGAAAACTTTCACGTTATGCTTTAATATTTCGTATAACCTTTTAACTAAACCTACTAAAGGTATAATGTATAAATAACAAACTGCAGTTTTTCGTTACGATTTCGTTTAGGGTTACAAACTATTTACTGCTAGCTATTAGTTCTGTCATTTACAAAGAACTGAGTTTCTAAGAAAGTTGACAATTTCTTTTACTTCTCAGAAACCGGGACAATTTTGCTCTTTCACACAAGTCGTCGGGACACACCACATGAAACCGGGACATGTCCCGGAAAACCGGGACGTATGGTCACCCTAGTCTAATATAGCTTGGCCACTGATTCACGTAGTTCATTCTTAATAAATATGCAGTTGTCTTGGCATAGGAAATTGGAATTAACCCCTCCCCATGTACAGTGTGGACCCATTAACACGAAGTTTTTGGGGACACGACACGTAACTGAACCACATGTAACATGGACTATATATGTAATAATGCAAACAATCTATTGTCTAACTAAATCCGACCATCAATCCATTTGTCTGTCTGTCTCTGTCCATTCGAGTGTCAGTCCATCCATCCACACGTCCTTCCAACCATCAGTCCATCCATCTGACCAACCAACTCTCAATCCGTTTATCCAACCGTCCATCTGACCGTCAGATTAGTCCCTCCGACTGGTACTCCATCCATCTGATCATCAGTCCGACTGTCCATCCGACTGTCAATCCTGTCGTCCGACTGTCCATCCTACCGTCAGTCCTTTCATCCGGCTGTCCATCCGACTTTCAGTCCATTCATCCAACTGTCTCTCAGTCCATTCATCCGCCCATCCATTTGGCGTGTTAACCAAAATGGTGTATTAAGTTAATAGCGTTGGGGGACATAAAACCACTTTGCATTAAGCAGAACGGTGCGTTTTCCGGGAGTGCATTAACTTAAATAACCAGACTGCATACATGTCTGGTTAGCACCTTTCAAGATGTTGTCTGGTAAGATAAGCAGAAAATATATGCGTGCGTTCAGTTTTATATTCAAGTTGAAATTCTCTTTACTATATAACTAACACCATTGCCTTCTTAGAATCGGTCCGAGACTTGGGAATTATTCTTGATAGTGAACTCTGTTTCTCCCCTCATATAAATCAGCTTACTCGTAGCTGCTACTATCAGCTGCGGGTTATCTCTCGCTCCTTATCTCATGATGCTGCAGCTACTCTTATCCATGCCTTTGTCACCAGTCGACTTGACCATTGCTGCTCGATTCTGGTAGGCCTGCCACTTTCTCTGACTGCTCGTCTTGATCGAGTTCTTCAATATGCTGCGCGTCTCATTGGTCACCTTCCTAAACGTGGCCCTGTCTCAGCCTATATGCGTGACACACTACACTGGCTTCCCATCTCGCAACGCATTGACTGTAGAATAGCTGCCTTGATTTGGCGATGCCTTCTTGGCTGTGTCCCGGTTTACTTACGTGAGCTCTGTTGTCCTGTCTCTCATGTGACTGGCCGCCGAGCCCTTCGCTCTTCTTCTGCAGGTGAGCTCTTGGTTCCTTGTTCTACCACCGCAACCTGGCAGCATCGTGCTTTCTTTGTGGTTGGCCCCTCCATCTAGAATCAACTCCCATTGCAGATATGCCTGTTGCCTAAGAATAGTTCACTTGTGTTTTATAAGTTACTTAAGTCCATTTTATATTGCCATGGTTGCTTCTGAGTAGGTAACTTGAGGGGCACTATATTAAATGTTTAAAATGAATGAATGAATGAATGAATGAATGAATGAATGAATGAACACTAATGACTGACATTGTAAAGCACAATAAAGTAACTGTCAGTGCTATATAATTTGTCACAATTACAGTACATTGAGCTGTGTATAAATACTGAATGCCACACCTCTTTCGTTTACATGCCCTCTCTCTGAATTGGGCTTTTCTGACCTTGAACACTTTTCTTTTTGATTGTCTCTGATGTGACCTCTATTGAAGAGGTGCTATGAGTAAAATTCTTAGTTTTTCCTGATTTTGTCTCGATTGAGGACATGTATAAGCTGGTTGAATTAAAAACCGTAGTCATAATTGTTGGGTTCTTTAAATGTGCTAAAATAAGTGTGTCTTTTGGGATCTTCCATTTTCATAAGTGATATCTTCTAAAACAGCGCTTCCCAAACTTTTCAGTGTGACGGACTGGCAGGAATTTACTTTCATTGAGACAGACCTACAGGAATTTCCCCAATGCAGCAGGACCGGTGCCGAATTGATAAATTATTTTTCTTTTTCGATCACCTTAATGTGTAGTAATTATAAGATTTAAGAAACAATAATGTAAAACAAATCTTAGGAGTTGGTACAAAATTATATAATTACATTGGAAGGAGCGGATATTGCTGGGAAAACGTCACAAATTTAACTACAGTTCTAATTATAAAACAAGTTTTAAACAAGTTAATGTTATTTAAAATAAAATCACAGTCACTAACAGTGACTAAAAGTGACTAACTAATGCAAACGGTTGGCCTCTATAAATTGGGTAAACAGAGTTAAATTATTTTTTAGTAGTAGAGCAGGTATATAATTCAGTACTAATTATCAACTGAATACTTTGTACTGATCTGATTTGAATAAAAATTTGCATTAAAAATATTGATAACTATACATGGTAGTGATGTTTATTAATATATTTAGTATTTTTAATTGTTATAATTTTCAAATTTAAAATATATTATGCTTACAAATGTCTATGTGTTTATTTTCTATTGACGGAAGCAGTAACCAGGTTATTTAAGACGAAAGAGATAAGTCACATCCTTTTTCTAATTGTTGGTAAAAAAACAGCAAATGTTACAATCCAAATTTCTAGTTTAATAACCTGGTTACTGCGTAAATTTCTTAACATTTTATATACACAGCATGTGAAAACCATGATCTTATAAGAAAACTATGAAACTTGGCAAAACTTATAATAATAATCTTCTTTATTAATTCAAACTGACAAGTACGCAGTAAGATCACATTGAAACATGACATTACAATCAAGATCTTAATTAAACACATGGTTTGACAGCCATGCAAGGTGCCGCCCTAGAGGGGCGTTACGGGTGTCGAACCGCGATCTAATGCTCTCGTGGTCATGAGTGTTACCATTACTCTATCCCCCCTCCCCAATATATATACATTGGTGAAACAATGCAGCAATGATAAAGGCAATTTATGTAATAAAAAATTTATTTATCTATGTTGCCTATTTGCTGAGTCGTGGGCTCAAACCAGAGTTTCAGGTTTGAGCGAATTCTAATGGCATCAGGATTGCTCAATGGCATCAATGCTGTTAGGTTTCTCTCAAATCATGTGCTAACTTTGCTTTTTTGGGTACTCATAGTTTTCTCTCAAACTGTAGATGTCATTTTTTTAAACTATGGATAAAAATGCACGACTTTATTGCTGTCATCAGGCTTTTGTTTACTGTTTTGTATGCTTTGTTGTTGTAGAAAATGGATGTTTGTCTTGTGCTAATAGGGGTATTACTGTATGTAGCAGGCTAGCAGCTGTATCTCATCTCAACTCCCCTGACCATTTTATTAGAATGACAGGCTTTTCTGAATCTAGAATTGAAACCTTCAAGTTTCAAAACAGGCCCAAAAATATACAGCCTAAAGTGATTTTATTTCGTAGCTGTGTTACACTTAAGCAGCAGTGATATTTCTTTGTCTGACAGGTTTTTTCTGGTGGCAATAACGATGTTGATGTTGACTTGATGTCGCCTTCGAAGCAGATCATTTACAGCGAACAGAGACAGCAGTATGGTACGCACAGCTGGAAAACCGATGTGGGCGGAGAATACACATTCTGTTTCAGCAACAAATTCTCGTCTGTTACACACAAGATGGTATACTTTGACTTCCAGGCTGGTAACGAACAGCCAGTCAAACTTTCACCTGGCGATATCACAGAGGAAATGACACAGGTTTGTTTTTTTAGTTGTAAAATATTGTACTTTCTTAAACACTTAGAAATAGGTGCCTTAGTCCAATCTAATGACCTATGTAATGCCCTTATGACAGTGCGCAATGCATCAGTCGATGGCAAAACATTTAGTCAAATATCCAATAGGTCAGATAAAACAGAAGTCATGCTATGGTGATAAACAGATGAAACTAGGGACCTGCGAAGCTTCGATATTCGATTCGAAAACGAATCGGACGGCGGTATTCGATTCGATTCGAAAATGATATCATGATTCGAAAAATTTCAAATACTTTTTCGAGAAAAATGATTAGTCCTTGAGGCACTTTGTTGTAAACTAAGTTTTCATTGTTTACTGCGAGTGGATTGGTTGTTAAATTTCTGGATGCAACGGCGGCACACGACAACAGCAAACCCTGCTGGCAAGAAAAGGGTTTACGGCGCGGTCGACCTCTAGAGCTTTTGTGTACAGCGTATTTTGTGTATCGTATTCGACGTATCGTATAGCTGCATATACTTAGTGACTTTACAAATGATGTCACGCGGCGTGAGGTGTCGACTGCACTGGCGGCGATCTTGTTTGACAGGTGGGGGGGGGGACACACGACACTTTAGAACTGATATGGTCAAAAAGGTGATGAAAATGTGTTCACCTTTCTTTGATGTCTCTTCAAAATTTGGGGAGACAACTGTATACTCTATCCCCCCACTATTAAAGGTAGGTGTTTTGTCCCCCTCGATCCCCGGGATCGCCGCCCATGGTCGACCGTGTTGCTATAGCCAATCACATAGCACGAAATTAGTGATCACTCGATTAGGTCACGGCACGCATTCACCGCTGCCTCAAGTAGGCCCTAAGTAAATTAATGTAAATTAGGTAAATAAAATAATGGCCTGTCTCTAGTTCCGTCTATCGTCTTTGAGTTTAACTTAAACTCCTCCATCGACGACCGACGGTGCAACGCCTTCGGCTAGGCGAGCGATTAACCGCTCGCTCGTATCTTTGCAAGACGAGCGATAAAGGAGAGCGATCGATCGCTCGCCTCAAGTGAGAAGCTGTGGTTATACTCCGCTTAGATGTATGTACACCAAAGTGCGGTTATGCAGTTGGTACAATAAAAAATATACTTACTTACTTACTTAACTCATAAATTATTTGTGCTATTTTTAATTCTGTTGATTAGCTTAATTAATGTTTAGTTAAATTGTTTTTAAACTGCAGAAAAGTTATTGATATATCGATACTGTGGTACGCCTGTGCAATCAAGCTTCATGAATATCAAACTCCGACCCGCTGATTCGATTCGAGATTCGATTCGAATTCGAATCTTTACCCCGATTCGATTCGAGATTCGATTCGACTGAAAATTTGTGATTCGCAGGTCCCTAGATGAAACTGAAGAGTCCTTTAAGGCAGCAGTTCTCAACCTGTGGTCTGCGGACCACTGGTGGTCCATGGCCATCTGCCTGGTGGGAGTGGTGGTCCACGAGCAAGGCCTACAGTTTATATTTTTTTACAATTAAAACATGCAAACAGACAAATTTTGTCAGTTTTTGTTTTATTTCAATCGCTAGAATCATCTAGATGGCAGCATGAAACTAATAACATGCGGATTTATGGCAAAACATTTCTTTTGAATTAATTTGTTTTTGGCACAATATTTTTAGTGGTGCGCAAGCGAGAAACAAAATTTATAAGCGGTCCTTTAGTCTCAAAAGGTTGAGAACGGCACGGTGGTGAACTGAAACACTCCTGCCTGTTCAGACTGAAGCAGATGGTTCTCCATTGCCAATGGACTGCATTCTACAAAATTCCAGTCTAAGGTGAATTTGGCTGACACATGTGTACAGCAAACTGGAACATGCATACAGAACTTAGTGAAAACTTCTGTATGCATGTTTAAACACTCCTATGTTTAACGGTTGTTTAACGGTTGTTTTCAGATGGAAACTTCGCTGTACAAAAGCTTTGAAAATTTGCGGAACGTCATCGACTACCAGAAGCATCACATGTTGCGAGAGGCTCAGGGACGGTCATTCGCAGAGGATCTGAATGAGCGCGTCCAGTACTGGTCAGTTGCTCAGACAGTCGTGATTGTGGTAACCAGCATTTGTCAGATTCTCGTTGTCCGAAGCTTTTTCAGCGACCGAGGCCATAAAAGATACGGACAGCACAAGCCACATCTGGGAACATAGCAATCTGCTTGGGCCATTGGATGAAAACAACCCTTGCACACTGTTTGATCACCAGCACAACCTATGCAGTTTTGATTTTGTGCAGCAACCTTTGGTTACTTAGCTCTGTTAAGATGAGTCCCATCAGTTTCGAGTTTGAGTGTTTTAAAATTCTGTTTAGTTTTGTTTAGTTTTCTGCTTTCTCTGTTTTGAACATCAAAGTTTTATTAATACCAGGTACTGTCCTTTTAACGTTATATCAAGGTACTGTATTTAGTTTAGGTGCTACAAGTTGGTGAGATTCTGTGCTTCTATGATACTCAGGACTTCACCTCCTATTTTCCTATTACAATGGCACATAACAAGTCAGATTAGTTAATCAGGAGTGTGGGTTGGCTCAGTGCCAGATTGATAAAGCTTTATGCCTGTTTACCTCCACATCAGCAGTTCAAATAACTGGTGTTGTTTAGTATATCATTGATGTACTAAGAAATCATTTTATACCCGAGTTAACTAGAGCCGTCTTGAAATATCTTTAGCTTGATCACCTTTGGCCTTGGCCTCTGGGTTGATTAACCAGCACCAGAATATAGAATTGCATTGATATCATAACAACTGAACAAACATTTTGCTGAATGAATACAAATTTTGATATGAATTATTTTGCTAATTAAAAACTTATTACGATATGAAGAAAAAAGATGTCATTTGGAATTGTAGCATAGGTGGACGCCTGTAGTGTATATGAATTGTAATATTTGAAAGATCTTTGAATGCTCATGTGCATTGCATAGAGGCAAAATTGGATCTACTGTTTAGTGATGGAGTCCCATGCTATCTTTAAATCAAAATTCTTGCATATCTTCAGAGTTCAGTTTTATATTTTATGGTTATTTCAGACTTGTGCTAGTTGTTTTTGCAGTAGCTTATCAATTCTACACGTTTTCTGGCATCGTTTAGTTTGTCCTTGTTTCAGGCTAACTTACCTACGGTAATTCTTCACCATAGCTTCTTTTTTACACAATTTTCTTTGTTTTCTAATGTCATTTGTGGTGTGTGCCTATTTCAGACTTTAACCCAATTGTTTTTATCTTTTGTGCAGATGTGTATATTCTTACTGTATTACAGTCCAAACAATAATACTGCTGGCAATTGTTCAGTTCAGGCTTTGAGGTGAACTATTCAGGCTGTTGTATGTATGTATGTATGTATGTATGTATGTATGTACCATTGTGCTTGTCAGGCAGTTGTATGTATGTAGACTACGTACCATGGTGCCTGTATTAAGACACTTATATAGCGTTTTTTGAGAACCTTTAAAAGGCTGTTGCAAGAATTGCAATAAATGTTTTATCACTTTGAATACACAGGAATAAAATAAAATTTGATTATTATGATACATGTATGTAATTATAATCAGCTTTGATTATTGGGAGTATTATAATCAGCTTTTACCCAACAGTAGAGCTTAACAGTGAAGATAACGTTTAGCAACATGAAAATTTCTGTCTGCTAAAACTCGGACATGTGTACATCGATCACCGTGGCGCCGAGAAATGAAGGTTCTGAAAAGAGCTATATAAGCAACCAATTATATACATGCACACCATGTAACATCTTTCTTAAATGAACAAATTGGCAGTTTGTGAACTACTGCAATTGCTTTACATTTTGATACATTTGGATTTTGAATCTATAGTTAAAAGGCCATTAGTCACTGATTTGGAAAATGAAATATGGTATTTGCTAAATCTGTTCTTTTAAAACTTCTTCCAGTTCCATTTATTTTTTAATAATAGTAAGACGATCTATGTATATAGCACCACAGTAGAGCCGAGGCCAAAGGAAAGGGCATCATACATGAGTTAACAAAACTGGACAGTCATATGATACTTTAAAAAGGCAAGTCTTGAGCTGTGATTTGAATGTCTCCAGAGAAGGCACTTTCTTCACATTATCAGGAATACTTTTCCATGCAGTGGGTCCATCAACAGACAAGAAACAGTCGCCAAACCTTTTTGAAGACCGTGGGACTTGTAGTTGATTTGTAGATGAGGATCGTAACCAACATCTGCATTAAATTGTAAGGAAAGCATTACGTTGCAAGTTTTTATGTGCTGTTCCGTTAAGATGGTTCCAGTTTATAACAAATTTCAAAATGGTGATGCACGTCTACTGCGCTAACAAATTTAAACTTTTCTACATAAAGGTTGTGACTAATCCTTGGTTCAGCACTGGACGGTTGCATCCTCAGAGCTTCAGCTGACTGAAAACTGCTTGAAATTCATAAGCTGGCTTGGCTTGTGTTACCCTCTGCTGTGCTTGGTGTATGGCTCGTCAAAGCAGGCTGTGATATGACTTGACAATCAATACACATCACTGCAACTTTGCCGTGCCATGGGGGATTTCTGGACATTCCTTTCAGTAAACGGGTGTCCCGCTTGGCTGTTGTGGCGCATCTGTTGAGCATAAAACGGAGACTCAAAAAAGTAGCTGTGATAAGATAAACTAAACAAATCACAACTGCTTTATTGGATACCCGCTCTATAAATTAAGATTATTTTGGCTGGTGTATGTAGAAGGCACATATTGTTTTGTATACTGTCATTTTCTTCAAGGTTTCTTATAAGTTGAACACAAGACATTTATGTATCTCTACTAACACTGTCCAATAATGTTCAATCAAGCCAGTGAATGTGAACCGGCCCATGGGTAGCAACTGGCAACAAACTGCAGAAAGTGAAGATATTGTGATGCAGTTAAGAACCAGTCAAAGCGGCTGTGATATGATTCGGTAGCATTTCACAGAATCTTTGACCAGACCTTTAGCTGCTTCCCATAACGAACTGAATGTGCAACCATCTTCCTCCAACAAGTTAATTTTACCATGTGACATCGCTGTGCCTTCAGATCTATCCATCAGCTTAGCATTCATCTCTTTCCAAGTTTTTAAATTCAATTACTGTTGTGAAACCCTAGCATCACGTTTTCTATGATCCTCTGATCGATGTACAACTGGCTGAATATCAAAGGTCGCAATTCTGTCCTTAAAGCACACATCGATCAGTGGTGTGATCCAAGCAAGGCTGTGATACAATCTTTCAAACTTCAGTGTAGCACAGTCTCTTGGACCTCATCACTTCTCTATTTATTTCTGCACACGAAATGCTCGTTGCATTCATGACTGGCAGCACAACCTAATGCCATAAAGGAAACCATTTCTGCAGTCTCTGGTTTTGGCAGTTGTAATCCAAAATGACCTTCAATCCAAGCATGCTTACTTCTGATGGCATCCCTGTTAAAGACATTGTAGTAAGACGACCAATAATTCAAGCATCTCACTACCCATGTCTTTCACAGTGACCACCATTTTGTAGTTTCATTCCAACTACCATACCAATGTTGACAAGAAGAATGTTTGAGTAAAGTATGCAGACTTTCTAACGAAGCTGGATCCTATTAAAGTCATGTCACTAACAATGTAAATTCAAACTTCACTATGCTAGATCCTCTTACACTGTATCAAAACTGTAGCATCAACTCTAAAAATGTAAAGTCAAGCTGAAAAGCTCCAAAGGATTTCACTTCAGGCAATACGTTGTTATAACAATGACAATGGCGCATATGTTCACAATTTTTTATCAAACTGTTTTGGTGTCTAGTTTTTCGAAATACCTGTTTCAGAGTAAGCTGGAGAGTCGGAGTAGTTGCAAATTATGTAAAATTATCATGATTGTGCAGTTAAATCGGCCGCCTTGGCTATGTTACACTCTGTACAGGGCATGCCGGAAAATTTACTGTGACAAGGGAGTTATAGCAAAACGTGATGCAATCTTTGCGTAAAACTTTGAACTGTGTGTCAACTGCTTATAGCATTTATCGCTTTCGATTATCGCATTCTTCACTGACGCTACTATTATTTGGCTAACTGGCGTCTTTCCACACTTAACCCGCAACTTTTTACACTTTATCTTGCTAAATCAATACAAAGCCATTCACACATCGTCGCGTAGAAGAGCGCCAATAGCCGAAATAGGTCAACGCAACCCTAAGCACAAAAAATCTGCCAATGAGGAAATGCCAAACCGAGACAACATTCAAACGCTGCAACGATCTTCCAATGACACGCGAGGAAACTAGGTCAACATTCGACCGCATCATCAGAACCCAAGCCACATCACGTGACCTCATCTCAGACTCGATGGTCTGAATTCGATTCGAACTACCCGACCGATTTACGAGCTGTAACACGTCGGATCCGAAGTTTCGACGTCTGATGATAGTAGCGATCGATTCCACGAATGTCGGTCAATCGCACAGTGACAATATAGCGACGATTTCCAAGCGATAAGTGGCTAAAAAGACTGACGAAATGCGAGCGATTTCCAGGGCGCGCTTCCCGAAATTTCCTTTGTGCAGCCTCGCCAGACAAAAACGGACGATAAAAGGGCACTCAAACAACCAAAACCACGCCGACTTACCTATTTTCCTTTAAAATTACGGGCAGCCGTTAGCAAATCGATTTCATCGATTCATCGATCACCTTAAGATGCCAAAAAATTAATCATAATTTTTGTATTTTTGACGCAAAGTGCTGCAAAATGTTACCCCGCCATATTGGTAAACTTAAGTGCGTTGAAAGTGCGGTTTTGATTGGAAGAGGACAATGTATCGGGTCCTGTGATTGGCGGGCCGAAATTGTATGCAAATTTTGTGGGTTTTGGATTAACGCGGATGATTTATTAATGGTTCGCTTATAGGGTGGAACTCGATTCTCTCAATGGTAAATGGCTGATGGGAAATCAATATGAAAGTCTGTTGAATGATTTTGCATAAGCCATATGCGATAAATTTTAAAACAAATCGTATAGTGATATTTAAGTTACGTAATGTAATTGTGGCATGTGTGTTATAAGCCACAAACTGACGGTGAAATTAGTGCAGTTTAATGAGTCATTTGACCTATTGTAATTTCAATAGTAGCACGTACCAGTTCTACTATTAGGCCTGTCATTAAGAGGTCTTTAGTACGCGCATGGGTTGACAGAAATGTTAATCTGATCCGCGGTTTGTCGCCAGATGAAAGGGAGATAACTAGATGCTTGAAAGCCAGTGAGAAAGTGAATTTTGAAGAGAACCAATAATTATGGGCAGTAATATAAAGTTCTGCATCGTGGCTGAGCCAAGGCAGCCGAAGATCGTAAGCTGCGGGCAGGGATGTAAGGAGAGTGAAACAGTTTAAAGTGCTTGTCTCACAGATCAGACAGGCCAGTTTAAAGATATTTACGAATCAGGGCATATTTTAAGTGGCGGCGATCTTGTCTAAGAGGTGGGGGGACAAAGGTGGGGCGGACAAAGTCGGCCATGGTCTGAGCGATGACCTTTTTTACGAATTCATCTCCACATAAACCTTTTCTTACTTTTTTCTCCACAATAAGTTGAGAACTTTTTTACGAATTCATTCATGTCCCAAAAAAGGTGATGACCTTTTTTTAGTCATTCACTTCTTACTTTCTGAGAATTTTCGGGGGACACTTCTCCTGAAAATTTTGTTTTTACCTCATCTGGTCAAAAAAGGCTGTAAAAACCCTCACACACAATTACATTTGTTGGCCTTTCTCGGTGTTTCTTCTAAATTTGGGGGGGGGGACAGATGTATGGCGTGCCCCCCACTCTTTAAGGTGGGGGACATGTCCCCCTCGTCCCCCTAAATCACCGCCCATGCATATTTTAACTGTATAACTAGTGGGACAAATGTCCCAGTAGTCTTAGGATTTGTCCCAGTAGTTAGGCTGATTTGTCCCAGGCAATATATGTTTAAAGTATAACTAGTGGGAGACTGTGGGACAAGTGTTGCAGGAGTTTTAAGATTTGCCCCAGTAGTAAAATCAGAATTAGTAAAACGCATTGTCATGAAATTCCTAAAAAAAGGTCATCAACTTTTTCGAGAGATGAATTCCTAAAAGAAGGTCATGAAGTTTTTTTAGAGAGGAATTCCAAAAAAAGGAAAAAAGGTCATCAAGTGTTTTGGAGAGGAATTCCAAAAAAGGTCATCAAAGTTTTTCAGAGACGAGTTCCAAAAAAGGTCATGAACTAGACCCATGGCGCATGATTTTGTCCAAGTAGTCTAAATTCCTTAAAATATGCGCTTTTACGAATTCTACCGATGGCTAGTGAAGAAGCTGATCGAGTACGAATCAGGCGCTGAGCGTACAATTTGGTTATTATGATAAGACTAATTTTCAAGGATGATCATATATATATATATATATATATATATATATATATATATATATATATATATATATATATATACATATATACGATCATCTCTAGAAACCGACTATATATATATATGTATATATATATATGTGTATATATATATATGTATATTACAACAAGGAACGTACATGGGGGTCGAGGGGGATAAGACCCCACCTTTAACAGTGGGGGGACATGCCATGCATCGGACACCCACATTTTGAAAAAAACACCAAAAAAGTGATCAATTCACGCGCGAAAATATTGTTTACCTTTTTTTGACCAGATCAGTTCACGGCGATAAATTTTTTACCTCTTTTTTGACCAGATCAGTTCAAAACTCTTTTTTGACCAGATCAGTTCAAAAATGTCCCCCTCACCTGTCAAACAAGATCGCCGCCACTGCGTCTACGTTAACGGGACGTACATGGTTGAATATTTCAGACGGCCAGTATAAGTAGGCCTATATGACAAGTTCCGCGTCCCATAACAATGTAGGTGATTATAGCCATCGTGGCAAACTCATCGAATGCTAGGCCTAGTTGTCAGGATACCATGCAGTAAATGTTGAGTTTGTTTACCAATGGCGAGACGACTCAGACGAGGCCTAATAAATTATAAGTCTTGTAGTCTAAGTGGACCTGCTAAATCGAAGCGCATGTGCACCAGGGCAATATACAGGTCCCATTCATGAGCTTCGTATACTGTATAATTATGCCGCACAGCTTTATCGGTTCTAATAGTATCCATGAGCTCCGTAGATTTAATTAATGGTAATTACAGATGGTTAATATTAATAATCTATTAGTTTGACATGATTAATAAACAATATTTTCAGTGACCAACATATATGAGGAATTCTAAGAATGTATACAATCACGTAAAATTAATTTCGTAATAGTTTCGACGTAATAAGAATGTTTGACCCACTAAAATGACACTATAGTTATATGTTATAGCGTAGAAGTATTAAACTAGTAGAACAAATGCACCCTAAGCCTGTAGACCTCACCATAATGTAATTAACGAGTTTATAGAACATTAAAATTGTTGACATGGTAGGCCTACATGTAATTGTAATTGGTAATCGCCATTAGCACGGGAATGCTGTGTTAAATTTGCAGAATTGGTTGCCCACCGTGACCTAGAAACCGACTCTTGATGAATTGAGGCTTCCCACCTGGCGAATTAAATGCGACATAGAGCTTGGCTCTAACGTCCTATCCAGCTCACCAGATGGAGACGTAAAGCTAAAGCTCAAAAGTTAAAACACAATAAAAGTAAAAAATAATCAAAGGCTTTACAAATCCATCAGAAAAGATTGCGTTTATGTGGTATATTGAATGACAGGATGTTAGAGCCTATTTCTCAGTAGAGCTGTGGACAATTAATTCCAATTAGCACTTTGGTGCTGAAGAAATGCTGGATAGATTTAAGTTAGTCTCAGTCTCTAAAAAATAGTTGATTTTAACGCAACCCATTTTATTCTTAGCATTATGTATCTGCGGTTTTATGCCTGGTTTCCTTCTAAGAGAATGCATTCAAAACGATTGCTCTGCACATTTTTGCATGGAATTAGAAAGAACGGTTCTGAATCTGATCACACTAAGTGCAGTTTTCTTAGTCTTGATACCGCCAAAAATGAGCGGAAGCTTTAAAACTCGGCAATAACAACAAGCGAATAAAATCAAAATCCTTTGAAACTTTTTGTTTTGTGATGACAAAAGTGACCTATTATTATAAGCAAGTGGTAATGGCGATACGCTATTTTTATTTGTAATTTTATTTAACGTTTAACAAGTTATTGCTAAATTGGCAATCGTACGTACTTCTGGGCATGTTATTTTATGTTGCGCCTAATGAAACTGCGACGAAGCTATGATGCTTTTACAGGTATATGAATAAATTTATGAAGAGGAAGCGAAGAGGCGAATGATGGCGGCCAGCTCCTCGCTTTCAGATCTGGCAGGGTGGACTCGAGAAGATTATGCCAACAGATGGACGAAAATTCTGCCAAGTCTGATTGTATCCTTTATGTGTTCAAAGTTTACGGATCGACGAGCCATTCTGATACTGTACAGTTTGTCCACACTTCTCCAATAATTTGTTGTTCGAATTGGGTGTTATTGAACATCTAGAAGTTGGTATTGGCGTTGTACAATGATTTACACATATTTAATTTAACTTCGGCAATAGAGAGTTTTATTCACTTTATTTTTTCTGTCTTTTGTCTTAGATTTTTATAATGACTCTCCTCCAAACTATTCATTTTCAATGATTCGATTTGAATGAAGTCTTTTGCCACCGCTGATTGTTGGAATGCATGTCGTACTGTTTAGGTCCCGATGTATGGCGAGATGTATACATGCTATCTAGTATTACAAATCTCAAGAAATTACGTGTTAGTTTCTCAAATACATTGTATTCGTGAAGGGCCCTGGGTCTTTGGTGAGAATGAGCGGAAGAGTCGGATATGTTTTGTCAGATGCATTAAGCTATGTGTGGTAGAAGTTCCACATCAGTGAGCACTATGGACAGCATACATGATTGTTGATAAAATAATTTGGAATGTGGATAAGATAAATTGCCCAAATCTCTAATTGTCATGACTAAGAATCAATCAAAAGGCCTCTCAAGTATGGCATGCATCACTGCAAAGATAGTCATTAATATTTTATTGTTAAATTACGTTTATTGTGTGTGCATTTTCAGTTAATCTAAATGTAAGGGAAATCTAACTATGAATAAAAAGACTTGTCCAAGGTTCTTACACAGGCACCAACTCAGTGGAGATTCAAATGCATTACTCTCCTCAATGCAAGTCAAGCAGTCTAACCACTCGGCGACCATGCCCCACAAATGCTAGTAACCTCTGTTATACTTAATTCAATCATCTGCACACACGTGGCTTGAATTTTAAAGTGGTTGATTTGACTTTGAATTTCTTGACTCCACCTCAGTCAGAAATTGAAGAGAAAAACGAGACTGTGACAGGTAAACAAATTCTTCTCATTCATTCCATTTTAAGCCTTAAGTTGTTCTGCCATTATTTGTTAGAATGCCAGAATATTGTTATCACAAATTTATGAGTTTTGTAAGCACTGCTTAAAAGCAAAGCGCAGGGCACCAGTTTATTCACGATCGCTGCATCAAGTCAGAGAGGTTGTCCATAAATACTGTTTGAAGATCAAATCTGGTTGCCAAAGGAAATATGTATCTTGGATACAGACTCCTAATTCAGGAGTTAAGTAATTACTATGTGAGAGGTTCCTATAAAGGCTCTACATAAATATCCATACATAATGAACTTTAACTTTTATATGGGCTCTGTACTGTTTCACACAAAAAAGTGCTGTTGAAATTGAAGTTACATTTACAATTACTGGTGTTTGTTTTGCGTGTTTACAGATATATTCCGAGTCATTTTTGTGTCAATTGTTCCTGTCGTACCTGTTAGTGAACTCGAGGAAGTGATTTTCTCGCAGATTTGTGATAAGGTTAGTGTCAAAGAACTTCTATAATCTTAGTCTTAATCATTGCTTGAGGTGCTGATTATTAAAGGTTAGCCGAGAAGTTCAAATTCTCGCCCGGACAGAAATTTGTTTTGAGATATATCTGCTCCAACTCGAACTCCAACTAGCCAACTCGACCATAGTGAGCACACTGACCATACACTGTCAGTGGGAATATCAGGCGGTGAGGAAGAGGACTGGCCACCTGTCCTTATATGCCAAGGCTAAGAAAATGAAGTCGCTAACACCATACCCATGACTGCCTCTTGGGTTTAGCTTAAGGGACTGCTCAGTGCTTTTCTGTTTCTTTGAAATGATGCAAGCATTATATACAGTAAGTTAAGTTAAGCTACTAGTAAGTGGGTTAAGTTAAGCTGCTAGTAAGTGGACTAAGTTAAGCTACTAGTAAGTAGACTAAGTTAAGCTACTAGTAAGTGGGCTAAGTTAAGCTACTAATGAATGGGTTAAGTTTAGCTACTAGTAAGTGGGTTAAGTTAAGCTACTAGTAAGTGGGTTAAGTTACAGGAGTCGAATATGACTGGGGGTGGGGGTTCGTTGAGTAATGGATAACACACTGGCGTCAAGAGCTGAAGGTACCAAGATCGAACCCAGTAGACCCCGTAAGGTTTTTTCAGCCTTCCACTCGCTAGGTGGCAGTGGTTAAATGTATAGTAGGCCTTGATTGGCGCAGTATTGTGGCTGCCGCTTAAACAGTTATATTCGACTCGTGTAAAACTGTTATCATGTGCTTCTACTGTATACATGTATGTAAGGCGCCCTGCGTGGCTGCCGTTTCTACTATATGTATGTTCACTGTACAGCGCTGTGCGTTTGCAGGTGCTTAATTAAAGAACAAGATTATTATTATTATTAAGTTAAGCTGCATGTCCTTATAACATGGATCATGTAAATTAAGTGACATCTTGGACTGGTGGGGATTGCATTTGTCCAAAACATGTGTTTTAGATGACGCATCATTTCAGCTCAGTCTTAGACTTTGTTGTGCAGACGGCTGAGTCACTGATTGAAGTGCAGACATTGCCAAGTAGTACAGCCCAGGAATTAAATGTCATCTTAGAGGTGAGTCTTGGTCTATGGATTGAAGAGCTCCATGGATTGTCAGTCAGCAGTTGTACAGTCAGTCATTCAGTCAGTTGTTCAGCTGATCAGTCAGTCGGTCAGTTGTTCAGTCAGATGTTCAGTCAGTCAGTCACAGTCACTTTGCTCAGTCAGTCAGTTATTCAGTCAGTCATTCATTCAGTGAGACAGTCAGTCATTAATTCAGTTGGTACGTAAGTAAGACAATGAGTCAACCACCCTGGAAGCCAATCCATCAATCCAATGAGAATACCAAATCCAATTGGGGAGGGGGGCTAGAGTAGTGGTAACACTCATGGCCAGGAGAGCATAAGGTAGCGGATCGACTCCCGTAACCCCCCTCTAGGGCGGCGCCTTGCATGGCTGCCAAACCGTGTGTTTAATTAAGATATTGATTGTACTTTCGTGTTTCAATGTAATCTTACTGCGTCTGTCGGTTTGAAATAATAAAGAATAAAATTATTATTATTATTATTAATTAACTGCAGTTCTGGATTTCTTAAACAATGGGATTAGTTGGCTTTGAGGTTCATTGGTAATCAATTCCATCAAGCTATCAGTCAGTCAGTCAATCAATGCAATTATGTATTCAATAAATCGAATCAAGCTTTACATGTTTTTAGCAGTTACACCACTGGGTCAACTCTGCAGTCAACCAATCATAAAACTGCCCAAATTAAATTGCATTCAATTAAATTACATTCAGTTAAATCACAGTCAGTTAAATCACATTATTAAATGATTAGAATTTACAAAACTATTATTTTTTTACCTTCTATCTCACTGCCTGCAATTGTTTCTCAGGGACTGACTAATTCCATTGTTAGCATCGCTTCCTGTCTCAACTACCTGTCGAACTTGAGAACAAGCCTCGCATTGTCGAATATTCGATCGCTACCCTACTGTGTCCTCGATCTGATGATCCGATCATTTGCTCACTGCAAGGAGAGTGGGCAGTTGTATGGTCAACTGTTTGGACATGTGTCTGACCATCTGTCGGGACTTTTCAAGGCGACACGTTTGTTGCAGACGGTAGGTTTGGATTTACTGTTTATTCGTTTGGATTTACTATTTATTCATTTAATCCTTTAACTCTTTAGTGATGAGAGGGACTAGTTTTGCCATGCATTTTAGTACACGCTCGTCATTATAGTGTGAAGGAAAAGAAGGATTAGTTTTCCATGCATTTAGTACTCGCTCGTCATTAAAGGGTTAAAACACTTGTTACACACGAATGGTCAGTGGATCGGAATCTGAGGGTTTGATGTACGTTTGCTATGGGACAAGATGGAGTTGTGCAAAGGCTAGAACAAAATAGTTGCTTCTTGACTGGTTATGTGAATGAGGGTAGTGAGTTGGCAAGGCAGGCATTTTGTCATAGACGGCATCAAATACAAGAAGCGCAGCAGCTGAAAGCACATGATCCTACAAGTTTCTCTTACCTAAGTTCCAGCAACAAGCCAGTTTCACAAATATGCAACAGTCTTGGAGGGAGATATGGAGTTTGCAATGTATTGAGATATGACTTATTGCTGGTATTCTGAGGCCTTAAAGATAAGGCTTGCAATCTTAAACTAAATAAGCCATTGAACTGTGAAGTTCACAGAGGTGATGCAGTGTATTTGAAGAAGGAGAAGAACAGTTACAACCCTAGAAAGTGTTTAAACCACCTGGATTAAAAGAGACCATACCATGCAGCACTGCCTTCCCGTAGTCTAATTGAGAACCAACCAGATGGTGAAGCCAGGTCTATCGTAAAAGCATGCATCAGACCTCAAAGACTTAAAATAGAGTTCCAGTTGTTTTAAGTAAGTAAGTAAGTAACCTTTTTTAACACTTTAACGACAAGCTGCATTGGTTTCCCAGTTGCTTTAGTACACTCTGTTAAAGTGTTAAAAATTAATGCAAGACAAGGCTCACACTTTACAAAATAGACAGGTGTTGTAAAAGTTATTATCATTTGATCAGGAAAAGCCTAAAACAAACCCAATGACAAAGTCCAAATAGCCTGTCAGCTAATAGCAGCTACTATGAGCACTTCTGATGCTTGCTTCATGATGGTAAACTGTTCTAAGAATGGTGAGTTCATTGGTAGCCAGGTGATTCATGCAAAGGTGACATATTTGAAGTGTAGTACTCGATTTAAGAAGGCTCTAGCCATTATTATGGAATTGCCAGCATCAATCAATGCTAAACTGCAATGTTTTGTGGAAGAATTTCAGTGTAATGCTTGAGAAGCTGGACGTTTCGTATCCAACTGAGCAAGACAAGGAAGATCTCTGTTACAGTAAGGACTGGGGTTCTAATTCTTTCTACTTGACTTGTTTTCATAGTTTTTCTTATACGAGGCTAACTCGTTTTATGACAGTCCAGTGTATTGTGATTGTAGAATGAGACTGCTTGGAAGCAACCATCGAGTGATGCCTTGTGCATTAAGTTAATGGAGCTATATAAGTTTCTGGATTATTATTATTATTATTATTATTATTCTATTATTGTGCTTCTATTTATCACCACTATCTAATGACCACACGTCAATCGATGGCACTGAGCAATTGTGAGTGAAGGACTTGCTCTCAAGGTCCCTACACAGTAACCGTCTCAGGGGAGGAGGATCGAACCCGTACTCTTGGCATTACAAGGCGAGCACTCTAACCAATCTGTGTACTGTGCTCCTTGTCAAAGCATAGGCACTTGAAATTTATTTTGATTTGAGATATTTAATGATTGCGATGAAACATTCTTCAGTATCTCAGGTTCAGGTTGACTTTAGTTTTTAGTGCTTTAAATTAAATTTAAATAAATAAATAAATGAATATATTTTGAAAATTGTTTTAGTCATTCAGAAACTATGTGGCATCTGTGACGCTGCTTCACGTCTGGATGTGAAGATCATGGTTGCCTTGTGGAAGACTGTTTCCAGGTGAGGCTGCCTGGATTGGTGGATGAATGTGTGTGTGGAGAGAGAAAGATCATGGTTGCGTTGTGGAAGACTGTTTCCAGGTGAGGCTGCCTGGATTGGTGGATGAATGTGTGTGTGGAGAGAGAAAGATCATGGTTGCGTTGTGGAAGACTGTATCCAGGTGAGGCTGCCTGGATGGGTGGATGAATGCAAGTGTGGAGAGAGGCAGGGTGGAGGGATGGGAGAGAGGGAGGAACTTAGGTAGGGATTGGTGTGGGATATTTACAGATAGGTGAATGGATTGACAGACGAATGGATGAATGGTTGGGGGTATGTAGTAATTGGATAATTAGGTCATTGGATGAGGGAATGGATTCATTGATGGATGGATCAGTGAATGGATGGATGGATCTGTGGATGGATTGATCGATGGATGGATTGATGGAAGGACAAAAGCATGAATTTTTAGCACATGCAAAGTTACACAAAAATATGAATTGAAGGTGGTATGGCAGTTAGATATTCAAATGTTTGACAGGACGATGGATTGATGGATGGAAAGGTAGGTGGTTGGGAGGGAGGGTATTTGTTGCTGACTGGTTGAGTCATTTGATAGATTAGAGAATCCAGGTGCATGCAGTTTGATGGGTGAGTGGGCAATGAAATGCCTTTTATACTGGAAGTGGTGCTATATAAATTTGCAATTGTATTTACAATTACTTGAAAGAAGACCTTAAAACCCAAAAGATGCTTTTGTTTTATATAGTTGTTTGTTTATTTCTGCTGTTGCTGATGTTCTGCTGATATGTTGAACAGACTGAGCTGTCAGTACAAGGACTTTCTCCTAACTCAGCTTGACATGACAGAGTTGCTGACTTCACTCTGTGACAATATGTCATCCTCGAGTTCATACTTTTGTCAGCAAGATGGCACAGTATCACAGGTAAATGTAAATAAATGTAAACGTAAACATTTCTTATAGCTCCATATGACCTTGACCCGGCTGAGTTTTCAGTGAATTGATCTGGAGAGATCCTTCACCATCGCTGCCCTTTTGAGAGAGTGCCATGCCAATTAAGGTCTCCATGTGCGAACCATGCTAGCCCCAGATTCGCATTTTGCAGCTTGTTGTTAAAGTGTGAAATAAGCCACCATCGGCAGCGAACTGGGACGCATGCACAAAGGCGCGTGGGATGTGTGCTTTAGCCAATGTAGCTAAGTAATGTAGCTGACTAGTCCAGCTAACTGGACCAGTATGGGTGTGCATGCAATAATTGCAATTGTGATATACCAGATTGTGAAGACTACATTTTGTAAAGTACTTGTAAGTACGAAGCTAATTATTTGGAGCTTTACACAGGATTTTGGTAGTAAGCAAGAAGTTTCTGCTTCTGAGTTTTACAATGAGGTTTCAGTGTGTACATGTCGATGAAAGTACTACCCTAGCTGTTTTAATTATTGATGTCTTTGAAAGTCAGTAATTCATGCCAACTTAAGGATTATAATAATGCTTGGTTTGTATTGGTTTTTGATGATGTGCACAATGGTTTAGTGGTAAGCGTGCTGGACCGCTGACCGACAGTCTGGGCTTCAAATCCTTGCCAGGGCAAAATTTGTTTTGAGATTTTGGTGACATCTGCACCCCTAATCAACTCAGCTATAATGAGTACAGTGACTGTGAACTGTGAGTGGGTAGATTGGAGGGTGAGGCAGATGACTGTCCCAATCCTGTCCCATACTGTCCCAATATGTCGAGGCTATGAAAATGAAGTCACTAACACACCATAGCTGTGGCTGACTCTTGGGCTAGCTTTCTTCTTGTTTTTGACTAGCCACATGGTTTTACTGACAGCTGGTAACTCTTAAAGCGGTTTTTATATGTAGGTGGAGGAGAGCAGCCTTGGAAAAATGATTAAAATTCTCGGCTTCCAGATGCGAGTTCTCGTTACCCTGACTAAGGAATACAGTGGTTACCTTGGTGACAGCATCAACGCCATCTATCAACTGGTTATGCAGATAAAAAGGCAAGACTATAAACAAGACTTTTCTCCTTTTGGGGAGGGGGGTTGAAAATTATTGATTGATGAGTAAGTTGTGCTATGCAGCTGTTCTTGAGAAACAGATTTTAAAAAGCTCTTCAGGTTGAGCTCACTGGTTTTCATAAGAAGGTGGAAACATTTCTATCTCTGCCATCTGGTGACTGGTTAGTAATGTAATGTTTACATAGCTGTAATATTGTGTTATATTGTCTGTCTGTGTATCAGTCTCTGACTGTCTGTATGTCACACTTTATCTGTCTATGTGTCAAAAGGTCAACACAATAGACCATTGAATGTTAAGTAACTGGGTTACTTAACATTTCAGGTGACGTGACGATGTGTTTCATAGACATAGGTAATAGAATAGAACTTAGAGAAATGATAATAGAATAGTTAGAAATTGTCTGTGGACATTGGTCTTAGAGAACCAGTGGCTGTCAAGTACTTTACAAATGATTTTTCAGTGTGTTTAACCCTTTAATGATGAGAGGGATTAGTTTTCCATACATTTTATTACACGCTTCTTGTTAAAGTGTTAAATCAACTTAAGCTCGGTTTCCTGTTGTCACGTCGAAAGTGCTCTGATGAGTTTATCTTGAAGTGACGCTATATAATTTTCAGATTACTGTTACAACTGGTATCATGATTACAGCAAAACAATATGAATTGAAGATATTTGAGACAAATATTAGCAGCTGATATTAACATATTATTAGATGTATATAATCTGTATAAACACGTTTAAGTTGCTGTACACCAAAATGCAGTTTGCAATTGGTTCCAATAAAGAAAATTCTATTCTATTCTATATTCTAGTTACAAGTGGTATCTTGATTACAGTTACAAGTTGTATCTTGATTACCATTACGATTGCTTGTAGTTTCCTCCCTCCGAGTTTGGATGCCCAGCGGCTTTCAGCTGAGACGAAAGAGGAGCTCATGCGTCACGTGGGCGTTGGATTGGAACCACTCATCTGTAGTTTGATCGATAACAACAAGTTCATTTCGCTCGTTACTAGAATTCATCAAGGTGACCAGTCTATGTTCCAACTGGAAATGCAGCGTCATTTTGAGTTAATTAATGACAATTTAATGAAAGATTGCAACTTTATTATTTTCTCTCTCTCTCTCTCTCTCTCTCTCTCTCTCTCTCTCTCTCTCTCTCTCTCTCTCTCTCTCTCTCTCTCTCTCTCTCTCTCTCTCTCTCTCTCTCTCTCTCTCTCTCTCTCTCTCTCTCTCTCTCTCTCTCTCTCTATCTCTCTCTCTCTCTCTCTCTCTCTCTCTCTATCTCACAGTATCTCTGTCTATTTCTTTCTGTCTATGTCTCTGTCTTTCTCTCTCTGTCTCTTTTTGTCCATCTCTGTCTGTCTCATTCTGTCTCCAGTGGCAAACTTAGAGGAGCATGACCATGTAAAAAAATGTGATGCCATGCTGTCCAGCCTTGGTCTTTCTTATCTTCAGTAGAAGACGACTGATGTTTAAGGTTGTCTTCTGTTTATTAATTATTTTTATATGTAAAGGTATTATATGATGTCACCATACTAATTTATATTGGTTCATTGTTGGGCTTGCGTGCGCGGTGTGTCACGGTAGATTGGTTGAATATCTATGAGGCATTTTTGTATCACCTTTTACAATCTGTCATAGGTGAGGAAGATCTTTGAAAAACTAAATTTATCAAAATTCCTTGAATTTGAATCTTTGCCATGAAGGCAGCAAAAGTTATTATTTATGGTAAGAAATTTTTATTTTATTGACTTTTACATGATAATTTGCCACGTTTTATTCTAGAGAAGTCGTCTTCGTCGTCTTTTGGGATCGCACGGCTCATGTTGTTGTTGACGGTTGCACAGCTGTTGCCAAGTCAACCAGGTTTGGGGTTTGCTCAAGTTAACAGCTGTAAATTTCATGTAAATTTATATAGACATCTGTTTAGTTACTATAGGATCATGCTGTTGCAAATGAGACAGTTGTAATCTTTGTGAGCAGGGTACCAAGCCTTACTTTACCTTACATACCATACCTGACCTTACTTTACTGAACCATTACCGGCTTTAGAAAGGTTACAGAATTCATTTTTTGATGCCTAGGAAAAGTTTAACTGTAGCAGCAGTTTTTGTGTAAATTACATAATTCCTGGCTACTTTGCTGGGAAGTTGTAGAATTTTGAGTATGATATTGAATGAATGGAAATAGTAGAAATTTAAATTTGAAACATAAATTTAGAAATAAATAAAAATTTAATTTGAAATCTATAAATTTGAAATCTATTGGTGGCATTGCTGCAGATCTTTGCTCTATCTTGGCTGGTAGAATTTTGTCAAGATTTTGTCTCCATCTGCGCTCATATGATGAGTTTACTTACCATACACTGTCAGTTGGAAGATCAGACAGTGAGGGAGAGGACTAGCTACTTGCACACATATGCCAAGGCCAAGAAAATGAAGTCGCTGACACTTTATACCTATGACAGCCTCTCAGGCTTAAGAGACTGCGTTTCTTCTACCTTGATTGATTTCTGTAGGTTTTCCCAGCAACTATCTACTGATATACGGACGATGCTTTGTAAAGATTACTATGCATATGTCTGCTTTCAGTAAATCACATTTCTTTAATGCAATGTAATGTTTCTTAACGAAGGAAGTCACTACTTATGTGAAGAAGTGATTTGGTAAAATCTGGTAACTTGGTTTATACTTACAGACGAAGTTCAGAGTTTGTGGTTGGTCCCCATCAGCCGCTCGAAAGAAAAGCCTCAACAGTCGCTGATGGTATCTCTATTCTCCTGCATATCCCTGTGTAAGGATATTATCTAACTCGAATTTGGGAAGATATTTAAAAGATAATTTGAAAGATATTGGGCTCTTGCGTGTAACATGTTAAATGGGGTGTTCACTGAATGAAGATGGAAAATTGTTAAATCTAAATTTTAATATACAATGTCATATATATGTACCGGTAAGCTGATGTTGCAAAGCACAGAGCTGTGGTAAGGCTGGTTAACAGTTACCAGTCTGCAGGATCAGGAAGTTTGAGAAGCACTGCACTAGTGTACTCTTACTTGTACGTATTCTAATAGTCACTAAGTATAGTGCCTTAACACTTTAACGATGAGCTGCATTGGTTTCCCAGTCGCTTTTAGTACACTCTCGTCGTCAAAGTGTTAGTCACCACTGGTGAATATCTTCTCTCTGAATGGTGTGCAGACCTCTGTGGAATAAAATTTCTGACCTCGTGTTAGTGATGTATGGAGCATGTAGGCAGATATATTAGTTTTGTTACAGTGAGCAGATGATTGTAAATGATATTTTTAAAACTTATTTTACTATCAAAAGCCAAATTCTGTTAAACATTTGTTTATGATTCCTTTACTTCTTCTTCTTGAGAATGTGTTTTTCCAACAAGAACTTTACATTGAGCCAGTGCTCGTGAATAAACTGGTGCCCTGCGCTTGGCATTCGAGTGGCTCTTTAGAAGTTTGAGATTATGATTACCATTGTTTTGCATGTGCAGGTTACAAAGAGCTTTTTATACCTGTCCACTTACCTGGTGTGGTAAAAAATGGAACACATCAAGGGTTAGTCTTTTAAATTGGCTGATCAATCAGTCAGTCAGTCAATCAATCATTCAATAAATTACTCAGTCAATCAATCAGTCAGTCAATCAATCAATCACTCAATCAGTTAGTTGTATGCTTTGCATTCATTTCCATTTGTTTTGTTTTGATTAATGTGGTCAAGATCCTATTGGTTTAGAACGAATTCTTGAGATTGGATTAGAAACTGAATGTATGTGATGTGTATAGTGTATTAAGACACTTAATATAGTGTGCGTTGGTGGATGCCTCATGCATTAGACATAGGTGCAGTAGAAGTTCCTAATTAATTAATTAATGTTTGTGACTCTCTTTCTTGTAGGGAGCTAGGCCTGTATGAACACGTTGTGACTCGACTCTGTGCCTTTGTCGTAACGTTTCCAGTAAAGCATTTCGCGATTCTGGTCAGTGTGTCTAATCATTCACCTGTCTGTTTTCTCAACAGTCACTGAGAACTTGAGTGCATTTTGCATTGTATTTAGTTATATTAACTTGTACTTTACAAATCTTTATATAATATTAATAATAATAATAGTAATAAATATAGTAATAATACATAAATATAGCAATAATTGTTTTAAGAGCTTGATGGATCATAACTACCTCAGGACAAAAAAATAATAATAATAAGAATAATGATAATCCTAACATCCTTATTATGCTACCTTTAGGAGCTATGTTGAAGTATTCGTTTTTTGCTGCAGTGAGTAGGTAGTAGATATCCTGCAGTGGTGCTGTAAAAATTAACTGTGCAGCAAGTACTGTAGTAATTAGTAACTTCTTTAGTGCCGTTTTGTAATGCACAAGGCATCGACTGATGGTGCGTCAAAACCATGCTGTAATCAAGTCAATATCAAGAAGACTGCAGTATAGTAGTGTTGAAGTATCGTAATGTACTTTAAAACATGGAAATATGCCTCAGTCATCTATGGAGAAGTGTTGTAAATGAACGATTGCCGTGAACTGCATTGCCTTACCAACTCTAATCTAATCTCTAATCTAATCTCTGATCTAATCTCTGATCTAATCTCTAATCTAATCTCTGATCTAATCTCTGATCTAATCTCTGATCTAATCTCTAATCTAATCTCTGATCTAATCTCTGATCTAATCTCTAATCTAATCTCTGATCTAATCTCTGATCTAATCTCTGATCTAATCTCTGATCTAATCTCTAATCTAATCTCTGATCTAATCTCTAATCTAATCTCTGATCTAATCTCTGATCTAATCTCTAATCTAATCTCTGATCTAATCTCTGATCTAATCTCTAATCTAATCTCTGATCTAATCTCTAATCTAATCTCTGATCTAATCTCTGATCTAATCTCTAATCTAATCTCTGATCTAATCTCTGATCTAATCTCTACTCTAATCTCTGATCTAATCTCTGATCTAATCTCTAATCTAATCTCTGATCTAATCTCTAATCTAATCTCTGATCTAATCTCTGATCTAATCTCTACTCTAATCTCTGATCTAATCTCTAATCTAATCTCTACTCTAATCTCTAATCTAATCTCTGATCTAATCTCTGATCTAATCTCTGATCTAATCTCTAATCTAATCTCTGATCTAATCTCTGATCTAATCTCTGATCTAATCTCTGATCTAATCTCTGATCTAATCTCTGATCTAATCTCTAATCTAATCTCTGATCTAATCTCTAATCTAATCTCTGATCTAATCTCTGATCTAATCTCTAATCTAATCTCTGATCTAATCTCTGATCTAATCTCTAATCTAATCTCTGATCTAATCTCTGATCTAATCTCTACTCTAATCTCTGATCTAATCTCTGATCTAATCTCTAATCTAATCTCTGATCTAATCTCTAATCTAATCTCTGATCTAATCTCTACTCTAATCTCTGGTCTAATCTCTACTCTAATCTCTGATCTAATCTCTGATCTAATCTCTGATCTAATCTCTGATCTAATCTCTGATCTAATCTCTGATCTAATCTCTAATCTAATCTCTGATCTAATCTCTAATCTAATCTCTGATCTAATCTCTGATCTAATCTCTAATCTAATCTCTGATCTAATCTCTGATCTAATCTCTACTCTAATCTCTGATCTAATCTCTAATCTAATCTCTGATCTAATCTCTAATCTAATCTCTGATCTAATCTCTGATCTAATCTCTAATCTAATCTCTGATCTAATCTCTGATCTAATCTCTGATCTAATCTCTGATCTAATCTCTAATCTAATCTCTGATCTAATCTCTGATCTAATCTCTACTCTAATCTCTGATCTAATCTCTGATCTAATCTCTGATCTAATCTCTGATCTAATCTCTGATCTAATCTCTGATCTAATCTCTAATCTAATCTCTGATCTAATCTCTAATCTAATCTCTGATCTAATCTCTGATCTAATCTCTGATCTAATCTCTGATCTAATCTCTGATCTAATCTCTGATCTAATCTCTAATCTAATCTCTGATCTAATCTCTAATCTAATCTCTGATCTAATCTCTGATCTAATCTCTAATCTAATCTCTGATCTAATCTCTACTCTAATCTCTGATCTAATCTCTGATCTAATCTCTGATCTAATCTCTGATCTAATCTCTGATCTAATCTCTAATCTAATCTCTGATCTAATCTCTAATCTAATCTCTGATCTAATCTCTGATCTAATCTCTACTCTAATCTCTGATCTAATCTCTGATCTAATCTCTGATCTAATCTCTGATCTAATCTCTGATCTAATCTCTAATCTAATCTCTGATCTAATCTCTGATCTAATCTCTACTCTAATCTCTGATCTAATCTCTGATCTAATCTCTAATCTAATCTCTGATCTAATCTCTAATCTAATCTCTGATCTAATCTCTACTCTAATCTCTGATCTAATCTCTACTCTAATCTCTGATCTAATCTCTGATCTAATCTCTGATCTAATCTCTGATCTAATCTCTGATCTAATCTCTGATCTAATCTCTAATCTAATCTCTGATCTAATCTCTAATCTAATCTCTGATCTAATCTCTGATCTAATCTCTAATCTAATCTCTGATCCAATCTCTGATCTAATCTCTACTCTAATCTCTGATCTAATCTCTAATCTAATCTCTGATCTAATCTCTAATCTAATCTCTGATCTAATCTCTGATCTAATCTCTAATCTAATCTCTGATCTAATCTCTGATCTAATCTCTGATCTAATCTCTGATCTAATCTCTAATCTAATCTCTGATCTAATCTCTGATCTAATCTCTACTCTAATCTCTGATCTAATCTCTGATCTAATCTCTGATCTAATCTCTGATCTAATCTCTGATCTAATCTCTGATCTAATCTCTAATCTAATCTCTGATCTAATCTCTGATCTAATCTCTACTCTAATCTCTGATCTAATCTCTGATCTAATCTCTGATCTAATCTCTGATCTAATCTCTGATCTAATCTCTGATCTAATCTCTAATCTAATCTCTGATCTAATCTCTAATCTAATCTCTGATCTAATCTCTGATCTAATCTCTACTCTAATCTCTGATCTAATCTCTGATCTAATCTCTGATCTAATCTCTGATCTAATCTCTGATCTAATCTCTGATCTAATCTCTGATCTAATCTCTGATCTAATCTCTAATCTAATCTCTGATCTAATCTCTGATCTAATCTCTACTCTAATCTCTGATCTAATCTCTGATCTAATCTCTGATCTAATCTCTGATCTAATCTCTGATCTAATCTCTAATCTAATCTCTGATCTAATCTCTAATCTAATCTCTGATCTAATCTCTGATCTAATCTCTACTCTAATCTCTGATCTAATCTCTGATCTAATCTCTGATCTAATCTCTGATCTAATCTCTGATCTAATCTCTGATCTAATCTCTGATCTAATCTCTAATCTAATCTCTGATCTAATCTCTGATCTAATCTCTAATCTAATCTCTGATCTAACTATTGCCATTAAAAATGCATACGACATCAATCAAATGAAACTCTATTCAAGAATTGCAATTGTTTGAAGAAGTGTAGTTAATATCCAATAAGTCGGAGAAGGAGTTTGAAATTTTGATTGTTTCTTCTTCTACGTAGTACAGGTTCAATGCTTTGCTTCACCTTGTCTGACGTTGTTGACCTGTTGCATTTGATAAATAGGAGAGCTGTCTGTTGGAGAACGTGCTCAGCAGGAGGCAGCACTGTGCAATGGCCGCCAGTGACGTCTGGTGCTTCCTGGCCAGGTATCTGACCTCTGGCTCTCTTGACCTCTGATAACTTCCATCACCATCATCAACATGATCATCATTGTCATCATCATCGGCTGTATTCGACCATAACTAGGTGTACGTGGCTTGGCACACGATAGGCGAGAACGTAAATAGACAAGGAGATGATAGGTTGGGAATGTCGTGCGTTCAGCAGCTGCCTTGGCGTTCTTCTAGACGAGGATTTTACTGTGGTCGATCATGTGAAGTCGCTTTATAGGCCTTGATATTGCCAGTTGCATCAGATGAGGGTCAGAGGTCAAACTATGGTTAGACAGCTGTGACACACACACACTTATGCACACACACACACGCTTATGCACACACACACACACACACACACACACCTACATGCACACAGACACACACACACGCAAATGCATGCATGCACACATGCATTCACGCATACCGTACATGTGCTTGTACACACATGCGTATACGTACATATAAATACATACACATATGCATACTGCTGTACATACACATGCATGCTCACGGTCTCAACACACACACACACACACACACACACACACACACACACACACACACGTGCATATATCAAATAAATACATAGATACATGCATGTATGTATATGAATATTAATGTAAATGAAGGCACTCAACTAAATATCTAATACTAGAATGGGTTGGTTTGTCAGGTGTGGTTCAGCAGAGCTCTGTCGAGATCACTGTCGTTTCCTAATGGCGCTCTTCACTGAGTCCCATCGAACCGTGTCTGCCGAGTGCTGCCACCTGGTGCTTTTAATCAGACGACTGTTCCGACTGATGGCGCCAGAGCATCAGGTATGAGAGGATGGGTGATGGTGATGGGGAATTCTGTTTGTGTATGGGTTGATGATGATGGGTAATCCCGTTTTATAATAAGAAGCTGATGGTGATGGGTAATTCCCTTTTTATAACATCATTTGGGAGACTTTAACGACGAGCTGCATTGGTTCCCAGTCGCATTTAGTACAATCTTGTCGTTAAAGTGTTAATCTATTCTAATCTAATGATTTCTGTAGCACCGTTTTAAAATTGTCTGCTTCAAATGAAACCGTTTGCAAGAACTGTAATCTTCTATCTTCTGAAGAAGCTCAATTAAAATCTGATCCGTCGGAGAAACCAAAGTGAGAGAGCTTTTGATCAGGTTATGATTTCTAGATAGAACAGGTTCGCCTTTTCTCTTCTGAAGGTCAGTTATTGAAAGTCCAAGGGTTTTGTGTCAGCAGATCAAGAGGACAAATATAAGCTGAGAATGAAGTTTGTCATTAATTCATTGATTGGGAGTGGTTGCGTGTATCGATGCCTACTCACTGCCTTGGAATAGGTATTTGAAGGTGCTATATAACTGGTCTGAATGAAGGAAATGAATGAATATTGACTGACCGATGACCGCTTTGTCTTACAGACTGCTTTTGATTATTTCACAGGCAGACCTTGTGTCAAACGCGGTCAGTCTCGAGGCCCTGGGCATCCTTCCACTTGATGTTACATCGCCTGTGGTCTGTCGCACAGTTACTGACCGGGCAGCTGACGACTTTGGTAAAGCAGTGACACACTGGACATCAGGTGGTGTAAAGACCGTTGAAGATGCACAAGCCTTGGTAATCTTTATAAATGTTTAAATACAATACAATACAATAATCTTAACAGACCTCGTCTTATGTATGTATATATGCATCAGAGAACTTGTATAGCATGCTTTAAGTAACTTGCAAGGGCGCTCTGGCATGGCTACCTAGGAATCATCGAATAAATATGTCTTAAGATGAGCAGAAAAAGTTTCCTGAGCTGTTAGAGATGCTAATGATCGTATGTCCAGTGGCAGGTAAGTTTCAGAGAGACGAAGAAACAGAAGAAAAGTCCCACCTGGCTCACACCAATGAGCGTGAGCAATGGGACCATGAACTGGCCATGGGAAGCCGAACACATTCAGTAGTGGCCAGGACAGCTTGAGACCTGTGTGAGGAGCTCTGAGATGTAGTCTGGTGCCGAGCCAGCAATTGAAGCCTGGCCCATGAGGAGAAGTTTAAACTGTATTCTCTTCTCAATGGGGAGCCAGTGCAAGGTGTGGCACCTGTAAGCTGATAAAGTCTTAGCTTACTTATATCTGTATTGTATTGTATTGTATTGTATATGGGCATTTATAAAGCGCCTCTCGCGGTATATACCATTCAGAGGCGCTCGCCTGGACTCTTTAGGGATTTTATCTTTTCAACTGAACTCTTGGATTTCTTTTATCATATTGCAACAGAGTGGTGATCTATTCAACAGTGCAACCGCAAATGTCCTGGCAAGTCACTGTAACATATAGCAACATTTGGTGATCCATTTCAATATCAGATGCTTTAAGTTTAAATGATTACCTTTTTATCATCCATACTCTACCTACATTCACAAACACACACATGCTCACATACATAGATATGTGCATGCATGAATCACCAATTTCTTACAACTTACATTCATACATACATGCATACATACTTGCATACATACATACATACTTGCATGCACACATATATACTTGCATACATTACATACATGCATGCATACGTTTGTGGGGCGTGGTGGCTCAGTGGTAAGTTCGGCGCCTTGTGACCGGAGGGTTGCAGGTTAGAATCCCACTCTAGCCGCTGCGTACGGACCTTGGGCAAGTCCTTCACTCGCAATTGCTCGTGGCGCTTCGGCGTGAAAATTCCGGCACAGTTCAAATGCTGTAGTCGGGAGCGCCTCTGAGTAGTAGTTGACTTCGAGAGGCGCTATAGAAATATCCGGAATAAATAAAAAATAAATACATACATGCATGCACACATACTTACATACATACATACATACATACATACATACATACATACATACATACATGCATATTTGCATACATAAATACATGCTTGCGTGCATGCATACATAGATACATGCATATGTATATAGAAAAGTATAAGGCTGTTCTTGATGTTGATATTTAAAGAGTGCATTGTAACTTATAGAACTTAGGGTTGATTGCAAAGACTGCAGTGTTTGGATGAACCTCAGAAGATGACTTTTGTGTGATAATAATTTGAATATATACTGGTATTACATTTTCAGCTGCTGGTTCTACAGACTCTGAACAATGTTTGTCAGTCGTCCGTTGTCGTCGACGACTTCTTTAGTGCGGAACAGCGGTCGCGCTTGGTTGCCCAATGCTTGACCCTTCTGTCAGTGCTGCCACCTGGTGGCAAGACGAACAGGCATCGACGTCTGCTTGATGCGATTGCGTCGTCCGTGTTCTACTTCCTTTCGCATCTGGCTGTGAATCTTAACAACAGATCGGTTGTGCAGGTCATGCCTCATATTAGCCATTTTATCTGAGAAATCTGTTTATCTATTGTTTATTTATTTATCTATTTATGCTTCAGCAATTGTTATTTTATGTTTTAATTATAGCCTGAATATGTTTTATTTATATCATTTTCTGTTTATTTATTTATATTTTATTTTCTATTTAATAGTTATCAGTCAATGTTTTTTAAAAATTGTATGTACATTTACTTCCTAACATTTTCTTGTGTTAATTGGTGGTGGTTTATGTTTTAACTGGGTGCTCGATAGAGTAGTGGCTAGTGTGCTAGGCTGTCAATCAAGAGGGATCGGGGGGGGGTCAAATTCCTGCCAGGGCAGAAATTTGGTTTGATTTCTGCTCCTACTAGCCAACTCAGCCAAAATGAGTACACTGACTACAATGTCGGTGGGAAGATGAGACGGCGAGGGAGAGGATTGGCCATCCGCCCTCATATGCTGAGGTAAAGAAAATGAAGTCGCTAACACTTGGTACGCAAAGCTGCCTTGGGGTAGCTTAAGGGACTGCTCTTCTTCAGCTTTCAGTTCTATGTTTTAATTGTTGTTATTTTATGTTTTAAATATGACTTGTTTATATTAACAATAGTTAGTGTGTTTTATACTGTTGTGACTTTATAGTTTCAGTGTTTATCAATGCATTATGTTAACATTTTATAGATTTTAAGTACTGGGTTTTATTTCAAGTTAAAACTGAAAATAGTTAAAATTCTTAACCGTCCTTAGACTGTTCTTAATGTTTGTAGTCTATATTTAACTCTTTTTAATTGATTTTTTAGCTCCTGAACTTTTGCGACATTGTTGCATCACCTGATTGTAAAGACATCGTTAAGCTTTCAGTTCTTGAAGTTTTGGGAGCTTTTGCGACAAAGACCTTTAGTCCGGACAATGATGTAAGTTATTATTATTATTACTACTATTATGCATTTATTAAGCACCGCTATCTAATGACCATGCATCAATCAATGGCGTTGTGCAATTGTTAGTGAAGGTCCCACACAGTAAACGTCTTGGGGAGGCTTGAACCAGTACTCTCTGCATTACATTCAGGGCATTTATATAGCGCCCTCGGAGATGTCTCTTGTCGGAGGCAGTCCCAATCAAACCCTTGCTCGGCTACTGTGTCGCTATGTTGATGCTGTGTTTCACATAGCTTATCTCTCAGCTGAATTTTTCACTGCTGGGGAATGTGCTGCCTGCCTACAGGAACTCTATTGCAGTCTTTCAGGTTTGCCTGGAGCTGGAGAATTCTTCCAGCAAGAGGATCTGCCTGCCTACCTACAGGAGGTTTCTTACCCTGTTTCCAGTTTGGCAGGCTGGAGAAAGCTTCACTTGACAAACCAAAATGAACTTGTTCCTTCTGCACACATTTCAACAATGGAATGTCTTGCCTTTTCAGTGGTTGGACCATCCACTTGGAATAGCTTCCCTCAAAATCTGCATGTCCTTTTGGTGAGGGAGCCATGAACACCTCTCAACAACGCTCAAAAGCTGTTCTCTTTAGCAAGGGTTTGATTGGAACTGCCTCCGACAAGAGCGAGGGCGCTATATAAATGCTCTGAATGAATGAAATTGTTATTAGCATAGATATTAGAAAAAAATGCGCTGTGGGGCTTGGCAGCCGATTGGTTAGAGCACTCGCCCTGTAACGCAGAGAGTTGAGGTTTAAGCCCCTCCTGAAACAGTTGCTGTGTAGGGACTTTGAGCAAGTCCTTCTCTCACATCTGCTCAGTGCTATCGATTGATTATTGATCATTAGATAGTCGTGCTTAATAAATGCTTTATAATCAATAATAATATTAATATAGACTTCCTTTTTACATCAAAAGGCGTTGAAGTGATTTTAATCTAGCTTTGCTGATAAGTTTGTAAATGTTGTTGATACTTATTTGCCATTGACAACATTTGACATCGAAATTGTTGACACTGATGTTGCTGATGCAGGCTCTTTTTCTTTTTTGTCAGCAATGTCAGATCCTCCGTCTTATTCCAAAGCTGTTTTCCCGTCTCCTAGGCGATGCGGACATTGTGATACACCAGTTGGCAATGGAGGTATTTGAGAACTTTGCTCAGAAGACGACTCACGAGTCCTTGGTTCCTGACAGCCTCAATGGCAACGAACAGTTACGACAGAAATTTATCTCCTATATCAAACAGGTCAGTCAAGTAAAACTATGATATCTAATATATGCAATGACTTATGTAGTGCAGTTATCATGATGTCTAAGACATCATCTGATGGACTCTTAGAGTGACATTGCAATCAGTCATAATCCACTGGAAAAGTCAGGTCAAATCCGATAGAAACTCTGCCACATTTTGAAGGGTGCCATGTAATTTTCCAGATTAATTACTTAATTAATTAATCAATTAAGAAGTGAATGAACGAATAAACTTCCTGCCTTACTCTCTTCGGTTTAGGTGGCTGCTGGGTTTTGCTGATGCGGTGCTGACAAATTGATCTTACTTACCTTTTCTACAGAACAGAGGTCATACGATGTTACACTTCTGTCATAGTGGGATTTGAGCTGAGGGTGGCTGAGTGCAATGTAATGGTTTCTGTAGTTTCATAGTTTCCACATCACTTCTAGGAGTAGTAATAAAATTATTGTTTCTGTAGCGATCGAGTGGGTTTCAGCGAGGAAGCGTGGATGTGGAAAGCGTGAGGATGCTTGGAGAGGCAGTTGACAGATGGTGTCTGGTTGCGGCAGAGGACCTCTGGAAACAAGAATCTAACGTTCCTGCTGAGTACAACGACTCCAGTCAGGACAAAGAAATCAGAGTAAGTAGTGCCTTAGAGAGGTTTAGAGAGGTGCTATATAAATAATTAATGCATGCATACATGTAAACATACATACATATGCACACATATATATATATATATAACCTACATACATACCATACATACTTACATGCATACATATATACCTTGCATATATACATGGTAGGAACAATAGCAGTTACTCATCCACAGCTGCCTCCTTCACTATTTGGCTTTAGACTACCTCATTAGATTATGCACGCCAGTATCTTCATTCCATAATAGCGTCATTTACGTACGGGCAACCCACAGTCCCGTAGTTTTGCGGTTGTGGGCCCTTCCAGCTGGAACAGCCTCCCTCAAGACTTTAGGCTTGTCCTCCTCTCTCTCTCTCTCCTGCCCAGTTTCGCAAGCGCCTGAAAACATTTCTCTTTGTCAGTGAATAATAATAATAATAATAAGACGATTTATATAGCGCCGTAGCACAGCCGAGGCCGAAGAAAAGGGCGCTGTACATAAGTTACAAAAGTTGGCAGTGAAGACACTGACCCGGGTCGGGAGCGCCTCTGATTTTGAGTGGCGCTATATAAATTCTCGATTACAATTACAATTACAGCAAACTCCACATTCTAGAAATAAGAACTAGATGATATGGGTCGAGGAGTGTCGCTGTTGCAGTACTGTCTGTATGGAACAGCCTACCTATTGCCCATCTTCAACCACTAGCTGCTGACAGCCCAGGCTGTAAGGGCCGTTCAACCCAAATGCCTAAATAATAATAATAATAAATTATAATAGTAATACTGAGTGCATACAATCATGTTGCTGTTTGTTACAATGGGAGTGTTTTAAAACGGTTTGCCTTCTTTCAGCCTCCGGTTTTCAAGCGGCTGAGGGTTGCAGAGGAAAGCGATTCCATTGAAAAGGTCTGCATATTAAACAGTGTTACGGTTTATGTCTGAAGCTCTGTACAGTGCTAGTCATGGCGGTCACAGCCAAGTATCGTGTTATAATGCGGTCATACTATAATGAAGTCATGTTAAATTGAGGTTCATGGTATGATAAGGTAATGTTACACTGAGGTCATGTTACAATGAAGTCATGTTACATTGAGCTCATGGGATGAGGTCATGGTATGATGAAGTCATTACAATGAGGTCATGTTACAACGAGGTCCTGTCATGTTATAATGAGGTCCTGTTACATTGAGGTCATGTTATAATGAGGTCCTGTTACATTGAGGTCATGCTATAATGAGGTCCTGTTACATTGAGGTCATGTTATTATTATTATTATTTCGGATATTTCTATAGCGTCTCCTCAAGTCTACTACTACTCAGAGTCGCTCCCGACTACAGCATTGGTATACTGTGTCGGAGTTTTCACGCCGGATGCGCCACGAGCAATCGCGAGTGAAGGACTTGCCCAAGGTCCGTACGCAGCGGCTAGAGTGGGATTCGAATCTGCAACCCTCAGGTCACAAGGCGCCGAACTTACCACTGAGCCACCATGCCCCATAATGAGGTCCTGTTACATTGAGGTCATGTTATAATGAGGTCCTGTTACATTGAGGTCATGTTATAATGAGGTCCTGTTACATTGAGGTCATGTTATAATGAGGTTGGCTGTTTTACTGTCATCAATTTCCTCTTGACTTTTGCTTGAACTTGTCCACGATTTGACTGGACAGTGACCATCAGTTGTTACGTAGAGCATTGTTAGAGTGCCACTATAGAAATTATCAGATTAGTCATATTGTGCTTAGATTGTATAGCTAAATCAAATATGGAAACTGTGTACAGTAGCTCCCACTTTTTAAACCCGAATAGAAGACGATAAACCGAATTCCAGCATATATTTAATTTTATATAAAAATAATTTCTGTTATGACGTAGGATTAGGGCAGTTTACAAGTTCATTGTCCGATTGCAGGAGACGGAAGAGCAGGAGGAGGAGGAGGAAAGGAAGGAACCATCTCTTCAACAGACCCTGGACCAGATGGAATCGACTGTCAGTGCCCTTGAAGTGTTCAATCAGGGGCACCCTCTACCCGACTGGGGCGTTACTCAACTGTCGGAGATTAAGCGGCGTCTTGCAGCGTTTGTCTAAGGCTGCAGCTCTTGAGCTCTTGTTCTAGTTCTTCAAGTTCTGATTTGTTCAAGTCTGCTCTTCGTACAGTTCTTGAGAGTTGTCTTGTCATGCGTTAATTCGCGTCGTTTCTTTGAAGTTGAAGTTTAGAACAATGGACAGTTTCTGCAAGTAGTTTTAATTTAATTCGTCTGTGTTACTTGACTGGAGAGCTCGATTGAAAATTTGTTGCTAACTTGAAGAAGCAGCCATTGTGAGCGACTTCAGTTTCTTAGTAATAGTCTTTGGTAGCATCAAAGGCTGCCCTCGGCTCTTTCTCCTGTAATAACCACCACTCGCTTTTCTCGGTTTGGTCATGTTTGCGTCTGTTGGTCTCAGTGGTACTTCTGTGCCATTGACATGTTTGAGACTTAGAAACACTACACTATACATGTACTCTTACATACATCACTAGTTGGTTTACCCGGCGTTGCCCGGGGTATAAGTTTCAATCCCTGTAGCACCACCACCACGCCCGGTTTAGTTGAGTGAAAGTTTCAATCCCTCTAGCGAATCCGTACCTGTAGCACCACCACCACCACCACCACCACCACAGGAAAAGTTAATGTGAAGTGAAATCCCTACGGCGCACCTTTAGAAATGCATGCCGGTGAAACAGAATTAGTGATGAAAGACAGAGAATCTTCTCGGGTGGCGCCATCTGGGGAATGAAAATAGGTCGACTGGAATTTGTTTGGTGGGGGTTAGGGAGAGGTTTTCGCCCGTTTCACCATGGAAGCGGTGAAAACGGGGGACGAGACAGTAGTGAAGGTTTCGAGTGAAAAGGTCGAAAACTGTAGAAATGCATTCCGGTCAAAGATCGCGGTGCTACAGACAGAGTTTCTTCTTTATATATATAGATATATACATACATGCATACAGATGGGGCTGCCATTAGGCCAGGTTTTTTGCTGACCATGATATTTATGTTTCAAAGTTTTAATGTTAAGTATGTTTATTGTCTGGCTCGCAGTTTTAAATTTAATGTTCATTTTAAAGTTTTGCTTCCCTTTGGAATGTGCCGCCCCTATAGGCCAGTACCTCGCTTCTCCCTCTAGTAAATCTACCACTCCATTCATAAATACTTATAGGGGTCGTCCATAAAGGACGTCCGCATAATATGACCTACTTTGGACCCTCCCTCCCCTTGTCCGCAGTTGACCTTACCCCTGCCTCTCCCTTTGCGGACGTCCGCACTCCTAAGCCAATTTTTAATGTCATCATCATTATTTTTACAATTATTCCACAGCACCTGTGCACGTTTAAGTGACAGTTCGGGTTGCATATTGCAGGATGTGCAGTAATAAAAGCCTCTTTGAAGACGCAGTAAAGGTTACACCATGCACGAGGTTTTAGGCAATCACTTCACTGACCTTTTCGTCTTTTGTGGAAGGTTGAAACAAGGTCGTGTTTAAAAAACTATCAAATTTAAAAGTTTAGATGCGAACGTCCGCACTGGTCATAACCCCTCCCCCTTGTCCGCATTTGTCCGCATTTCGATGACCCTCCCTCCCTCTCATTGCGGACGTCCTTTATGGATGACCCCATAGCGGTACATTATTACACAGAAGTGCGTAATACATACAAACAAACGTGGGGTCGTGCAGAAAAGACGACCGCAAAGTGACCTACTTTGGTCTCATCCCTCCCTTTGTCCGCATCTGGCGTTACCCTCCCCCTTTGCGGACGTCCGCACAGTAGGCTTACTAATGTCTGCCGTCTGACCGATGTTGAGATTAGTACTGCTGTACGAACCTTAATATGCGGACGTCCGCATTGGGCATCAACCCTTGTCCATTGTCCGCGTTTGGATGAGCACTGCCCCGTTGTGGACGTCCATAATAGACAGGTCATCATGCATGCGTGCTTACTTTCCTAAACATAGCATGAAGTCTCCGAGTTCTTTCGACAATCTGGTTTCACCTCTTCTTGAACTCTCGCCTATTCTTGAACTCTCACCTATTCTTGAACTCTCACCTATTCTTGAACTCTCACCTATTCTTGAACTCTCACCTATTCTTGAAATCTCGCCTATTCTTGAAATCTCGCCTCTTCAAGAATTAGTCCGCCTTCGAAGCTTTCTCGTCCTCGACGAAAGCCGCCCTAGCAGCCTTAGGACCTTCTCTCTCTCTCTCTGGCCGTCGGATGCGGATCTCCACTAGACATCGATCTCGACGCAGCACAGTTAATGCTTTAGAGTAGCGCTTTAGAAATGTTTAGATTAGGCTACGATTACGACAATCGCTGAAGACAATCGTAACTATATCAACGTAGGCCCCCTTCCATTTGAAAACAATTGTAACTGTGTAGGCCTACGTTTTGCTTTTGTTTGAAAACAAGAGTAACCGTATCTACGAATTCTTCTGTTTAAGGAAATCATAACCATAGCTACGTATTCTGCTGTTTGAGGACAATCGTAACCATAGCTACGTATTCTTCTGTTTGAGGACAATCGTAACCATAGCTACGTATTCTTCTGTTTGAAGAAAATCGTAACCATAGCTACGTGTTCTTCTGTTTGAAGACAATCGTAACCATAGCTACGTATTCTTCTGTTTGAAGAAAATCGTAACCATAGCTACGTATTCTTCTGTTTGAAGACAATCGTAACCATAGCTACGTATTCTTCTGTTTGAAGACAATCGTAACCATAGCTACGTATTCTTCTGTTTGAGGACAATCGTAACCATAGCTACGTATTCTTCTGTTTGAGGACAATCGTAACCATAGCTACGTATTCTTCTGTTTGAAGAAAATCGTAACCATAGCTACGTATTCTTCTGTTTGAAGACAATCGTAACCATAGCTACGTATTCTTCTGTTTGAAGACAATCGCAGCCTACGAAATCTTCTGTTTGAGGACAATCATAACCATAGCTACGTATTCTTCTGTTTGAGGACAATCGTAACACACGTATTCCGTTTGAAGACAGTCGTAACCACACATACGGTATTCTCAGTTTGAAAATTATCGTAACCATATAATTATGCGTATTCTTCTGTTTAAAGACAATCGTAACCATAACTACGTACTCTTCTGTTTGAAGACAATAGCAACCACAGGCCCTACTCTATTTTGGACATTCATCTAGCGCTACTTTTAGCAGAGCACAAGCAGTGACCATAATAACAGTAGAAAATGACAATAGCACGGAGACTGTGAGCATAGAAAATGAGCAACCGGTGCAGTCGGACTTGAGTTGTATGAGGAATAAGACCCGTTGAGTTCTGTGCAATCATAATCACTCGTCCAATTGTTCGCCGGATAAGGAATGGGATCAATAGAACTTGGGATCAATAGAGGCACAAAAATGGAGGTAAATGCGTCATCCACAACCTGGAAGGAACTCGGCTCACATGCCGAGCAAATTGCTACAATTTGAACACCAGGCGGCGCCTTTCAAGCTATTAATGGCGGGTTAACGATATATCATAAACTCCCGGACAAGGTAATAAACCATAACGGAGTAAATTATGTTTGTACACAGCACAATTCATCACATGCTCAACCAGTTGTCATTGCCGGTATCTGGCCTACGTAACTATACGTATGTATACGTTATAAATATTTATATCGATACATATAGCGTTGAAGGCGCTATACAAATGTCGACACATCTATGTATATTATGCGAAGTCACAGGCCTGTGTAATCTGTTCTGAAGTTTGATGTTAACTGAAGGGTGTTCAAAAACTTTTGACGATTTACGGAAATGATGGTGTGGTCAGATAGATCACATTCGTCAGAGGCTGAAGAGCGGTAGGTCCCAGATAAGCGCCTTCTTCCCTTTGACTAGGGACATGGGATGATGGGAGCATCACTTAACTTACTTTCTAAAATAGCAGAGCAAAACTATATATATGACGTCATCAGTTGCCTAGCAGAAAGTTTAATCTTAGAGATAGAGTCTACACAGCTGACTCACAAACCACGTGACGTCATCTATTGTCTCCGGCAGCATTTGCTTTTCCAAAACATAAACGGTATACTCTAATTTTTATAGCGGACACTAGTGTACTATTGTGGAAGAACTGGTCGGCGACTGGGGTGGGGGTCCCTCTTTGGTACCAACCAGGATGACTTTCAGGAACCCCGTCTTACAGCTGTCCGTGAGTGTCCGGCTTCCTTGGTCTATGAGAAGGCTTGAAAACACGATCAGTCGAATGTCCGTACGATTTATTTCTTCAAGTATCGTCAGCGACACGGGCAACTTCGACGACGACCCTTATAGAAATATCTGCTGTGCTGCTCGTCTTCCGAACGAGTGCTTCTGGCTGGGTCAGCGTGTGTCGGTCCTCATAGACCCGATCCAAGAGCGTCCGTCGTCTGATAGCGTTCGAGAGCCTCTGTTTTCCAAGAGCGTTTTTTAGAGCGGTACACAGTACTACACACGTCCTAATACTTATTAGAGGGACTGGTGGGTGGAGGGGACCTGAGGGAGGAGAGGGGACCGGAGGGATGTGGGGAACCGGGGCCTGAGGGAAGAAAGGGGACCAAGGGAGACCGGAGGCAGTGGAGAGGACCGGGGCAGCGGCGTAGCTAGGATATTTTGCGCCCGGGGACGAACCATGAATTTGGCGCCCCCTCCTCCGTTTTACTATTTCACATTTTCCAAATAATCGAATGGCAATTTTAATTTTATTGAAATAAAATATGAAAAATACAGATAGTACATGCATGTTGTCCCTTAGTGCTCAATGGGGCGCCAAAATCATACATGAGAACTGGTTTGTAAGTAATGAGGATATAACTGGATATATTTGGGGCGCCAAATAAGATCTTATAAATCTATTTGGGATAAATTAGTTAAAACTACATCAAAATTAAGAGTAAGATTATTTATCTTAACCCTCATTTTGGCGCCCTCTTCCCTTGGCGCTCGGAGACACATGTACCCCTGCACCCCCTATAGCTACGCCTCTGCTGGGGGGACCGAGGGGACCGGAGGAAGGAGAGGGACGGAGGACCGAGGGGACCAACTGCGCCCCCTAACCAACTCAGCTATAATGAGTACACTGACCGTACATTGTCGGTGTGAAGATCAGGCAGCAAGGGAGAGGAATGGCCACTCGCCCTCTTACACCGAGGCTAAGAAAATGAAGTCGCTAACATTTCATACCCTTGGCTGCCTCTCAGGCTCGCTTAAGGGGCTGCTCTTCTTCCTACACTTTCGTCTGTCTTAGTTTTTGTCTCTCTGGCAACCGGACTCAGAACAGTACTTCACGTGGAAAACCACTCTGACACGCAGCAGCGCTCGTCAATAAGCTGGTGCCCCGCGCTTAGATTTAGAGAAACGCTTTAGAAAGTTGGAGTTCACGATTCGCAGATTTTTCGCTTGAAAAGTGTTCTGTGTGTCAAAACTTTAAATGCATGTTTATACGAAGAGTGTAGGCCTACATCACAAAATTCTGCAGTAAAACAACGACTATAATTGCCCTAAAGGATCCACAGGTGGACACCTATAGGAACTCGATAAACATGACTGTCTGCGCCATCTTTATAGTGGCGCTATACGAATAAATCAGTCGTTGTAAAATAGAAACAAAAATATGAATACAAACAGATGACAATTCAATTGTCACGAATTGTGGTTACTGATCGCCTCTAGGAAGTTTTAAATGGCGCTATGCAAATGTTCTGTTACAATTACGATGTTATAGTTTACAGTATCCACTGAGAAGATGCTGAAACATTCGCTAATTGATTAAACATCTGCTAATATATTTTATGTTAGAATGCTTAATGTTAACGTAGCTAATGTTGACGTATCTATTATTAACGTAGTTAATGTTATCGTAATGCAAAGCAAGCAATATTACACCATTAATGTTAACATAGCTAATACTAGCTTAGTTAATAATATTATTAACGTAGTTGATGTTAGCAGTTAATGTTACGAGTATTGCGGAAATGAAAAGAAGCCGACCTCTAAGCGAATGTAGGCTAAGTAAACGCTATGACATTGCTTAGGGCATACATGGCAGTTACATTTCGGCGACAAGGCACGGCGTGAAATATTTGGGACACCCGATCGTACTGGGTAGTCTGTGATCACACGGAATCTTGCGCTTTTCACAGATTTACAAAGGCGTTATACAAATGCCAAGAACAGCAGGTCGCACAGCCAGAGGCATCCTAACTTCTCTTTCAAGTTCAGTATAAATACTCTCGAAATTCGTCGCAATGGCAGAGACGACTTACCTCAACGCTGCCTGTACAGAAGCGAACGGAGCAACAAGATGGCGTCGAACCGACTGTTTTGCTGGTTGCGCCTCCTTCTATTGATGACTCTGGTATCGCGGCTACACGCAGGTAAGTCGATCTAACTTTAGGCCTAAATCCGAAGGATGATAAATATCTGTAGGTCTAGTTACTATAGTAACATAGGAACAGAGACGTAGCTATGGGGCGCCAATGGAAGGGGGCGCCAGAATGACATGTAGACAGTATTTGTCAGTCGTCGTATATATGCTCATTCGTGACATAGGCCTACGTAGAATTAGGCACTAGGCTATGTTCCCATGTCTGAAAAGATAGGCCTACATAGGCCTGTCTGGCAAGTGCACTGGTTTCCACGCAGTCGCATCGGTTACTGTAACTCGCTTCTTACTGGTATCAATTAGTCAAACATGCTGAAGCTGCAGAGAGTTCAGAACTCTTGGCTAGAGGCATAACTAATAGCCACATCCAAATATAAACAATTGAACACAAAATCTCTGTGATAAATGTTTGCTTTGGCTTCAGCGAAGAATTAGCTAATAGTTTATAAAACTTTGAACTCTGACCAGCCACAATACTTAAATCCAGTTCTTATTCCCCAGACTAATCATTATTCAACGAGGTCATCTGATTATATTTGTCCAGGGGCGCCGCCAGGTTTAAAAAATTGGACGCACTGTGCACACCCCTCCCATCTACCATCCACACCCGTTCTCTGTCTGCCACTCGTAGGCTAGTCATACACTGAAAATGATTTAGAGTGACTCATAAAAATACGGTAGGCCTATAACACATGCATACGATATTATATGATATTATTTATACATACTGTATGGTAAACCAAAATTACACAGTGAAATTGTCAAAAATATAGAGGCGATGCCTAATCCTTGTGTGGAATTGATTTGATGGGTGGACGCAAGTGCATCCATGCAGTGCGTCACGCTGCCGGCGCCCCTGGTCATATCTAAATCAAAAACTGTTTTTGGTAATTTTAAACGAGCTTTTCGGTTGCTGGACCTACTTTTTGGAACTCTCCCAGTGTCTGTGCGTTCTGCTCAGTCGCTTGTATCATGTGGGGCGTGGTGGCTCCAGTGTTTTAGTTGTCGGGGGGTTGGGGGGGTTGAACCCCCCAGTTCTCTTTCTAACCCCCTCAGCTAAGTAACTGAAAATACGTTGGGGGGGTTAGTTTACTACAAAAAAACTGGTGTTTGGTCTATGTGATGGTAATCTGCAAATTTTTGACCCCCCCAGTTGTTTTTGGACAACTAAAACACTGGGTGGCTCAGTGGTAAGTTCGGCGCCTTGTGACCGGAGGGTTGCAGGTTCGAATCCCACTCTAGCCGCTGCGTACGGACCTTGGGCAAGTCCTTCAGTCCACTCGCGATTGCTCGTGGCGCTTCGGCGTGAAAATTCCGACACAGTATCAATGCAGCAATGCTGTAGTCGGGAGCGCCTCTGAGTAGTAGTTGACTTCGAGAGGCGCTATAGAAATATCCGGAATAAATAAATAAAATTTCGTTCTCAACTTAAAGCTTACCTGTTTCAAACTGCTTATCAACTATGGGCTGCTTCTTTGTCTTACGGACTGATCTTCTGAATATTGACCAGTGCTGGGTAAATACTCTGTAAATGTATGTGAAATACAAGATACAATACAGAAAACGAGATAATTTTTCAAAATCCAGAAGGGGGTAAAAAAGATAGAAAGAAAGAAAGAAAAGAAAAGAACGACAGATAGATAGAAAAAACGCATGACTGCATAAATGCAGTAAACTTCAACTAGACATGTGTGAGCCTATTTGATTCATCAGTTGAACAAATCAATTAGGGCCTACTATAATTTATTCCAGTGGCAGATCGTTTCAGAGTTAAGGTGCAGACACCGTGCAGTGTAGGCTAATGAAGAATCGATCAAAGATGCTAAATTAGTTTAAGTTACTGAGTGTCGGGAAGGAGTTATCAAGTTAGCTACATTGGTTGGAGCGCACGTCCCATGCGCCTCTGAGCGTCAGGATGCCGTTCCGCGGACTTATTGGCTTCTTTCAGAGATCTGAATCTAGGTCTACACGGGAACCTCAAGTGGCATAGCATCCATGCATACGTGAAGCGGTAGTGAAGGTCCTCACCTGATAAATTCATTGAAAACTGAGCAGGGTCGATGTAGGGGCCTATAAGTGTAAATGTAGGGGCCTACACATTTTTCTACAGCGACCTATCGCTGTAGAAAAATGTGTAGGCCCCTACATTTACACTTAGGCCTACCAAGGTAAATGTGAAGGCAACACATTTTGAAGTCTTTATATGATATAGGCCTAGGCTAATGATGCTGGCTGGGTCAAAGAGAACGGAACGGATAATTTGTGGAAGAAAAACTGTTAAATTTGTTTTATAGTAAATTGCAATACTTTTCAACTTTGGTAGGGTATTCCCCTTTGGCTTCAATCTCGGGCGGATCTCTGATGGACCTCGAAGACGCGACGGGATCCAGAGACGCGGACTCTACCGAGCTGGTAGGCGGGCTTTCTGGCGACACTCTCGGCTTTGCTCCGCCCTCCACGCGTCAGGACAGTAACCTCCTACGAACGTTCTGCCGCTACTGTCAGTCACAGCCGTTCTTCTGCGGAGAGCTGCTGGAACTCTGCTACGCGCGAAACCGCCTCCGTCTTCTCAACATCTAGTGCATGAACAGCAGGCTACCAGTGTCTAAGACGGTCACGTGACAATGCTGAGGCGTTTTTAGAGCCTTGGGAAATTCGGAAAACGAAATCGAAAGAATTCCAAACAGTTTAGCAGTGTAATAATATGACACGCTATCTTAATTCTTCGACTCCCTCGCAAGCCTTCCTTTTAAAGTTTACTAACGCGTTGATTTCTTAAACTGTCGAACTACAGTTCTGAATGTGTGTGTGTGTGTGTGTGTGATTGTAAAAACCTGTCCATTATAGAAGCAAATTCACTCACCGGGACAACACGAGCACTGAGCCGTGCATGCGCTAAAGAAATCTGGGATTATTTTTAGTTGGTGTTTTAAATTTTCTATAATCTACGGCCTGGTTTGGTACGCTGGTTAAAGCCGTACGTCGAGGTATCTCTGTGACAAGACTTATAAGAGAGGCCAGTACGCATATTCAACCGTGGGTATACGCAGACTTGAGTCTGAGGCCAGTACGGTCCGTACGCGGGGACCTTAAATGGTTTTGACACCCATTCAAATGGGCAGCGGTGGTGAAGGATCTCACCCGACCAATTCATTGGAAACTGAATAACGAAGAGGACATTACTGTTATATACTCGGTCGCGGTTGAAAAAGTCTACATTTAAGCCTACTTTGACAGGTCTGCTCACATAATTATACTTTCTTCAAATTGCTTATCAACCATATTCTCTTATCTTCTGCATATTGACCTAGTAACGGCTTGGTTTTGGAGCGTCATCGCTTGATACCTTGTGCATTAGACAGAGGTGATAGAAGTTAGAAATCAATAAAGTAATAACGATCATATTGATCTCGCTCATCATCGGCTCATGCAGTAGGTCCTTCCCCACTGGACCACTGGTGATATATTGTTCCTAACCATTTAGTTCCTAATCATTGTTCCTAATAATTTCGTTCCTAATCATTGTTCCTAATCATTTCACTCCTAATCATTGTTCCTAATCATTTCGTTCCTAATCCTTACTTCTAATAATTTCGTTCCTAATCATTGTTCCTAATCATTTCACTCTTAATCATTGTTCTTATAACCATTTCGTTCCTAATCACTGGTCCTAATCATTTCGTTCCTAATCATTGTTCCTAATCATTTCACTCCTAATCATTGTTCTTAATCATTTCGTTCATAATCCTTACTTCTAATCATTGTTCCTATTCATTTCGTTCTATAATCATTGTTCCTATTCATTTCGTTCTATAATCATTGTTCCTATTCATTTCGTTCTATAATCATTGTTCCCAATCATTTCGTTCCTAATCCTTACTTCTAATAATTTCGTTCCGAATCATTTTTCCTAGTCGGTTCGTTCCTGTCAGATGAGGCCTGAGGCCTCACTCGGTAACCAGTGACGCAGGACAGAGGTGTGGCCTTTCAACTTCCTCAAAATAAATGAGTCAGACTGGCGAAATACATACTGCTGAATGAGCTAAGCGAATGACACACATGGCAATTCCCAGTCCTGGGAAACTCCAAACTATAAACACACTGAAATGGAAAGTGCAGAATGAAATATACAGACGATGTCGGTTAATAAATAATAAATTGTCCTGATTAAAAACAGATTTGTTAGTTCGTAATTCATCCGAGTTTCTAAGGCGTCACTGAAGAACAAAGCCATGTGAGATATATGAACAAAATTCATACACACACACAGGTAAGAAAGGCAATCAAGTAGGCATAGGCAGGCAGGCAGGCAGGCAGGCAGGCAGGCAGGCAGGCAGGCAGGCAGGCAGGCAGGCAGGCAGGCAGGCAGGCAGGCAGGCAGGCAGGCAGGCAGGCAGGCAGGCAGGTTCTTCGTCTTCAAAGCTAGACGCTAAAACAGAAAATCGTGACGAAGATGGCCGTGTATACAGTAAATAATTATGAGAGCAAGGATGTTACATAACAGAGACAGATCTGGTTTTTCAAGTTTGAGAGAGAAGAAGACATACTGGGCGAGTGTAATTTGCACGAGGGGAAGGGAGGTACTTACTCTTACCTCATCCCATTATAGATTTCGACCTTTGATGAAGGGTTCACTTGAAGATCATATGGCATCGGTCGATGGCCTGTGATTTAGACCTGATTAGTGATTAGTATTATGATAACGACATGATCGACATCGTCGAAGTTAATAGATCAGATTAGATTAGTGGATATTGGTCTGTATAATCATAGGCGTAATTTGTGGGGGGTACGAGGGATACCCGTACCCCCCACTTTTTAGACTCGGGCTACCGTACCCCCCACTTTTTAAACAATGTCAATCAATATTTTATTATTGCGCCTTCCCAGAGAAGATCTTCATGCGAAAAACGAAAGTGGAAAGAAATTGGTACCCCCACTTTTTAGACCAAAGTTACGCCTCTGTGTATAATTAGATTAGGTCCTACATTATGTCACGTTAGATCCAATATCGCCCACTGAAAAGTTACTTTCTCCACACATAACCATCCTATCCCATCTAAGCTGGTGCAAACAGCAAACACCTGCATCTCCATAAGCCTATAGCCCTATTCACTGAAAGTGAGCTTCGAGCGTAGTACTAACATAATTCGCCTTGATGTTTGTCCGTTAAGTTCAGTAGGGGACGTACGTCCACTTCGGCCCTCTCCTCCGCCACTGCTAAAACTTATATAGCGCCACCACAAAGGCATCTATTCAAAGGCTCTTCCCATCTCTGATTCGTTTATGTTTTGTTAATGTTTTGTTTATGTTTGGTTAATGTTTGGTTTTAATTTTGGTTTATGTTTTGTTATTGTTTTGTTTATGTTTGGTTTTAATTTTGGTTTATGTTTTGTTTTATGTTTTGTTTATGTTTGGTTTTCATTTTAGTTTATATTTTGTTTCATGTTTTGTTAATGGTTTGTTTATGTTTGGTTTTAATTGTGGTTTATGTTTTGTTTTATGTTTTGTTTATGTTTGGTTTTAATTTTGGTTTATGTTTTGTTAATGTTTTGTTTATGTTTGGTTTTAATTTTGGTTTATGTTTTGTTTTATGTTTTGTTTATGTTTGGTTTTAATTTTGGTTTATGTTTTGTTAATGTTTTGTTTATGTTTGTGTCAGCCTTATAAACCGACAACGAGCCACACAAAAGTTATGACTGATTTAATACTATGAAATACGAATTTTATATACAGGATACATACACAGGCATGCACATACAGCTCTTTTGATTGGCTAAAGCCGTATGCCCTATACTAATTATACTTGTCCTATCCTAACAAAGTCTTTATGTAGATATACTGTCATTATACTATACAAGCATATACATAATTACATATAAACCACGCCTACCCACTCTAGAGCCTAACACAACACCTACCCACAATTAATGCATATGACATACCTCTTATCCTTCTTTTTCAAGTTTGCAAATCATATAAATTTGCAAACTTGAATACAATGCAATTATCAACACAAAATAATTCAAAACACATAAACACACAAAAACACAAAGATTATACACTACATATGTTTTCCCTGGATCCATATGTACATTACATTACATTTCTTGCTCCTAATCTAAAGTCTAGAAAGGCAGTCCGCTACCACGTTCAATTTTCCCTTCTTGTATTTAAGTTCTTAATCAAAAGCTTGTAGCGCCAATCCCAAGCGTATTAGCTTGGCTGATTTTGACATCGTCGTGCTTAAATAGGTCAGTGGATTATGATCCGTGTATGCCATTATGTGGGAGCCCAGAATTATGTCCCTAAATTTGGACAACGCCCAAACAACGGCATATGCTTCTTGCCCATTTTTTGGCTAGCAGTCAATTTCTGACTGATAAAATAATCTGGCCTGTTATACGGTCGGCACTAAAAGTCTTTCAATCTACATGACTCCACTATCTATTTTACTGCGCAGGATTGTCATAACAGAGAGCATACAATCGCTCTCTGAACATCAAATTCAATGTTTATCTTAAGGCAACACCCAAAAACTACTCCTTCACACACTGGCTTCCAGCCACGATGATATCTAATAGCACTACAAGTCTACAACCTAATAACTTGTTGGCCACCAATACACATGATTCGAACTGTTGTACCTCTTTACGCATGCACATTTTTTTATACTAATAAAAAGAAACAATGCTAATAATAAACACGAATAGCTCTGACTGTCTGGATCACAACTAAATCTTTATCTGTCATGAGTTATCCCCAAATAGTCCATTTCAGAAACATACTGATGTAGCTGGGCAGGATTTACCAACACCTGCCTCACATGCTATCACAATACAAATTTACTGGTTGACCTAACTGCAATATTTCAAGTACAATATTATGGCACAAACAATGTTTTAATTCATCAAATGCTTTCTGATGATCTTCTGTCCAGCACACACTTCCAGGCGTTTTCTTTCCAGTTTTATCAGTTAATGGTTTCGCAATTTGGCAAAGTCTGTTATGAATTGTCTGTAATAGCTAAACAAACCCATCAAACGTCTCAATTATGTCTTACTCGATGGTCTAATAATCTCTGTCATTGTCTTCAGTTTGCCAGGGTCCATTTTCTTATGACCCTAACCAATCACGTGTCCAATAAACACTGCAATCAAACACTGAAATGACATTAGCTTAACCAACTTTCATACGAATTTCATCAACAATAGACATCGGATATTGACATTCAATTGTTAAACTATTGACATATCGATCATCACAAGCCAATCGAAGCGAACCATCCTTTTTCTTTACTGTCACCCATGGCGCAGTCATAGGACTGGTCGACGGTTCGATTCCCATGAAAATCAGATCTTCGATCTGTTTCTCGACTGCAGATCGATAAATCAGTGGTACACGGTACGCAGAAAACTCTTTCGATACACAGTCAGAGCACAGTTTAACCTCATGTTCTACTACAATACACAAACCAGTTTTGTCAGAAAAACGATCAGAATATTTATGAAAAACATTCAACAATTGTTTCTGTTGTATAACAGTCAAATGATCAATTTGTTTATGACCCATTTGCAACGGCTTAGTTTCGGTTTCAGTTTTCACTGGAATTTCATGTATCTTTCCACACGCTTCATTTTCGTCCACAACATGGCCACATGATAATACTCTTGTTACAAATCTGCATATTTTATTGGCATGCACAACCCTTCTACTACCATCGCCCATGTCAACCAAATATGAGCCCTTTGTTCTTTCCTGCAAACTGTTGCAAGGACCATACCATCTAGACAGTAATTTGTTAGATGAGGTGGGGAACAACAAAACAATAATTGTGTCTCCCAGTTCAAACGATTTCTTTTTGTCATGTTTATCGTACTGATGGGTAGGCCTATATTGTTTTTGATTCAACTGAGTATGTATGTTAACTTTTTTCAAAGCTTTAATTTGGCACGCAGCGGCGGATTTACACCAGTCCTTTATCTCATTTCTCATCGACGGCCAAATAAAAGACAAACATATCCGCTCACGGGTATTTTGTTGGGCAAAATGCTCTCCCAAAACTGATGCATGTGCCAAGTTCTTTATCTGCGTTCGCCTTTCCTCTGGTACAGCCAACTGAAATACGATTTGCCCTGAGATAATCGCTCGTTTATATAACAGACCATTACACAAACAAAATTCAGAATTGCCTTCACACGCCTTATCAAACCATTTCCTCAATGACACATCTTCCTGTTGTTGCTTGCCAAATAAAACGGAATCTGATAAACCTACAGGCTGTTGTAGTTGTTGCTGTGATGATGTTAATTGTTGTTGTAATGATAATGCACTATTATCTACACCACTTCCAGCTTTCTCTGTGTCAAACAGACTACCCAAATCTAAATCTGTTGTATCAGATTTCTCCAAATCATCTGCCTCTTCACTTTGGCTTACTTCTTTACTCATCTCTTGTTCAGCTTTTCTCTTTTGTGTTCTCGTCATTACATCTGTGCGTCCAAAATAGGAATTTGTGGCAATTGTTTTAAATCTGCAATGACCTCCGGGTGAAGAAGAAAGTTTTCTTGTCCCGTCATGTTTTCAACAACTGCACATATGATTGGCATAAAAGGTCCAATATTTAACCACTCGCCATTATCATTGATTTCATTATTCGCCATTCTCAATTCAAGCTTGACCAATTTAGCAGAAATCGGCTGGCCAGCAGCACATTGAATGCTTACTCTTCCCATTTCTTCCACAGGCACACCTTTTATTACCTCCTGACTTAGCACGGGAATTTCTGTCCCAGAATCAATCAGGCAATTTATCCGTCTATTCTCACTTCCATTCTGTCTGCCACATGCTGTAAAATCGCTTTTTTTAGAACCACATCAGGCTTAGGGCAATTAAAATTTTCTTCCTTCATTCTTTCATTCTCTGCCCTGCTTGTCTTTCTTTCATTCTTCACCACACACTTCATTACGACCTTCGCTTCAGTCTCGGTTGATTCTACATTTTCACTTTCTGGTCTGTTAATCACCTGAATAACCGGTGTTTCCATATCTTCTAATGCACACGCCCTAGAAGAAACTTCTTTTGATTGCTTTTTCCAGCAATTCTTCAAAAGATGTGACTTATCACCACAAGCCCAGCACCTTCTCTCACTCTTTTCTGCAGTAAAACCTTTCTTCTCTTCAGGTCTTACATACTTATTCGGAAACACCTTTTCCTTAACAGACATGTCCTTCATGCCTCCATTACCTTGAACCTTGCCCTGCTGTACGTAATTCTCTTGCGGTTTTGGTGGACTGTAAAATGCTTTCGGTTGACCCAAATAACCAATTTTATTATTCACGTGGAGATCGGCCAACTCGGCGATAACATCAGATGTCAAACAATCTGTTCCCTCTTTCATTAGAACAAACTGAAGTGGTCCCGGTCCCAAGGATTCTTTCAGCCTGTCGGCCACCATTAGATCGGCCAGCTTTTCAAAGCTCTGTTTGACATCTCTGCTCCGTAAATAATAATTAAAAATGTTCTTTAATCTGGTATTAAACAGAGTAAAAGTCTCATCAGGCAATTTTTTGGCCTCAAAAAACTGTGAGCTGTATTGACGGGCAGTGAGTTTAAATTCTCGGAGAATATAATCTTTGACCCGATCATAATCATCATGGTCCTGAAAAGCCAGTCTGTTTAACACTGCTCTTGCTTTGTATGTCATTAAGGGTAAGAGCAGTTTTACCCAAAACGCCTTCTCTACTTTAAAGCTTCTGAAAGCATTTTCAACCGTTTCAAAATACAGGGGTATGTCTTCCAAATCAGCAGGCATCCTAGGTAAAACATGCTTCATTGCATCACCTAGCCTTTTCATTTTCACAATAGGCGTTTTCTCCTCCTCCTCCTTCTTTCTTAACCTTTCTTCATCACGCTCCCTCCATTTTAATCTCTCTACCTCCATCTGTTCCTGCTGCTTCTTCCAAACTGCTTCCATGTTCTCCATATGCATCTGCAATTGTTTTTTCTGAAAAGCCATCTCCTCCTTTCTCATCTGCATTTCCTCTCTTCTTAAAGCCATTTCTTCTCTTCTTTCCTCTCTCCTCATCTCCATATCCTCCATTCTCACTTTCTCCTCTCGATCTGCACTCATCCTTCTTTGCCTCTCCCCGTCCAACTCTCTACTCTCTTCTTCTACTTTTGCAAACGCTCCTTCATATTCCTCTCCTTCTTCGGCAATCCACGCCATAGCCAACTCTTCCAAAAGTGCTTCTCTGTCAAGCAACAACAATTCATCCTCTGACTTACCATACCTTACCAACGCTTGTCTGACCCTCTCGGTCGACATTTTCTTTAACTGAGCTCTTCTTTCACTCGAAAGACGCTCCATATTGACACGTTATTCAAGTACCAATAATCAGTACACAAAGCAAAATTACACACAAAAGTGATAAATGTCAAGCTATTGTGTACACAAATTCAACTTATCTTCAACCACGGTTTTCTTTTCTTCCGTTATCGTTGAAATCACCAACAGATCCGGTTGTCTCCGACTTGTTCACCGTCTGTCGATCCAGAACTTCGCCTGTCGATCCGTTGCACGGCTTGTTCTCCAATTCACGGCACCAGAAATCGTCCGCTTCAGTCACCGCGTGTACTGTTGACCTGGATACCGAACTGCTTGGCTTCGTCTGATTTCCTTGATCCCGAATCAGCTTGGCCTCCTCCGTTACACCCCAAATCACACAGAAGGCAGCGGATACGACTCAGACCTAAATATGATCAGCCCTTATCGCATCCACTAACCAACCGCTGATTTCCGTCCGAGTTCGACTTGTGGATAGGCCCACTCGACCACTCAGACACAGATAACTATTTTGTTGTAGTTATCTCTCTACGTTGATCACACACAAACAGTCTCTTCGGCACTGTTGCGTAGCCAGGGATATTCGCATCCCGCCGCTGCCACCAAAATGTCAGCCTTATAAACCGACAACGAGCCACACAAAAGTTATGACTGATTTAATACTATGAAATACGAATTTTATATACAGGATACATACACAGGCATGCACATACAGCTCTTTTGATTGGCTAAAGCCGTATGCCCTATACTAATTATACTTGTCCTATCCTAACAAAGTCTTTATGTAGATATACTGTCATTATACTATACAAGCATATACATAATTACATATAAACCACGCCTACCCACTCTAGAGCCTAACACAACACCTACCCACAATTAATGCATATGACAGTTTGGTTTTAATTCTGGTTTATGTTTTGTTTTATGTTTTGTTTATGTTTGGTTTTCATTTTAGTTTATATTTTGTTTTATGTTTTGTTAATGTTTGGTTAATGTTTGGTTTGTATTTGTTAATGTGTGTGTGTGCGTGCGTGCGTGCGTGCGTGTGTGTGTGTGTGTGTGTGTGTGTGTGTGCGTGTGTTATAGAACAGATCGTATACCATGTAAATCAGCTACAGAAACAAATCGTTCTTAGCTATTTCTTGCTGCATTCCAAAACAGAACACGATACCTGACGTCTGTGACAAGATGGCGGCGTCTTCGATAGTAAAGCAAGAACAAGAACAAGAACCGGAAGGGCATTGTTTACCCAACCAGGACAGAAGTTTGGTACCTCAACCGGAAGGAGACCACGGAGCACGCTGTGCACGATGTCGAGGGCCCTTCACACGAGGTGATCCATGGCAGGATTTCTGCTCACACCGTTTCTGTGACCCTTGCTTCGATAATCTTCGTAAACGGTAAGGCGCAGAAGTTTTCTCGAATGTAAAGGCGTTGATCTCTGTGAGGTAAAGGGGAACATGTCCCACGCAATTGTTCATATTCAGCCTGCAAGGTTTTTGCATATCTTCGTCTATATACACTGTGTCCCGATGAAGAGTAGACCCTCGGTCAAAATGTTTAGCATTTGCCTGAAATTTTAAAACAACAACACTAGCCATATTACCACCAAATCGTAACGCCGTTTGGAAATTTCCCCTTTTCAGTACAGCATCTCAAACGTTGATTAACTTGACAAACTTACCAACATTTCCAAACGGCGTTACGATTTAGTGGAAATATGGCTACTGTTGTTGTTTTTAAAATTTCAGGCAAATGCTAAAAGTTTTGACCGAGTAATGACACTTTTTCTTGGGGTCTACTTTTTATTGGGACACCGTGTATATCAGTTATAAACTGCATATTTTACTAATTAATGATCTAAGTTAATCTAAGTTAAGCGAATCTAAGTTAGCCTAATTAGCTTATTTGATAATCAGCTGAATTAATCAATTACTATATTTTTTAATTAGTTTAATTATCTTTATAAGTTAATTAATTAACTTATTTAACCAATCAACTTAATTAATCAACATCACTAACAATACCATTGCCACCAACAACACTATCATCACCATGCATGGTTTTTATCGGCACATCATCAGTGCCTACATTAGTTAATTAGCGTAATTAGCCGATTAACGGCGTTCAGTGCGAATCAATTATTTCGATTCTTTTTGATTATATCACTTCATAAATCCAGAGCTTTCATTTAGTCATATACTATACGGGTATACGGAAGTAACGGAACAAATAGTTGTTCTCTCTTACATGCACAGCTACGATGGTTTCCCATATGTGATATGTAAGTACAATGATTTCTGTTGTAGCCAATCTCTTTGTCCAGCTTGCATGAGAAAGGGCGAATCATACAAAGTTGGTTCGGGAATGGTAACTTTTTTAAATTAATACTATTTGACGAAACAATAAGCTAATCTACCTAAGCGAGCGACAACAGTGTCCGCTTGACTCCAGCCATTATTCAGCCTCTTCCTTCTCATTCTTCTAATATCTGATCGCCCTTTCCTGTGTGACAACTCTGCTTCTACTTTCTGCCGCTCTTAAGCTAAGTTGCGTCGAGTCCGAGAACTAAGCTACAAGTCAGATTTTGAATGGTCAGTATTTCTGGAGGTGTTACTTTAACTTGGGTACCCTCTTGTGGAGATGTCAATCTTAGTTTGATGCTTGGGTTTTTACACTTGCTAACAAAGGCTTGTTTACTGACTTCAGCAAATCAACTACTTCGCCCTGGAATGGAGTGGTTCCCAAGAAGAAATAGACGTAAAACCGCAATGGAGTAAGAACATCGCCCAATAAATATCATCTTCCCTGAGATACGAATCACATCTATCTCTCGAAATGACATGACTCAGAGTGACTTCGTCGATCAACACCAGCATCTTCTTTCTCCCTAAGACCATGCCGAACCTCATCCCTGGACCCTCTCTCGTCACTACTCCATTCATTTCTCAGATGCTGTGAAATATACTACCAGTAATTACTTACTGAAATCAAATGTTTGTAAAATTTAAGACCTCGATTTCTTGATTCTGTTGGACAGCACTTTCGAGACAAAGCGTATCTGCGGGTGAAGGGTCTCAAAGCAAAATGCAGCTTCGACCCACCGTGCGGATGGATGGGAGAGTTCAGCCAACTCAGCGTAGGTGGACCTTACACGTCATTACAGATAAACCACATGTAGCCTATCCGTAAGCATCGGATCAGGTTAAGGGATGATAATATTCAAGGAAATTCGATTAAAATGAGATGTTTTAACAAGCAAAAACCTGTTGATTCCTAGGAGCAGGGGCAGTTGTTTGGTTTTAATTATTACCTCCTCATTTATTCGACAGATCTAACCTGAACGAATGCTAATTTTACTCACTAGCGGTATTCCATAAATTGAAATAAAATAATACTGGTATATATATGAATGCATAAATGGATACATGCATGAATGCATGTATGTATGTATGCTTTGGCTTGTATACATGCATGTTTTTATATGTGTCTGTATGCACGTATTTGTATGTGTATGTATGTACGACACTGTACGTAATATATGTATGAGCGTGTGTATTGTTGTGTGCATGATTAAATGGGTATGTTTGTGTGTATGCATGCAAGTATACGTATTGTATGTATTTGCATGTTTATGCAGCGTCTTTAATGTTTAAAACTGAACTTTCCTACTCTGACTGTAGGAACACGAAATTTGGTGTGAGAACCGGAAGTTCTGTTGCTACAACTGCGAAGAGCGCGTCATCTGGCGACAGATGGACAGTCACGTGGCCACCGAATGCCTCCATCGCCGAGTCACCTGCCACCACTGCCAGTTCGAAACCACCTACTCCGCCATCATCGTTAGTTGATCCGTTTCATTAACAGAATTATGTTGATTGGTCTATTGATTGATTGATTGGTCTATTGATCGGTTCTTTCACATTGATTTAACTTTCACATTGATCTAAGTTTAGTTAATTGGTTCTATTGATTGATCATTGATGGTTTAGCGATTGATTGGTTACGTTGATACATCTGTTCAACTGGTTGATGGAGTTACTAGCTGATTGATCACGTGATTAATTCCATTTAAACGGTTGACATTTTAATCTGTGATAAAGACGGAATCATTGGTTGATTAACTGCCTCATTATTTGATTTACAAATGGATTCATTTGAAGGACCTAGAGACTAAGTGTCTTGCAGCAGGCACACATAGTGCATACTTATCAATTGCAGTGCTTCTGCGATGATTT
>OY744614.1:18422716-18575216 GCA_963556255.1 Allolobophora icterica | reverse complement strand
TTTAAGAGGATGAGGTCCCAGCTGGAAGACCTCAAGAAGAACCTCGAAGATCTGATGTGTACAGCTGACTCAAGGCACTCTTTGAGTCAGCTTACTGTCGATACGTTCAGAGAACAGATCGAAAGTTTTGATGCAGAATGTGAAAAACTGGAGAGTTTAAAAAAATTGGAAAATGTCCAGGGAGAGGTAGGTGCAACAACGGTTGGAGGTTTTGGAAAATTACAGACGTCAGATGCAAACGAGTTGGAAAATTTACAAAGCGAGGGATGTGGAACAACGGTTGGAGGTTCTGGAAAAGAAGATACGGAAGAGGGGAAGGGAATGGAAGCAGAATTTGTATTTGTGGAACAAGAGAAAGATAATTCAACAACGGGAGAAAGAGTAGAGCGGGAAGAGGCGAAAGAGAAATGGAAGAATCCAAGAAGAGCTACGGTAGAAACTATTGAACCTGGAAAAGTGTTGGAAATGGAAAGGGAGGGACAAAACAACGTCAATGGAGATATGGTTGAAATTGGAAGTTCTCGGGGATCGAAGGAAGCAGAGGAAAAGTTATCCACAGAATGGACCAGCATGGAAAACAATGTAAACAACGAACATGGAGATTTGGCGGCAGAAAGGAAAACGCTGTTACCAATAAATGAGGAAATAATGGAACAGAAGTCTAAGGAAAAAGTGGAACTCACGCAACAAATGGAGGAGAAGCATAAGGGGCTTGGAGCAGATGATGAAGTGTTGGAATATGATCATGGAAAAGGGAATGAAGGAAAGCCAGATAAAGGGAATCGGACCCATGAAATATATCAAATGATCACCAAAAACGATGATGAAAGTCACGCGTACTGTTGCCAGAATGTTCCTGAGAAAGAATCGTGTACAAACCGAAATGATTCGTGTTATGGATCGAGGTATCTTTCCGGAAAGCCAAGCAAACATGATCCAATCAACGATCAAACTAACATCATAGTCTCAAATGAAAGCACGGAACCAGCGTCTCATGAAACGAAGAGAAAGAAGAAGAAGAACAAGAAGAAAAGCGTCGACCAAGATGGCGAAGTGAATAACAAAATGATCGATTCGAAAATCGAACAGAATATGTTTCATTCCGGAGAAGTTTGCTGTTCCAAGATGAGGGCCTGTCAGGAGAAAGACGATGTCCTGGAAAAAGCAATGGAAGTGTTAATGAGAGAGATGGAGAGACAGACGAATACAAATGGTCTATTGTTGAAACTGATGCACAACCTCGAGGGACGCGTTAACGCCATCGAAGAAAGACAGAATCCCCTATAGCCATTGCTGACGGTCACTGAAACTGCAACAGATATGGCTACACTAGATGTCTTAAATACCCGGTGATTTAGTTTAATAAGTGTGCATGTTTGTGGGTGTGCATGCGTATGCGTGTATTTATGTTTCCAGGTATTTGTATGCATGTGTGAATGGATGCATGAATGTTTGTATCTGTATAGGCTTCGAATGAGTGAATGTATATGAATGTGTGTAAGCATGCATGCATATGCTTTGTGTACATTGTGTATGTAAGTACGAATCTGTATTATGTATGCTGTAAGAAAATCGTATGTATGCATCAATGCATATCGGTATGTAGGCCTACGTACGTATACGTATGAACATGTATTTGTGCATGTGTGCATATGCTTGCACGTATGAATGTATGTATTTATTTGTTATGTGTAGATATGGATGATGTATGCATATGCACAAAGATGTATGCACTAAAGGTTGATTGTGTACACATTATATAAACATTCCGCTGACTGTCTGAATTGAACAATTAATTACGTGATTAATTTAAATTAGAAAGCAGCAAATCGTTCTTTCCTCGTGCATGATAATTTTTCTATATCCACAATATTATATATATACTAGCTGTAACCCGTGAAAAATCACGGTATATAAAAAACAATTATTATTGCAGTGATAACAATAACGTCATATTATAGGCCTATAGCCGTCGTCAAGTCAACCGTCGCCAAGGCGGCAGTATAGTGACGTCACAATAGTGTTTGTTACGGGACGGACAGACAGACAGGCAGACAGACGTACAACGGTTATTATGTTGTTTAATAACGGTTATATATATATATATATATATATATATATATATATATATATACTAGCTGTAACCCGTGAAAAATCACGGTATGTAAATTTAGTTTAGAAACTTTAATGGGCTTCAGAGTAAAAATGTAAAACATACGTAAGCTAAATTGTTATCATTGCAATAATTGTTTGGCCGGCGTCAGGTAAGGAAGGAGGGAGGGCCTACCCTTGGAGAGAGACAGACAGACAAACAGACAGACAGACAAACAGACAGACAGACAGAGACAGAGAGAGACCCGTGTAGATCTCTCTGCTAGTCCTCGGCTGGACCCGTCTACCTATCTGACCTGCCGAGCGTAGTAGCATGGCAGCGGGGAGCTGGCGGGGGCGGCCATCACCCGCTTTAGCCTATTGCCCAGTTACGCGACGGACATTGGAAATTATGTACTTCAAAAGAAAAAGGTCGTCTGTCGACGCTCGTCGATTCGAAGGTCGCCATGGCAACCTATTGTTCCTAATTTCTCTGACAATTTCTACGTAGACAAATTCTCAACAAGACTGCCAAGTCCGAGCCAGGACTTTGATCACGCGTAACGCAATGGCACAGCCAAGTGATGCCAAGAATTTAAAGACTGAAAAAGGAAAACATGAATTGCAAGTTGCAGCCTTTGATCCAAAACAACGTATTATGTTCACTGGACAAACAGTTGAGGTGACACCAACCAATGGCAGTTTTCCGATTACATCTGGGGATGCTGAGGGCGCTGGAGCGGCCACTGTGGGTAGTTATGATGCTCAGGGAGGTCAAATTATAAAAGTATCAAACAGCAGCAGTGAAACTGGTTATGATTCTTACAGAAACAACAATTGCGTCTGCTGACGTCATTCTGTCGCTTGGTGATGCTTGAACAAACTTCCACCGATGTGACTTTTGTTATAGGCTACCACAGTACCGGTGTAAATAATTACACAGTATGTCGACTCCCGGCCGATGCAGCAGTCAGAATGTGTGACCGACCGCCATTTTGAATATAAGCTTTTACACGTCGATACACCAGAACCCATAAAATCTTTTTTTTTAAACGTTATAACAATATTGAGGACTACACGCCGATACACCGGAATCCATCACATAAAATATTTTTCAAACGTTACAACAACATCGAGGACTTCATTAGAATTAACAATATTATTTTTAACGTTAATTTCAGCTTAGATCTATAATTCAAAAGCTCAGTTTCAAAATGGCGTCACCCCAAAACTAGTCAACAGTTAGCAATGCGAGTCGACGTACTGTGTAATTATTTATACTGTGAGACTACCGTAATGTGCCTCATTACAGACTAGAATTGAGTTAGAGCAACAAGATTCAGCCAAGTTTGAGAGATGTTGATTATTTGCCGTTTCACTCAAATCGAGTCTATCAGCGAATGTTGCCGGATAAGAAATGCGTTTCTCGTAACTGGATAACTGTACAAGTTGAGGGACGTCAAATTCGTGGAATCATCTATTATGTATGCCTCGCTTTTGCAAACATTTATTCCGTGTTCACTACTGAAGTACTCGCATGTTTATCAGAGAATTTCTTAACATAATGCTGCAGTTACCGCGTTTCTAAGCCTGAATACTTCGATATTCCTCAGGACCTGTTCTTTTCGCAACTGTTTCTCGGTAGAAATGCTCAGCCCAGTCCGCCCCTGTTCCAGTGGCGTAACTTCATATTCTGGGCCCCCCTGCAAGATTTTCAAAATGGGCCCCCCTCCATACAGCCGATGACAATCTGATAGACAATTTTATGTTTCAAATTATCGACTCACTTTTGAGGCATACATTTTAATGATTTTAATTTATGATATTTTATTTTATTATTAATTTGTAATCTTATGCCACAACTAAAAATTGTTTTCGATTTGCATTAAAATTGATTAAATGTTATAAATGAAATGTTACTGAATATTGTTTTATTCAATGTTACGAAATCATAAATCAAGAACAGTTTTGTATCTATCTGTAGTTCACTGACTTCACTGCCTCTGGTATCCTCCTGAGGCTCCTGCTCATTTTCTTCATTACGTACATTTGCAACAGATTGTGTTTCTTCCTTTTTAGTCTGTGCCGGTAACAAGAATGAGTCAATTTTACATCGTTTTTTAAGTTCGTTTTGTAAATCCTTCTTTTTCCGTCGTTTAGCTGCTCCACTTAGAGGCTTGCTAGCCATCATTAGTACAATTTTTTATTTTTAAATCTTAAATTTTGTATTGTAAATTGTAATCCGATCTAATCTATTTAAACAAACTTTTTAAATAAATATCAACAACGATGGCCGACGGAAACTTGGCAATGAGACTAATGACGTCAGCATAAATCAAAGACGAAAAGTGAAACTAATTGAGTGAATTAACTGCAAATTTCAGCGTCATCTGGCGATTATAGTTTGCCTTCGAGTCACTGTTCACTAGCTTAAATCAAAGCCTAGAAAAATATGCGCCGACCGCGCATCAATAGTAATATTCCACATCATCTGCCTGCCTGCATGATTTATTGATTTTACAAGGCTAAGGAGTTTACAAGGAGTTTCGGTTTCCGGCTTTCTGCTGTGCATTTATTAATTAAAATAGTTCATTTTTTCAGGTTTGAAAATGGGCCCCTTTTACCTGGGCCCCCCCGCAGTTGCGGGCCCTGCGGGCCCATAGTTACGCTACTGCCCTGTTCTGTTAATCCCTGAATTAAAGTGTGTCTGCAATTTAATTTATTCAATACCGAGGACATCGTTACGAGTCAGCTTACAGCTTGGAAAACAAAACTGTTGACCATGGCATTTCGTTCCTGTCAAGCTTTTTCCAGTCTGTAGGCCTACCTTGCTTATCAGTACTCACTCACTCTGTGTTTTTCACAAGTGTCCTGTGAACGGGCCTTTAGGAAGCTTAAGATCATCAAGACACGGCTAAGCGCCACGTTCGGAAGTCACAAACTAGAGACGTTAATGCTGATAATTATGTTCCGAAAAAGATGTTCTTGACTCCATCAGTAGGAGGATCTCATCTATGTCACGGCCATAGATTCACAAGTCTTTGCTAAGATGCTGCTGTTATAGATTCATTTTATAATTTGCTGTATACCGACTCGCTACCGAGCAACGAATCGTTGAACACTATTCAGTGCAGTTCAACGGTCGACGCACGTAACTGTTGAGTACTTGTTTTCGTAACATAAGTAACAGTGTCACTGTGATACAACCGACTTATACGCCCCCAATCACCCACGCGCGTGCGGCCCTTCAAGCCCAAGGGACTGTTTCTCGGTAGAAATTTTCAGCCCAGTCGGCGTTTATTGCAAGTCTTTCCAATGTTGACTTTAATTCTAGATGCGGGTTTGAGACCTGATCTATATGTTAAAGGTTATTCGTGCTTCTTGGATTGCAATTGTGGACATAATTATCAGACCTCACTGAAAGACTCAGGCGCAGCATAATGTGATTCTATGTATACTCGTGCGCGTAGGCCTAGAAGCCAGCCCTGATGATTGTGTCTGTGGAAACTGTTTCCATGGAAATGGTGTCCGTGGAAACGCTTTAGTCTGCTCGGTATGTAGCTGAACGCTTCCATGGATATCATCTTCCCAATCAAGCACTGGAGGCAGATCCTTAAATGTATTAAAAAAATCACATATTGCGGAATTCGACCAGTGCCCGGATTAAGAAGACCTTTGTTATTAAGTCACGTTGTTTAGTCTGGCGACATCTACCGGGCACGACAGTCTCTTCTAAAGCCGCGAGGATCTTCTTCATGCGTCACGACCAGATTGCGAAAGTTGAAAATTGATCGGCGTCTCGACTTTATTAGCTCATGATTTCATTTCGTGCAAAACGAGGCTTGTTTTTTCCTCCCGGGATACCAGGATCCCCCATTCGCCTCCAAGTAGCATTGAACGCAAAAGACGAAGAAGAGGAAGAGGAAGAAGAGAAGATGCTGCTGCTGCTGCTGCTGATAATGATGACGATGAAGAAACGAAGCATACAAACAGCCATGAGTGTGAAGTGTTAGCGACTTCATTTTTCTTAGCCTCCGCTTACGATGGCGGATTGTCAGTTCTCTCCCTCGTCGTCCGATCTTCCCACTGACAGTGTACGGTCAGTGTACTCATTGTAGCTGAGTTGGTTATAGGGACAGCAAGTGGAGCCGAATCTCGAAACAAATTTCTGCCCTAGTCGGGAATTGAACCCCCGACTTCTCAATTGACATTTTAGCACTCTAACCACTAGACTTCACAATGCGCTAGAATCACGGATTTTGACCGTTCCAACTAAGTAATTTTTCTCAGTAAAAGTGTCTGAACGCTCAGAGATTGAATATCAATTACGAAACTATTGCCATGCTACTGTAGCCTACAGTTATTACTGCTGACAGTCTATGGTTACTTATCTCAATCTGTGCAGCGCCAAATATATTGTCCATTTCGTCAACTAATATACCATGAAATGCGTTATAATTATATCTGGTTGAAAAGGATACTTTCATATATGGGCGTCAAAAACCTGCATCGGCCTGGAGCCTTGAGGTGTCCTAATTTCAAAGGTTAACGCCTGAAAAAGCTCTCTCTGTCCTCGTTTTCGGTGCAAATTGTTAAAAAATATCTAGAGTCAAAATAGACTAAACTCGGCAAATCCAGTGACTTCTAATCGAATGACTTCTGTAGCGCAGTTGTATTAATAGCCCAGACATTGGTCGATGGTCGCCGAGAGTGTAATTGCAATCGAATTTAATCACAATTCACTGGAGAAACCCAGCAGATCAGAGAAATCAGAAACGAGGCTATACGTCGTTGGCAGTGTTGGGTAAACTCAGACAAGAAATGAATTAAATCAAAACTCAACTCATGCACCTCAAAATGAGTTAAAACTCAAACTCAACTCATCCTAAGTGAAATGAGTTAACTCAAACTCAGTTGTTAAATGAGTTAAATCATCAACTCACACGTCTCATACTAGCACGTTCTAATCGAACGTTGTACAAATACACAGTTACCAGGAAATGGTATCATCACAATATACAAAATATGCAGTGCTTAAACACTGTCCGCCCGCCGCTGCTGGCCGTGTTTACGACCCTCACTGTGTATACGCTGTTGCTAACTTGCTGTACATGTAGATTTACTTTTAGGCTACTTGCTGCCATGGGCCCTTCTGACCGCCGGGGTCCTTGTGCATTGCACAAACTGCACAATACATTGCTATGCCACTGCATGGTTGTTGTAATTATGAGCGATTGTCTCGTGGTAATAAAAAGATTACTTAAACGGCTTCACAAATATGTTACGTGAATTCCTTCTTCTAAAAAAACACAGCCTGATACCAATGTCATCCTTTTAAGAACAATACTTTACGAGAAACCACTGAAATAAGGAAATGTGAAATGTCTATGCCACACAGCGTCACACAAGAGTTTTATAACCTCAAGAAACAAAACCTATTTTGTAGGCAATACATTTTCAGGAAAACTCGCTAAAGGAATTCGAGCATCTCTTCCTGTTTGAAAGTTATGCATTGAAAAGCGATATGGGGGTAAAATTTCCACACACGTTGCTGCATGAAGGGTGTACGAATATTGAAAAGGCTTTGGGGGACTACTAAGTCATATCTAGCTGTAACTTTGCAAGTTTTATCATTATAGCTAAACGAAACGTTGGTGAGGTTGGCCATTGGTATATTACAACTTTTGATTTTTTGAGACACGCTAATATATACATGTATCTCTATGTATGTATTCATATATGCATATATGCATTAAAGTATTATGTATGCATGTGTGTGTGTGTGTATGTATGTATGTATGTATGTATGTAGGGTGAACTAATACAAAGTCGGACACCTTTTGTTCTGACCGACGCCACACCATAATGGAAAGTCATATATACATGATGTAAAGTTTATTATATAGCCTATCATCTCACTCAACTAATCGAATCAGTTAAACCTGGCCAATTTCATTTAAACTCGGACAGGAGTGTGGCAAGTACAGTGAGCTGACTAAATTTGACTTTTTGACTTTTCAGTTATAGATGGACACTTTGTTTGGTAAACTTGGACAATAATGTGCTAGCATGTCCTTATTATGTTAAAGTTAGACAATCAGGCTATGCTAAACTGAAAGATTTTCATCAAGTTATGTAAAAAATGTAATGGCAAAATAAAACTGAACAATAAAATAACTTAAATAAATCCAATCAAACACCCTCATGCCTACCTACATCTATTACAAAGATTGAACCTAGGGAACTACTAAGTGAAACCCACTTTCATCACAATTCCAAATATGAGAAGGAATATCCTTAATGCCTAGTCTGTCAAGTAACTCAGAATAGTCATAAACCATTTAGAAACAATGACTTTATTCATACCGGAGGCACACACACAAACAAACAATGCTTCAGATGTGCGCACACTTAAGTCAGGGTGTCGTTGCATGAAACCACGAAACCAGTAATAGCCTGCCCACTGTTTATGACTTGAAAAACCAATCAGTTAGGCAGGGGCGGCGCTACACCAGGGCGAGCCAGGGCACATGCCCTGGTAAAAAGCCTCTGCCCTGGTCGTTGCCCTGCCAGAATTTTTGCCCTGCCTATGATTTATTCGGGGCATAAATCGCCCTCTGCACTGGCTACTTGTATGACTGCCCTGGCTTTGCCCTGGTTACAAACGTTGTCTGGCGCCGCCATTGCAGTTAGGCTATCATTCCTTAGTGCAAACTGCTAAGCCAGTGACCGACCTTCCTGTTTGCCTAATGGGAAACCAGCTGATGACGTTAGACTAATTCGTATCAGTTTCACAATTTCTTCCTCAACACTTTCTGAAAGAACTGTCTTCCAACCAGAAGAATGTTTGAACCCTTTAACTTTGCCTTTAATTCTGTCACACAAAGTTGACTTTGGGATTCCCCACGTTCTTGATAATGTTCTTATTCCCGTTTTTTGTCTCTAAATTCTTCTATGGTTAATTTCATTTTTTTCTTCACTCCACCTGTTCAACTGCTATGGCCTTCCTGTTTTCACATGCAATTGGATAATGGTTTTTTTATTTGTCAGATGGCGTTTTCAGTGACTTCAGATTTTTTCGTTTTGCATGTATTTCAAAAATTTAGAATCCTAGCCATGGTTTATTACTAATTCCATAGGGTAGCTGTCGTGAAAAAATATGAATCATTAGCGTGGACCTCATTTTGACAAAGTCGGACACACATCAGCTGGGTTTAACAATTTTGTCCGACTTTGAAATAAGCCTATTTGGCAAAGTTAGACATCAAACAGCTCCAGTTTCAACTTACTTAAATACGTTTATTTAACGACGCCGTCATATCAAAGATGATTGACGTCATTTCTCCAGTTTCAACCGCGAGATTAGTTCAATATCGCTCAAACCAGTTACGCAAAACAGGTGTCATACTGTAATCTATATAATAAAAATTTAAACTCGTCCTCTTCAGCAATTAAAATTATCATACACCCTTAGCAGTGAATGAAGGATTTCACTATGTCAACCTTTAAAATTCTCAAAATTCGACATACATCAAAAACGGGTCAATTTCTTAAAATTTTGGAAACAATCTTTTGAAGTTTATTAAGTTTCATTCACTAGATGGACCCTCTGTGAATATAATTTATTATACTGCTGCCAGTAGATCGAAGTCTCGTCTGCGTGACAGGCTGGTACAATTTTTGTCCGAGATTGCCTGATGTCCGACTTTATATGAGTTCACCCTATGTATGTATGTATGTATGTATGTATGTATGTATGTATGTATGTATGTATGTATGTATGTATGTATGTATGTATGTATGTATGTATGTATGTATGTATGTATGTATGTATGTATGTATGTATGTATGTATGTATGTATGTATGTATGTACACAGACCCTTAACACAGCGCCATTTGAATACCTCTAAAAAACGTTCTCGTGCGTTGCTGGCCTATGATATTATGTCGTTGCCTGCACAGAATTTGACGGCGTCTTAATGACCGTCAGATGTCGCTAAAGACGACAAAGATTAAAATCTCTTCGGACGAAATAATACAGACACGTGTTCACCAAACGACGCGCAACATTCCGGGCACAGATAAAGACCTCTACTGTCACTTAAGTCTCTGTTCGCCTGGCCTAGGTCTAATTTCTATGCAACACGGTGCTTCTGCTCCACACTAAAGCTGTCAGATGTTGCGGACTCCGGGTCGGCCGGATATAGTTAATTGGAGATAAAGCGATCGAGGAACACGTAGTATCGTTTTCGGCGCGGACATACCGCCCGGACGGGACGCCCCTAAATCAAACTCCCCGAACGGTTGGCGCGCGCACCTGGTCATTAGCATGACGCGTGGGCAGTGTAGTGGTCAAACGTTTGGTCATTCGCTGTACATCGTTCCGGCATTGATATGTGCCTTCCCCGAGGGAGTCGCCTCTAACACCTGGGTTGGACGGGCCATAGACAAGGGCGGATATAGGACGGGGAGAGGGCAGTCCTGCAATGCAACCATCTGATTTAGCAGACTGCGCCATTCAGCTGCCCCTCAAACTGGTTTAGGAGGGGTTAGACATACCCACACAATCTGTAAAGTAGAAAGAAAATTAAGTTGGATTAAAGGATAAAGTTTTCTGATCAGTAAAAATTTGGTTAAAGGAAAATGTGGTAATAGTAACATTCGGTAAAATTAAATTTGGTAATGGTAAAACGCTGGTTAATTAGTTAAAGGTAAATTCGGTAAAAGTAATATTTGGTAATTTGGTTAAGATCAAATTTGGCAACGGTAAAATCTAACTGGTAATGGTAAAATTTGATAATTTATTAAATTTGGTAATGGATTAATTGCCGCTACCGTGGTAATGGTAAATTTAGTCCCCTTTTGGTGTGCATCTTTGGTAATGGTGTAATTTGTCCCCTTTGATGGTAGTAAAGTATGTCTCCTTGGTAATTGTAAAATATGTCGCCTATTGGTAATGGTAAATATTTCCCTTGGTAATGGTAACATATACATGTCCCCTTTGCCAGAGGCGTAACTTTGGTCTAGAAAGTGAGGGAGGTACCAAAATTCGCATTGTTTCAGCTTCGCGACTTTTAAATAATTATAACGGCATCGTTTGTATTGCAAGCATAATAATAACTATAGGCTTTACGATGATGATGATGATGATGATGATGATGATGATGATGATGATGATGATGATGATGATGATGATGATGATGATGATGATGATGATGATGATGATGCTGATGCTGATGATGATGATGATGATGATGATGATAATAATAGCGAAAAAATAATAATAACAATGAGAGTGATGATGGTGGTGATCACGCTGTTGGTAATGTTAGTAATGATAATGATGATGATGATGATGATGATGATGATGATGATGATGATGATGATGATGATGATGATGATGATGATGATGATGATGCTGATGCTGATGATGATGATGATGATGATGATAATAATAGCGAAAAAATAATAATAACAATGAGAGTGATGATGGTGGTGATCACGCTGTTGGTAATGCTCGGCAATTGTTTTGAATCTTGAGGGCTTCATCAGATAAAATAATAATGGGTAGAAACAATGGTTATGAAAAGTGGGGGAGTCCGGTACCCTCCAGTCCAAAAAGCGGGGGTACGGAGTACCCCTCGTACACCCAGGAAATTACTCCTATGCCCTTTCTTAATGTAACATGTGTACGCTTTGGTAATGGTAGAATATATCGCCTATGGTAGGGGTAAGATTTGTCGGCTTTTGTAATGGTAACATTTGTCCCCTTTGGTGGTGGTAAATATGTCCTCTTTGATAATGGTAAAATTTATCCTCTTTGGTAATGGTAAAATTTGTCCTCTTTGGTATTGGTGAAACTTGTCTGTCTTGGTAATGATAAACTTTGTCCGCGTTTGGTAACGGTAGAATCTGTCTCATTTGGTAATGAAATTTTTTCACATTTTCTCATCCGGTATACAGTGTTAGAATTTGTCCCCTTTTAGTAATGGTAAAATATGTCGCCTTGTCTCTTTTGGTAATGGTAAAATATGTCTCTTTTGGAAATGGTAAAATATGTCTCTTTTGGTAATGGTAAAATATGTCTCTTTTGGTAATGGTAAAATATGTCTCTTTTGGTAATGGTAAAATATGTCTCTTTTGGTAATGGTAAGATTGTAAGGCTGTTGTAATGTCCCTCCTGAACCTCTGGATCGGCCGATGGTCGTCGTTCCCAGAGATAATTCGGTCGGATCGATGTCTCTGAGTCTCGTCTCTCCTTGGAGGCGGAATCTCGAACGTGACCAACGAGATCTCCCCGGATCTCGTGAGATCTCGCTTTATCGACGCGCATGCGTCGTGCTCGAGATTTGCTATTTCGGGCAAATGCGATTACTGCGCCGGGCGGCGAGGAACAGGTACTTAAAGAAGAGCGAGGAGTGGCAGAGAGGCAGCTCTGCGCAGTCATCTCTTTCTTGACGACAAGGGCGATGAAGACATTCTGAGACGAATTTTCTGCCATCGATACTTCAGAAAAAGTTGCCTTTGAGGTTTATCTGAAATCTTCTTCTTAAGGATAAAACTGTTGCTCGAGTCGTCGGTTGGTTAGACTTTGGTATGCCTCTGAAGTAGGACTTAAGTCGTGTTTCAGTCAGAAGTTACCTTTAAAGTGTAACTCGAATTGCATGTAAGTAAGAGCTTAACTTTGAAGCCTGAATTGAGTCATCTTTGAGTAAGAGCTACTTTTTTAATTGTAATTTATTGGGAATGTCTTTTAGTAAGACGTTACCTTTAAATCGTAACTGGAATTGCATGTAAGTAGGATGTTACGTTCGAATTGTGACTTGAATTGCATATAAATAGGAGGTTACTTTTGAACAGTGTGATTCTCGTTAACGATAGCGGTAACGAAAAATGTTCGTTAACGAAAATAAAATGATTTCGTTAACGATGACTATTACTGTAACTAAAAAATCATTAACTATAACTATAACGAAAATTCATAGTTATTTTCGTTACATGAAGCTGAACCTTTCGAAGCTCTAAGCAAATTGTGTAACGCCTTTAATATCAGTGTGATTCCCGTTAACGATAACGGTAGCGCAAATGTTTTCGTTAACGAAAATAAAAATGATATCGTTAACGATAACCATATCTGTAACTAAGAAACACTAGTTATTACTGTAACTAAAACTAAAATGAAAAACCATGAACTATAACTGTAACTGTAACTAATATAAAATCTGTAAGGAGAATCACACTGCCTTTGAATCGTGACTCGAGTCATCTTTTAGTAAGAAGTTACCTTTGAAGTGTAACTGGAATTGTCTTTTAATAAGAAGTTGCCTTTGAAAATGTCTCTAGAATTCACAGATTATGATTACGATTGAGCCGACAATGGACTTACTCTGCTCTATGATCTCTCGGTTGGGAATCTCAAACGGAACACATTGAAAATCTTCTGCTTATTTTTCCAGTGAAAGCATGACAGTGACGATGCTGCCTCAGGTTCCGTTGTTGGCTGCCCTTCTCCTCATCGCCTGTCCAAGACTTACCAACGGATTGCGGTTCAATGACGTCATCGACAAAGACTTTAGCAACATGGCCAGACTTCGCCTGTCGGACTTTTCTCAGATCGATCAATCCATCAGGAATAACCCAGGTTAATGTTATTGATTGATTGATTGATTGACTGATTGATTAATTGATTTATTAATCTTAGCAGTACCTTTACTCTTTACATTACCCTTACGCAGTCTTGTTGTCCTCGAGACCAAGGTCTTGGTCTCGAGTGCACTCGAGTTCGTTTTTAAAAGTCTTGGTCTTGGTCTTGGTCTTGAGGTTCAAGGTCTTGGTCTTGGTCTTGGTCTTGAGGTTCAAGGTCTTGGTCTTGGTCTTGGTCTTGAGGTTCAAGGTCTTGGTCTCGCAAGACCAAGACCAAGACCGGCTGTTAATATGAATAGTCATTTAACAGAACTCAAGAATTCTGTATCAAGCCTGCTTGCATCATACGACCAATATCTATGGATGGATACAAGTCATGTTGGTCAGGAAAACCCATTGGCAGCAGCAACAGTTATTCTGTATCAGACGGTATGATAAACCATGGGAAGATTTCAAAAGGATTCACTATCTGTACATTTACATCCAGTGCTTGAAAAGCAATTCTGTGTGTGTCAGCGACTTCAGCACCTGTAGAACGTATTTTTTCACATGGTGGAATTTTTATGAGGCCCACCAGGCACGTCTTGGTCAGAAAATTCTGAGCGAATTGGTTTTTATAAAATACAAAAGGCATTTGGCATAAGAGTTTGCATGAAGGACTTTTGAATACAAATTCGGATTTCTCTGCAGTTTGCATTTAAAGTTAATTTGCTTGAATAAAATAAAAGACTCATGTTTTCATTAAAATAGCGAATATTCCGACTTTACAATTTTTAGAAGTCTTGACCTGATTTCGATTTTTTTGGTCTTGGTCTTGGTCTTGAGGTTCAAGGTCTTGGTCTTGGTCTTGGTCTCGAGGTTCAAGGTCTTGGTCTTGGTCTTGGTCTTGAGGTTCAAGGTCTTGGTCTTGGTCTTGGTCTTGAAGTTTAAGGTCTTGACAACAAGACTGCCCTTACTATTACCATCCTGCTTACCCTTGTTCTTTCTATTATCCTAACTGTTACTCTTAACCGTACTATTATCTTTGCCCTGTATACTCTTTACATTACCCTTAACTGTAACTCTCATTGCTTTAGGTTTACTTGTATTCTGGTGTAACTAACAGAGGCGGAAAGCAAGCTTTGCTAGAGCGCCTCTGGTAAGTCTACCCTGGATTGGAGCCCGATAGCGCATTGGATAACATCTGGCGTAGAGTGCGAGAGGTACAGAGATCGAGTGCCATAGGCGGACATGCTTTGTAGGCTGCAATTTGCGCCGTGTATTGCAGGCTGTCTGTTCTGTTGGTAGTTAAGGTTTATCGCATAACATGTACTTGTACAGCGCAGTGCGTTTGCAGGCGCTTAATTAAAGAATAAATATTATTATTATTATTACATAAATTCCCAATTACAGTTAAAATTCGAATGGTTTCGCAGATTTCGTTCGAGCGCTCTTAGAGGCGATTCGCCTGAAGGATGCTTACGGCACCAACCCAGCCTCTGAAGCTGCAGCTGCTGCAGCCGTCGTTCAGAGAGGATATGACGACATTCGCCAGGAGGATGGAGAAATGATGCCAGACGACGCTTCCTCCTCATCGTCATCAGCATCCTCATCCTCCGCCTTAAGGACGCCCGAGGACAGAAGAACAGGACCTTCCGGTTATACATCCGTTCACTCGTTCATTCATTCGGTCATTCGTTCAATCATTCGTTCATTCATTCGTTCATTCGTTCTTGCGTGAATGATTGAATGGTGAATGATTGATTGGTTGATCCAATGACTGTTTGATTAAATGATTGTTCAGTGAATGAATTGATTCAATTATTGAGTGAATGAATGAATACGTAATTAATTAACTACTTCGTCATTTGTTTACTCATCAATTAATTTAATGCATTCCCTCAGTCATTAATATTCAGTATGTAAGAAAGTAAGAAGATAGGTTAGTAAGTAAGTTAGAAAAGAGTGAAGGAAACAAGGAAAGAAGACGATCAATCAGAAGATAGTAAATCGTTATTGAACATTGTCATGACCATCACTTTGCTGTAATCGATGACGACAGAAAATGACGATAAAGCTCATTACAGATTTTATTTTAGTTAGTGGCGTAGTTCAAGAGAAGACATCCAGGTGTAATGTATTGTTTTGTATTCGAATATTTATAAAGCGCTTCTAGCGCGAGGGCCATTCAGAAGCGCTCCCAGTGTGAGACACCCCGAGAAAAAAATCAAGTTTTAAGAAAGATAAAAGAGGAAGAGACGTTACCTGAGAGAATAGTAGCACAAACGAGCGGAGGAAGCTCATTCCAAAGAGCAGAGCCAATGGAGGCAAAAGACCTAGATTGAGCCAGAGAAGTCCTGACCAGGGGAACGAGGAGGTCAAAACGGTCAGATGAACGAAGAGGACGAAGAGAAGCAGCAGAGTGAGGGCGATGAATTAAGTCACATAAATATTTTGGAGCGAAACCAAGTTGAGCCTTAGAGACAAGGATGAGGGCTTTAATTTGGATGCGGGCAGAAAGCGGGAGCCAGTGGAGTTCTTCTGCCATAAAGGCGGTGATATGGGAGAATCGAGGAAGACGGGCAATTAATCTAGCAGCCGCATTGAGAACGGACTGAAGAGGAGCAAGATCTGCTGAATAACTCCCATAACTCTGACGCGATCTGCTGAAACTGCCTGTAACTGCTGTCTAAATCCACGTGTTTCACCATTCACGTCTGAATTTTCGTTAGTGTTATTTTCGTTATACATATAGTCATAGTTAATGATTTTTTTAGATAGAGAGGTATAAGTCTTGGTTATCGCTAACGAAATCATTTTATTTTCGTTAACGAACATTTTCGTTACCGTTATCGTTAACGAGAATCAAACTGCGACAAAGACAATTACGACAAAGACAATAACGATAAAGACAATGACGACAAAAGCAATGACGACAAAGACAATGACGACTAAAACAATTACGACAAAGAGGATAACGACAAAGATGATGACGACAAAGACCACGACGACAAAGACAAGGACGACTAAAACAATAACGACAAAGACAATGACGATAAAAACAATTACGACAAAGACGATAACGACAAAGACAACAACGAAAAAGACGATGAGGATAAAAACAATGACGACTAAAACATTGCCGACAAAATCAATGACGACAAAGGCGATGACGACATGCGTTATTGTCGTCATCATCGTCATCGTCTGAGTCGTAATCTCCTCCATCATCATCATTATTGTCAGTGTCGTCGTCGCAGTCATAGTCGTGTTGATTATATGTTTATCATCGGATGCGGAGTGTTCCTGCCTCAGCAGACGACGATAGAATGTTTCCTGCACTGACATCGAGAACTCGATGCTAGATAGGACTTGACGCCACGAATTAGGACCTAATGCAAAGACGTAATTCACTCCAGGGCAGCAGTTTTGTTCTCTCTACTAAAATCTCCGTCACTGAGTAGGCTGAATAGTTCCATCGAAACTAGAGTGTATATCTACGGGTCGGATAGCGCCCTCTATTGTTTCATCTATACGAGACCCTATATGCACCATAAATATTAATTGAAATCTATCTTTCGGTGTATACATGGACGCATGCGCGCATCTATGTTTCGGATTACGACTTGATTTTGGTGAGCCATCGGTTGATGATTTAGCTCCTATGCCTCATTCTCTTAGGTCTTCTGGCAACTGGGCTTCTAGCTTCACTTCGTATGCATCTCCGGATTATCCCTCTGACTTGACGCAGCGCATGGAAATGAGCTGTGGTGCTTGAACTTAGCTTTTGAGTAGCGTCTTAGAAATGTTGCATTAGAAGCTGGCTCGACAGAAGTTACTAATTAATTGTAATAAGGTAACAAACTGACGTCTTCTTTCGTTTGCAGTGCAACTAAACTACAATACATATACGAATAGGATACCAGTCTACCAGTTTTGTTTTGAGTGAACGCCTATGAATAAACTTGTTCCCGCGAGCTTTATGCTTAGTATTATAATAACTATTATTATTATCAAAGGTTTTAGTTAATAAAGGACTGGATCACTTAGTAAATGTAATTTTAGTTATATCAACATGCCCTTTTAAATCTTCGGAATATAATAATAACAACGACAAAGACAACAACACCAAAAAACAATAATAATAATAATAATAATAATAATAATAATAATAATAATAATAATTATTATTATTATTATTATTATAATTATTATTATAATTATGATTATAATTATGATGATGATGATGATGAGGACGACGACGATGATGATAGTGTTGTAGCTATGGCTTGAGATTATGCGCATAGGTCATAGGGGTAAATCCGCCCTTCCCCCATTCATGTCAGCGTCTGGATCCGCCGGTGGTTAATATGTTGTCTCAACCAGACACCACCTCCCTCCCCTGCAGACATAGAGACGGTATAGTTTCAGCAGCATAATCCAGTTATGCTTCATTTTGCGCATTTCTTTTCGACGCCCGAAGCATATAATAGGCCTTTACGTTTGATTACATTAGCTCGTGTGTAGTACTCAGAAGACTTTTACTTTCTCTGCCTTTGTCCTTGTTTTTTGCCCGTCCGTCCGTCCGTCCGTCCGTCCGTCTCTCTCTCTCTCTCTCTCTCTCTCTCTCTCTCTCTCTCTCTCTCTCTCTCTCTCTCTCTCTCTCTCTCTCTCTCTCTCTCTCTCTCTCTCTCTCTCTCTCTCTCTCTCTCTCTCTCTCTCTCATACATTATTATTATTACTATTATATATAATATTATACATAAAATAGGTAGTCCTACATAAAATCATACTTATTTCACGTAAAGGAGACAACGATAAGAACTTACTAAAGTTTATTTAGGCCTATGTAGGCCTACTGTAATTTTGGGATTTTGGAGCACGTACTGAGATTACTGCTGCACGAAATATCTTTGTTCCACTGTTTCAGTTGTCGCGTCTCATTGGTACTGGTCTGTGTTATCATAACAAAAATAACGCATCCGCTGTCATTTTTGTGTGGTGTCGTGCCAGTCCCTAGTTTGGTTAAAGGTGGAGGGCGAAGCTGATCATCTTTCTTATGACACATTGTTTTTAAACAGAAACGTCTACCATTGCTATTAGTTAAAAAATAATAAGGTTGGGCAAGGTCGACGTTAAAGGTCCTGGCGGCCACAAGTTAAACACTTGATTAATTTGATGTTGTCCTGAGACAACTTCAAAAGTTGTTAGCCCGGTATTACATATTTATCAACTGCATTTTTTAATTGAAGAATTAGGTACTTAAAAATTAACAGGTGAAGTAAGTTCGACGTCAACGGTCCAGGCAGCCATAAAATTTCGTTAAAAACTGGATCATATAACACTATAATGATAGCCTATATAAAATATATATACACATTCTTCTTCTTCTTTTTCTCTCTTCCGTCAGGTGTGTGCCGACGATGAGTTTTTATAAGATGGCTCCATTTCTTCCTGTCTCTGATAATATCCAGGGCACGTTCTCATGTCCATGTCTTGTTCTTTAAGATCTTTTTATCACATTTTCTATTCATGTCTTTGTTTGTCTTCCTAGACTTCGTCACAGTATAAATAATTACACAGTACCGTACGTCGACTCCCGTTGCTAACTGTTGACTAGTTTTTCTGGTGACGCCATTTTGAAAGTGAGATTTTGAATCATAGATTTAAGCTGAAATTAATGTTAAAAATAATATTGTTAATTCTAATGAAGTCCTCAATATTGTTGTAACGTTTAAAAAATATTCTAAGTGATGGATTCCGGTGTATCGGCGTGTCCTCAATGTTGTTGTAACGTTTAACAAATATTTGATGTGATTGTTTCCGGTGTATCGGCGTATAAACGTTCCCTTTCAAAATGGCGGTCGGTCACACATTCTGACTGCTGCAGAGACCGGGACTGCCCGGGAGTCGACGTACTGTGTAATTATTTATACTGTGACTCCGTGTTCCCTCTACGTGGCAATGTAATTCCCTTGCTGGTAATCTCTTGGGGTCATGGGCGTCCGGAGGGGGCCCTGGATTTTGCAAATATTCTATAAAAATAAAATCTTTTGATTATTATGATTATCCCACCACGATTTTCAATGCGAAGAAACAATTATTTAGGTAAAGTCCTTGATCATCATTTATTTTTAATTTTTTGTCTATGCAAATTTTTTCTATGCAAAAGCGTCATTTTCCACCCCAAAAACCTGTATCCCTCCTAAAAAAAATTTACGCCCCCCTAAAAACATTCCTGCGGACTCCCATGCTTGGCGTCCATTCTTGTTACATGCCCAAACCATGTTAGTCTTCTTTTCTGATCTTGTCTTCAAGTGTTTCTCTCTGTCCTAACTCCTTTCGGATTACCTCGTTTCGAATTCTGTCTCGTCTGGTCCTCCCTGATAATCTTCTTAGCCATCCCATTTCCGCCAATAGAATCCTTCTTTCGTCCTCCTTCCGTAAGCACCAACACTCAGATCCATACATCAGTACTGGAAAATGACACATGTCTTGTACAGTTTTGTTTTTGTTCTTGTTGATATGCTGCTCGTCTTCCACATCCTACTCAATCTGCCAAACATCGCTGCCGCTAAGCCAATCCTGCGCTGTATGTCCTTTGTACATTGGCCATCTTCCGTTATTAATCCTCCCAGGTACACAAACTCTGTGACTTGCTCCAGCTCCTCTCCATCCAGTCTCACTTTCAGCTCTTTATGTTGTTTTCCGATAGTCATTGTCTTCGTTTTTCTGAGTCCAAACCTTCCACTAGACCACTACTGTCCTGTATCCTGTCTGTCAATTCCTGCAGTTGGTATTGCGACTCTGCAGTCAAGCCAATGTCATCAGCAAAGTGCAGATTGTTAAGTAATATTGTCCATATATAGTGTCACCCCAGATTCAACAGAATTCAGAGCACAGCTCATCATGGCCTCCAGAAGTAGGTTAAACAGGTCTGGCGACAGGCCGCATCCTTGCCTTAAGCTATATACTGTGATGATGATGATGATGATGATGATATTCGTTTTATTTGATTCACCAGATGACAAACCGCACCTTGGCTTACAGAAAAATGAGTCAATAAGATAAGATAAGAAAGAGATTTAACTAAAGTAATTAGAATGTTAAGTTTACATTTGTTGTTGGCTTAGATGGTTTAAATGCTTATATAAAGCCCTTAAACCACTCTGCTAGTTCTCCATCCACTCTGACTGCACTCACTGACTTGCTGTAGCATCACCAACTCCTCTGGAATTCCATAGTTCATTAGTACCTGCCACAGTCCCTGTTGCCATATACTATTGAATGCTTGTTTAAAATCTATGAAATTGCTGTACAAAGTTCGATTTTTTTTCGAAGTACTTTTCCGATAGTTGTCGAGCAACGAAGAGTTGATCTATTGTGCCTCTTCCTGCTCTGAATCCCCCCTGTTCTTCAGTAACCACCTCCTCGACATATTATTTCCTCAGACGTTGTTGCAGTATCCGTGTGTATACTTTCCTTAGCAGACTAATTCCTCGATAATTGCTGCATTCCTTCTTGTCACTTTTCTGATGTATTTGGACGATCATAGCCTTCCCCCAATCAGCTGGACACTTCTTTTCCTGATAGATTTTGTTGCATAGCGCGTGTAACATTTCTACTGAACATTCTTCTCCGACTTGTATCATTTCTGCTGTAATATTATCCTCTCCTGGTGCCTTCCTCTTCTTCAATCTCCCTATAGCTTCCTCCGTCTCCTCTCTCAGGGCGTTCTCCGTGTTTTCATGGCAATTACTTGCTGGAAGTTCATAGTCCATACAACACTGATTCCTTGCATGGATACAGATCCTCATAATACTGCTTCTACCTGTTTTTAATATCCACTATGTTGTCCAATGGCTTTCCATTTTTGTCTTTTACTGTCGGTGTACTGTCTGGAAAAGTTTTTGAGGATTTTGGTTCCTTGCAATATTCTCCACCTCAGCGGATCTTTCCTCCAGCCAGGGGCGTCTACACCATAGAAACCTTGGAGCAAATGCTCCACCCAAGAAATAGGGGGGGGGGAGATCTGTCAGTGTGTGTGCCACCATTTTAGGGGGGAAGGAGCAGGAAGGGGGAAGAAGAGAGGGAAAATGGACGTTGCTCCAATGACTTAGGGGGGATAGACGCCCCTGCCTCCAGCCATTGCTCCTTGCATTGCTTCGCTTTCTTTTTGATTTTTCTTGTTATCTTGTTGTACGTCTTTTTTTCTATTTTCTTCGCTGTGTGTTTCTACTGCCTTTATCTGTCTTCGCTGATCACTCAGCTCCAGTACCTCCTGTGATATCCACGGCGCCCTTCTCTGTTTTTTCCTGAAACCCAATATATTCTGTGCTATCTCTTTGTAGTTGTTCCTAATTTTCCTCTACTGTACTCGTGTTCTTTGTGTCTACCTGCCTCCATTTTTCATATAGTAGGCCTAAGGAGCTGTACTGCTGTCTAAACATTCCCTCATTGAGTCTTGCTACAAGCCTTCCAAGTCCTACCTGCGCCTCATCGTGGTCGAAGGATGAACAGCCAAGTAGGAGAATGCCTGGGACAGTGGTGAAGGCTTCGGCCAAAGTGGACAGGCTCACCAGGAACTCTGACAACAGCTGGCCAACGAAGGAGGCAGGCGTTGGAAGGACACCTGAAGGCAAATGAGGCCTATTGCTTGGCCCACCGGCTTCCTTACCCAACCAGGAGAGAGGAGTGGTCACCACCTGGCACAGGACCAAGAAATTTTTACATAATGAGCACACTTATAAAGAATAATAGCCTACTACATTAACACACCGTGAAAACGCATAGTATTGACGCTCTATTATATTCGTCAGCAGTGTTTGACATTTCGTATATACATAGCTGTTAATGTCGGCGTCAATCATGCCATGGAGGCCACAAGATAAACTAAGAGAAGCACGGGAGATCAGAAACCTGTTACCTTTTCCAGCGCCTATCAGTCTGCATACAGTGCTTTAATGCCGTCGCCTTTTGGGGGAACCTTCGAGCAGCCTGATTTTGTCGAGTGATTGACCGTTCCAGACATCCACGGCACAGACTTCGGACATGTAGTTTCACATAACTACTTCGGGTGCAGAAAAAAAACTAAGAATGTTTGCTTCTTTATTCTGTTAATCAACAGGTTCTACAAATAATAACAGACGAAAGCATCGTCATTGTTGTGCAACTTATGCTGTCATTGTTTTACCATTGTTTGTTCTTGCCGCTCTTGCATTATCGTTGTATTATGAAACTTGTAGTGTAAGTATAGGCCTATTGCATTCAAACGCGAATCAGAAACTTTACAAAAAGGGGCCAGACAGCGTGGCAAGTAAGGGCGACATCACTTAAACGAACTTTTTAGTTATAATCTGAATTTCTGATTACGCTATCAAAGCTGACGAGCAGTGATAAAATTCTATAGCGCAATTATTTTATTGCTCAGTTTGAGCGCGCTAACATCTGAGTGGGCAACATTTGCTGTTACCAGCTGAGAAGGGTTATTTAGATTCGTGCCCCAAATAATGTGATCATGGCCATTTTGGTGTCTCTGGAGTCTGGATGCACCCTTTATTGTCTTTCTAGTGATTTATTGTCATATCGCATTTAGTTGTAATTTGTTTGTTGTCATTTTCTTTATTACTGTTTCCTTTCGTTGCTGTTATTCTTTTTTACTTGTTCTATTGTTATCGTTCTGTTGCTGGTGTCCTATGCTATTTAGTAGTGTATTGTCATTGTTCTTATTGTGTTATCATTCTATTGTTATCATTCTATTGTTATCATCACTATTGCTAATCTTACCCGTTCTTCTTACTTTCACCTGAGACGGCTTAGAGCAATCCGACGCTCTGTCTCCTCCTCCGTTTTTACCACTATCATCCACGCCTTTATCTGCTCCAGAATTGACTACTGTAATTCTCTTTTGATTGGGCTGCCAAAAGTCCGTCTTTCCCCTCCAGACTGTTTTAAATGCTGCGGCCGGATTAGGCCTAATAGCCCGACTTCCTCGCTGCCATGGTCTCATATTTCCTCTTTCATGTTCGATCATCTTCATTGGCTTCCCCTTACTGCTCGGATTCAGCTTAAGGTTATCACCTTAGTCCTTCGGTCCTGTACAGGCTTAGCACCCAAGTACCTCTGTGACATTGTTCGTCTGCCAGTTTCAGCTACTTCCCTCCATCCATTGCGATCGCTTAATCGCCATGATCTTCTTGTACCACGAGCCAAGACCACTACGGCCAAAAGTCGAGCCTTTTCTTGCATTGGTCCTGCTCTATGGAATCAACTCCCTCCAGTGACACGTGCCTCTTTATTATCTGGTGGCCCAAGTGCCTCGTTCCGCTGTCTTAAAACCTCTTTCTATTCACTGGGTCTTTCGCACTGGGAGCGCCTCTGATTAGCGAATACTGTGAGAGGCGCTTTATAAATGTTTAGCTACAATACAATACAATCACACTGCTGTAATTAAATTGTCATTGTTCGATTTTAGTTATGCTATTGTTATTATTCTGGTGTTATTATTCTATTATTGCATGTCACACTGTAATCTATTGCTGTTTCACTGTTATTATTCCATTGTTGTTTTCTTTTCGATCTATTGTTATTGTTGTATTTTGTATTAATTGCAGCCAAATCCCGACGGGGTGACGTGTCCGTATCTCAGTTGGCCGAACTTCTAAACACCCTCAAATCGCGGGGTACAGAGGAGGGTGGTCTACCGCCTCTCCAAAGCCTACGCTTCGGATAAAGACACCTGCAGTCACCAGATTGCAGCAGCAACAGCGGAGAACTGAACTATAAGACGTCATTTTCCAGAAATTTCTTCCATCTCGTTTGGAAAATAAAAATCAAATCAAATCAAATCAAATAGAAGAGAAGAGAAGCTCAGTAGAGCCTCGCCGAGTAATTTGTCACATAGGCAAGGCAAGGCAAGGAAGAGAATTCATGGCAAGGAAGGCGACCACGAGGTAAAGGTGAGGTAGGTAAGGTATGCCCTAGGTAGGTAAGGCCTAAGCAAGGTAGGGCTTAGGTAGGTAAGGTATATCCTAGGTAGAGCCTAGGTAGGCAAGGCCTAGGTAAGGTAGGGCAGTTAGGTAAGGTATGCCCTAGGTCTGTAAGGCCTAGGTAATGTAGGGCCTAAGTAGGCAAGGTATGCCCTAAGTAGGGCCTAGGTTGGTAATGCCTAGGTAAGGTAGGGTCTAGGTAAGTAAGGTAGGGCATAGGTAGGTAAGATAGAGCCTTGGCTGTACCTGTATGCATGCCAAGTCCATCTAAATTGTTAGATTTCTGTAGTGCCAGCATGTGCTATCAAGGCTGCTTTAATGGTCACCACTAGTACAGTATAGGAGTTGGGGATCATTTGTAAAGGACGATGGCAACAAATAACCTACCTTGGACCCTTTTCTCCCCCATTTTGGCACTATCCTCCCCATTCCATTTGAGGGCACTGGCACAACAACGGAGTATTAACGCATAGATTTAGGCTATTCTGTGATCTTGCAGGGCTAACTGTTCTACGGGGTGGGGTGTGTTGATAATGCCACATCCAGGGACCAGATCGAACGCAGTACCGAGTGTGCTATCTGAAAACGATGTTCAAGACATGAGCTATACTCTATGTATCAAATCCATACACTGGGCACAAACTGTAAACGACCTTACGGTTTTGACGCCGCTGATCGTTTTTCACTGAATTTATCAAGTGAGATCCTTCACCACCTCGGCTCGTTTGAATGGGTGCCTCGACATTTACGGTCCATATATATACTGACCGTGCACAAAACCACCCCAACCCCGTTCGCATTTGTAAGTAAGTAAGTAAGTATATCCTTTATTAATCCAACTGCTAACCGCATTTTGGTTTACACATGTATATCACGTCCAGGTTAAAGTACTAAGGCCTATATTCCGGTGAAAATCATCCTAATTATGAAAGATTTACGAGCTAGACTGTCAGCAGTCGGGAGAACCCGATTATGAACACGGGGTCGCAAAGTATAACCCGTGTGCTTAACAGGAGGTAATAGCACATGAAGCACATGTGTAGGACATGTAAGGACGGTCGTGAAAAGTTTAGAATCATTGGGTGAACAAAACCCTGCTATCATGCCGACATGACACCCATATAGGACCCATATTCCCACATGGGACCCGTATAGAGCCCATGAGGGTCCCATCTAATGCACATGGAAATACCGGCAGGGAACCTCCCCCTCTTCGTAGGCGTCTTTTCTGAACGATTCCACAATGACTCTTTATACCACCAAATAAAGCCGGAATCACAACGAATTTTCAGTATTGGAAAATCATTACTGAGCTTCCCATTCAAAAGAACTTGTTTCCTTAATTCCACGTGTTTTAACACAGCAATACCATTTCCTATGATCTAAATACAATGTGCATTGTTTCCAAGTGCAAAACTCACAAAACTAAATGAAGCAAAGTTTATAAACCTCAACCAATCTGCTAATACCACACAAGTCATACATACTATCCACAAAGCATGGACACAGTGAACAGATTTCTGATGCTAACAATGAACCATAGTCAAAAGACAATCCGCAGTCAATGGGGATCATCACAAGTTTTAAAATTCTCAACAAACAAGAATAGTTTCTCGATATGGGTGTGATACATGCATTTGACGCATTATGGTACATTATCAAAACTCACAATTTGTACTACTGTACATGTAAAATCCGAAATTTGTGAGAAAGACACCAAAGCCACGTCACAGAGATCAGCTTAACCAACCACGCTATATAAAAATCAAGTCCACATGATATCTGCGAGAGTGTTTGGATCTGCCTTTTCTAATGCTAATACTAACACAATCTAATAGCTTTGCTCATGTACAATGGCAATGGTAGTGGAAATCTAACAATTATAAAGCGTCACTTCAAGAAAGAAGTTCAAAGAACTCATCAGTGGCGCTTCAGACCCGAACCAGTGAAATTATTGTCAAATAATACAGACATCAGGTGCTTGCGAAACTGTGGAAGGGACAAAATTAGGAGCTCGAGCCACAGCTCTTGAGAAAAGGCGATTCCAGTTGGAATCTATTTATGTACACATATTTGTCTAGATGCTACATGCAGTGCCTCAAGTCCCTTAGAAAGCACTGCTTATGCTACCCTAAATGGGGTGAACTCATTCATAACAGGTCACATAACATGCCCCACCAATGAATTAAGAAGTTAATAAAGTATTGGCTTAAATTTTTGTAACAGTGTATTTAAGTCCAATTCTATATCTATATTTAGAACAAGTGCATCATATTCTGACTGCAGAAACAAAACGCAAGAAGTGGCACAAAATTTAAACTCTATGATTAACAGAATCAGGGAATTAATGTCCACCTCCATCAGCTGATCCAAAACGCAACATATCAGTCCCATTGGACACTGCTGAGGACACATTTTCAAAGGGCAATTTTTGTAGAGAGTAGAAGAGGAGAAGACATTGTACAATGCAACAGGAGAATTTATCACAGGTTACAGTATATTTGCCAGTGAAGTATTTTTCACAAGGGGCAGACATTTCTCGTAAAACGTTTTAAAGTCATTTCTTGAACGACGTCGACTGGAAAGGATCGTCATCGCGCTTCTTGTACGCTTCAATGAACTCTGGACCGAGAAGCTGAAGGTCCTTGTCATCCCGAATGACGCCCTGACATGAAACGCAACCAATGACACAACATGTACACAGCAAACAACTTGGAAGATTAAATGTTTATTCGTTTATTTATTTATTGCATTTTTTATGCAGGTCGGTGAATCTAAATCTGTGCTGCAAGACAAGAGAGATCATTGCATAGAATCCACTCTGCAGACTCAGACTTGCACCTGTTGGATTGCAGAGGCATAACAAAATACAGCCTGGGTAGCTAGTCTAGTTTGATTGGGTACCCGACTACCCTTCACTTGGTCATTTGATAACAAAAGATTTGTCCACAGGGGCCACAAATGAGTCATTACAATGAATAAGGCCTAATTCAAAGATAATTAGGCACCTCTTTAGGCAGCTTGATTGGGTGATAATGACGAAGTTATCATGATAAAGACGTCATGATATCATGCAGCCTACCAAAACTATATAGCATTAATTTCTGTTGATTCCTAGTGACTAAAGTGGTTGTTATTCTACATGTATATGCTTTGCTGATTGGTAACTGTCGGCTGCAACCAAATGTATGTACCTTCAACTCCATGCCTTCCAAAGCGCAGACAACGATTGTAGAGCCGCATTATTAAGCCGTTAGCTCATGGCTAATACACCAATCTCCTTAAACTAATTATTGAGCTTCCTAGGCTAGGTTTTGGACCTTTAGAAGTAATATGCAATCGCAGCCAAGCCATCGCCCTTTGGGAGGGTACACGGGCCTGCAAATACCTTTTGACAGGTGTGTATAGTCACATGGTTCAATCCAAAATGACACCTTGGTCTAACCTAAACCAATGGCTCTACAGCGACATTCCATTACCATAACGTCCTAGATATCTGCCAATGGTTGCTTCGAGTGAAACTGCAACCTAAAATCAAAATCCAGTGGAGAGGATTAAAAGGTCAAAATCCGACGAATCAGAGAAGCCAGATGTGGAATAACCTACTTACAAAACATCAACCTTATGTAGTGGCTGAAGGTAGGTACCTGACTAGACCTGAAATATGCTACCTAAGAAATCGCAGTGCTATATTAGCAGAAGATAATACCTTGGGTAGGTATCCAAGTAGATGTGGAGCATGTTCCCGGAGAAGCTTGGCTCTTTCTTCTTCAACAATCTTCCTCTGGAATTCGGCCATGCGCTCCTGTTCCTTGAGCAACTCAAGCTCGCGAGCCTACAACGACAATCAGTAAAGGAACATCCAAGACCCAACCAGATAAAACTGAAAAGCAAATAATAAACTCTAATTCCTCATCACAGGTCTGCAATTGTGAAACAAGACCTAACCTCTCAGGTAAAACCCAAGTTTTACCTGAATATTTCCCAAACATTAAGTTACCCAGAGATTTAAGCAACCAAAGATTAAGCTAACCAAATATTAAGCTATACAACCATTAAGCTACCCAAACATTAACCTAACCAAACATTAAACTACCCAAACGTTAATTAAGCTACCCAAACATTACGCATTGTGATCCTGAATGCTCAAGATTTCTTAAACACCATAGTCTGTCTCCCAATCTCTACAACTTCTTTGATCTTTGATTCCAGACTTCTTCAATCTTAACTACTTCCAAACTTCTTCAACCTTGACTGGTTCCAGACTTCTTCGATTCTGACTGGTTCCAGATTTCTTCAATCTCGGCTGGTTCCAGATTTCTTCAGTCTTGACTGGTTGCACACAGCTGTGACTATAGAAAGTGGTTTTACATAATGCAACAAACTGCTATTACAGTACTTACCAGATAGGATTACATTAGATTTGAGATGTGTAATGTCTATGGAGCAGTAAAAACTCACCCTCTGCTTGCCCAACTGGTCTCGACGCTCTTCCAGGAGCCGCTCTACTGCCCTCTGGTGTTCAAGTTGCTTCATTCGACGTTTCTGTGCGTTCATGTATTCGATGCGATCATCCTCGGCAAACTTTGCCAACATCTGTCGAGAATAAAAAACTATTTTTACAAAAATCCAACAGAGAGAGACATTTTTCCAATCTCAACAAAAAACTACATGACGATGACAATGACAACAACAATGATGACACAGCTGATGTTGATGATGACTATGATGAAGAATATTCATTCCTTCAGATGCGATGAATGAACAAATTCAAAACTGAATGAACGAATGAATAAACAAATGAATAAAGAAATGAATTAACAAATGAATAAAGAAATGAATTAACAAATGAATAAACAAATGAATTAACAAATGAATAAACAAATGAATTAACAAATGAATAAACAAATAAATTAACAAATGAATAAACAAATGATCTAACACTTGAACATCCACTCTTCATCTTCCTCATTTTTTCTCTCATCAGCTTTTTGATGATATTAGGGTGCTACAAAAATGTTCCAAATGAATGAATGAACGAATGAATGAATGAATGAACAAATGAATGACCTGATATTTGAATTTCTTCTCCTCCTCTTCCTCCTGCTTCCTCTTCAGCTCCCTGTACTCCATCATTTGCTCCTGAACCTGCTGGAGTTCCTCACGCTGACGAAGGCGCTTCCGTTCGACCTCCTGCTCACGATAGCGCTCCTTCTCCTCCTGCTCCTCCTGAGCCAACTCCTGCCTCACCAGCTCCATCTCCTCCATGAACTGACGATCGGCTGCAATCTTCTCAGCCAACTACAACAATACCATCATTATTATTATCATTATTAATATTTATTATCATTTACTATCACAAGTATTTATTAGTATTATCAATATTATTATCATTATAGTATTTATTATTATTAGTATTAGCATTAGGGGAGGGGGGATAGAGTAATGGTAACACTCATGGCCAGGAGAGCAGCAGGAGAGCAGCAGTACGCGGTTCGATTCCCACAACCCTCCTCAGGCGGGCGCCTTGCATGGCTGCCATAACGTAAAATATTGATAATTGTACTGCCATGTCTCAATGTAATCTTACTGCATTTGTCGGTTTGAATTAATAAAGAAAAGATTATTATTATTATTATTATTAGTGTTATTAGCATTACTAGTGATATTATCAGTATTATTATCATCATCATCATTACTATTAATATTATTACTAATTATTATTCTGCATTTCTTACGCATTATTATCTAACAACTAAGCATCAATTAATCGATGGCACTTAGCAACAGTGAGTGAAGTACTTCCTTAAGGACTCTACAAAGTAATCATCTCAGTAAACGAGGCTTAAACCTGTACTCTCCGCGTTATAAGGCGAGCGCGCGAAGCCGCCGCTGCCGCCACCACCACCATCATCATCAACAGCATCATCACTGAAATAGTGTGAGATGCAACTAACCTCTCTCTGAACTTTCTCTCGTGCTTGTCCCTGTTCTTTCTTGACGGCTTTTCGTTCTTCATCACGAAGAACCTGTTCCTTGGCGTACTCTTCGATGCGCTTGGCTTCCTCTCGTAGCCTCGCGTTCTCACGTTCTTTGAACTCTTGCCTAAGGAACTGTTCTTCTTCGAGATATTTCCTCTGCAGTTCTCGTTTCTCACGTTCTCGCTCGCGTTCTCTGGTGAATTAAAGCAAATTTTTTCAGTGACACTGAACAAGCAATACTGTTGATCAGATAAATCTACACAGAAATGCGAATCTGAGGTACGGTTAGTCAGTCGCTATATATTGTCGGTCAACTTCATAATCTTCATCATCATCATGTTACCATCATCACCACACCACTGCCATTATAATTACTATTATTAAAAGAAATCGAACACATGCACGGTCACAACAAGAAATAGCCATCATCATAACGTCATCACATCGTCGTCTACATCATGATCATTGTCACATGACCATTCTAGAAAATGGAACACAATAATGTCTTGTAAGAAACTCAGAGAAATACAAAATAACAGCAGACAGGACACTTCTACTCACATCACATGATCGTCATCATCATCATCATGATCATCATCATCGTCATCAATTTTACACTTCATCATCATATTACAGAAACTGCCCTACTTCTCGTCTTCTTCGTAAATCTTTCGCACAATTTCGTCAACAAGCAATTTGTCTTTGAGATGTTCCTCATATTCCTGCTGCTTCTGCACCTCTTTAATCTTTAGAAACAAAAACAGGTAATATCACAGATATACAACTGAACGAAACAAAGTGGTCAGATTGTATACAAAACAGGTACATAAAAAATTATCCAAGTATTTAAAAAGGCATAAAAAATTACCAGGTATACACAGTGCTTAAAGTGGTTTCGTTGAGCAGTGGGAACTCTAAAGAAGAGTTTTATTGGAACGCATGCGTGAGCAATGAGAACACAAGTGAAGAATTTCGAGAGCAGTGGGAACACCGTTCCCACCATTCCCACTCCACTTTAAACCCTGGGTATACAAAAAGGAACTGGCGATAAAAAATGAAACAGGTAACTAAATACGAAAACAGGTTTATATAACATATATGAAACTGTTATGTAAAAAGAAAGAGGAATAAAGCAGAGTCTTCCTTAGAGGGATCCCAAAAAGAGGTATACCGAGTTTTTGCGATTACAGTCAAAGTGACCATCGACTGATGTCTTTGGGTATTGTAATTGTAATTAGTAACTTCTATCATGCCAGGACTAATGCACAAGGCATCAAACGATGTCACAATAATATCAAGCTGTAATGAAGTCAATGCCCAGAAGATCAGTCTGTAAGACAAACAGGGAGCCTACAGAGGACAAACACGTAGTCATGGAGGACAAACAGCAGCCTATGGTGGATAAGTGATAAAATTAAAGTATGACAATGGCACTATAGAAGTCATAAAATTAGATTACAGTTTTCTGTGTGCAAGGAAAACTGACCGACCTCTAACTGTTTCTGGAGCTGTTGCTGGTAGATGGCGTTCTTGAGAAGCTTTTCCATGTCTCGCTGTTTTTCCGCCTCTTCCGCTTTCCGGCGTTCGATTTCCATCGCCCTAGCGACCTCGGCCTCACGTGCCATGTGGTCATATTTCCTCGCCTCCTTCTCAGCCATCTGTGCCATCATTTCTTTGTTGGTGTAAGCGGCCTTCAGCTGGCTCTCAAACTCTCGCAGTTCAGCACTAGAAATTCAGAAATTAGAGACAATTTTATATTTTATAGGTGATTATTATTATTAATGTTCAATTGTTAAGTGCCACTATCTAATGACCATCAGTTGATGATCCTGAGCAACTGTCAGTGAAGGACCTGCTCAAGGTCCCTAAGCAGTAACCATCTGAGGGGAGGAGGGCTGAACCCCTACTCTCCGCATTACAAGGTGAGTGCTCTAACCAAACGAAGAGACCAGTCGCTTATGCTAATCCTCAGAGCCAGACATTAGCGCTTGCAACTTCATTTTTCTTAGCCTCGGCATATAAGCCTCAGTAAGAGGTTGCATGGCCAGTCGCCTCCCTTGCCACCTCATCTTTTAACAGACAGTGTACAGTCAGTGTACTCATTTCCATAGCTGAGTTTGTAAGGGGGTGCAAGTGGAGCAGAAACCCCCAAACACCTCTGACATTGCCCTCCTTGCAAAGCTCAGAAGTGCTCACATGACATAGCATTGGTCGTGCTGAGTAATTGAGTTAAGGACTTGCTCAAGGCCCCATACCCAGTAACGCCTCAATGAAGTCTCGAGCCTGTACTCCCACGGTATAAGCCAAGCATTCTAACCAATCGGTCACTGTGTTCAACAAAGCCCAATGACCCTATGTTCTTAAAATCAGCTTAAAATCTGACTAAATATTCAGACCTTGTCTCACGAATTTGTTGCCTCATCTTTTCGTCACGATCCTTTTCCAGTTTGATTCTTTGCATTTCCCTAGCCAGCCCCTCCTCTTGTCTCTCTTGCTCACTGCGAATCTCCTTCTCTCTTTGTGCCTACATGCAATCAATGCAGGAAAACACACAAAAATATATTAGTTTTGTATACATGACAACTTATAAATGCCATTCTGTTTAACACAAAGTGGTGCTGTGTCCCCCAAAGCTATTAAATTAACACACCATACAAGAGTTACAGTGAAGAGCTTAATGTTGACTTTTTCACCATTATCTATTTTTACATGTGGCCAGTTTACATGCTTTACAGTTTTCACGACATCATGAGGGATGTTCTCCGATGACCTCAATTTAACGAGTCTACATTGTAAGCAGTTTTTATTTGTATCTGACAAGCACGCATTCATTTCACTGTACAGAATGATTACACACAGATTTGAAACTGTTGATCACATTAGCAAATAATCCGACAGAAAAATGCATAACTATTTATAACTAAAGATGAATTGACTCTCAAGAGACTACTTTTAAACAGTTTAGATTTAGCAATAGGTAACATAAGAACTGTCCTCTCTTATGAAGTGAGGACTTTTCTTCATGAAGATGCGACACAAGCTGACAAATGAAGTAAGTGGCCTGGAGACTGCAAATTCTACAGAAGGAACTATTCAGAGATCCTAATTAGTAAATCTGGTTAATTAGGCAGTTAGGTACTAAAGGTGACATGATGGCTAAGTGATTGCTTTGTGATGCTGAGTATATATATACTAGGGCTGTACTTGCTTGGGGGCCGAATAGTGGGCCAAATAGCTATTCGGTATTCGGCCGAATAGTATCGGTCGGACCGAATACGAATAGTGGTCACGTGACATCTGTTTCAGCATATGCGGCTGCTATATCGAGTGGACTGAAGTAACATTCATGCGTTAACTGAGCTGTAAGTGACAATTTCTAAGTTTAGTTAAATTAGTTCCATTCCTAGTTTACACAGACTGGCAGAAGGATGCAAAAATTACATGTAGTTAACTGTTTACTTTTAGTTTATGAATTAAATTTACAAAGCTGAAACTTGCTTACATTTGAAATGTTGAATGTTGTCGGTAGACCTAGGCCTATTTTGTACACTATTCGTATTCGTATTCGGCCGAATAGTTGGTCCAACTATTCGTATTCGGCCGAATAGTGATAATCACCTATTCGGTACAGCCCTAATATATACCTCCCCAGTTGAATCTTGAGCAAGAACTTAACACACACAAGCGCCTTTGATAAAATATTTTTCTATAAATACAATAAACATTTTTATTCTGATCTAGTTTAATCTGAGAACTTCTATAGCACTGTTATCATGAATACGAGTCATCAATCGAAAGCTTAATTTATTTCTTTAGTAGTTAATTGACCATTGACCAAGTATCATTAAAAGACAATGGTCAGTAATTGTCAGATCAGTGCCATTGGCATCAAAGGCTGAGACTAAACACAACCAATTATTTTTCTGTTAGGCTACAGTTTCCACAAGCATTTCCACAAAATAAGACTGTCATGGTTTTAGCAGATCAAAAAAAAATTCAGAACTCAGTTTGTGTTTAACGACGCTGTGTCATAACAAAGATGATTAGTGTCACCCTCCTCCTTTATCCAGACTTCGGACTGGCACCATCTGAAAACGACAGTGGCGCAGTTTTCGTCAATGATTGCTTTTTTCCTGGAAGCAGTCAGATGAGCAGAATCTTCAAAGTGACACCCATTGATTATGGCCAGAACCTTCGTCTGTATAGTTTCAAAGTCTGTTCTCAATCTGAGAACAGACTTTACTTTGACTATATGAGAGAACGTAGCAGAAGTTACAACTACATAAACAATCCTTTGATCTGAGACTTTGGCAATTTATTCCTAGCATCCAGTGGGACATGGTAGCAGACTGGATATAGAGAGCTGAGAGAGCTCACCTCGTAACACAGAAAGTAAGGGTTCAAGACTCCTCCCCTGAGAACTTGAGCAAGTCCTTCACTCACCATTGCTCAGCATCATCGATTGATGCCTGCTCTTTAGATAGAGGGGCATAATAATAATAATAATAATAATAATAATAATAATAATAATAATAATAATAATAATAATAATAATAATAATAGTAGTAGGCAGACTACTAACACTAGTAATCAATAAAATTTTGTCAAACCCTCTCAGCCCCTCTCCCTGGAAAGTACTGATCGCTTTTGGAGCTGTGGTTTTGGAGCAACCGGTTAGAGGTGGCAAACGCCACAATCTAACCTCAGCTATCAAAGGCCGTCGAAAACTTCTCGACCAGTTGGCAACTCAGGGCAGATGACCTTTTCTCAGGGGACACATCGAACCCTAAGACCGATACTCATGCAAACTCTTCCAGACGCAATGATCGGGAAGCCATTGCAGCGGCTATATCTTCCAAATTGGAAGATGGTAATATTAAAGCAGCGATCAGAATTTTATGTTCAGAAGATAAACCAGTCCCGATCAACATAGATTCTCTGGAAGAATTACTTTCCAAACATCCGCGTCATCCTTCTGACCGACCTAACACACCGTTAGATACCCCAGTAACTCCCTTTCAAACATCTGAGGAGGAAGTGCGCAAGCACATCCGCTCCTTCCCAGCAGGCTCCTCGGGGGGACCTGACGGCCTCAGACCCCAGCATTTGCTGGATTTGACCAATTGCAAAGAAACAGGGCCTGAATTGATCTCTGCTATCACCGCCCTTGTAAACCTACTTCTAGCCGGGATCTGTCCCAGCGAAGTTCGCTCAACCCTTTTTGGTGGCACACTTTTTGCCTTACGTGAAAAGTCCGGGGGCCTACGCCCAATCGTAATTGGATATTACTGGCGCAGATTAAGCTCCAAATGCGCCAACTCCTTCGCCCTCCCAAGAGTTTCACCTTACTTCTCGCACAAGCAGGTGGGAGTGGGCGTATCAGGGGGCTGCGAAGCGGCTGTCCACACCGTTAGGCGCTTCCTAAGCAGTATGCAGGAAGGCTCAATACTTGTTAAACTAGATTTCTCCAATGCTTTCAATAGCTTGTACAGAGACCGCATGCTTTCTTCGGTCTTAGACACTTTACCTGAACTTCTGCCATATTGTAATTTAGCTTATGCGGAAACCTCTGAACTAATGTTTGGCCGGTTCTCGCTCCGGTCAGAGGTTGGACCGCAGCAGGGCGACCCCCTTGGCCCGCTGCTGTTTTGTCTTCCCCTACATGCAATTCTGCTTAACCTGCAATCGCCTTTGGTACTGGGATACCTTGATGACCTCACTTTGGGGGGAGGGGCAGCGGAGGTGGCTGCCGACGTTGAAACCATCGAGCGTGAATGCAGAGAACTAGGGTTATCTCTGAATCATGCAAAATGCGAGGTAATATCGCGCTCTGATGACCCAGTCTCCCTTGAACCGCTCCGTTGCTTCTCAGTCACTAAGCCAGAAAGTGCCACCCTTCTGGGCGCCCCACTCTCCTCCTCGGAGGCCCTCTCGGCCTGTCTTGAATCCCGTTGCTCTGAACTATCAATGGCCTTATCCAGACTGGTAAGCATCACTAAACACGATGCTCTTATCCTACTTAGGTGCTCGCTCAGTGCTCCTAAATTGATGCATACGCTTCGCTGTGGCCCTTGCTCAGGCCATCCTCTTCTCGAGAAATACGACTCTCTGTTGAGAGACGGTCTCTGCTCAATCCTGAATCTTCCTTTGTCGGATGATCAGTGGTTGCAGGCCTCCCTCCCTGTTAAAGCTGGAGGCCTGGGTATCCGTAGGGTTTCTTCGCTTGCGCTCCCCGCCTTTTTGGCTTCCGCTGCAAGTACCCTCGCCATCCAATCCTCCATGCTCAGTAACGTAATCATTGATACAGACACACAGTTTGTCACCTCTGTCGAGCAATGGTGCTCCAATTACTCTACATCACATCCGGACGGGGAGCTATCTCACAGACTGTCATTTTGGGACAGATCTGTTATCCAAAAGACAGTAACCGAGCTTGCTCAGTTTCATACCAGCGCCTACCATCAAGCACGACTTAGAGCAGACTCCGAACCACATGCGGGTGACTGGCTGTTTGCTTTGCCCATCAGCACGTGCGGCCTCAGATTGGATGACGAGGCAGTCCGAATAGCTGTCGGCCTTCGCCTTGGCACGGCCATATGCCATCCACATGGCTGCCCGTGCGGCACTCTGGTGACCGCCGATGGTTCGCATGGCCTGTCATGCCGTCTCGGCCCTGGCCGACACGCGGTCTTGAATGACCTTATCTGCAGAAGCCTCGTTCAGGCGGGCATTCCGGCAGTTAAGGAACCCCCAGGCCTTTCCAGGTCGGACGGCAAACGACCAGATGGCCTTACACTAATACCTTGGCGCTCGGGTCGATGTTTGACCTGGGACGTCACAGTGGCAGACACAGTAGCCCCTCTTATCTGCCTACAACCTCCACTCGGGCGGGAGGTGCAGCGAAACTGGCTGAGTCCAGGAAAAACGCTAAGTACACCGAATTGATGCAATTCTACCATTTTGTTCCATTGGCTTTTGAAACCTTGGAACCAGCTAACGCCGCGGGACAGGCATTCCTCTTTGACCTTGGACGTCTCCTAAGCCAAATCTCGGGAGACCCAAGGGAAACCAGCTATCTCTTCCAGCGCCTGTCCGTTGTAATGCAACGTTTCAACGCAGTCGCCTTCCACAGCACTTTTGTTCTCCCGGACCTTGACCAGGACGGCCACTCCAGAGTCAACACCATTAATTAGTATCTTGCACCTGAGGGATCATAAATACCTAGGGTAAAAAAAAAAAAAAAATAATAATAATAATAATAATAATAATAATAATAATAATAATACCACGAGTTCCAATATTTGTCTCAGCTCAGTCAGCTCAGCATTGAGTAATGAACTCAGCTGTTTCCTGGATGAATCCATGATATCTGCCTTTGAAGGTCTGGAATGTTTATTATGGAAAATTGATTAAGAGAAAATTTTATAATGATGCACAGGCAAACGATGGTCCACAGAGCAAAAAACAATGGTTCAATTATATTCCTGTACCTTCTCAATGACACAGCACCATACAAAGAGTAGAAAGCAGAAGGAGAAGCAGCAAGACGAGGACATAGGAGGAGGCGGAGGAGGAGGCGGAGGAGGAGGAAGAGGAGATAAAACTGCATCTGTCAGACAACAGGACAGACAAAACCTACATCCAAGTCATTGCAAACGAGATAAAAATTGCACGACCATCTGCTGAAGCTCAACTTCATCGCAGCCTTCTCTTCAATCCTTTCTCGTTTATTCTCTGGTCTCTGTTTAACAATTTATAACCATGGTCACTGGATTCACCTCAAAGCTACCATCGACAACGCGATAGCCTATTACGCATATGGTGAGCACTGTTATTCTCTCCAAATTAAATTAGACATCAAGTTTTACTGGGCAGCACTGAATGTATATATATACTTGTATGCATGTATGTATGTATGAATATATACATTTATATATACATAAGTAAACTTGTATATATATATATTTGTATATATGTATCAATATATATATATAAATATTGATTGCTTTGCGTGTGTGCGTGCGTGTGTTCATTCTACTTTATGGCATGTAACAAAACACCACTGCCATATTCAAGTGGTGCCAGACCAAATCCTAGATAAACAAGGAGGGTAACACTAATCACCTACGTTAGAACACAGCGTCATTAAACAGAAACTATGAATAACAAATTGTAACCGAAGATTAGTTCTTTAAGCCTAGTCAAAGAGGTAGCTATGGCTAAAAAGTGCTGTAAACTAACTATCTTTTCTTAGCCTTGGTGTATGAGGGTTCATGGCTAGTCCTCCGTCCCAACATCCAATTCTCACATCAACAGTATGCTGCTGATATAATGTATTGTATTGTATATGGGCATTTATAAAGCACCTCTAGACGCTCCCAGTGCGTGAGACCCTGAAAGAAAAAGGAGGACTTAAGGTGAGAAAAGGAAGAAGCAACGCTACCAGAGAGAATGGTGGTGCGAACAGGAGGAGAAAGTAGGAGGAAGATATACTTGTCATACAGCAGTTTGCCAGAGGATGCAAGTGGAACAGAAATTTGAAATTGTTCCATTATGGCAGGGATTTGAACCCTTCATCTATGAGCTGAGCGTTGAGAACATCGAATGTCAAGTTCAAGAAGAATCTATCAGGTTCTATGTGTGTGCGTTTGCCTACCAGTGGAAACATTTCCAGCTATTCAAGTTTAATTCATCTGTCACAAACTTGTTATTCTTACTGAACTGGCAGAGAGGGCGCTCTGCGTGGTTTTACTCCAAACTGTAATTGCAATTAGACATTTATTTAGCCCCACTTCAAGAGCAACTGATCAGAGGCACTCGTACCAATTACATTCAATATTACATTACATGACGTTAAAAGCTAATATGTTGCACGACGTTACATGCTAACATGCTACACAATGCTACCTGTTAATATGTTACATGGCGTTACATGTTAATATGCTACATGACACTACATGCTAACATGTCACATGCTGTCGAGTTGCTCAATCATTTTCAGTAATGAACAAAACTTAAATGGCAATGTCATCTCACTCGATGTATAGACTCCTCCATTTCCATTTCCTGCTGCGACTGAATCGCCATGCGAACATTTCGTTTATCCGATGCTCGTACTTCCATCTCGGCCTGAGCGTCCAACAGATTGTGGTGACGTAATGCCTGAAGAGAGTCGGCTCGCTTGTCCTCTTGCCTCCGCGTCTGCTCGATCTGTTTCGCCTGAGTGGCGTACGTTTGACGACGTACAGTGGTCTGGTCATCAAAGTTACACAATTTAGAGCTCTTTAAAACCAAGAAAATATTAATTTCATTTAAACTTCATATCTGAGGTCAGTGTAAGCCCTCAAGATTTAATGCTGAATTATTAATGGGTAACTGGAAAACCTGGCCTGTTCTTCCACAGCATCAGCTAACATACCTCAAAATTCTACGGCATTTAGAATGCAGAAGGAAAGATGAATACATACAATTATTAGAGATAAAATGACACTCGTATTGGAAAACGGCCAAGCAAGTTAACACAGATATCCTCAGTTAATGTTAAGCCAGTTCAACAAAGTTAGGCATAAAATAAACGCTACAGTTGACAATGCAAATATCTGCCTCCTAATCGTAATCTCCAAACTTCTAAAGCGCCGCTTGAAGGCCAAGCGCAGAGTACCAGACTATTCATGAGTGCTGCGTCAAATCAGAAGGGTTTCCAAAGAGTAGTCCAGAGCACCAGACTATTCTGCTGTCCAAATGGTCGAGCATACCTTAGCAGCAGCCTCTGCTCTGGATAATTGGCTTTCCTGTAATCGCTTGCAGCTGAACCCTGACAAGACTCAGTTTATCTGGCCCGGTGGTCGCCTCCAACTCAGCAAGATTGATTTTGAATCTCTACAACTTAGGTTTCCCCTCATTCAATTTTCCTGCTCTGTTCGTGACTTGGGGATTGTCTTTGATCCTACCCTCTCCTTCACTGATCAAGTTAACCTTGTATCCAGATCTTGCTTTTGTCATCTATGCCAGCTCCGATCCATCCGCAAGTCTCTTTCATTTCATGCTGTTACTACACTGGTCCATGCTCTGATCTGCACTCGGGTAGACTTGGGCAATGCTGCGTACATAGGCCTTTCCTTCTCCAATATGCACAAACTCCAGACTATCCCTAATGCTGCTGCTTTCTTATAGGTGACATTCCTAAGTTTGCCCACATATCTGCCTTTATCCGTGATTCCCTCTACCTGCTTCCTGCTCAACAGCAAATTCAGTTTAAAACCCTCACTCTCATGTGCAACTGACTCACTGCTTCTGCTCCGTCTAACCTAATGAATTTTTGCAATCCAGTTTCTTCCTTGCCTGCGAGGGCTTCCTTGAGATCTTCAGCTCGCGGCCTTATGGTTGTTCTGCGTATGCGCTCTTCCACGGCACAATCCAGGAGTTTCGCCTATGTTGGCCCCTCTGCTTGTAACTGTCTCCCCTTCAGTGCTCGAAATGGACCGGAACGCACCGGAACGCCGTTCCAGTTCGTCAAAATGAATTAGCGTTCCGTTCCGGTTCGTCAAATGAATTATTGTGGAAAATACTATGAAATTAACGTGAATGCTCCCATATCTTTGACTAGCGTTCCGTTTCGTAAAATTTTCCATTTCGAGCACTGCTCCCCTTGTTTCTCTGCCAAGAGCTTCTTGTCCTCTCTCCTCTCCAGCTCCATAGATGCCTGGAAACTTTCCTTTTTTGCCGGTGCTGGCTTTGATGCGGGTTGAAAGCGCCGCTGATCTGAGTGGCGCTATATAAGTTTTCGGTTACAATTACAATTCACGAGTGCTGCGTCAAATCAGAGGGGTTTCCAAAGAGTAGTCCAAAGGAGGTCTGAGTCCGGTTACCATAAGTTCAAACGCAAGCAAATTACTCTGTTTAATCGTAATTTCACAATTTCTAAAGCACCACTCGAAAGCTACGCACAGAACACCAGCTTATACACGAGCGCTGCATCAAATTACAGGGATTTTCAAAGGGTAGTCAAAGACGGTCCAAGTCCGGTTTCCAGAGGGTCCAGGTCAAGTGAAGAGTCAAGGCTGGTGTCGAGAAGAATTGGTAGACGGAGAATCAGATGCGTCAAGGTAGGAATTGTTGAAAAGGTGAGACCAGTATTGAGTTGAAAGCCCGATTTGATCAACTATTTGCTATCTAACTCAGGAAATATTTGTGAATATTAACGGAAATACATTCTAGAGTTTCATACCATGTTAGCGAATATTTTCGATCAGCAAATAATGAGATAATTGTGTGCAATTATTCCAATACTAAATTACAGAAACATTGCCACAACAACAGCCGCCACTTTGTTTTCCGCCCGTTGTCAGGAAGCAGTCACTACTCTCGAACCCGATCATAACATATCGCAAAAATACGACTTAAAAATTATTAAATTTCTAAATTATACGGATAAAATTTTGTTTTATTATTTTATAAGTATTTCTTCTGAATCCAATTAGAATTTCAAACTTCAGTTTTTAAAAGTATATAAATAAATTGTGGCGGTGATTTATTGTTGCAAGGTGTCGCTACATTCTGGCGTAATGGATTATATATTGCTTAGGGCCCGTAGAGTAATTCATTCATTCATTTTGATAATTTATATAGCCCCTCTTCCAGAAACCTACTCAGAGGTGCTCCCAGTCCAGCCACGGTTAAAAGAGAAGAATTAAGGAGACGGTAGAAAACAGGTGAATTTCCTCGTGGAAATAGGCGCAAAGAAGGTGGGAGCCCATAAGTAATCTTTTATTAGTACAAGACAAACGCTCATACTTTACAACAACACATACAAAAAGATCACAATATCAGTAACACTGTAAGACAGTTTAAACACAAGCAGTATTATAAACAATTCTATAATGTCTCATTTACATACATATACAGTAATATAAACAATTCGATAATGTCTTATTTACATACATAGACCTATCTATTACTAAAGTTATGATCTAAGGAACATAAGCATTACAATGGTATACAAAAAGAGCCAGTTTAGATATCAGAACAGGTACTACAACCAGCATTAACCCAGTTTGTATAGTTGTACAGTGAGCGAATGATTCCACGTAGAGGGCCAGCCACTGAGAAGGCACGACGCTGTTTAACTGAGGAGCGGGACCGATGTACCAACAGCTCACCTCCAGTTGCAGAACGCAGAACTCGACGGGACATTAGGCCAGAGAGCGGACAGCAGAGATCAGATAGGTAAGACGGAGCTTCACAAGAGAGAGACCGCCAAACAAGAGAAGCAATCCTATAGGAGATGCGCTGCGAGGCAGGAAGCCAATGCAGGACATCGCGCATATAAGCTGAAACTGGTGCATATTTTGGGATATGGGCAATGAGCCGAGCGGCAGAGCGAAGGACCCGGTCAAGTCGCCCAATTAGAGCCAATGGATGTCCAGTGAGAAGAGAGCAGCAATAGTCAACTCTGGAGATAAAAGCGTGAACAAGGATTACCGCCGCGTCATAAGAAAGGGATCGTATTACAACACGCAACTGCCGGAGCTGATAGTAGCAACTCCAGGTGACCAAGTTAACATGCTGAGAAAAGTAAGCTCTTGTCAGTCTTGTTGTCAAGACCTCAAACCTCAAGACCAAGACCAAGACCAAGACCTTGAACCTCAAGACCAAGACCAAGACCTTGAACCTCAAGACCAAGACCAAGACCTTGAACCTCATGACCAAGACCAAGACCTTGAACCTCAAGACCAAGACCAAGACCTTGAACCTCAAGACCAAGACCAAGACCAAGACTTTGAAACTCAAGACCAAAACCGAGAACAATACCCAAAAATCACACCCATATCCAGACTTCTATTCCTTATCAGAAAAAATGTCAAGTCGGACTACTCGCTATTTTAATAAGGCCTAAGACATGAATCTTTTATTTTATTCAAACAAAACTCCAAATACAGACTGCAGAGAATTCCGAATTCCTAATTACAAAAGTCCTTCATGCGAAATATTATTCCAAATGCCTGTTGCATTTTATAAAAACCAATTCGCTCAGAATTTTCTGACCAAGACGTGACCTGTAGGGCCTCATAAAAATCTGCCATGTGAAAAATACGTTCTACAGTGCTGAATTCACTGGCACGCAGAGCAGCTTTTCAAGTACCGGATTTAAATGTACAAATTGTTAGTCTGTTTTCAAATCATCCCATGGTATAACGAAGTCAAAATATATGTCCAAAACAACAGTAAAACCTCACTCACACCGTGTAAATACTAAAGCAATTGTATTAGTAATTATTGGATAAATTTTTAAAATCCTTGCGCTTTGTTAAATGACTGTTCATATTGTCAAAAGTCTTGGTTAAATGACTGTTCATATTGTCAAAAGTCTTGGTCTTGGTCTTGCAAAACCAAGACCAAGACTTTGAACCTCAAGACCAAGACCAAGACTTTTAAAAACGAACTCGAGTGCACTCGAGACCAAGAGGACAAGACTGGCTCTTGGTCAATTGTCACCCCCAGATCCCGGATAGTGAGCGAAAAGGAGACATGGGGAAGGCCTCTGCTAACAAGTGCAGGTCAACCTTTGCCAGCTGTCTGCGTCCACCAAGCCAAATAAATTGAGTTTCAGATGGGTTCAGCAGTAACCGATTAGAAGCCATCCATCCAGAAAGGGTGTCAATGGGATGGAACATCAGGCCATCAGAAGCAGCTGCCTCTGTAGGACGGCAATGGATGTATGCTTGTATGTCATCAGCATAGAGGTGATGCAGTAGTCCACAAGACCGCAACAAAGAACTGATATCAGAAGTGAACAGAATGTAGAGCAATGGGCCAAGCACAGACCCCTGGGGAACACCAAATAGAGCAGGAACCCAGGAGGACCTAGAAGAGGAAGTCACGACACAGTTAGAGCGACCAGTAAGAAAAGAGCAGAGCCAATCTAATGGTTTGCCAACCACTCCAAATGAAACTGAAGGCGCTGGAGAAGGATGGATAACACACTGGCGTGAAGAGCAGTAGGTAACCAAGATCGATTCCCGTAGACCCCGTTAGGCTTATTCAGCCTTCCACTCGCCAGGTGGCGGCGGTGATTTAATTAATAGCAGGCCGTGATTGGCGCCCTGTTGGCTGCCGTTTAAACAGTCATATTCGACTCCTGTTAAACTGTTATCTTGTGCTTCTACTGTATATATGTATGTAAGGCGCCCTGTGTGGCTGCCGTTTCTACTATATGTATGTTCACTGTACAGCGCAATGCGGTTAGCAGGCGCTTAAATAAAGAAAAGATTATTATTATTATTATTATTATTATTATTATTATTATTATTATTATTATTATTATTATTATTATTATTATTATTATTATTATTTTGTAATGTAAATGCATGTATATTCAATTTTTCTTTTAATATAAAGGTACTTATTTGGCGCTAGAGATATTGTTTGCTGAGTGTAATGCAATAGTGAAATATGGATAACAAGAAAGCCAGCACAGGAACAACGAGATATGGAGATATATAAAAACAGAATCAAACAGTCTGACATCACGGAGGCAAAGACACAGTCATGCAGACAGAAACAGAGACTGCTCCCAACAGCATTATGACATGTGTAACCCATCTGACAACATTCCCATTTAGGCTTAGCACCATATGGGACCATATGTAGTACGCACTTGGTCCCAACAGACAGACAGATAGACAGACAGACAGACAGACAGACAGACAGACACACACACACACGCACACGCACACACACACACACACACACACAAATAGAGCACTTCAGGCATGTGAGATACAAATTTCTGACTATTAAAAAGGTCATGATAAATGTTGAAATGCTGAAGGTCAGCAGAAATTTGGATTTAACAAATATATTTTCATGAAGACCAATGATGGGCACTAAACTATTTTTTTTAGTTAAACTAAAACTATTTTCCAACTAAAAAAATTAGTTAACTAAAGTTGGCAACTGATTTTGGAAATTAGTTAACTAAACTAAAAAAGTAGTTACACTTTTTACAACTTCTTACGACAAACATTTTCACAATAACAGAGGTTAAGTGCACTGTAATAATGCAGAGCGTCAATGACAATTTCACCTTCAAACTATGCGATGTGTACGTTCTGGCATACAGTTATAGGCGTACTGTAAGCGGTGTATGAATGCTAAAACCATGAAGTGTTAGGTTTTTTTGACAGTGTTCAATGTTCATTGTGGAAAAATAGTTGCATATTGCTGATTTTTTTAGTTCAACTTTTTAGTTAGCAACTAAATTTTTTTTAGTTAAACTATGGTTTTAAGTTTAACTAAACTATTTTTCTAGTTAAACGTCGTCCTTAACTAATTTTTTTAGTTAAACTAAAAGTTAGCAACTTTTTAGTTAACTATTGCCCATCACTGCTGAAGACTGAAAAGGCCACAACAAAACGGCCCTCTTGCCCACTTGCCCCCACTCGATCCTCTGTAAAACTCTTTACATCCGCCACCGTATGGCAATATTACCACGCACTCTATATAGTCTCTATAGCAGACAACGAAAACTGCAATGTCACGCGTTTTATCCGTACACGATAGGAGTCTGCCCACCGTGCCTGGTTATACCCATGCCCCGATGGCCTCCCAGAACAAGAAGAGGCATTTTATCAGCGCAGTTGGCTCCGAGGAGACTCCACGGCTGCTCGAGTCGTGTGCTTATAAGCCAGACAGCCTTTTCCAACCGATTACATTGTTTGCGTGCGTCCTGCTGACTGCCTGCGATTCGATCCAACCGCGCTGCTCTCTTCCAGACCCTATCGCGGTTTCGAAAGGCCACTCAGTTGCAGAGCGCAGACGCCACAGACTATGAATTGTTCGGAGGCAGCAGCACTGACGACCGACAGACGGCGCTTGCATCGTGAAAGAGGTGTCGTCTCTTTTCATAGACTGCATCGTTTGCGGATTCTCTATTTATTTTGTCGAGCGGTCATTCAATTTGCAAAGTGATACGATACTCTCTCGAGTTGTTTGTTTCGGAATCGAGTTATAGACGGGTGAGTTTCGTTGGCTCGATTTCGGGCTTGGTCAGTGGCTGGTTGGCTGGCTGGCTTGTTTGCCTCTTGGGCTGGTTGGCTGGCTGGATGAATGGATGAATGGATGGATGGATGACTGGCTGGCTGGATGAATGGGTGACTGGCTAAATGAATTGGAGACTGACGATCGAGTAACTGCCTGAATGTATGGATTGGATGAGTGAGTACTGAGTACTCATGTACTCGCTTGGTTGATGGAACGACTGAAGAGACGAACGAACTGACGGACGAGTATTGAATATTATTATTATTTGCGTATGAATTCTTGAGTTGTTCGTTGTAATGAAGAGAGTAAGTATGTAGGCGAGCAACATCTGCCTGACAATAGACAACAGTTGCCTCGTTGTATCTGGCAGATCAAAGTCATGACTGCAACTGATCGCATTTAAGACTGTTTATCTGACATGGCGCCTTCTAAGATCACCTTCCAGCACTTAAAGACCCTCATGTCTCTCTCACTCTTCTCTTTGTCTGTTTGGGTGTAACTGTGGATGTCAGTGTGTCTGTAGACTGTCTTGGTTTCTCTATATACGTGTAAGTCTCACGCTGTCTAACAGTTTTTTCTCTCTCTCTCCTTAATCGCTTTCCATCTTTTCAGGCAATCTGTCTGTCTGTCTGTCTGTCTGTCTGCCTGTCTGTCAGGCAATCTGTCTGTCGGTTGATCCCTTTCGATGTGCTCTGTTTCTGTTTGTGGTGAGTGAGGGGCGTATACAGACAGACGAAGGCGGGCACAGGGACAGACAAAAGCGCCGGGACGGAGACCTGGAAAGAATTTGGAGGAAGAGACGGAGAGACGAAAGGATTAGAGGATCAGAGAGGGGATGACAGAATGAAGGACGGAGTGAGAGATGGATGGATGGATGGATGGATGGATGGATGGATAAACGGATGGATTGAGTGAATGAGAAGGGAGAGTGGAAGAGAAGATGGATCGAAATTGAGTTGCCTTGGAATATATATATATATATATATATATATATATATATATATATATATATATACATATATATACGGCTGGATTCAGATTGATCTAGGGGCAGGAGACTGCCTGCTGGTTCCAGCCCCTATTCGGAGATCGATTCAATCCTTCCTCCTCCAGTGTCCTCGCGGATGAGGATCATATCGACTCCAAGGACAAATCGACTAATCGACAACCAAAAACCTTCAGGACAGACAGACACACATACAGACAGACACACATACAGACACACAGACACACACAGACACACAGACAGACACACAGACAGACAGACATAGACAGACAGACTTCAGAGAAACAGAGAGACAGAGACACAGAGACAGAGACAGAGACAGAGACAGAGAGACAGATGGAGACAGAGAGAGACCAAGGCCTCTGAGACTTCCATACAATCTCCGATTTATTGGTTTGGTCTATTTTGCGGAGGAACTAATGATCCAGAAGAGGCGTATAATGTTATACCACGAACCCGTCGTTTGCTCACTGAGGATTATAAATGGTCCGTGCACGCGTGCATTGTTGTGTGTGCATTGGTGCATGAATTCGTGCATGAATGCTTGTCCGGATATTGTTGTTAGTTGTAGATAGCTCGGTTGGTGGGGACCGCCGATCAATGAGATAAATTCTTTCACTCTATTCAAATTACTTTTCCATGCCTCTATTCGTGTAATTGTAATCGCAAATAGTAACTTCTATTGCGCCGGTGTCTAATGCACAAGACTGCAAGCGATGGCGCACCAAAACTTCACTGATGATGTCTCTCTTTTCCCCCTTGCATGCTAGATTGCCATGTCCATGTGTCTGTCAGTCTGTCTGCCTGCTTGACTCCGCCCGTTCATCCGCCGCTAACTTCCACCCTCATGGGATCTGATGATGATGATGATGATGATGATGATGATGATGATGATGATGATGACGACGACGACGATGATGATGATGATGATGATGATGATGATGATGATGATGATGATGATTATGATGATGATGATGATGATGCTAACGATGACTACGTTGCTCCTGACTATGTTGCTCCTGAGGCAGTGGCGGCGATCTTGTCTGAGAGGTGGGCGGACAAAGTCGGCCATAGTCTGGCCGATGACCCTTTTAAGAATTTATGTCATTAAAAATTTTTTACTTTCTTTCTCCAAAGAAATCTTGATGACTTTCTACAAATTCATCTCTGAAAAAAGTTGATGACCTTGTTTTAGTCATTAACCTCTTTTTACACATTTTACCCAATGGTAGATTTTTTTCGTCCGTACACTTTTCCCCGATCTCATCTTCTTCCACAAAATCCCTAAAATTTACAATCTCATCTTCAAAAAAGTTGATGATCTCCGCCTACTTTCTTCACTTTTTCCATCCCTTCAAAGAATAAATCACGACCCGACCCTTTTTTTAGCAATTCGTCTCCACTTTTTCATATTTTTGCCATTTCCTCCTTCTCTTCCTTTTTTTCCTTCTCTTACTCAATATTTCATTACATTTTCCTTAAATTTTTTTGGGGAACACTTCTCCTGAAAACTACTTATCTGGTCAAAAAGGCACTCAAAACTCATTTTCGCCCTGACACACAATGCCATTTCTTTACCTTTTTTGGTGTATCTTCAAAATTTGGGTTGGTCCGATGCATGGCGTGACCCCCCACTCTTAAAGGTGGGGGTCTTGTCCCCTCAACCCCCCCCCCTAGATCGCCGCCCATATCCTGAGGATGATGAGAGGCGGTCGTTAAACGCTCTATATTGCACAGATTAGGCATACAGAGTAAGGTCCTCCTGTAAAACTGTCAAAGGTCGTGCTAGCCATCTAGCCATAGGATGTCGTTAAACACTGGATCATGTTTAGAGATCATCGATCGTTGCTTCATCAGCGCCGTTTTATCTGGGACCTGTCAACACCTCGACTGTAGGCCTATATAAGAAACCAAGATAAGGCGGACGACCTTAAGGAACCTGGCAGCCATAAGATGTCACTGAACACTGATAATGCACAATTTATGTTCTCTTTAGACATCTTTAAAATGCGTTCGATCGATCGTTGATATTCATCAACGGTGTTTTATTGGAGAGCTAACTACGTAGTGCCACTAGTGTCTTCCTTCATCCAGTCTCAAGCCTGGATGAAGGAAGAGGGTGACGTGAACGGCCTTTGCAGTCAGAAGGTGTCGTTAAGCAATGGAAACAACGATGGCACAAAAAGGCGAGAACTGTAGAGAGAGGCGTTTCCTAGTGACGTCAAAGGTCTTGGATATTATAGGACGTCGTTAAACTGTTGTATTGTGGTGCATTGTAGTTAAACATTTATAAAGCGCCTCCAGTAGGGTGAACCATTCAGAGGAGTAGATAGGAGATACAGGAACTGACGCAGTCGCTAGGTGTCGTTCTGAATGCTTTAAAACCGTTACAATGAGTGAATCTGAAACCGGAGTTAACGCATTCGCCAGGCGGCGTTCTAAAAGCTTAAAAACCGTTACAAAGAGTGAATCTGAAACACCAACCCGTTGGTGCTATCAAGGGCCTGCCAGAGGGGAATGGAATGGTCATTCAGGGTAAAGAAATGAGATTACCAACGTTTGCTGCCGGCCGAGAACCTCCCACGAGGCCGGCCCAAACCGGGCCATTTTTCAATTTAAATAAATGAATAGGTTGTGGTATACATAAAACATAATGCTAGGGCAAAACTTTTGCATTTGGCTCGGTATAGGGAAAACAACCCTCTGCTGTCGCAGGTGCATTGGGGAGTACTGTTTCAAGCATTTAGCTCGACTGCGAAACGGTTGTGGGACGAGACCTTGCGCCAAATGTGGAAGGGGTATAAAAACACACGTGGGTGAGTGTATGAAATGTGGTTATTTCGCTAAATATTTGAGAGCTCGACGAGGTGGGTTAGTCCGTGAATTTAATAAAGAATGGAAGCGACTATCAAATATATCAGTAGAATAAAAAAAATTATCATTTGAACAAATGATATAGTTATTGTATTGAGATAATACAGATGAGCAAGCGTCAATCGAATATCAGTAAACAAAATTTCATTTTGAACAAATGATATAATTATTATATTAAAGAAAAGTTTGCCACAGTAATATAAACTAAGTTATAACTATGGCATTGTCTACGAATGAAAAAATTGAACAATTGTTGGGTGAGTTTACTGGTCCCCCAGCTCTTCGAGCTGTTCTACAGAATATCTTAGATGAACCTATCCCAGATGCAGTCAAAAGGCGCTTACTACAGCCACTGCTTCCAAGGCCAATTCCGCCAGTGCGCAAGCATAGAGGGGCAAAACGTAAGGCCCTTCTGGCACAATTTGATCCACTCCTAATTAAGAAGGATAGAGGTGGACCACCACCCTTTCTAGTGCACAGAGAGCTAGCCAATCAGCATCTGAGAGACTTCCGTGCAGAAGTACCTCTTAACCACAGGCTGGAAGGAGATGCGTTGACTTTCTTGAGTGCAATGGAGCACAGCATTGAGGCACAACTCAACGAAGAGTTGTTGAAACAGGACGGTCTGAAATACTCTCAAGTGTTGACTGTTGATTTGGAAAAGTTGGCGCCGACTATTGACAACGTGTACGATGGCAACGCGGCTCCCGGTATTATTACCACCACAACATACTTTCGAAGCAAAGCAGTACCAGTTACCAATGCGGGTAAAATCCAAGGGGCTATACGGAAGGCCAAGGCCGAAATACTAAAACTCCTCGAGGATTACACCAATGAGGGGTCGGGGTGGAGGGTGAGGCGGGTCGTGGCGCTAGACCTCAGTTTTGCAAGATATAAGCCTTTCCGAGGCAAGAGCTATTTTGCAACACCGAAGTATATCCCCTATCATTCAGTCGTTAATGTAAAGAATGAAGACAACCGGTGCTTCGAGTGGGCCATTCTAAGCGCAATGTATCCAGTAGATAAGGACCCTCAACGCCCAACTAAGTATCGTGCCCACCTCCTCGAGCTAAACTTCGACGGAATAGAATTTCCAGTGAAGGTCACAGATGTCGGCAAGTTCGAGCGTCAGAACCCGATGGTGTCCGTATCGGTCTTCGGATGGAATGAAGGGCTGTACCCGATTTATGTCTCAAAGCAGATCAATAGAGACTATAATATCGATCTTCTACTATTAGTTAAAGGTGAGGATTACCACTACGTCTGGATTAAAGACCTTGGCCGAATTCTTCATCAAAATAGCAAAGACAAGCACAAGAAACACCCATGTCGCCGCTGCCTACACGTATTCTGTAGACAAGACTTGCTGGATGCCCACATCAAAGATTGTCAGGGCATCAGTGAGAAGCCTCAGCGGATTGAGATGCCAAAAGAGGATGAAAATATCCTCAAATTCCAGAACCATCACAAACAGATGCGAGCCCCGTATATCGTTTACGCAGACTTCGAGGCTCTAAACGTACCAATTGAAGGTGCAGCCATGAATCCCAGCGAGAGCAACACCAGACAGATAGCTGAGCAGAAACAATGCAGCTTCTGTTACATAGTGGTTCGATGCGACGGCCGCACGAAGAAGCCGGTTCTATACCGGGGAGAGAACGCCGTGCCGGAGTTCTTGCAACGACTACAAGGCGAGCTGGCCTCTATCAAACAAAGGCTGGCCACCCCAGCTAAGATGGTTATGTCAGCGGCCGACCGCCAATCATTTCGCGAGGCTACCGAATGTCACATCTGTGGAAATGCTCTCGAAGCGGATAGAGTTCGTGACCACTGCCACATTACCGGTAAGTACCGAGGTGCCGCTCACAACGCCTGCAACCTCAAACTTCGAATATATCCAGATAAGTGTAAGGTACCGGTGGTCTTCCACAATCTGCGAGGTTACGACAGCCACCTCATAATGCAAGCGATAGGTAGCTGCGAGGCCGCACAGGATGAGGAAACTGAAATTAACTGTATTCCAAACAATATGGAGAAGTACATGACATTCAACATAGGACAACTACAGTTCATCGACAGCCTCCAGTTTCTAAACAGCTCGTTGGATAAATTATCAGGAAATCTGTCGCTAGAGGATCTGAAAGTCACAACAGCATATATAAAGGAATGTTTCGTTCACAATGATAGGACAAAACTAGATCTTTTGAGGCGAAAGGGCGTATATTGTTACGAGCACATTGACGATTACCACCGCTTCGAAGAAGACCGACTTCCACCCAAAGAAGCGTTCTACAGCAGGCTGTCCCGAGAGAACATTTCTGATGAGGATTATCAACACGCCCAACGAGTATGGAACGAATTCGACTGTAAAACTCTGGGCGACTATCACGACCTGTATCTCCGCACGGATGTACTTCTACTAGCCGATGTCTTCGAGACCTTCAGATCCACATCGATGAAACACTACAGTCTCGACCCGGCTAACTACTTCAGCCTGCCAGGAATGGCCTGGGATGCTTTGTTGAAAAAGACGAAAATCGAACTCGAACTTTTAACCGATATAGACATGCATTTGTTCGTAGAGAAAGGTCTCCGAGGTGGAATCTCGATGGTATCTAAGCGCTTCGCAAAAGCCAACAACCCGCAATGCCCCGACTACGATACCACGAAGCCAGACAACTGGATCATGTATCTCGACGCGAATAATCTTTACGGCTGGGCGATGCAACAGCCACTACCAGTTGGAGGATTTAGCTGGGAAAGTCCTACTCTCGACGAAGTGTTGGAAACTCCAGATGACGCGCCTGAAGGCTTCCTACTTGAAGTCGATCTCGGGTACCCGGAGCACCTCCACGAATCACATAGCGACTATCCCTTAGCACCGGAGACCCTGACAGTCCAAGAGGAGTGGTTGAGTGACTATCAGAATGTGCTTATGAACGAGTTGGGAGGCAAGTTCACAAAGCATGTGAAGTTAGTACCAAGCCTACGACCTAAGGAGCGTTATGTGGTTCATTATCGAAATCTCAAACTCTACCACTCGTTAGGGCTACGAGTTTCTAAAATTCATCGTGTCATTAAGTTTAGACAGGAGGCATGGATGGCTCCATATATCGAGATGAATACGAAATTGAGAGCGAACGCAACGTCAGAATTTGAGAAGGATTTCTTCAAGCTGGCTAATAATGCGGTCTTTGGAAAGACCATGGAAAATCTTAGAAAAAGAATCAGGGTCAACCTGGTCCCGACCTCAAAAATTGACAAACTTCGTAAACTAATTGCGGACCCGGCCTACATATCGCACAAAATCTTCAACGACCAACTCGCCGCGATTCACAGTTTGAAGAGCAAGCTCAAGTTAAACAGACCTGTATATGTCGGCCAGGCTGTCCTCGACCTCAGCAAGCATCTGATGTACGACTTCTGGTACAACGATGTGAAAAACGAGTACGGAGAAAAAGCCCAGTTGCTATATACAGACACAGATAGCCTCTTATTTCAGGTGGAGACTCCGAACGCCTATACCGATATGTGGAATAAAAAACACCTATACGACCTCTCCGAGTTTCCTAGAGACAGCCCATACTACGACGTCGAGAACAAGAAAGTCGTGGGCAAGTTCAAAGATGAATGTAACGGAGTTGCCATAGCCGAATTCGTGGGACTGCGTCCGAAGATGTACTCGATCTTAAAATCGGGTGGTTCAGAGATCAGGAAAGCAAAAGGCGTTCAGAGAGCAGTTGTGAAGAAGGATCTGCACCACGAGCTATACAAGGAATGCCTGTTCGAACGAGAAGAGATGCGACACACACAAGTCGTGATTCGAAGCCACGACCACCAAATCGGAGTATACGAGCAGAATAAGATCAGCCTCTCTCCATTAGACACAAAAAAGTGGATATCTCCGGACGGAATAAGAACGCTGGCATACGGGCACTACAAAATCAACGACGGTTGAGTATTCTATCGGGGGGTAACTCAGTGCCCATAGGAACCAGAAGTAGCTCTTCACGCACAAAACCGCGGCCAGGCCCATCAACTAGATGGTACAAAGCCGGTTGACCAGCCCGCCGAACAACATCCAAAATAGCGTGGATGGTGAGCGACCAGTTAGGGTCGGTGGCTCGTTTGCTTCCACCTTCGAGCTCGCCGGGAGCGTACAAATATCGGACGAGAACGTCGTGTCCGAGAATAGGCTCATCCATTCCCCACAAACGAGTTTTAGCTTGTGAATGAGAGGGCTTCTGTGTCACTTTAGCAGCTTTCATCGCTTCAACCGGCTTCATGTCGAGCAAACGCGTCGGCTCATTGTTTAATGCAGCCACAACTTCAGGCAATCGTCGAACCCATTCCACTGACCGTTCGGATGACCCCCTTGCAGCCAGGAGCAATTCCTGAGCGTATTGAGCGCCGAAAAGTCGCTCGGCCAGCGTTCGGTTGAAACGTTCAACGATTCCCTGTTGGCGATGGTTACCGGCCTGTCCGCGTCTTACAAGCACGTCGTGCTTCGTCAGCAACGGTGTAAAATCACCCATAAATTCGCGTCCAGGATCGACCTGAAAGAGTCGAGGCCAAGTCAATGGGCCCCTCTTATAGATCCGGCTTAAAGCGGCGGCGACTTCGGTCGCACTTTTGTTTATCAACGGTTCAGCTTCTTTGTATCGTGAGGCAACATCAACAACAGTGAGAGCGTATTTATAAGTCTTTCGACCTACTTTATCGTGAGGTAAAAACAAGAGATCGGCTTGGTGTACGGCGTTTGGTCGATTTTCCTCAAACTTTGGATGCGGTATGCGGCGTGGAACGGGAAGATAAATCTGCCACACAGCTTGTTTCTTCAGCCAATCGCGAGCCTCCGCCTCGGAAACTTTGGCGGCTGAGGCTAGTTTCTTCACCGCAGCCTTACCTCGCCAGTAACCTCTAGGGCTGTAATAGACGGCTGAAAGGTGCTTAGACATTTCAGTAATACTATATATTACAAACAGGTAAACACATACACAAATGATTTTCATAAATGAAACTCATTTATGGCCCTTCGTTCTGACACCCATCCCTAGCCTCGACTTCGCTGACATAATGGCCGATACGAGCCGGGCATCTTTCTTTTCATAATCCGGAGTTTCATCGGTGAGTGCGATCTTCGACGCGGCTGCAGCGAGGATGTCATCTGCGTGGTTACGCCCTGGGGTATCTTTATGAACTGCGTAAGCCACATCATGGTGGAGGCACGCACGGTCGAGCTGATTAACACCGTGATAGCGCTGTGACAGCCGTTTATCGAGTTTTGTGAATGGTCCACAGTAAGAGTACTTTCCCGTATTCTGAAAAGAACCTCCCGGATTCTCTTCCGAAGACATACCGGATGGAAGGCTCATATGCATCTCAGGCAGAGGCAGAACATTAAGAGCGCTATTCAGTAGCGAGCCTCCATAAGTCTCGTGAGACTTATGCTTTCGCACTTTAGAAGGCAAAATTTGGCTCTTCTTTGCACCGCAGACGGCACAGGTTCCCTTCTTGGCTGGCCGACCGTTTCGTAACTCGACGATTGTTTCATTTGAAGTCTCAGTATGTTTCTTACATCGTAGGCAATACATTGTTTTCGTTGAATACAATCATAACTCGTTGTCTCTATATGGAAATAACAAATTTCGATCTCGAAGCCGACGATGGGAAAAAACACCACCATTGGTTGTTGCCATCGAGCATACGGTGTATAATCTGTGGGCCTAGCGGATGTGGGAAAACAAACCTACTGCTCAACCTCCTTCTGAAAAAGGGGTATCTACGTTTTGACCGGCTGTATCTATACTCGAAGTCTCTGGGACAGGAAAAATATCAGTTCCTCCGGGACTGGATAACAGAACTCGAAAAGGTTGCCGGGAAGGAAGTGGCTTCCTTTCACTCTTGCTCAGATGAAATAGTTCCAGTTGAATCATTAAATAAGAATGCCAGAAGCCTTCTAGTGTTCGATGACGTCATGCTTGAAAAACAGTCGCCCATCGAAAGGTATTTCACTATGGGTCGACACGGTGGCGCGGACTGCTTCTACTTAACACAGAATTATTTTCGAATTCCGAAGCAAGCGATCCGTGACAATGCTAATCTTATAGTCCTCTTCAACCAAGACAGTAAAAATTTGCGAGCCATTCACGATACGTTCGTGGGCGGCGACATGTCTTTCGATGAGTTCCGTACGTTCTTCAGCGAGTGTGCTGCCCAGCCATATGGATTCGCAGTCATAGATTTGACGTCTAAAGTGTATGATGGAAAATATCGTTGCGGCTTCGATCGCTTCTATAAGCCCAAGGCAAGTATTTAAAGACATGATATAGGCAACATATAGTCGACATACAATCACGATGTGGACAAAAGTTTCGTCTAAACAGGAGCGAGACGCGTTGACTCAGGACTATTTAGCTCGCAGAAATCGATTGAGACAGCGTTTCGTGGATGAGAAACTCGGTGAAGCCAACCTTCAGTACGATGCGACAAAGCTTTTCAAACCAATCGCCACAGCCACGGCTGAATCCCAGGCGGCTACGTCTAAGGAGTTGCAGAAAGTTACCAGCGCTTTACAGGATTTGCCGGCGCAGATTTCAGAGTCTGCTAATTTTAACCCGATAGCGGCGTTGTTCGGCGATTCAGCAGGAACAGCTGCTCCAGCGCTTCCAGCGCTTCCAGCATCCCGAATCCCCCCCGCATTGTTAGTCGATCCAAACAAATATCTCAACGTCGAGGCAATCATAAGGCACGGTTTCAAACCTCCGAGCGAGCTCGATCTAGCCGACAAGGCAGGTGCCGAAAAGATAATCGGTGAGGTCAATCACTATAATCGCCACACCCTGGGCAAAGAGAAAAAGCTGGCTAAAAAGCAAAAAGACGAAGAAAAGGTAGATGCGGTGACTGCAGATATCGAAGCCCTAAGGGAATATAAAAAGCGAATCGATACACTGATAGAGGGCCACACCCTCATCAAAAAGGGAAAGGGTTTCAGTGTCCCAGCCGTTCCTCTTAAATTACAAGGTAGCGCCTTGGGTGAGCTCTCCGTCGATCCCGTCGCGCTGTCTGCTGGTAGACTGAGAGTGTTTAAAGGTGGTAACCTCGTTCTCGAATCTCCGGCCGATGAGTCGTTGTTCAGCCTGTTAACGAAACGCTTCGTTAAGACTAAGCAATACTCGCCTCAAGCAATTGAAACTTTTAAAAAACTCGTACAGATGTCTGGTCTGCCTATTCATGGCCGGAAAAGTAAAAAGTTCCAGCTGATTCGAGGCGGCGCGGTGCAGTTCTACAACGACCCAAACGCTCTGGTAGAGAGGTTGCAGCTTTTGGTGGCCTCTAGGGCCGCGGGAAACACTGGTCTCGGCAACGAAATCTCCGCCATTCTCGACGAGTTACTGCGTTCCGGTGCGATCTCCAAAGAGCTGGCACTCGAATTGAATAGAAACATGCTCATAAAATAGAAATAGAAAACAAAATTCATGGCTCAGATGGAACGCTCGGAGAAACTGCTCGAAGAAATTAGAGAACTTTTACAGCCTAAGGAAAATTTTAGTATAGTTGTTTCCTCAGATACTACAGGGTGGACCACGGCTTTCTCACCACCGCTGTACCTGGATCCAAAAAGACGCTTTGAGCTTGCTTTGGTCAATCTTGAAACTTATAATTCGATTCCCAACATCGATAGCACAAATAACAAGTTCGTCTACAGCACCGACAATGGTGTGACGTGGAAGACGATCATTTTGCCCGACGGAAGCTACGAGATCGCACAGATTAATGATGAAATCGGTAGGCAGTTAGAAAAGCAAAATTCTCCGACGGGTGTGGCACCACTCGGCTTTAATTCTCCTATTACCATAGGAGCTAACGCATCTACCCTACGCGCCTTCATAAAAATTACGAATGCCCTATATAAGGTAAATATGGCTCAATCTACCATCAGGCAAATGCTCGGTTTTAACCCTCAGAGGCTTGGTAGTGGTTATAAAGAGGGAGAAAATCCAGTCGATATTCTCCGCGTGGACACAATCCTGGTAAATTGTGACATTATCTCTGGATCGTATCGAAATGGTAGCCAGCTGCCAGTAATCTACAGTTTTTTCCCGGATGTGTCGCCCGGCTACAAGGTAATCGAGTCTCCGAAAAATCTGGTGTACCTACCAGTTGCACCGGCTGGTAACGTACAGGGCATTCGTGTGTGGCTGACCGACCAGAATGGTGAACAATTAAACCTCCGCGGTGAGACAGTAACTATAAGGTTTCACATCCGCAGTGCGTAGATTTTCACACTTAAATATTCTCATGTTGGTTCTTGGGGTTAAAAAGCGGCGGCGTCGTGTCGTGGGTGGTGGACTTTTCGACTGGATACCCAAAATCGCGGGTTTCCTTGGCCGTGCAGGCTCCTTCATTTCGGCGAATAGAGGCACAATCACAAACGTTGCCAAGGCGGTTGGTAATGTCGCGAAAGCCGGCGCCACAACAGCATCTGCCGTCAGGCAAATTGTTGATGCCGTGAAAGCGAGACGCGCTGCAGCCGTAAATGAAGCTCATTTACGAAATGAAAATTCAGCTGCCGCGCCCGTTGTCCCCGCACCTTTGGAGAAGGCGCTCAGCGACAAGAGCATCGAATACTTAAAACAACTGGCTGTGAGTCCGCCACCCGTTGTTCCGGCAATGGCTGACATAAACAGCCGTTTTGCTGGATCCGGTTTCAAAACTATAAAGCCGAGTCGCGGCGGCAAGGGTCTGTTTCTCGCAAAATGAAATAAAAAAATTCCGACTAATTCATAAAACGCAAAAAATGCTTTACCCACCACACATGAATTTCATTTACAGCATGATTAATAATTGAAGCTTGAACTTTTTTACTTATAATAATGGCGGCATTTGACGTGCCAAGTGAAATGTTGGACATCGCTTCGGCGGTACCCGATGATAATAGCATCGAATCGTTTGAATACCGCGAGTATGAATCACAAAACCCTGCGGCTATTAACAATGGCCAGGCCATACAGATAGACATCCAGAACCAAGACATTTTCACGCAGCCTTCTAAGAGTTACCTTCTTGTGGAGGGCAGGATTACATCAACTGGCGCGGCTTACAACGCAGACTCGTTGGTGTCATTCATCAACAATGCTATCCCGTACATGTTTTCTCAAATTCGATACCTGGCTAACAATACCGAGATAGAGAATGTCATGTCACCTGGGCAAGCCACGACGATGAAAGGCATGCTGGTATACGGCGATGATTTTTCCAAAGGCGAAGGTTTAAACATGTGTTGGCAGAAGGACACGAGTGCGGCGGCGGCGGCCGCGAATATCGGCTTCGAGGCCCGTCGACTGATGATCATTGGAAAACCCGTCCCCATCGGCACATTTTCATTCATCGTTCCCTTAAGACATCTATTCGGTTTTTGCGATGATTATCACAAGGTCGTATACGGGATCAAACACTCTTTACTGCTGAGCCGGCAGGGGGATGCAGACGCGATCTTCAAGGAAGCCGCTGCGGCCAATGGCCAGATCGCGCTGACTAAACTCTCCTGGTTCATGCCGCATATAATACCCGCTTTGGAGTATAAAAGCATGCTTATGAAGCAGATTGAAGCCAAGGTTAAGGTACCTGTAGCATTCCGCGCCATGCAATGCGACAACATTGCGGTGCCACGAGCGACGACTTTTTCCTGGCGTTTGAGCGTTAAGTCGGGCACGGAAAAGCCACGCTGGATTCTTGTTGCTTTTCAGACTGGAAAGAATGCACATCAAGGCCAGAATCCGGCACTGTTTGACCATGTGCAGGTTCGCAACATTTTCGCTATGCTCAACAGCGATCGCTACCCGGTGGTTGACATGAATCTCGACTTCACCAAGAGGACAACCTCTCGCGCTTACAAGGCCCTACGTGACTTCAAGGAAGAATATTGCGGCATAGACGCGCGTGAATCGTCATGCCAACCGACACCAATCGAATTTGTAGATTTGTTTCCGATCTTCGTTCTGGACGTGCGCAGGCAATCTGAACGACTTAAAACCTCTGTACAGGACATACAAATCAAGGTGGACTTTAACGAAGGGGTACCAAATAATACGACGGCATATGCCGTCCTGATCAGCGACCGACTCCTGAATTTTGAATCGGATGGCAGCAAATTCAACGTCGTCTACTAGAAATCGGTTTTTCACATTTAGATACAAGGCCCTCTTTTAGATATATTTTTTCCAAAAATGAAAACTGAATACGTTGCGTTCGGCCTTTCGCTGACCGAAGGGCAAAAGCAAACATTGGCTAAAGCTGCGCGCGCCGGCACTGGTGCCACGATCCGACTCGCTCATGGCCAGCTTCGTGGAGAAGATAAGCTCGCGCTTACGAAAGTTCAAGCCGCCCGAATCGTGAGGAAGATTTCGGAAGGCGTTGGCATGGAGCTGAGATTCACCAAAACACAATTGAAAAAGATGACAAAATCGGGCGGATTTCTTCCACTACTGGCTCTCCTCCCGCTGATTTTTGGCGGGTTAACCGCGGTGGGTGCCGCGGCTGGAGGGGCCGCCGAGGTGGCAAAGGCCGTGCACAACAAACAGGCCAGCGATGCAGAGGCTCTGCGCAAGAAACAGGCCAGCGATGCGGCCCAAGCCGAGAAAAAACGGATCGACGACGCGGCTTTAGCAGAGGCCGCGCGTCACAATCGCGAACTCGAAGCTCAGGTCCGCGGGACCGGTTTATATCTCGGGCGCCAGACTTATGGTGGTTGCTGTTCAATGTGTAAAGGATCCGGCCTGTACATCGGACAAAAAAACTAAAACCGCTGAGCAACTTCGATATAGAGAAAGTTGCCGGAGCGCTGCCGCATTTCCGCGGTGTTTTCATGCGAGATGGTCTGCCCGCCGTGGCTCGTGAGAAGGAGTGTGGAGTTGTTAATCTGGATTCCGGTTCTGGTGATGGTACTCACTGGGTCGCCTATTGGATAGATGGACCAAAAGCCGTCTATTTTGACAGTTATGGGCTGGATCCGCCTCTCGAAATTTCTAGATATTTAAAAAATCCTATAAGAACACAAACATTTCAGCTACAGGGGCCAGATGATGTGGTATGTGGTCATCTCTGCCTAGCCGTGCTAATAGAGCTCGCTGCTGGAAAGAATTTTGAAGATATCGTGCTTGACTTATGTTAGACTTCCGTCACCTTTTTGTATATAAAAAATGCCGGTTGATAAATTTTGAAGAGACGGTGGAGGTGGGGTGGGAGGGGGGCAGATAAGCGCCGCTGGGCTCGTCCACAAAGCGGGTGATACCATGATGGGAATTCTGTCGGCTGGAGGTTTTCGACTGACAAACGTGGGAACGCCCACGATGGAAACAGACGCCGCGACAAAGGCTTATGCAGACATCATAGATCAGGACAACTTACAAATCACCGGTGGAACGATGTCTGGTGTTCTAAAAATGGGTGGTCACAAAGTTACTGGGCTGCCCACAGACGCTGGTGCGTCTGAAAGCGACGCTGCGAGCTGGGCACAAGTGGTACGATACGCGGACCAGAAGGCGACCGCGGCCGAAAATCATGCAGACCAAAAACTTATCGATGCCAGGCAGTACACGGACGAGAAGAATGCGGGGCTGAGAGATTCTGTTAGGCGGTATGCAGATGACAAGGACCTTATTGTTAAAAGTTATGTTAACGAGCAAGATGTTATCGTCAAGAATGCGTGCGTGCTCAAATCAGGCGGCGTAATGACTGGAAGTTTAGTTATGGGTGGCCACCGAGTTACTGGGCTCCCAACGGAAATTTCAGGATCCGATAGCGACGCAGCGAGTTGGAAACAAGTGTCAACAGCGGTCGCTGGCGCTCTAGTAAAACTCGATAGAGTACCCACGGAGTCGTTGCATGTGGTGAATAAGCGGTATGTAGATTCCCGCGACGCTTCTTACAGACAGTACGTGGATGAGAAGGTCACCACCGCTAGAAGATATGTGGACGAGAAGCATGCTATCGTAAGAGGCGGGCATGTGCTCAAAAGCGGCGATTCTATGACTGGTGATTTGACCATGGGTGGCAAAAGAGTGACTGGGCTGCCAACAGAAATTCCAGGATCCGATAGCGACGCCGCGAGTTTGAAACAGGTGACGCAGCTGATCAGCAGCGCCACTATGAATAATGATACGGCGCCGGCTGGACCAAAGTACTTGACTAACAAACGGTATGTGGACGCGAAAAACGCTGAGATTGGAGCTTCAGTTAGACTCTATGCGGACCAGAAAGCTGAAGCTGCTAAGACGTACGCCAACGAGCAAGATGTTATCGTTAGGAGCGCATGCGTGCTTAAAGCTGGCGACGCAATGACGGGTGATTTAACCATGGGTGGTAATAGAGTTACTGGGCTCCCTACGAGCGCAGCAACGTCCGAAAGCGACGCGTCGAGTATGGCACAAGTATCGAAGCTGATCGCCGACAACATGACAAAGAGTGATAGAGTACCAACAGAACCGTTGCATGTGACAAATAAACGATACGTTGACGTGAAAAACGCTGAAATTGGAGCTTCCGTTAGACTCTATGCGGACCAGAAAGCTGACGCCGCTAAGAGATATGCCAACGAGCAAGATATTATCGTTAGGAACGCCTGCGTGCTAAAATCCGGCAGTACCATGACCGGTGATCTGGCTATGGGTGGTAAAAGAGTGACTGGGCTCCCAACAGAAATTCCAGGATCCGATAGCGACGCTGCGAGTTTGAAACAAGTGACGCAGCTGATCACCATCGCCACTACGAATAATGAAACGCCGCCCTCGGGACCATGGTACCTGACCAACAAGCGGTATGTAGACAGTGAGATAGCTAATGAAAGGCGATACGCGACGAGCATCAAGATTCTCAACTACAGCGGCCACATTCCGCCCCTATCCAGAAACGTTTCCGAAACGGGTTTTATTGCCTCAGCCAACGAATCTTTACCCACTAACCCGCCTCATATGGCATTCAACTCGGGTGTGAGGGGTGAGTGGAAGACGGCGTCCAGATCGAGAGCCGATATTTTGGATCAGGGTAGTGGTAGTGGGACTTGGTTACAGATTGAATGCCCGACGGCTGTGCGAGTATGGAAGGTTAGTCTGACTGGGGGAATTAGTTCTATTGCTCCGCGTGTCACGTCCTGGAGGATTTATGGGACACCCGATAATGGAAATAGATTTGATGAGCTCATCACCTCCAATGTCACTTTGACTAATTCTGCACAAGAGTTCACCTTCACAACTCAGAGTTTATACAAAAAATTCAGGCTGATGGTCTTGGCCACCAGCCCACCACAACCTACTTTTGGAATAACCCACTTCCAGATCTATACATATTTTAGACACGGGGGATAGTCAGTAGTATAGAAAAATATGACTGACACGCACTACAAGATTCGGGGGTATCTCCGTCAACACGGAGAAATAGACATGTGCAAATACAGCATAGACAGTCTAGGTGATGTGGGCCACTGGGGGTACGACATCCCAAAGCCCACCGCAGAGCTTTTGACCGCGGTGCCTCAACAGCACATCGACTTCGTGTCGGACGATTACCACAGCCGCGATATCTATACGGCGGCCGGAACGGTAACCACGACTGCGTGGCAAACTCTTCCATTGACCGCTGCGCGTTTTCCGTGTATAACTTTGCAAACCACCAATCAGGGGGTTTCGTTAGAGGGCGGGTTCTGGAAGCTTACAATGTTTGGTGTTAGTACCGGTGATGCGTCAGTTCGCATTATTACAGCCGCGGGTAGCATCGATCGTACAGTTGACATTCAAAGTGGTCAATTTGATGCATCTAGGGCAATATTCGTTCCAGGACAAACGAGTTTCCGAATTGAAGGCAAAAAGAGAGGCGTTGAAAGTACTTCATCTATCGACTTAAACGTAACTTTACTAATAGAGCAACTATAAAAAACAATGGCTTTGTATCCAACGCTTACGGAGCCGACAATTTCGTCAGACACGAAGTCGCAGACGTTTCGTCTGCAGAAGATCGGTGAAGTAGAAGCATTCCTGAGATCTGAGGCGATAAGTCGAGGACAACTGTGCAAAAAGTATAAGAGGGTTGTAGATGTGGCTAATGGGGCCTCGGCCGGCCTTGCTATAGTTAGTCTTGGAACTGGGGTGGGTGGGGCAGCTATGTTAGCCACTGGTATTGGTTTTATTCCTGGTATTGTTCTGGAGAGTTTGGCCATAGCGACCAGTTTTCTGGATATTATCGGGAATGTTGTTAGCCGATCGTTTGTTGCCAAAGCTTCAAAACACGACGAAATTTGTATTTTGGCGGAGAGTAAGCTAAACACTGTTCATGACCACATTTCTAAGGCTTTGGAAGACACAGCTATAAGCGACGATGAATATAAACTTATTCTGGGAGAGGAGGAGAAATATAGAACGATGAAACGTGATATACAAAACAAGAATGGAAAAAAAGAGTTGCCGAGTCAAAGCAAAGACCAGATGGTGGCAGAACTAATAAAGAAACTAACCAGCGCTGGGCCTTCTCCGCGAACCACGATATAAAAATTTTCATCGTAGGTGGTTGGAGTAGTGAGTCTGTAGTTGTTCCGACCGCGCCACCACCATACGATTAGCGGATTTATAATTTTTTATGTGCTCAAGTTTCCGCAGTTCACCGCGCCACCGCCGTACGATTTCCCCAGTTCCCCGATTTCCGTAGTTCCCCGATTTCCGCAGTTCCCCGATTTCCGTGGTTCCAGATTTCCGTATTTCCCCGATTTCCATAGTTCCCCGATTTCCATAATTCACAAGTCCAAAAACGTGACCGAAAAATGGTATTCAGAAAACGACGAGAAGTGTCACGTTTTGAAATTTCAAAGTCCGGCTGAAAATTTTACTCAGCGTAGATTTGCGTTCACTGCACGATTTCGTTCGAAATATTGATTTTGGCCTGATGAATTTTTGACAATGAAAAATTTGTTTCGGGGTAAAAGTTTTTGGGGATGGGTGAAAAAATTTTACACAGCGTAAAAACGATTTTTCTGCACGTTTCAGGTGTAAATATTGATTTTGACCTGATGAATTTTTGGCAATGAAAAATTTGTTTCGGGGTAAAAGTTTTTGGGGGTGGGTGAAAAAATTTTACACAGCGTAAAAACGATTTTTCTGCACGTTTCAGGTGTAAATATTGATTTTGACCTGATGAATTTTTTGGCAATGAAAAATTTGTTTCGGGGTAAAAGTTTTTGGGGATGGGTGAAAAAATTTACACATAGCAAAATTGCTTTTTCTGCACGTTTCAGGTGTAAATATTGATTTTGACCTGATGAATTTTTGACAATGAAAAATTTGTTTCGGGTAAAAGTTTTTGGGGATGGGTGAAAAATTTCACACAGCGTAAAAACGATTTTTCTGCACGTTTCAGGTGTAAATATTGATTTTGACCTGATGAATTTTTGACAATGAAAAATTTGTTTCGGGGTAAAAGTTTTTGGGGATGGGTGAAAAATTTCACACGGCGTAAAAACGATTTTTCTGCACGTTTCAGGTGTAAATATTGATTTTGACCTGATGAATTTTTGACAATGAAAACTTTGTTTCGGGGTAAAAGTTTTTGGGGATGGGTGAAAAATTTCACACAGCGTGAAAACGATTTTTCTGCACGTTTCAGGTGTAAATATTGATTTTGACCTGATGAATTTTTGACAATGAAAAATTTCTTTCGGGGTGACTTGCCCAAGGTCCGTACGCAGCGGCTAGAGTGGGATTCGAACCTGCAACCCTCCGGTCACAAGGCGCCGAACTTATCACTGAGCCACCACGCCCCACAAATGATGGTTGCATCAATTAAGCCCTCGTGTAACCTGAAATGGGAACATGCAAATGTGCGTGTTTTATATAGCGGCTGTATGGTCTCGGCCTTGATCATTGATCGGATGAGAATCTTCATCACCGCTGTCCGTATGGATCGGAACGACGCAATTTAAGGTCCCAGTGTAGGATACCAACCGTGATAGACCAAGATTTTAAATCACTAAAGTATTTACAAAAGTCGTGCCGTCTTCGGGAGGCGAACTGGGATCGTAACAATCATGCCTAACGCTGTTACCAATGTAGCTACTGTGCCATCTACGAGAAGAACCATATTTCAGTTTGTTATATCTATCGCATTATCAAATGATTCGCCACACTCGATAGGTGGCTTGTTCTGCAGTCGTTAAGATGGGCAGCTTGGCCCAGTATGTTCTTCATGGCTGAAGATTTAAATGGGCCAGCGCTGCGTTTCTTTATTTATGAAGGGAAGTATGCCGTGTAGGTACGCAAAATTCCGGATTTTTCACCCTCTATCCGATTCTGTAACTTAAAATTTTATGTATGGGCCTGTCTGTGCGTAGGTCTGTCTATGCCTCTGTATGTGTGTGTGTTCCTGTCTATATGGGCGTCTCTTCTGTTTGTTTGTCTGTCGGTGCGTTGCAGACAGACAGACAGACAGACAGACAGACAGACAGACACAGACAGTATATGTGTGTATGTGTGTTTGTGTATGTGTGTATGTATGTGTGTGTAGGTGTGTGTGTGTGTGTGTGTGTGTGTGTCTGTGTGTGTGTCTGTGTGTTGTTGTGTGTGCTATTGAGTTATTTTAATTGCCTGGTGCTGGAGGAGAACGATGAGAAGGTGGCAGACTTAGGGCTGGGAGAGTTATAAGCATAGGCACTGTTTTTAAAGCCGATCTGTTTATAAGGGCTGGCTGGTCACGAGAAGGCTTGTAATCTCATTTCTTTACCCTGAATGACCATTCCATTCCCCTCTGGCAGGCCCTTGATAGCACCAACGGGTTGGTGTTTCAGATTCACTCTTTGTAACGGTTTTTAAGCTTTCAGAACGCCGCCTGGCGAATGCGTTAACTCCGGTTTCAGATTCACTCATTGTAACGGTTTTAAAGCATTCAGAACGACACCTAGCGACTGCGTCAGTTCCTGTATCTCCTATCTACTAGAGGCGCTCATATATATTGGCGCATATTCGGTTGGTGCCAGACGAAAGCCTAGATAAAGGAGGAGGGTGACGCTAATCGTCTTTGTTGTGACACATCGTCGTTAAACAGAACCGACCGAACATCAATTACATCGCAGAAGAACAATGGAGATGAAAACAGCCAAAAGCAGTTGATGATGTTGAATTGAGAGCTGTAAAGTGGGTTGACAACAGAGGCGTTGTGCTGCTTAGTGCGTTTGCTACTGTGGACCCCCGTACGCGTGATTCAGCGGTGGTCAGCAACGTATATACAATGGCAAGCTATAATTGCGCTCTGTGCCAAGCGTAAATATAGCCCCCCCCCCAGAGATCAACTTAACCAATAACAATCAAATTTGTTATCTCGAATATAATATTTGCTATAAATATGTTCAAACGACAATCTTTAAATAAGCCTCCGCTGTCAGGGATCTATCTATTAAGCTTAATATTAGGTATACATATATATATATATATATATATATATATATATATATATATATATATATATAAATTCTATCTTGCGCGAGCGCGAAACATTTTTTTATTTTATCGCGCGTGAGCGCGGAAAAAAGTTGTTGACCTCTTTTTTGAACAGATCAGTTCAACACTTTTTTTGACCAGATCATTTCAAAAGTGCCCCCCTCCGCTCCCATCTGTCAAACAAGATCGCCGCCACTGATTAGTTTAATAGTTAAACAATTCCGTCTAAAAATTTGAGCCCCCTCTTGAGTTGCGATCTGCTCCATGGCACCGCTGGAACACCGTTCGCTACCACACTGTCGGTGGTAGAAAAAGAAATACGAATACATGTACAGAACAAGTGTCTGTCTACAGCCAGTTTATGGGTGGAGTTGGCCTGTTGGATCCTTTGTTGGCATTGTATCGAATACCACCTGTCCGATCAAAGAAGTGGTAACATTGTCTGTTGTGGCATTTTATGGATCTGTCTATTGTGCACACTTGGTTGGTGCACCGTCGAGGTGTTGTTGCGAATCATGTCCCCGCATCAGGGCAGTTGCCATTGCCTAAGTTCATGCTGAATATTGCAGAATCTTTGACAAGACAACAGGACTCAAACGAGGACGTCCATCATTGCCTGTTGATGTTTATATATGACAAAAGCAACTCGAGGACCAACGACACCATTGCCAAGCGATGCCCTCAGGGCGTTGTCGTCAGCCTCTGCCTCTGGCCCTGCCTACCTTCGAGAGCTTTGTTGCCCAGCTTCGGGTGCCCGAGGTCGTTGTCACCTACCCTCTGCAGAAAAAGGGGTTCTTTTAGCCCCTTTCCACGTACCACAGCTATGCAGAGTCGAGCCTTCTCTGTTGTGCGCCCGGTGGTTTGGAATAGGGTTATCCTAAGCTCCGCCTGTATTCTGGCAGGGAAGTCATTTCAGCTTTTTCTCGGGGGTTTGGGGGAGGGACATCATTTGAGTATTTTCCTGGGGGAACTTGACCAGCTTGTTAGGTTTTGTATTTAGTCTACATTTGCAAAACTGTAAGCCAATGATGCATGATGTGTGCCGCAGTGTGCATATTGTCACTTAATATAATTAGGTTTTGATTAATTTATTTCTAGTTGTAACAAATTTGAGAAAAGCTGTGCAAACTCTAGTTTTCTTGTTCCATCTTTTTTCCTTTTTTCTCAAAAATCAAGGGGGCTAATGCCCCTGCCCTCTCCCCCAAATGACGTGCCTGTATTCTGATCTCCCTTGGTCTGTTTCTTATTAACCATTATGACTGTTGTTTTTTAAACGTCCTGGTGTCGGGAGCGCTTCTGAGTAGTTCCTTGAAGAAGCGCTATACATAAATTCTCGAATGAAAGAATGAATGAATGAATGAATGAATGGATGAATGACAGCGGTTCGCACAGTTTTTGACACTCACCCATTGTTAGTGATATGAAAGGAAGATGCAAGTTACCCGGCTGTAAATGAATTCCAAAAAGTGAAGTGTGAAAAATGCCAAGCGTACCGTTTACTTTACTACAACTTCTAACTGTTTCAGACAATTCCACCCGTAATGTCGAACATGAAATACACTGACGTAAAGGCACAGTGTTGCCCAAGGGCAACAAACCCATCACTTATAAAATTTAACAAATAAATGTTTCTATCAAGTAACTGTGTTTCCAAAAGATTATTTAAAGCATTGATACTGACAACTGTGTTTTCTTCAAACACCTTCTCTTTGTGCAAAATAGGGCTAATATTCCAGCTAAGGTAAGGTAAGGTAAGGTAAGGTAAGGTAAGGTAAGATAAGGTAAGGTAAGGTAAGGTAAGGTAAGGTAAGGTAAGGTAAGGTAAGATAAAGTTAGGCAAGGTGAGCCAAGGTGAGACAAGATAGACGAGATTTGTATACAGCGCCCAAACAAGCCAAGTCGCGGGAACCAGCTTATTAACAGGCGCTCAGCCAAAACAAAATCGATTGGCAGGTATAGGGTCACAATCAGGGACGTCATTTTAGCTTTTTTCAGGGGGGGTAGGGGGAGCGCGAACAATTTTTTCATCTTTTTTCGTCTCTTTAAAATACTTTGTATTCAGTCTACATGTGCAAAACTGTAAGCCAATGCTGCAAATGAGTCTCTTTTTAACCCCTTTCTTCTTCCTCCTTTTCATCATTTTCTTCTTTTTTGAAAAATCAGGAGGCAAATGCCCTCCATTGCCCCCCAAATGACGTCTCTGGTCACAATCGGTTCCAGTTCAAAATCTAAAGGGTTCATACAGGCAGATAGTCAGACGGTTACGGTGGATGGTATTAGCTGCGAGAGAGGTAAGGGGAAGAGGAGGAACGAGGATAAGTATTGAGGAAGAGGAGGAACGAGGATAAGTATTGAGGAAGAAGATAACGAAGATATATTGAGGAAGAGGAGAGAAGCCATCTGTCGTTAAACACTGGAAGCAACGTCTGGTCAAAATCAATCCTTATAGCAAATTCAACGAATGGAGGGAGAGAATTATACTACAGGGATCGTGACCAAATGGCTTATCTCATAGACATAGGGAAGAAACTAAGTAAGTTTTGACGTCATTTCCATCAAATCGGGCAAGTGAAGAAAGGACAAATCCTGGAAAAACAATAAATTGGAATTCGGAAGAAAGCTGTGGGAAAAACTACGGGACAAACGGCGATATTTATCGACGAAATTATTAGCATTGTGTGCATACGTGTGTTTGCATGTATCTAGATATGTGTGTATGTATGTATGTATGTATGTATGTATGTATGTATGTATGTATGTATGTATGTATCTATGTATGTATGTATGTATGTATGTATGTATGTATGTATGTATGTATGTGTGTGTATGTATGTATGTATGCATGTATGCATGTATTCATGCATGTATGCATGTATGCATGTATGCATGTATGCATGTATGTATGTATGCATGTATGTATGCATGTATGCATGTATGCATGTATGCATGTATGTATGTATGTATGTATGTATGTATGTATGTATGTATGTATGTATGCATGTATGCATGCATGCATGCATGCATGCATGCATGTATGTATGTATGTATGTATGTATGTATGTATGTATGTATGCATGTATGCATGTATGCATGCATGCATGCATGCATGTATGTATGTATGTATGTATGTATGTATGTATGTATGTATGCATGTATGCATGTATGCATGTATGTATGTATGTATGTATGTATGTATGTATGTATGTATGTATGTATGTATGTATGTATGTATGCATGTATGCATGTATGCATGCATGTATGTATGTATGTATGTATGTATGTATGTATGTATGTATGTATGTATGCATGCATGTATGTATGTATGTATGTATGTATGTATGCATGCATACACATGTATACATGTATGCATGTATGTATGTATGTATATGTACGTATGTATGTGTACGTAAGTATGCACATATGCATGTATGTATTTATGTTTATAGCACCAGTCCAAGACCTCATAAAACGCGACGTCTTTGTGCATGTCTACAGGTGGGCATTTATAGAGCACCGTTTCACTTGCCAAAGGCTTCGCATGCGTATACACTCAATCAAAAGCCCCGTGTTAATTCACCTTCAAAGGCCAGATCGGCTGCTACCATGTCTGATATGTTGGCTACCACAACCTCTACCACCGTTACCATCACCGCTACCATCACCGCTTCCACCTCGCGGCAGACCACCAGCATCTCGTTTTCCTCTGTCTGCTTCCAAACCGACAGACGATCACACAGAGACGGACTGACACACACACGAGCAGGGATTACACAGATACACTAGTTTTAAAGTTTTTTTTGAACTTATTGCACACACACACACACACACACACACACACACACACACACACACACACACACACACACACACACACACACACACACACACACACACACACACACACACTCACAACACACACACATTTATATATGCATGATCAAAAGTACAGATACATGTATTAAACATTAAAGCCTATATATTAGTAGGACCTGTGTATTGCATCACATGTGTATACATATACGTATATATGTGAATATGTATATATTCGTATACACGAAGCATATATCCACATTCATGTATACGATATACAAGTTTATGTATTTATATACATTAGAATATATCCTAGAACCTTATCATTACTTTTCCAGGCATTCGGTGTTGAGGCTATAGGAGAGATAATACTCCTCCGACAAATACAATATACAATTCATATATATATATATATGTATATATATATATATGTATATATATATTGCCGACAGTATTATATTGTATATATTGTCTGCAATGCATTCATGGGAAAGCTCTATACCACAAATGCTCTTAACCACTTAAGCCGGTATATATATATATATGAATATATATATATATAATGTGTGTCTTGAGTGTATATATCATACATAAATATATATATATATATACTCAAGTCAAACTATATTTGTAAACAATGACTGTGTATACATGTACGAAGGCCACAATGGTGTATAAGTATCATTGAGTATATACCGCCTATAGATATATGTGTATACAGTTTGTGCAACTGTCCGTTGTTAAGCAGCCTACGTCAGCATGGGCCATTGTTATCTCGAGGCTCTTGTCCTACGTCATGCATTAATGAACCTACGTATTTTTAGGCCTCTATTATCTCTCAGTTATCAGTTAAATTTTTACGTCATGCAGTAGCGCTCGTGAATAGGCTGGTGCCCAGCGCTTGGCCTTCGAGTGGCGCTTTAGAAGTTTGGAGATTACGATTACGAGTAGTTAACTTACGTCTATTTAGATTTCTATTATATCTCAGTATATTAGGCCTAAGCTCAATGCCTACGTCATGCATTAATAAACCTACGTTCATTTGGGCTTCCATTATCTCTCAGTATATAAGCTCAATGCCTACGTCTGACGTCATGCATTAATTAACCTATATGTCCGTTTAGGCCTCTATTATCTACCAGTATCAGAACAAGGCCTACGTCATGCATGACTGGCTCCGTGGCTTAGAGCGCTCCTAGAAGAGCTTTTCCGATGAACGAATTAATTTGTCAATATTGTACAGTATATGGTATACATATCACATGCATTTGATTATATATATATATATATATATATATTATCCACAATTTTATACAGAATCCATATATATATATACACACGTGTATGTAATATATGTTTTATATATATATATGCATGTTTATATATATATATATACATGCATGTATTGTATATATAACACAAAGAATAAACGCAGCCTTTGAATAAACTATGTGTTCATTGTACATAACATTCTGTATGCATTATTCGTAGGCCTATACGAATGTAACAGAATCGACTGAACCAATAAAACCGGTTTATCTAAGGAATGCGGCAGACGAGGTGCAAATGGACTCAGCGCAAGTACAAAAAGCACCGAATGTTGTCTTTATGATCGTGTTAATTGTCGTATGATCGCTATAGATCCGTGGCTTGTGTAAGTGCTTAGGCGGACAATTGACATTTTATAGCGCCTTTTCAGATCCATTAGATAGTTACTATTCACTTACTAACTGTGAAAAGGACCTAAATACACTCAGTGATGCTGTGAAGTAGTTGAGAAGAGTTCCGATCCTGCAGCTGGAGGAAGTCTACTCTCGCGGTCTCTTGCCGACTCGTATGCGCACCAGTCTTACTATTTCGTTAACGTTTGACAGCCAGTTTACATCTGGTTACATATACGTTGTAATTGTAATTGAAATTTGGACATTTATGTAGCGCCGATGTAAGAGCAAAACAATCAGAAGCCTTCTCTACGCTAGGCTCCTATAGCCTTTTTGATGCTAATTGTCATTTAGAGCTAGATTATTATATCAGTTAGCAACATGACAGTAAACTGAAGAGTCACCTGCAGTGGCGGTCCAGCCAACGAAGGGATTCCCATCTACAGCTGAGGGATAGAGAGCATGGATGTTGTTCAGAGTCTGCAGCGCATGGACCAAGTCGCATCAATATAATTATGACGGACAGGCAACAGATGACAACGCTCGCAGCACACGATGATGTCACCGTCGAGTTGTCCCTCGTTGGTAGAAGATGACGCACGTCCGGCTGTTCGTTAAGGCCCCAGGTGAACGTAGAAGAGATATTCGTTGTCTGTCGGTCGGTAGATTGAAGCGCCACCAGACGACTAACGGTCGGGGTCACTCCAATGACCCACGCCGGTCATCCTCTGCCGATTACACCCGATCCGTAAATTGGGTTACCTAAATTACATTCTATCACATAGGTTTACGTAACATCACATCGCATTACGAGATAATACATTGCACTATAATGCATAATTGAACGTCTCTGATTGATTTCTAAAAAGGTGGCGCTCTATGAATGCGTTATTAGAATTACAAATGTAGTGCAATACGTTCTCGCATCAGACAATTTATTTAGCGCAATTCATAATCTCCCAGAAGCGTTGCTAATGCGGCGATTTTCACTTATCGTAACAAGTGTGAGTTAGACAATGCAATGCATTACATTACTACGTGATGCAATAGGCTACATTAGAGTGCAATGCAATGCGCATCACAATACAACACAATGAAATGTAATTCAATACATCCACAATACAGTACAATGCAATAAAATTAGGGCTGGTATACTGATTAAAAGAAATTAATCGATTAATCTCCTAAATTCAACTTCGATTTATTGATTAAACTCGATTAATTTGGTATCTGTTACGTAAAGCTTAAAAGCGGGTTAAAACTTGGTCACTGGGTCAGTTACTACGTCAGTGATGTGATGTGTTTGAACCACAGTATGATCGAACTGTTTATTGCCATGAAGACAGTTAATTTGTCACCATCTTCGACTGTTCCATCAGTAATTACCTTAAATGCAAAATGATCACTTAATTTTCCACTCAAACGTTTCACTTTTCGCCATATTGTATACTCCGGAAATCGGCCGCTCGACATCATGAAATAAGTAAGAAAATTAATTGAACAAGCCGAAATTAATCGATTACAACTTTTAACGATTAATCGATTAATTAATCGTTAAATTCCGCAGCCCTAATTAAAATACAATGCAATGCCATACAGTGCAATGCAATAATGTAATCCTTTGATTGCGTTGTAGCTGTTGACGCATGCCCTACGATGTCGAAGGCCATTGGTCTGTCACTGAGCGCCCTCTGCTGGAACCTGACCATTCTACGCGATGGTCAACCGACCGCTGACCAAATCTCCGGTCCACTGTCCGTCCGGTTCTTAGCCGAACTCGCCCAAAACGGGTCGACGAATGGGTCAAGCGTCGACCAATCGGGTCCGGAGTTTTCGTCACGTGACAAGCACGCCTTGCTCTACATAATCGTCGTTCTGCTCTTCTACTCGACTGGAATCGTCATCGCTATCGTCAACTACTTGAAACGAGAGAAGAAGGAGATCGAGGAGGAAAAGGCCTACGAGGACTACGCCCTCTTCCGCAGCGACCCAGACAAGATGGCTCGGTACTTCCGGGTCCAGCGGATGATCTCCTACCTGAACAAGGTGGAACAGGCCAGGGAGGCGGCCGCTCTCAAGGAGCGTCTCCAGGGACGCGCGTCTTTTCCACTTCCTGCGACGACATCTACCGAACATCTGTCTAAAATCCGGGTTGCTACGAGGTTCAGCGTCGGCAGCGATCACGTGATCAGGAGCCCGTTCAAGCACAAGAGCCATCACGTAGTCCCCGGACCGGAAGCGGAAGTCGACGACGCACGACGGCACGAACAGGGAGCCAGCGTAGACTGTTGTTGTCTCGAAGGTGTGGGTGAAAACTGGGATCAGACGACGGACCATGTCCACTCGCTCAGAACGACGGTCACCCATGTGTGACGAACATTCCGATCTTCAAACGGACAACCTATGGATTCTCCTACCTATACCTTCTTACCTATACTTACCTCAGGATTCTCCTAACTACTTTCTTACCTATACTTATCTCAGGATTCTGCTAACTACCTTCTTACCTATACTTACCTCAGGATTCTCCTAACTACCTTCTTACCTATACTTAGGCCTACCTCAGGATTCTCCTAAATACCTTCTTACCTATACCTACCTTTTGAATCACCTATCTACCTTCTTACCTATACTTACCTTAGGATTCTCCTACCTACCATCTTACCTAGCCTATATACTTACCTTAGGATTCACCTACCTGCCATTTTACCTATACTTACCTTAGGATTCACCTACCTACCTTCTTACCTATACTTACCTTAGGATTTACCTCCCTTCCTTCTTACCTGTACCTACCATAGGATTCCCCTACCTTCCTTCTTACCTGCACTTACCTTAGGATTCACCTACCTTCCTTCTACCCCTACCTTCCTTCTTACCTGCACTTACCTTAGGATTCACCTACCTTCCTTCTTACCTGTACTTACCATAGGATTCACCTACCGTCCTTCTTACCTGTGGTTACCATAGGATTCCCCTACCTTCCTTCTTACCTATACTTACCTTAGGATTCACCTACCTACCTTCTTACCTGCACTCACCTTAGGATTAACCTACCTGTACTTACCTTGGGGATCCGCAGTTGTCGAATCCAATGAAACATTATATTTAACGTTATTATGTATAAGGTATATGCCCTAAATGAAGGTGATTATGAAGTGATTATGAAGTGTAAATTAATGTAAGAACACAGTTCGTATAGCGAAGTTTAATAGCCAAGCGATTCCAAGAATGTGTTTTCACTGTTTTGTTGCGTAAATCGCTGAGCCAAGCGTTTTCTTGTCTTGTCGTGCATTTCCTTGCATAGTGTGGCATTGCATTGACTTGCATAGCATAGAAATGCCTTGTATTGCATTGCATAGCACTACATCGTAGCAAGACCGGTCCTAGCCCAAATGGTGCCCCAGGCAAAGCATTTATTTGGTGTCCTTCACGGTCCACTCACGTCCCAATCCAATGAGGAACCAGCCAAATGGTGCCCCAGGCAAAGCATATATTTGGCGTCCTCTTTGGCGTCTTAACTGCCTCAGTGGCGGGACTTAACATGGGATAGATACCGTAGGCCTTTATTAGGGCATATACAGGGCTGTAGTGGTAAAATTTGAGGTGAGTATACGGTATACCGGTGACCAGCGGCGTAAAAAAAATTTTAAGACCTTTTTCTAGGAAAAATTTCAGACTTTTCACCAATTCTCAGAAAATTTTACGATTTTGTCTCTGAAAAAGTTGATGACCTTTTTTTTTTTTTTTTAGTCATTCGCCCTAAAAACCTTTAAAACCTCTCTTTTTGGAAAAATTTTCCTTCCCAGAGGTAAGTATACGCTGTATACCCGCGTATACCCTCGTCTACAGCCATGAGTATACGCTCTCAAATTTCTCTAGAGGTAAGTATACGCTGTATACCCGCGTATACGCTCGACTACAGCCCTGGGCATATAGCCTACCTTACTGATTAGACATTTCGTCTATTTTAACGATCTTTATTAGTTTTCTTTTTTTCTTATCTGTTTCCCAGTTTTGTGATGTTCCTCTTTATAGTTTCATTGGTTTTATAACCTTTTTCTAGTTTTCAGTGTTGCAATCTTTTTAATTCCCGTTTTGTTCTGAACGTTTTTTAGTTTTTTTTATAATCTGTTGATTGTATACTTTTTCTATATTACCTTTCAATTTTCACAGACCTTTTCTGTACCCAGTTTCGGAGATGGGGCTTACCGCTTACCCCAGCTTATGAGCTGGACCCAGGTCCAGATTTATCCTCATGACCCAACCCTTGCTTTGTCTTGTCTATTCACTCGACCTGTCTATATTTACTTCGAGAGTGTCCACAGTCACGTCTGTGGGATTTGACTCTACAGGGCGCCCTTGGATTCGCTTGGCTATTAAACTTCGCTATACGAACTGTGTTCTTACATTAATTTACACTTCATAATCACCTTCAATTTACTGCGTCAATTTGGATGCCATTGATTGTCAGTCTCCCCTAATCATCTTCATTGTTGGGTGTGTATTAGGTTGGCATTGCGTATCAGTCTCCTGTAAGCATCTTGATAGCTAAACCTAGTTCGGGTACCATTGTAGACCATCCTCCCCATCACCGTGATAATTAAGTCTATTTTATAAGGTACCATCCAATTACAGTCTTCCCTAATAATCACCTTGATAGCTGACCTTATTGAAGGGTATCACTGCGGACCACAGTGGCGTACCGAATGGGGGGCAGAGGGGGCGAGTCGCTCCGGGCGGCACTTTTGCAGGGGCGGCAAAATAGGGTTCAAGAAAATAAAAAAGTGAAATTTGGATAAAAAAAATGAAGATGTAGGTTTGTCTTACGTTGATCGTTAGGGGCGGAAACACTCGCAGAGGTCTACGTTAAACACTAAACAGAATTGCAGAAAAGGAAGCGTAACCGCATTAATCTAGTACACTGTAAACAGAGTAACAGACTACATACAGCATACTCTACTTTAAAGCCGCCCTTCTTATATATATTTGCGCCTATATATGTACTATGTAGCCTATAGGTATCTAAACGAATTAATGACTTAGACTAAAAATTAATCACCAACTATCAATAGCACCACCCCAACAGCCTTGAATTAAAATTAATTTTGAATTAAATTTGAATTAAAACTAATTTAAAATTGGTCAAGTTTGACAGAAATTGACTGCATGATCTTAGTAATAGTAGGCCTATTCAGTTGTTTTCGAATCTCAGTTACTCGCTATGAATTTTTTCCTTTGGCGTTTTTGTAATATTGCTGCAGTAGTGCTAGTTGTGAGAGAAGTCTTTTCAAAACTGAAACTGGTTAAAACTTATTTAAGGTGAACAATGAGCGAGACGCGATTGACGAATTTGGCAATGTTGTCAATTGAAAGAGAGACGGTTGAAACAATTAATTTTGATGATTTATGTCATCAATGATTTTGCAGCCGTAAAAGCTCGCAAGATAACGTTAATAGCATAATGATAATATGGTAATTAACTAATTACAACATAATATATGTATGTGCTGTAGGCCTACGTACACATCACAGCGAGTTAGCGATTGACAGTCGCAAGTCATGCATTAAAATATTTTATTATGTAATAAAATAGATTTCAGTAAACTGAAAATGTAGGCTATAGCTATAACGGATAATTACAAAATACAGCGAAAATGAAAAATTCAGAAAGACCATAAGCTGTATAAAATGAAATTGTATACGTAATGCGATCGTCATGCAATATCTTAGAGAAAATAGCATATCGAAAATTCAGTGGACAAGGGCGGCATTTGGGCCCTCGCCCCGGGCGGCATTTCGGCTCCGTACGCCACTGGCGGACCAGTCTCCCCGATCATCTTGTGAACGGAGACTATCTAAGTGGTATACCATGGTTGACCGTCATCCCCTAATCATTCTGATAAATGAATCTGAAGCACGAAAATAATTAATTAAAAACTTCGTCTTGTGTCAGTTGCAAACAATTCCATTGTTTGACACCATTTTGTGTCTGCAAACACAGGGTGGCGTTAAACAATGGAACTTGCTGTAGAGCTTACCTTACTCGTTTACTTCTGGAGAAGCCTTCGCAGTTCCAGTGTTTAACGACATCTTATGGCTACCTTGGCAATTGATGTCTCCCTCCTGCATTTTCCAGGCTTGAGACTGGCACTACCTAGTATAAGCGGGCAGCGGCACGGACTGGTAGTGGCGGAGTTCAAACCTTCGATTGTAGGAGTAGTTTCAGTTTAACAACACTGTCTGATAACAAAGATCATTAGCGTCGCCCTCCTCTTTCATCCAGGCTTGGGACTTTATTGTCAGCTAAACTGTTGACGAATAAATGACGTCAATCGACTGCGTTTTTAAGGTGTGTAAAAGTTCATAAATGTAGCCTCATTTTAGGATTCAGTGTTGAACGACATCTTACGGGTGCAAGGGTCGTTGACACCGATCTCGCCTTAGACCTACCATTTCCTCTTTCACAGCACTTTCTACGTATTCGTAGAAATTGTCTACCTAGGTAAAGTTGCTGTTTAGCGACGCCTGTGATAAACAGCAGATGATTAGCGTTGCCCTCCTCCTTAAGCCAAGCTTCGGACTGGCACCACCCGAACATACGACAGTGGCAGAGTTAACTTAACCTTCCATTGGATGGATTCCAACAGTTTAACAACATCTTGTGGCCGATTAGGAAAACAATGTGTGATATAAAAGTTCATTATCGTTACAATAAAATGTGTTTTAACAGTTTTATGTTTTTCACTTTTTAGCCATTTTTTCAATTACACTGATTATTTTTATTTTGAATTGAAATAATCAATAACCCAGTTCAGTGTAATGTTTTGTCTGGTTCCTCATTGGGTTGGGACGTGAGTGGACCGTGGAGTGGGGGTCAGAGGACGCCAAATATATGCTTTGCCTGTGGCACCATTTGGGCTAGGACCGGTCTTGCTACTACTACTACTACTAACAAATCTACGACTACTACCATTACTGACTATTTCCACTACTTTAAAATGTGTTCTGGTGTTAGATTGCGTTGGTTATATTTACGCCTCTCCACGCACGGAGTCTGACCTCATCTGGAGGTCACAGTGTTGTGTAACCTCTTAGATATGTATGCATGTATCGGTGTGTATGTGTGTACGTATGAATGCACCTAGTGTTGGTATGGGTGCTGGTACATACATAGATATGTATGGCTGTTCGCGTGTATGTGTTTTGTATGCATGCTGGTATACATAATATGGACGTATAGCATAAGTATGCACGTATGTGTGCGTGTATTTACGTGTGTTTACGTGTGCATATGTGCGTGTGTGTGTGTGTGTGTGTGTGTGTGTGTGTGTGTGTGTGTGTGTGTGTGTGTGTGTGTGTGTGTGTGTGTGTGTGTGTGTGTGTGTGTGTGTGTGTGTGTGTGTGTGTGTGTGTGTGTGTGTGTGTGTGTGTGTGTGTGTGTGTGTGTGTGTGTGTGTGTGTGTGTGTGTGTGTGTGTGTGTGTGTGTGTGTGTGTTTGTTTGTTTTGTGCGTGGCTCTGCTTAAAAGCCACGTGGAGGTGCACAATGGTCTATTGGTTAGCGTGCTGGACTGTCAATCGAAAGGTCAGAGGTTGAAATCCCCGCAAGGAGAAGAAATTTGTTTCGAGATTTCTGTTCCATCTGCTCCCGTAGCAACTCAGTTATAATGAGTACATTGACCGTACAGTGTCGATGGGAAGATGAGACGGCGAGAGAGAGGATTGACCACCCGGCCTCGTGTGCTGAGGCTAAGTAAATGAAGTCGCTAACGCTTTCATGTCCATGGCTGCCTCAAGGAAGGCTAGGCTGCTAGCTTAAGGTAGGCCTACTGCTCTTCTTCTATAATAATGTTAACATTTTGTCTTTACAGAACATTCATGCGAATGGCAGAGGCTGCATTTAAGATCAGGGTCCTGATAACCCTCTAGGGCTCGTGTAGACCTAGGCCTACATGTGCGGGTTTGCTCCAGAAGGTCAAGACCAGAGAGGTTGAGGTCAAGGCCGGTGTGCTAGTTTTGTGGGTCATCTACTGGTTTCGTAATCATCCCTTCCTTCATCCTTCACCAAAACGTTTTTGAACTATTTTCTCAGAGGCTGTTAAACATTTGCATAGGAGACATTGTCAGCAGTGGGGCTCTGCAGAGCAAGTTTAGAGGGCCTTGACCTCTGCTAGGCCTACTGATAGTACTGTAATGATTATTAGAGGCCACTATCTACTGAAAAGCTACAATGTCAAATTTTCAACGCCATCAACTGACGGAGTTGAGAAATGTTGTGAGTTGCTCAAGGTTCCTACAGAAAAGAGGCTCGAACCCGTACCATTCGCGTTACTAGGCGAACACTAAAACCAATTGTCTATACCGTTGCACCCACCAGTTCTGGAAACCCAGCGCCGTGGCCAATGTCTAGACGCTATCTTTCCTCGTTCTTCTGAAGCGCACTGCTTTGTCGGTGGTCTTGTGTGAATAATGGGCTTTCGTAAAAACAATAGGGCCTAGGCCTTTTATCTAAATGTCTGAGATGAGATTTTTGAGAATGTGCACTCGGCTGTTCTGGCGTTTTGCGGCAGTGTTCGTTCATTCGCCGAAATCAGTTTTGAACGCGATCCATGAGATTACAGTATCAGACCATCAGCGGGGAACACGGTCGAGTCAGGCATTGGCACAGATGGGTGGCTCGTCAATCTTCCAAGTCGAGCAACTCCCCGAATCAAAAGGTGTTTTCCACTTCATTACGTCAGTGTATCGCGTTAATTTTTTGCTTATACAAGAAGGCGCAATGTAAATTACTTAGACGAGTTCCGAAATAACATTCCAAGCTAAGTTACACCGGACACAATTATTTTCCCGAAAGAGCTTTAAACCTATCCGGTTAAAAAGTTTCCAACTTCATGTTCTCTTACGTGCGCCATCTAACGAACCCGGTTTCAACTCAATCTGACCTTCGACCCTTAGGTCGGTAGAGTGTAGATCGCAATATTACTTTTAAATACATGTAAGTATTTGCATTTAAATGAGAGAGAGAGAGAGAGAGAGAGAGAGAGAGAGAGAGAGAGAGAGAGAGAGAGAGAGAGAGACAGACAGACAGACAGACAGACAGACAGACAGACAGACAGACAGACAGACAGACAGACAGACAGACAGACAGACAGACAGACAGACAGACAGACAGACAGAGTGAGAGAGTGAGAGAGTGAGAGAGTGAGAGAGTGAGAGAGAGAGAGAGAGAGAGAGAGAGAGAGAGAGAGAGAGAGAGAGAGAGAGAGAGAGAGAGAGAGAGAGAGAGAGAGAGAGAGAGAGAGAGTGAGAGAGTGAGAGACAGACAGACAGACAGACAGAGACAGAGACAGAGACAGAGACACAGAGACAGAGAGACAGAGACACAGAGACAGAGACAGAGACAGAGACAGACAGAGACAGACAGAGACAGAGAAAGAGACAGAGAGACAGAGAGACAGAGAGAGAGACAGAGTATTTCAAAGCATAGTCGGTTTTGTTCTGTAATGCTACATGATAGTAGTCCTATCACTAACCTATCACTAACTATCGTGATAGTCCTATCACTAACCTACAACTCCCTATAATATTCCCAGCCCAAGTACCTTCGTGATCTCTTCACCATTCAGACAACCCGCTCCACCCGATCATCGTCCTATCTCAGTCTTTCTCGACCCCAGTCACTACTCACCTCAAGTTCTCAAACCGAGCCATATCTAACACAGCACCACGCCTCTGGAATGATCTCCCCTCTGAATTCTGCGGTTTCTCAGTTCCTCCATCATCATTGCAACCCGTCCTTCATCCTCCTCATGTTCCTCTATCTATCAGCCCCCCGGCTTTCCACTCAAAACTTAAGTCTCACCTTTTCAAGTACTCCTACCCTGACTCATCTGATCCTCCGCCTTCAAATTATTCTCGCCGTAAACGACACCCGCCTTGACACTCAGTCTTCAAGCAGGGATTTCGTCATAAGCAAAAAGAAACGGAACGCCAGCAGAGACGCCATGTTAATCTAAGAATATTCCTGTGAATCCTGTCTAAAAACTACCGGTCATCAAAAAAAGAACCGGAACGCCGTTCCGGTGCATTCCGGTTCCAACCGATCCCTAAGTTGACAGCTGCTCTGCCTCTCCTGATCTGGTACCCTGGAAATCGGACTTGGACCTATTTTGAACTACTCTCTGAAACCCCCTCTGATTTGGTTTGGCCTTCTGGAAACTGGACTCGGACCTCTTTTGGACTACTCTCTGGAAACCCCCTCTGATTTGACGTAGCGCTCGTGAATAGGCTGGTGCCCTGCGCTTGGCCTTCGAGTGGCGCTTTAGAAGTTTTGAGATTACGATTATGATGATATCAAAGTGTATAGAAGGACGATGATATTATACATTTATCAGTTTAAGCAATTATTGTCCATAATCGCAATGTTCAAATAATTTTGCTATTTCATTTTGGCATGCCTATATGTTTAAGATAAAATAAGCAGAATTTAATTAATATTAATAAATTGATCAGGCCGTGAAAAATGCGTAGAAAAAGAGCAGAATTTACCGTACCGCGACAAGTTGGGCTTGGTAGGGCGATATTTCTGACTTGTGGTTGGGCGGACGTAACATTCCTTTTCTGACTCCATAATCTGTTGTCTAGTTCTTTATCCTGTCTGTCTCTGAGTTGAATTTTATTGTGGATGAAATTTTGATTTAAAACGCAGATTAATACAATGGACGCCAAAGCAGCTCCAATTAAACTGGCCAAAGTAAGTGGGAAAAAATTTTTTTGTAAACCATTTCTTATGTCGTAAAAACACGATGGTGACAAATAACCACAGTTTTGTGGTTTGTTCTTCACGTACTGTCAGCACGTGCTCCGGACTGTTCCTCTTCTCAAGTGATTTTTTTGGTATCCATTTCAGTGTAAAAATTTCCCTTGCATATATCCCATATCCTATAGTGCCAATGAGTAAAGCATTAGATGTTGCAAAAACTTTATAATAGCCTGCACTGGTATCTTCGCGAACTCTTCACCATCCAGCCTACCCGATCCTCCTATCTCTCCCCCTCCCTCACTACTCGCCTCAACTTATCAAACCAATCCATTTACTAAACTGCCCTCGACTGTGGAACAGTCTTCCCTCTGAATCCCCTAAATGCTGAGCTCCCCGCTAATACCGCCGCTCATCCACCATTATCTGCCCCAGGCTCTACTTATCACCCCACTGGCTTTCCACTCCAAATTAAAGTCCCACCGTAAGTTCAAGAATTACTATCCTAATCTATCCATCTTATAATTATTAATGTTCTCCAATCCTCTGCCTTCCAAGTATTCTTGTCCTCAACCAAACCGCCTTGGCAACTCAGGACTCTCTCTGAAATCCAGACTTGGAACATCACTTGGCATATCTGGACAACCCCTCTGACCAGTGCTCGAAATGGACCGGAACGCCGTTCCGGTTCGTCAGCGTTCCGTTCCGGTTCGTCAAATGAATTATTGTGGAAAATACTATGAAATTAACGTGAATGCTCCCATATCTTTGACTATAGCGTTCCGTTTCGTAAAATTTTCCATTTCGAGCACTGCCTCTGACTCTAGGCAGCACTCATGAATAAGCTGGCAAGTAAGCTGTTTACAGCCCTGTGCTGAGCTTCAGAGTAGCTCTTTAGAAATTTGGAGTTTATGATTACAACGAATGCAGTGTTCAAAGCATGAGGTTTAGGGAATTTTATTGAAGTTGTTTAACTTCTGGCTAACGCTTGGTCTGACAAGTGAATTGGGATTCTGGTGATCCAGGTGCATCCAGGCCTGCCGAGAGGGGGGCAGAGGGGCAAATGCCCAGGGGCCTGGCGACTTTCTAGGGGCCCGGGCCGGGCCCGCAATCAACTTATGAAAATATTATCAGTTATACAAAGTTTATGATTTATGCCTTTTTAAATATATTATCTGATGCTTAACTACAATCACTTTAAATAAACTTCAAGCATCTGAATAAAATCATAGTTGTATATATAAATATAATATTGTATTATCGTACACACACTTTTATTATTTCAATTTGTGGGTTTTTTCGTACGACCGTATGATATTATAAATATGAAGCCTAAAGATAGTTTAGAGGCCCGCGACTGCTCTGCCTAGGTGCCCGGAATTTCTGTCGGCGGCCCTGGATGCATCGACATGGTTAGTGCAATAGAGCCATGACCGCCAACTGGTAATTGGGAAGGGCCATTGGTGCTTTTACCTTCTGTTTTTAAATTTCAGATGGATGAAGTTAAGAAGAGAAGTGACATTTCTTTGATGGAAATTGCTTCACAATTTAATTCAGAAAATAAATTGGGCTTAATAAGCAGGGAGAGCAGAAAGGTCATTCAAAATTTTGACACTTAAAATGGTTGGTCAGTCAGTGGTCATCTGTGTCCTAGAAATAGAAACACTGATGATTAAAAATGGTCAACAATGAATAAACTTTGACAAAAGAAAGTACCAACTATCCCAACTCTGAAAATCATGCAGATCCCTTGCGGCCGTGAAATTTTATTTACTGATAGAAAAAATTGTTGCCAGTAAATCAGAGCAAACTAGTATCAAAGCATGACTAATAAAATATCTTGCATTTTCCTTGCAGGTGACTAAAATCCTTGGCCGCACGGGATCTCAGGGACAGTGTACACAGGTAAGCATGTCTAAGGTATGTTAGGATTTGGAGTTGCTGGCACGGTTAGTGACTTTAAGCAGCTTGAGCCCAGTGAGTAGGCATACCAGACAATCTGATGCCTAAGTTCGAGTTGTTACACTTCCTATCATAAAGTTATGCAAACTTGGTGTGCTCATTGTTTGTTGAGTAATTAAGTACTTAATTATTGGAGAATCTTGTCCAAAGGTAACTGTTTACATAATGTGACAGTTTTTAAAGCACAGCACATGTCGACATAGATGACTACTTGTTTTTCTCTGCATTGCTTGCAGTATTCTATTCGCTCAAAGTCTGGGGTGCCCATATTATTTATACATGATCGGGCACAGGTGGGCTAACTTATATTTTACCCCAAAAACTTTCTCAGTATTTTTAAATGAGATAATTTCACTGAAAACTTGCTTAAAAGCTTTGAAATATTTTGTGTTATGACAAGTAGTTTTAACTTTATGAGAACCAAATAATTTAACCTCTTTTAAAATAAAATGAAAATCATTACAAAGTAGTTTAACGCATGTGTTGTCCAGCTGTTGCACAATTAGTTATCTAGACGCTTAATAAAAGTGTCCTTTAACACTTTAACGACAAGCTGCATTGGTTTCCCAGTCGTGTTTGGTACACTCTTGTCGTTAAAGTGTTAATTACCTCACAAAAGTTCTGCTGATGCTAAGATCACCATATTTAAGTTGCCATCCATTGACACAAACTGTAAATGATAAGACAAGTTAAACTGCTTTCTCTGTGTGTCAGAGTTTCAATTTAAAGTAAATAAACATTTTATTGGGGCTGTTACGTGAAAAAGCAACTCCAGTCCTCAAACAGCATCGTGGATATTTTGGTTTGGCTCCACTTATGTGTGACATCCCATCTATGGTGACTTGCAGCTATCTAAGCATTAGTTGACGCTTATTGAAATTATCTAACATGATTTAGGCTAGTGTAAGTTGCATTTCTTGATGTACTAAAATGTTAGTGTCTAGGTTTTAGATTTTGTTAGTGCTATTATTATTTTGCATTTGTTAAGGCCACTATCTAATGATGAAGCATCAATCGGTTGCACTGAAAAAATATGAGTGAAGGACTTTCTCAGGATCCCTGAACAGTAAGCGTCTCAGAGGAGACTCAAACCTGTACTCTTCGCATCACAAGGCGAACGCTCTAACAGGTTGGCTAATGTGTCCCACATATATACTAACTTGCTTACGGCTTGCACTAGGATTATCATAATTTTATTGCTTTCCTTGGCATGAATTAAGTGTGCATAAACATATTTGACAGGTTCGTGTTGAATTTCTTGACGAAAGCAGTCGGTCAATCATTCGAAATGTGAAGGGACCCGTTCGAGAGGGAGATATCCTCACTCTCCTGGAATCGGAAAGAGAAGCCAGGAGACTACGCTAACGTTTAGGTAGAAAATTCATTGTGTGTTTTGATATTAATTTTAAGCCTGAGGTGGGCTGATAACTCGTGAATAATGAAATTAAGGGGAGTAGAAATGCTATCTTTTAAAAATCTGAACTCTTCCTGAAATGATCTGGGATGCTTTGGAAACCCTGGTTATTTGTTTTACTGTGGCTTGACTTTGGTGCACCATCAGTTAATGCTTTATGCTTTGCATATGACTTCTCAGGAAGCTTAGGGTGGCAACAGACCACACAGCATGTGCAAATAACAATCATTTCACACTTATAAAGTCAACATTTATTGTTAGTACTTCATGTCATAGTATTTGCTTGAGGTGGAGTCAATTTCTCAATCCTCACAATGTGCACTTCTACCTACCTTCAACCACTGTTCCCTCCTTACATCCCGCCACACAGTCTGTGGTCTTCGGCTATGGGTCTTTTGGTTGAGCCTAATGTAGAACTGCCATGGGCTCGTGCATTTCGTGTTGCAGCCCTCACGGAATGGAACCGACTACCAATGTTTAACCATTGCTTGACCTCTTCTTCTTTCAAGAAACTCCTCAAAACTCGCTACTTCTCACTGGCTTTCAAACATCTAGATATCTTATTGCTCTTCATCTGGCGACTGACTAAGTTAGTCAGTCGCCAGGTTCACATTTCTGTTTGACTTTGCGTGCATTAAAAATGTTCAAAATAAATAAATGAAAATACATGTACTTGATCTAGTTAGGAGCTTGAAGCTGATCTTCAAAAACAGATCTAGTACCCATTTGATAAATCTGTACCAATAAGATTGATTTTTATTATGATAAACATTAATATCACAAGTACTACAAGAAATGGTTATGCAGTTTATTATTTTTTTATGTGTGGGGACCGTCATAAAGAAATTTAAGGAATTAAATAGAAAATTCTGTGTTTTCATGATCAATATCTCATTGGTCTTGAATTAAAAAGGATGATGTTACAATCTTGAAGGTTGAGCCATTTACTACGACAGGATTTCTTGTTACTTCCAAACTCGTGTTCCTTCAGACTTGTACATTTGAATATTTTTAAAAAGCTTATTTATTTATTACGAACATTTTTCACACGTGCAAAGTTACACAGAGATGTGAATCTGCAATTTGGTGTATCTGATACAAAACGATTGAAAATATAATTGTATTGTAGTATTAACGGCAGAGTTTTATGGCATGCCTTTAAATGCATAGTTCTGTTTGTCTTACTGAGTTTCTGTTTGTTTAATTTTTTTACAGATAAAATTATCGAGGGGTAGCGGTGAAAGCTTTGAAAGGTGGCATCAGATCATGAACGTGGACTATTTTGTTGGTGTTTGCTTGTGAAAAGCTTTCAGAAAATAAAACCTGAACAGTTCATCATTTTTTCTTGAGCTTGAGGATCTTTGGAGCAATGCAGCACTGCTTGCAGTGGTCTTGAGTTTGATCCACCAATGTCCCGATACAGAATGCGTGCCTCATTCTTCTGTTATCTGAATCCTGTTGTCGTTAGTTGGTTATAGGTCTGACAGGAAATAATTGAGGTATTGGCATCATAAAAATAATGGCAATAATAATAAGACCATTCAAACCGCACTTACTGAAACATCTTGATAAAATAGTTTGTGTGGAAACTGTGATTGCACGTAATTGGAGGATGTGATTTGGATTGACGGGGAAGTCTTCTCGTAATTGTCAGAGACCAAGTTATATAATGCTAAATCACTAGCACAACTGAGGGGGCTGGAAACGACCCCCTGGGGTGTGCAATGAAGACTTAACTGGGGGTCCTAAGAAAGACTAGGGGTTGAACCTCCAGACAATTTCCACTGTGCATGTGTCCGCGATTCTGTTCTTTGTGCACTTATTGTCTTCGAGCGATGACCATGCATGGTTGGTTGCTGATGGACCTAGATGATTTGGGAACTTCATCTCCTGATGGTTGCTCAGATACTCTGTCTTGTTCTAAACTGAAATCAGGCGACATTGGTAGCCTACTTAGTACTTGCTTCCTTCTAGGTTCTTATGTTTCCCGCTGTCCTGTTCCATATTGGGTGTTAAACTTTTGTAAGGAAGGTGTATGTATTGTAATATTTTTAATGTTCTGTGTTTTGCTTCCGAAACCCTGCCCCGGGCAGATATTTGTTTCGAGAGTTCTGTTCCATCTGCAGTTCTGCACCCCCTAGCAAACAGATATGATGAGTAGGCTCATCTTTCCACTGTCGGTGGGAAGATGAGACGGCGAGAGAGGATGAAGAGCTAGCCCATGGTGGATAAGCAGGTTGAAAAAGTTAAGCTTAGTTCAGAGTACAGTAAGCGACTGAGCAAACGGCATCTGTCTGAGAAGTGTTCCTAAATCTAGATCCAGCAAGCAAAAATCTCCAAAAACAGATCCAGTTTTAGGTTATTCTCAAATAAAGACGGTCTGAGGAGTAAGGACTAAGGGCTGGTGTTAAGTGTTAGGGTTGGACAACGTAGGATGGTATCGTGTTCACGATGATTGCAAAACGCCGTCTAGCGAATGTAGCGAAACTACGACGATGCATTTGAAGGGTGGCTGTGTCCGAGTACTAATCATCTCCCGTTGGGTCCTCGGGACTAATTACAATCGAGTGCCGGTCGAATTGGCAGTGCGCAGGTGCGTGATATTACTACGCCGACTTTTGACCGACCTTTTGCTGATAAGCTGACTACTGCTAATGACTTGCGTCACAGCCGCTCTTCACAATAGACGCGTTTTTTGCCGTCGGGAGGTTTGGCCGTTGGTTCGTCCGTCCGTCTGAGCTTTTGAATAGGTTCGCTTAATCTTTAGTTTATTTGGAAAGAGAATAGGTAGGCCTACATACAGGAAGTGTCAGGAAACATGAATCATGAAAGGCACCACAAGATCAGTAAGACCTGTGTAAAAGATGGACGTAGGCCTACTTTATCTGGGATAGGCTACGGTTGCCGATTGGTTAGTGCGCTTGCCTTGTAAGGCGCAGAGTAGCCTGCGGGTTCTCGCCTCCTTCCGTGAGACGGTTATAGGACCTTGAGCAAGTCCTTCACTCACAATTGCACAGTGCTGTCGATTGATGCTTGGTCATGAGATAGTGGCGCCTAACAAATTCATAATCTAGAAAAAAAGGTTCCGGAACTGAACAATTATGGAAGAGATAAAATCCCGAGAAAAACGGGATTGGGGGTTGGGAGGGGTCTCAATAAACATTGAAAACAGTTCACAACACTGAAATTAAACTAAAATAAGTAAATTATTGTTTTATTAAAATAAATAAATTATTTTTTATCAGCTGAAAAAAGGTGCCGGAACGCCGTTCCGGCTGAAAAAGTTGCTGATAGTAATTATATATGATTTATATAATTTATATACGTTTAGGCGCGATTATTTATAACCCAACGACTCCGCTCAACTCGCTCTTCTTCAATAGCAACACAAAGGCTAACACTTACTGTCATGCATGCGTACACAGCAAATCTGTAAATGATGACGCAAAGCAGTTGTAAAACACCAAGTAGTTAGTTTAACCTACGCCTGTGTAAACCAAAGTTAGCGTGGTATTACGTCCGTAAACGCTACAACTTACGACCAATGTTAGCGTGGTGTTACGTCTTTAAACGCTACGACCAATGTTCGCGTGGTATTATATGTTCTTAAACGCTACAACCTTACGACCAATGTTAGTGTGACATTACTTCCTTAAACGTTACGACCTTGTGACCAATGTTAGTGTGTCCGAAAACGCTACAACCTTACAAGCATGGTTTAACGTGGTATTGCTTCCGTAAACTGTAGAAGCTTACGACGAATGTTTGCATGGTAATACGTCTGTAATAAACTGTAGCGTAACGATGCGAGTGCTTGAAGCTGTCTAATTCGAGGAATTCATGCGCTCTCTACGATCTAATATTGCCAATCGGTGCCGGAGGCCTGTGTACACAGGAGGCGCTGGCTGCGATGCCTTTGATATTCAAGGACCCTGTACACAAACGGGAGCTCGGCCGAGGGCCCCGCAACCGACGGACGCCCGCCTAATCACGACCGTAATTCCACGGGTAAACAGCGCCCCATCCAATTAGATGATGGCCAATGTTATATATTACCGGCTGACACCCCTCCACCTCCTCCTTATCCTTGTCCTCCTATTCTTATCTTCCTCTTCTATGACACCCGAAGTTTGCACTGATTATATTTGTACGTGTGTCTGAGTAAAGAGTTGTGCATTTGTGTATATATTTATAATTGTGGTGATATAGTATCGTGTCTAGCATTCCAATCGAGAGGTCGGCGGGTCAAACCCCGCCCTGATGGGCTGAAAGATTGCAGATTTGTCAACTTAGCAACGAATGGGCGTTTCGGTCTGTCTGTGTCTTTCTCTGTCTGTCTTTGTCTTTCTCTGTCTGTCTGTCTGTCTTCATTTGCATGACTGTCTCTTTCATTGTTGCGGTCTCTGTCAATCACTGTCTCTGTCTATCTTACTGTCTGTCTGTCTCAGTCCCTGTTGCTTTCCTTCTACGAGTAGCTCTATTCAGATTCTAAGGTCATTGAAGAGAGCTATCATGGGACACACTGCAGAGCAGTCAGATACTAGATATTCTTTATCCGAAATGGGAGCAAAAGACACAAGGGTTTTCTGAGGCTACAAAGTAATGCATGAATATATCTATGTGTGTAATGTATGTATTATATGTATGTATGTGTGTATGTGTATTCTGTGCATGTATACGAATGAATGTTTATGTATGTAGGCCCGATAATGTATGTGTTTATTGTATGTATGTATGTATGTAAGCATGTATGTATTACAGATATTTATGTATTCATATGTGTGTACAATACACTTATTATTACACACTTAATAACTTGGTGCCCTTCAGTTTCTCTCATGCATAAGCGCTGCTAACGAACACACATCGAAGCGTTCGCGGTTTACACTTGTGTGTAGGCGAAGTCTTTCACCACAGTTTACAGTAATTTACACAGGTTACAGCTTCGCGATTAACGCTTGTGACGGAGAATTCAAATGAGACGATCGCTGAAGCGTGACGTGTACGGTCACGGATGAATTGCGTACGCGTGAGGAATAAGATTGTCACTGGATGGCTTCGTTGAAAGTAGATCAGGATCGATCCTCTCGTTAGCACACCTGATTTGAAAAATAACAATCATCAGATTATTTATTGGTCAATGTAAATGCACTTCTTGATAAGGCGACCCATCTCCTTCCCTTGCCAACTCCTCATGATAGCAAATACTGCACTTGGTCAACGGATTCTCTGACTTTTGTGGGTCAGATTGGTTGGAGCGCCTGCCTTGTTATGCAGAGAGTACGGGTTCGATCCTCCTTCCCTGAGACGGTTACTGAGCAGGGACCTTGAGCAAGTCCTTCCTCACAGTTACTCAGCGTCATCGGTTGATGCTTGGTCATTAGATAGTGACTCCTAATAAATGCTTTATTAAAATTATTAAATTAAATAAAAACTCGCCGTATCTCGCAGTGTTGGGCGTCGGTTGTTTCCGTTGAAATCCATTCCATGTTTTGTCTGTTCCGTCAGTTAGTTCTCTAATCTCAGTCAGAACTGAACTTAAAACTCATCTGTTATCTTATCTTCTTAACCATTCGTAGCTTCACTTCTGCTGTCTCATCTCAGATCGACCCCATCACTTCTCTCTTGGGTTATGATTAACTGAAGCGACCTTCGATTAACGGCGCTATAGAAGTCGGTAGATCAACAATCAACAATCAATCATTTGCATTACATTGGCTGTAGCACAAAGATGACAGCAACAATCTAAGGTAATGTTAAGTAATGTTAACTCATCAGAGAGCCTCTCATCAGTTTCTCTGCAATTGGCGCTACATAAATGCTCACATATATATATATATATATATATACACATATATGCATAAAAAGGCGACATTTACGAATATGCATATATGCCTATACCTGTATCTGTGCGTCTATATATCTACACAAGATCATAAACATACATCTATATATTCTGCGTTCATGTCTATGATTGGTCAGTATAGGCTACCTATGTATAAATATGCATATATATTATATACATTTGTATATTGTATATATATATACATACATATATATATGTTATTAATTTCTCTTCCTGCTGGGCGTTTTCGTTTGATAGGACTAATTTCTATTCATTATTTCGACCGAGACTTTGATTAAGACGCGATAACAGAGAGAGACAGGGAGAGAGGGAGAGGGAGAGAGGGAGAGGGAGAAGGAGGGCGCCCCCTCAATCCCGCCCTCTGCCTTCGTTATCGTATACACGTCTGATTAGGAGGCGCATTAGCCAATTAGGCTAATTGGGTGGCTAGCTACCTGGGTGGCATTCCGCCGGGTGCTGAGGAGGGAGCGGAGGGAGCGGGGTAGGGTCTGTCTACGACGACGGCTCAACGGAGGAGAGTATTGCGTTGACTTGGCACGCAATACCACCGGAGGGCTTCGAACCCCTACCGCTTGGCTGGAGCCCTCCTCCTCCTCCTTCTTATCGTTCTCATCATCGTCGTCTACGTCTTCATTTGACGAGTGAAGCAGGAGCAGCAATGCCTTGTGAGGGCATCCTGGAGTTACGTCGATGATTAGAAGATGCGGAGGTTGACGTACAATGCGAATGATGATGACGACAACAATGACAACGATGAGGAAGGAGGAGGACGACGAAGAGGAGGAGGAGGAGGGTAAGAACATGAAGCTGAAGAGGACGAAGTGAAGAGGAAAAGGAGAAGAAGGTGATGTTGTGATAACGAAGAGGAGGAAGAGGAAGGAGTAGGTGATGACGATGAAGAGGGAGGAGAAGGAGGAACACGAGGAGGTAATGGATAGGAATATGAGGAGGAAGGAATAGGAGGTGGAAGAGGAAAATGAGAAGGCGATGACGGTGACAACGAAACGGAGGAGGATGAGGTAAAAGAGGAAGAAAGAAGACGATGACAACGATAAAGAGGGAGGATGAAGAAGAAGAGGAGAAGATGCATAGGAAGATTAAGATGATAACGGTGAAGAAAGAGGAAAAAGAGGTGGAGGAGCAGTAGAAAAAGATGACGATAATGAGGACTATAGGAGAAGAAGGAGCTGGAGATGGATGAGGAGAAGCAGGAAAAGGACGAGGAGGAGACGAAGGAGGAGAGAGAACGAGAGAGGAAGAGAGATGCTCTACCCGGACAATTAGACCAATGTTATATGACTTTGTGTCTACCAGAGACGTCACACACCACAACGACATAATCGTTTGAGAGGCTCTTAAAATGCGCTATAAAATCACAGAATGTAATCGCTTCTCTTCCCTTTTTTCTATAGACGTCAAGAGTGTTTCCCTGTACAAGAACAAGAATAAAGAAGAGCAGTCCCTTAAGCCGGCACTGCGAGGTCAGCATGTGCGTGAAGCGTTGCCAACTTCATTTTCTCAGCCTCGGCATATGAGGGTGAGTGCCCGCCTGATCTTTCCACCGGTTGTGTACGACAAGTGCTCATTTCAAAACCGTGTTCGCTAGGGGACTCAAGTGGAGTAGAATTCTCGAAGTATCTTTGTGATGGTAAGGATTCGAACCCCGGATCTAATTGTTGACAGTAGAGCAGGTTAACCACTGGACTACACCCTGCCTTGGCAGTTCCCTAAATCAAACTCGTTCGCTCATCAGTCGGGGCAGACTAGACAGGGAGCGGATGGGGCAGAAGACCCCCCACCAACCCCCTGCTGTCATTTGGGCAAAGACTTAGGCATAGGCGATCTAGGAGTTTCTGCTAATGACACAGCTTTCGAGGAATACCAATTCGAGGAGCGAGAGCCATCCCCATGAACCTGATGTCTCTTTATGACGCTCACTTAGCGCCGACGCTATATGATTGCAGACCGTCCGTAATGACCGGAGTCAGGAGCGTCAAAAACTGGGTCGTATACGGACCAGAAACGTCATTATCTCCTTGAACATATACGGGACGATCGTTGTTATGGTAACGGCCGGGTCGTAGCGTTGACGACCGACGCAGTCATCATGGCAACGTAGTGATGAGAATAGCATAGGAGAAATCTCGTTCCCATGCCAACGGAAAATCGCTATGAATTATACCTGAGTGGGCGCATTCCTATAGCGGCTTCACGAACAAATGGAAATGCATGCGAGCAATTGTTTAGAAAACGACTTATTCACCCATCCTACAATCCATGGCACTTTATCCACCCGTGCACCTGTTCATCCGTCTGTCCCTATAAAACCACCCAACACCGATCCATCCATCTACTTATCCAAACCCACTCGTTGACTCATTTCACCCACCTAAATTTCACCCATTTAAATCTCACCCAAAGAAATCTCACCCACCTAAATCTCACCCACCTAAATCTCACCCACCTAAATCTCACCCACCTAAATCTCACCCACCTAAATCTCACCCACTTAAATCTCACCCACCCAACGAATACAAAATTATCCATCTGTCCTTTCCTCCAGTCACCATTATCTACAAATTCATCCACACACATTCACCCGTTCTCATCCATCCATCCATCCATCCATCCATCCATCCATCCATCCATCCATCCATCCACCCATCCTCCATCCACCCATCCCTCCATCCATCCATCCATCCATCCATCCATCCATCCATCCATCCATCCATCCATCCATCCATCCACCCATCCATCCATTCATCCATTCATCCATTCATCCATTCTATTCTCACCTACCTTATGTCTCGTTCGATGTGTCGGTTGTTGCTGCAGAGAGTTGCTGCTGCTGGTGGTGTTGGTCGTCGTCGTGCGAATGGCCTTGACATAGTCCTGTTCGCAGACGATGTTTCCGTTGACAAACCGGAAGCGGTCTCCAGCGACGAGGCGATGATGGCAGGTGGAGCAGGTGAAACAGTGGACATGGTAGACGCTGTCGTGGACCCTCAGGACCATCTCGTTCGGAGGAATCGACTGACCACATCCGGAACACGATCCAGTCAGTCCAAACAACCTACATGACAACATATGACCAACGCATCGACTCATTTAGCGCATTTATGAGGGTAGGAAAAGGTGCCAGATAAATAGTCACTGACTCGCATTCGAGTCATACATACAAGCATGCATACATGTATGCATACATACATACATGCATACATGCATCCTTCCCTTCATCCACCAATCCATTTACATATATACATATATACACAATATATGCATACATATACATACATGTATGTATACATTCATAACCATAACCATAACCACCAGTTTATTGGTCCATCAGATCATTCGATTACACAAGTAGTACCGTATTTACATTTCAGTATGATTATTCAATAATGGGACCAATAGGGAGACCTGAAGGTCCCACTAATTAGGGCCCCTACACACTAGAGAATGGTGGTCAGTCGATTTCTGCAAACCCGGGTTACCAGGCATTTTCTGAATCCGAAAACCCGGGCTTAATCGCGATTGAAACCCGGTTTGAACAACTACATTCAATTTTCATTACTTTTTCATTATATTAAAATGCACACGGGTTTGAATAATGACATTAAATTTTCATTACTATTTCATTATATTTAAGTGTAGTCTAACTGGAACCAGTGTTTTAGTATACAGTATAAATGTCGCCAATTTCGGATGCATATCATTATCTATATAAATAAAGACAAGACTCTGTCTGTCTGTCTGTCTGTCTGTCTGTGTGTCTGTCTGTCTGTGTGTCTGTCTGTCTGTCTGTCTGTCTGTGTGTCTGTCTGTCTGTCTGTCACAGCGATCTTTGACCGCGATGCATTTCTACAGCTTTGGACCTTTTCACTCCAAACCTTCACCACTGTCTCAGGGTGGGCATTTCACACCCAGTGTGAGGCTTCGCGTCCCCCGTTTTCACCGCTACCATGGTCTCCCGGGCCAAAACCTACCCGGGCAATGCATTTTTAGCTGGTAAAAAATTCTTACACTCAACCTATTTTCACTCGCCAGATGGCGCCGCCGGCTTAAGCAGCTACAGTGCGGATTCGCCGCCGGGTTAAGCAGTGTTTTGTTGCTTATTCGCTAGAGGGATTGAAAACCCAAAACGCCGGGTTAAGCAGTTTCGCGTCCCCCGTTTTGACCGCTACCATGGTGTCCCGGCCCAAAACCTCCGAAACCCGGGCAACGTTAACTAGGTGGCCCTGCTAAGCGGGATCATGATCCCATTTGGGCCTCCTCCTGTTGCCAATGTACATACCGTCATGTTGTATTTTCCTTGTACTTCCAAAAGGGCTTCAATAAAAGGATTGGTTGATATATATATATATATATATATATATATATATATATATATATATATATATATTAGGCCTACTGACAATTCCGAGGCATATATATAGGCGTATCTAAGCACATCTGCATTCGCAGCTTCCTGTAGTTAATATACTACAAACGCTGCAAGCTCAAAAGATTAACAGCAACAATGGAAGCCGACAGGTAAAGCAACTATGCTTGAGCGTAATACAAACTTTGAGCACCACATAAGCCACAACAGCTTCCACCATAGACGAAGACAGCTTCCGTTCTTGAGACTGGACGGAGGTAATGTCCCCTTTGTGACAGGTTTGCCCCGCACGTGCAGTCTTGTTCTCTGCATCGAACGTAAGCATGGGGACCCCCACAGCCAAAGCGAGGTACGGACACCTGCCAAAAACCCGTTTATGTCATCGTAAGCCGCGATTGAAACCCGAGTTTGAGGTTATTGAAAGCGTTACTTTCATCGTCGTTCACGCCGTGAAACATGCAGAGTAATGGAATATAACGATACCGGTAGTGCTGCGCTTGTAACGACTAACGGGTTACGTAATACTACTTCTACTTACTTATATTTCGGCTCTTTCCATGTCTTTAATGGTAACGTTATACGAGTGAGGCTTCACATTTCACACAACCAGTGAGCATGCCTAATGTTGAGTTTGTTGACTCGTGGCATCGAGTTCGTATATTATCGGTAAACTGTTTGTTTATTTAAATTTAGTGACTTTAAAGGAATGTTTAAATCAGCAAATTTAAAAGAGCGGTGTTTGGGAACACTTCGTTCGCGATCCTGTGGGACAGACGGCTCAGTGCCAGTTATGTAAATAGAAGCTGAAAATTGTCGGCTGTTCAACACGAAGTATGCATATTCATCTCCGGTCCAAACATGAGACAGACCTGCTCAAACACAAGGACATTGATTACCCTTGTCATCTGCAGAACTTGGACTTTGTAGCTGCATACGACGACGTTGTTCTTATCGCAAGACACACATAGTGCAGTAATACTTATCATGTAAAGTTTAGAAACCAGGTAAAAACCCGGGTACCCGGGTTCTTACTGGCGCCAACATCGGAAACCCGGGTTCCTAAAAAGCCCTCGGGTTTGCAATCCCTACTACTCACCAACTGCATAAGATGAAAGCGGTTAAACAAAGTCGGCTGCTTATCTGTGGTAAACAACTACTGTAGTGACCAGCCATTAATAAAAAATTTTATAACCAATCACTGATAATCTAGACAAGTTTACAATGTGACAGGACAACAGAATAATAATTACTCAACCAAACCTAAATACACACATACAATCATACATACATATATAAATATATGCATACAACCATATGTACATACACATACGCAATTTGGAATGGGCTTCCGCTAAATACACACATACAATCATACATACATATATAAATATATGCATACAACCATATGTACATACACATACGCAATTTGGAATGGGCTTCCGCCTGCGGTCTCTTCCTCGAAACTCATCCACCGCTTTCTTCTCTGCTCTAAGGACTGTTCTCTTTCGCCCGGGTTGGGCTGGGAGCGCCTCTGAATACCTTCCTTGAAGGGGCGCTATATAAATTCTTGACTGATTGATTGATTGACATGTACATATATGCATGCATACATACAAACATACATACATGCATACACACATGCACACATACATACATACATACATACATATATACATACATACAAACATACATGCATATATACATACATACATGCATACATACATACACACATACCTACAATGTATGTATGTATGTATGTATGTATGTATGCATGTATGTATGCATATATGTATGTATGGATGTATGTATGTTTGTATGTATGTATGTATGTCATGTTTTACATACATATATGCATACATACATGCAAACATACATACATAAATACATGCATACATATATACACATCTACTTAATTATATAATAACAAGGCATTTAAAGGGAAAAATTCAAATTATTTTCGAATGAAGGCATTTACTCAGGCAAGATAGAATTTGCTACACAAGCCGTTTAAAGAGGTTTTATTTAATATATATACATATATATATATATATGTATATATATATATATAGATATATATATACACAGTACACATAAAATTTTTTAAAAGGCCCCCAAAATTCTGATTTTTTAGGCCTGTGCAGAATGCGAGGCCCTAAGCTTTGGCTTTTAAACTTATTCCTAAATCTGGCATTGCATACTTACATATTGCAAAGTATCTTGCACACATAGTGTTCCTTCCTGGCATACATGCATACATACATGCATACACACACGCATACACACACAGACATACACATACATATACATATACATACATACATACATACATACATACATACATACATACATACATACACAATAATACATAACTAACTGAATTTACTAGCTATGTAGCTAACTTTCTATCATAGCAATCTGCATATCAGCATATTTCCTCAGATAGGAGCTACATAAAAGAGGCACAGACATGGCAGCCATATTCATTCATTTCATACTAACCAACGCGCATGCGCCTGGCATCAGATCTCCATTTATCTTCGCCAATCAGTCACAATATATAATAATAAAACTCCCAGATTATGGCATATCTCAATCCCATCTTCCTTCCATTCCCTTCCCTTCCATTACATTCCCGGTCCCTGCCCTAAACCCACAACGGCGCTGCCTAATCTGAATCGAGCACCAGCCATTTGTTATCCGTCCGATAATTGCCAAGCTGGAGCGGGCATTCAATTTCCTCTTATATCCGTGGTCGTCATCGTAACAAGAGAATTAATTAACTAATTTCCTGTGCAATTATCTGACTAATTGCGATTCAATGTCGGTCTAGCTTTCCTGCGATCCGCGCCCGTACACGCGGACCCACGCCGCGCCATCTTGGGACGGGAGTGATGGATATTACGTCCGCTTGCCCGCATTGAGGACGGACGCGCGGACGCACGGACGGACGCACGGACGGACACACGGACGCAGTCATATGCCGGGAATAATAGGGGAAGAGGCGGAGGAGGATGGAGGAAGCTAATCTGATAAATATAAGAGACTCGTTTTATAAGACATTAGTCTGATTGCTTTGGCTAAGATGAATCGTCCGCCATTTGTAATTCGCATCTGCATCAAACGTGTATTATTTAGTAGACAAAGAAACGGGCATTGAAATGGAAACAACCTAGAACGGACAAATCGGATTTCTATGGCGCGCCAATTATCGTGCACGGAAGCTTCACAAATATCAGATTATATCTTTATTCGAAAAGTAATCAAACCTTAGAGCCGATATCTTAAAGAGGGCTCGGCTTAGCTTATATGCAGGGCGCCATATAAATAATGGCTTGTAATACTCCGAAGCAGAAAGGTCTTTGCTGAGTTCAGCGATATTCTGATAGATTCTTCTTGTTTCGGATTTTCTAGTCAAAGACTTGTACAGCTTCTTAAACCACGTTGCTTTTGCAATCTACTGCATTAATCTTGCACAGGCAAAGATGCGGGGAACATGGTGGAACTGGAAGGAGGGTTCAGCTGGTGGAACTGGAAGGAGGGTTCAGCTGGTGGAACAGGAAGGAGGGTTCAGCTGGTGGAACTGAAAGGAGGGTTCAGCTGGTGGAACTGGAAGGAGCGTTCAGCTGGTGGAACTGGAAGGAGGGTTCAGCTGGTGGAACTGGAAGGAGGGTTCAGCTGGTGGAACTGGAAGGAGGGTTCAGCTGGTGGAACTGGAAGGAGCGTTCAGCTGGTGGAACTGGAAGGAGGGTTCAGCTGGTGGAACTGGAAGGAGGGTTCAGCTGGTGGAAATGGAAGGAGGGTTCAGCTGGTGGAAATGGAAGGAGGGTTCAGCTGGTGGAAATGGAAGGAGCGTTCAGCTGGTGGAACTGGAAGGAGGGTTCAGCTGGTGGAACTGGAAGGAGGGTTCAGCTGGTGGAACTGGAAGGAGGGTTCAGCTGGTGGAACTGGAAGGAGGGTTCAGCTGGTGGAAATGGAAGGAGGGTTCAGCTGGTGAAACAGGAAGGAGGGTTCAGCTACCGTTAGAGGCAACAGTGGAGCACGGTATAGCCAAGTGGATAGATCGCTCGCCTTGTAACTCGAAAAGTACGGGTTCGAGCCTTCCTTTAGTTCTCCAGTTCGTGCTGCCAATCGGAACCTTAGCCACGTTGCCATTATGTTTAAACTCCCAATCATATCCTAGATTATGCTGTGTACTTTCAGAGTACTTACACTATGTACTTCTCGAGTGTTGTTAGACACATCTCTTCATTATTTATCCTTCCAATCAGAACCTCAGACACATCTGCTCGTTTGTTTGTCCTTCCAATCACAGTCTCCAACACAAATCCTCTGCTATTTATTCTTCCAATAATAGAGCGAAGTCTCAGATATAAAATACTCCTCCATTTGCACAGTTGTGGTGATCCCACTGACCCAGAAACCTTTGGGATCAACAAACCCAAACCCAAAACCCGACGCCGATTGTTTCGACTCTTGCCCAGGAGTGATGCACTGATTAAACTCTTTCCAGAAAGCCCTCTCGTCCGTAAATATGTATTCATAATTCACCTAAATCCTGACTCTCATTTGTATACGCTATGATCGCCCAGCACCCGATTATACGCTGTGTAGACCTAGGCCTACACATATATCGCAAGATTTCTCGGATCGTTTACATTTAGAACGCACGCTTCGCTGCATGTTCTACATCAAGTGCAACGCAGGGAACGGACAACCGTTAGTCAACTATCTGCACTTTCTGTTGTGGTACGGATGACGATCATTGTTTTCCGTCCTACTTCGTTGATGTCGAGCAGAAGAACTCTGCCACCGATCGTTCGTTTGTTGGAAAGCCTTTAATACCAGCAGGGATCGGTTGGGACCGGAACGCACCGGAACGGCGTTCCGGTTCTTTTTTTGACGACAGGTATTTTTAGACAGGATTCACAAGAACATTTCTAGAGATTAACAAGGCGCTTGACGCTGGCGTTCCGGTTCTTTTTTGTTTATGACGGGATCCCTGAATACCAGCCACGAGTTGTTTAATAACGGTGCCTTAAATTTAGGTGATTTACGCAAAGCGTCGGCCGGGGTTTTGCGACACAAGTGTCCAGGGTGCAGATGTGTCCGACTCCGCCTACGTCAGTTGCCAAGAGAGCACTTGGCACGACATTATGCGAGTGAAATGATATGAGGACCAATGGTCTGGGCAGTTAGGCGACGTTTGAAGTATTGTGTTTACGTTTGAAGGATCGTGCTGACGGACGTAATATCAAAATGACGCGTGAAACAATATTTTCGTCAGAAGAAATGAGAATCCCCCAAAAAGTGAGCAGTCGAATTATTGTTTTGACCGACGATGCTCTGTAGCTGCGGCTAGAGTAACGCGAGCTCTATTTTTGTTAGAAAGAAATTCCCCATGCTGGAAAAGTGCCGGTGGAATTTTGTAGCGTTTTACTTTAGTATATGAACCCATACTGTTCCGTGTGCAACTTTAAACCTAATCAGGGCTGTAGTCGAGCGTATACGCGGGTATACAGCGTATACTTACCTCTAGAGAAATTTGAGAGCGTATACTCATGGCTGTAGATGAGGGTATACGCGGGTATACAGCGTATACTTACCTCTGGGAACGAAAATTTTTCAAAAATAGAGGTTTTTAAAGGTTTTTAGGGCGAATGACTAAAAAAAAAAAAAAAAAAAAGGTCATCAACTTTTTCAGAGACAAAATCGTAAAAAGTCTGAAAATTTTCTGAGAATTGGTGAAAAGTCTGAAATTTTTCCTAAAAAAAGGTCTTCAAATTTTTTGTTACGCCGCTGGTCACCGGTAGCGTATACTCACCTCAAATTTTACCACTACAGCCCTGAACCTAATTTAATGTTTCGTGTTTTCCAAAGTCACCATTTTGCATACTTGTAGGCCTATAATCTACCACTGTTTGATGTTTAATCCAAGCCTGGATTAGATTAGATAAGAATTGGAGTACCTACGCCGCTACGCGGAACTCTGAAAATCAGCATCGCTCAACATTGCTTGCTGACTTATTTAGGCTAATTTATTTCTACATAAATACGGCAACTGAGCTAACATACTTTAAAATCCCACGCCACTGGATTTCCATACATGTAGTGACACTTCTTATCTTTGGTATATATATTGGAATCATTATCCTGTGGTCTTAATGTCTTTCCTGGACCAGATCTCGCATTTCTATTAAGTTCAGCTTGACAGTTGCTATATGACGTAATCGGTCACGTGAACCTGTGGCAATATTTTTCGGACGCATCTTCACCCTGGACACTATGTAGCCTCACACCGACGTCTCTGATCATTGGACAGCGGGTATGGATGTAACAGGACTTAGTTGTCTTAAATTGAAATTTAAAAACCTTAAAGGTGTCACATTTAAACTAAAGCAAACCGAACAATTTAAACATAAACCGTTATGCGATTCCTATACTGTTTATATAAAATTATTATTAAATATTAATTATAATCTCTGTCTATAGACAAGCCTTGTGGCCTGTCCGCTATAAATTCTTCGAATCAGATCCTGGGACATAAAGTTACAGCTTATAGCTTTTCTTTTTTCATACAATCATATTACATTTTCTCATACACCAATCAGTAAGCTGGCAATACTTTTATTCTACCAATAACAACCTCGCACACATCTTTTCCCCTACCAATCAGAATCTCAGACAATACTTTTGTTATCTTTACCAGTAACAAGCTGGGACATTACTTTTCCCAACTCATCTCTGTCTCTCTGTCTCTCTGTCTCTTCTCTTCTCTCTCTTCTCTCCTCACGTCTCAACCTAACAGATCCGCAGACGCTATTTTTATGGAACCAATCAGAGCCTCGAACAGTAGCCTTTATCCTACCAATCACAACGTCGGACATTACTTTTATCCTACCAATCAGAGCCTTGGACACTAGTTTTTATCCTACCAATCAGAACGTCGGAAACAACAGCCATTCTCGTTAAGCGTTTTGCATGAGATTCTCGAACGGTGCAATCACATAAATCCAATAAGAGATTCAAGAGGCGTTTGATGCCTTCATTGGCCTTAATTATCGCTCCGTCTAAACTGTTCGTGACGGCGCCTGTACGTGCGTCCGTCCGTCTTCGAGTCTTCGTCTACAAGTGCCTGGCGCCAAACGCCTGACGACCATCGAATCTGTCATCTCCATGTTTGCAAAATGCCTAAAAGTGGTTTACAGTCACTTCTTATTGGCCCATAAATACATGGCAAAGTCTACACACACATGCACATGTACATACGAAGTCATATATGCACAAGTGTATGTGTACATATACGAATACATGTATATATACATGTATATATATACCTACATATGCATGTGTATATATATATATACATGTATGTATGCTCATGCATGCATGCATATACGTCTGCTTTGGTCTTGTAGCAGTGACACATATACAAATGCACAATTGCTAGGCATACATAAGCATGTACACATGTAAATACACACACACATATGCGCAGCCACTTACACATATGCAGACATACATACACATATATCAACTGGTCTTGGTGCCATTTATATAAGAAACATCTGAAGCAGTGCGCTTTGCAAGTGTCATTCTTAGCAGGCGTCTCTCACGCGTCCGCGCATGCGTGCCACACGCACTCCGAACATGTACAATGGAAAGCGTTCGCTAGGAGCGCTGCGTGCTACCGGAACTGCAGAGGAAATTGGGATAAGCCCACCTAGCGGTCGACCGCATCATTATGCATGATGATGCGCAATTTCCAGTCGATGACGTCATTTTGTAATGATGTTGCGCCCAATTCCACTGCTCCCCAACTGCAATCATTGCTTATCCAAACCCCAAGTTAGGGGCTTCCCATCTAACGAGTCTTGTTGAGATATATTAGACGCTCCCCACCCCTTTTATTTCTTCTACAGCGCCAACCCAACCGAATCTACCACACACTAAACAACCTCTTCAGGACAACGTGTACACAACTCAACAATACCACCATCATTTCTTTTACCACCCACCAACCGTTGTACCACAGTCTCAGAATCTTCTACACCAATACCATCACAATCTTCTCCACTTTCTTTGCTACTATAACACGAGCCCATCCAACATCCTCGCAACCTCTGGTGCCACCTTTCAAACCCCTTTCAGCCACCTACCTCTCTATTACCTGTCATTCCAATACATATAACAATCTTCTATACCAACGCGAAAATCCACTCAACCACCATCACAATCTTCTTTACCACAATCTAACCCACCATGTTCTCAAACTCTCTTACCAACCCTCAACCATTTTTCTATACTACACCCTACTCTAGCACCCTCGCGCCACGTGTACCAGTTCCACTACCATCACAAACACCGCTCCATATTCATCCGCGGAACTTTGACAAGAAACCAATTAGGACGGCGATTCAGCGGAATCATATATCGTCATGGTAACGCAATCAAAGGGAGCGGCCTTATTTCCCAAATGATTGCGTCTTTCAGCTGTCGGCGTCCGAAGATAACAAGGTTATTAAAACGTGCAAATAGCAAATCTCGGCGCTGCCGTCGCCGCCATAGGGCGCACAGACAGAATGGGGCCCCGGTCCTGAAAGCACCCGACCACCGGTTAATGAGGCCGCCACCTCTCCCCGTCCCCACACCCGTTCTCACTTCCCCACCCCACGCTCTCTCTCTCTCTCTCTCTCTCTCTCTCTCTCTCTCTCTCTCTCTCTCTCTCTCTCTCTCTCTCTCTCTCTCTCTCTCTCTCGCGTGCGCGCTTTCTCAGTCTACCGCTTTCTGTCTGGCTATGTCTGCCTGTCTGTGTCTTTCTTCTGTCTCTCTGACTCTCAGATGCTTTCTCTGTTTCCCTCTCGCTTGCTTGCTTTCCCCTTCTCTCTCTCTCTCTCTCTCTCTCTCTCTCTCTCTCTCTCTCTCTCTCTCTCTCTCTCTCTCTCTCTCTCTCTCTCTCTCTCTCTCTCTCTCTCTCTCTCTCTCTCTCTCTCCTACTATGTTCCTCTCTCGCTCTCTCTATCTTTCTCTCTGCGTCTGTCTCACTCGCTCTATCTCTCCCACTCCCTCTGTCTCTCTGCAATTGTCCATCTCTTGCCCGCGCTCTTCCTCGGTTTGTCTGCCTGCCTGCCTGCCTGCCTGCCTGCCTGCCTGCCTGCCTGCCTGCCTGCCTGCCTGCCTGCCTGCCTGCCTGCCTGCCTGCCTGCCTGCCTGCCTGTCTGTCTGTCTCCGTCTCCCACTCTCTGCATCTCACTCTCGTTCAATATCCTAATTGTCGCCGCAGTACATCGTGCAGATATATAAACTCCGACGATAAATTAGCGATCTACGGCGACCTCTAAGGGCTCCTCTAGATGTCGCCATTGTTTCCCTCTCTCGATGCCAGTGCTGGCATTAGTCCTAATTGATGCCAATCGCTGCGCCGCGCACGAAAACAACCCCACATGATTTCGCGCCAAAAGGGGCAACACAAAGCGGGTAAAGGTGTTGTATACTTTTTGAAAAATGCGCTACAAAGCAGGGGATCGTTAACGCGGTTATAGACGCCTTGAAGCCCCAGATGAGAGGGAATACTCGGCGGCCAACGGCGGTGACTAGGCAGTAAAGTAGGCCCCACTCGACTCGGGGTTTGACAAGAAGGGTTATCGGGTGAAGTGATTAGGTAACGGACGTCAGAGGCAAGATAGATTTTAAGAAAATAAATTTAGGTTTTCAGCTTTTGAGGATTCTTTTAAGTAAATGGGGCAAGGTAGCCGATTGGTTCAGCGTTTGTTTTGTGACCCGGGTATAAATCGAGCGTATACCCAAGACGGTTACTGTGTAGGCACTTTGAGCAAGTCCTTCCTTCACTCACCTTTTCTTCTCACATGAGATTAAGATTTGCCGCTCTTACGCGCAAAATAAATGCATTTAATAATAATAACAATAATAATAATAATAATAATAATAATAATAATAATAATAATAATAATAATAATAATAATAATAATAATAATAATAAATAATAATAATAATAATAATAATAATAATAATAATAAATAATAACAACAACAACAACAACAACAACAACAACAACAACAACAATAATAATAATAATAATAATAATAATAATAATAATAATAATAATAATAATAATAATAATAATAATAATAATAAGGTACATATGATCCCTCGGGAGTTCAAAAATTAGGGGGGCATTGTTCTGGAATGGCTAGTCTTCGCAGATGGTTTTATCGGTGCAAAAGGTGCTAACAAAAGCGACAGCATTGAAGCGTTGGATTGCCATAGATAAGCGCTGATAAAGGAAAGTAGTCTCTCTATTGTCTCCTGATATTTGGGCCAGGCGGTAGCCGAGGAGGTTGATCAGTGCAAGGCCTTCCTGATTTATTGGACCCAGAGTTTCAAAGGCCAAGGGCACAAAGCAATATGATGACAAAATGGCAGTATATTTGGATGTTTTTCTGTCCGCTGCTATCTCGGCAGCAGCCCCTGCAACCTCAGCTGATCTGGTGCGGTATGATTCTGCCAGGGTGTCAATAACAGTGGCGTCCCATGCAAGGCATTTACCACCCTCCCACGGGATAAGAGTTACCCCATCAGGACGTCTCCCATCAGACCTGACAAGTCCAGTGGGCTCCTTTGTGGCTGGAAAGCCAGCTTTGGTGAGGCCACGCCAAATGATGTCGTTTAGTAGAGCATGTCTGGCAGTGCGACCTGGCCCGAGGCTGCATGACATCCCATGTGAGCCGTCCTCTTGGACCATCGCTCCACAAGGGCATTCGTGAGGAGCACATAAATCCGCCCCGAGGCGCAGTCCTGTTGCGATACGGACTGCTTCGTCATTTAGCCTCAGTCCACAAGCGCTTATGGGGAGCGCTAGTAGCCAATCACCTGCGTGCGGTGAGGCGACTGCCTTCAGCCTGGCCTGGTGGTAATCTGTTGTTATCGAGGCCTCTAAAGCTGCCATGTCTTTCATAATGAGAGGGTGGTCCCAGGCACACTGCCTATGGGAGAGGGTTTCTTCGGGGAGTGGAGCACCCGATTCAGTTAGCCACTGTTCTTGGGCCATTATGAGAGCCCGATCTAGGGGCGCATCAGTGTTGGACAAAATGGAGGCTTGCAAAGTTGCGGTACCTGCGGCGGAAGCCAGAAAGGCGGGTAATGCCAGCGAGGACACACGACGGATGCCGAGACCTCCACTCCTAACTGGTAGAGTGGCTTGAACCCAGTTGCTGTCAGCAATGGCCAGATTAAGTGTTTTAATGAGACCCGTGCGCATTATCTGGTCAAACTGGAGTAGCTTTGGGTTCCCCATACATGGGAAACAGCGAAGAGTATGAAGCAAAATAGGTGAACTGAGAGAGCTGCGGAATAAGATTAGGGCATCATGTTTAGCTATTGAAGACAATCGAGAAATACCAAGTGAAAGCTCTGCACAACGCGTCTCCAGAGCAACATCGAGAGCTCCACCAGCAGAGAGAGGTGCCCCAAGGAGGAATGCATCACAAGAGGATGTAATGGCGAAACTGTCCAGAGGTGGTGGCAAATCAACTTTGTGGGTGTTTATGATCTCACATTTTGCAACGTTAAGTGTCAGACCCATTTTACCCGCCTCTCTGATAATGGCCTGGACATCCATAGCCACCATGGATGCAGTCCCACCCAGGGTCAAGTCATCAAGATAACCAATACGAAGAGATGATTGGAGGCTGGACAAGATACGCTGAATAGGGAGACAAAACAGGAGTGGTCCAAGAGGATCGCCTTGTTGTAAACCACATTGTGACTGAAGAGAGAAGTCGCCATATTTGAGAACAGAAGGTTTACTGTAAGCCACCTGACAGTATGGGTAGAGTTCAGGAATGTGCTCGGAAACAGCTGCTAGGATGCTTGTGCGACTAAGACTATTAAAAGCATTCGAGAAGTCCAGTTTGACCAAGACTGCGCCAGAGGGCAGATCTGCCAGGAAGCGTCTGGCAGCGTGTGTGGCAGCCTCGCAGCCTCCTGACGTACCGACACCAAGCTGCAGAGGTGCAAAATACTTTGACAGACGAGAGAGAGCAAAAGCGTTTGCACACTTTGATGCCAAACGACGCCAGCAGTAGCCAATTGCGATGGGGCGGAGACCCCCCGATTTCTTCCTTAAAGCAAACAGGGTGCCCCCAAACAAGAGAGGTGTAATGCTTTCTGGACAGGTGCCTGCCAGCAAGATGTTTATTAAGGCAGTGAGTGATGTAAGCAGAACTGTGCCAACCTCCTTGCAGTTTATCAGATCGAGTATATGTTGGGGGCGTATCCCGTCGGGCCCCCCGGCCGACCCAGCTGGGAATGAGCGAATTGCATGCATCACCTCACCCTCCGTTGTCTGGAAAGCGAGTGAGTTTGATGGTGGATGTGGTGGTTCAGACACGATCTCAGCAGGAGGATGCTTGTTGCGCAGTTCCTCCAAGGACTCTGAATCAGCCTGGATTGGGCGATCACCCGAGCAGAGAATCCTAACAGCGGCGCGGATGTTGCCATCCTCCAGCTTTGATGATACTGCCCGTGCAATACTGTCGGTGTCTGACCACCTCTTTTGGCGTTTGTTAAAGAGCCCAGACCCATCTGCTGGACTTGAAAAAGGGATTCCAGCTGCTAGTTCCAATTGGAAGGTCTCCACCCTCTTCTTTATGGTTTGAGCGATATTATGTCTTTTGCCTCCTCTGCTTGGTGTTAACAGTGTGTGGCCCCCAAAACACAGCAATGCAACCCAAGCATCCTCCCTAAGCGGGTCCTGAGTGATTTTATCTATGATGTTGACCAACAACTTGACCACTGCAGGCCTAGCCCCTCTAGGAATATGCTTTATTAGGCCGCCAATATGGGAGGGGTGGGTGATTTTGGAAATAGGATGGGGAGAAGTAACCGGGTCCTGACTAGAACATGAGGCAGTAGGTGGTTCGCCTGCAGAGGTTTGAGCTAAGGGACCGGAGTTAGAGGGAGCATGTGTTGTGTAGACGGTAAGGGGCGGCCTATTCGAGCCGGGGCAAGGGTTGTCCCTAGGTCCATGCTTGTGGACCAAGCCGTCGCCTAGATGTAATTGCCTGACGGCATGACACACACTGCATGTGCCCTTAGCCTTATTAGCTGTCTGAGAGAGAGGCCATGATTGAAAAGATGAATCAGCCATGCACGCCCCCGGGCGATAATGCCGTAGCGATTCGGCACGCCACAAGGCCAATCAAGAACAACGATTGACTGTGCAAAAAATGCAACAAAAATCAGTTCAAAAATCAGTTCAAGATGAGCGGGGTTTGGAAATAAGCGTGCTTACCAAGTGAATATAGAACGCAAGAACAACAGTCGCTTAAAAGTGCAGAGTTAAAAAAAAAATAATAATAATAATAATAACAAGCTAACCATCTTCGAAGACTAGCCATTCCAGAACAATCCCCCCATTTTTTAACTCCCGAGGGATCATGTGTACCTCGGGGGAATAAATAATAATAATAAAGGTTGACGCCATAATTATGTCGTTAAAAAGAGGGATAAAATGATTTGACATTAGACACCTTTGAAAGGCTTACAGCCGACATTATATAAGAATAATAATAATATCAGTAACTACAGTAAGACGGTGCATGGAATATTATTGTTTCCTAACTTTCCTATAGCCTTTTTGAGAGCAAGGCACAATTTCTGAGAATCATTTAGTGAACGACACTTCTGCTCAATTTCATTCATTTTTCTTCCAGTTATTTCTTTATTTTAATAACGCGCAACGTTCCTTTTAATCAGCCACAGTGTTGCCACTATTTCTACACTACTTTAAGTTTTAAAAAATATATATATATAGGCCTATGTCAGTGTACTGATTATCAGCAGTTTTTCACGTTTTTTTTACAGAAAAGGCTGTCGGATAGTTTCCAGCCGCCGCACCCGTAGAGTAGGTTGAAGGTTCCCGCGGCACCGAAGTTGGGAAACACTGGTGTATAGAATATTTATTTAATTCGTTCGTTCGTTCAGTCAATCAGTCAAGTAGTAAGTCAGTCACGCAGTTAGTCACCTGTGCAGTACATTTGCAGAAATCCTGTATAACATAGCGACTAAACGTAGCCGTGCATAAAACGCCATCTTGTGATGTACAGATATGAATCTGTGCATTCGTGCATGAGTCTTTGTAGACCGTACAGGTAGAAAGAAGAAGAAGAAGAAGAAGAATACTATGAAGAAGGTGACTCGTGTTCTCTTGTTATGGTCGTACATTGAAGCTGCCAATTAGACAATTAGGACGAGTATTCGCCTGTGTATCCGCTAACCAATTAGTCCTCTGGCCAAATCTATAACAGTGCGCCTTCGGTCGCATTCATTCTACAACAACTTGTAGTCTTTCCTGGACTCATTGACTTCTCATATCCTCCGGTTCGATCTCATTTGCCAAGATAATTTGGCGCTACATGATGTCGTTCCGTAACTCAGCTAATTATGTTATATATATATATATATATATATATATATATATATATATATATATATATATATATATATATATATATATATATATATATATATATATATATATATATATATATATATATATGCAGTACTGAGACAAAGAATCAGACAGCTATCAAGTAAACAGGAAGTCTCTCAGCCTGTGCACGCATGCGCACAGGCTGAGAGACACAGACGAGCAGACGCCGCGCATGCACAAAACGTAATTGTAATTGTAAACTCCAAGTTGCTAAAGCGCTATTCTAAAGCAAAGCGCGGGGGCAACAGCTTATTCACGAGTGCTGCATCGTTTCAGAGGGATTGTCCAGAGATGGTCAAGGGAAGTTCCGAGTCCAGTTGCCAGGGAGACTATAGAGAGAGGAGGCAAATCAAACCAGACAGCAACTTGAGCCAAGCAGAATTTCAACAGAACGGCTCAGATCTGAGTAAATTACGCGAGATCAGCTTACGTGAGATGAGATTAGATGAGACTGAATTGATGAAATCAAAATCAGAGTGAATAGATAATGTCAGATTATGTTAGATAAGATTAGATTAGAGATTAGAATGAACGCAAACGAGTCTTACTTGATGTAGTCTGGTTTGCAGAGGATCATACCAGCCCTCGTGAAGCAAGAGCTTCCCACCTCCTCGAGCTGGACCTGGCAGAGGGAGCACTTGAGACACGTCGTGTGCCAATAGTGGTCCAGCGCGTACAGAAGAAACCGGTCGAGTATGTTGCCCTGACATCCGTAGCACTGTTTCACCCCTACTGGCCCCGGTGGACTGACGCAAGACCCAGGGCCAACGGCCGAAGCCCCTTGTCCTCCGCCAGGGTGAAGCAGGAAGGCACTAACCCCGCCTGAAGCCGGTGACGAGGCACTGCGATCGACTCTACTAGTGGAATTCATCGAAGGTCCTTAACTCGACTCCTGGGGTACAGAATGTCTCCTCTACCCGTCCAATCCAATCTCTCCTCCGTCTGTTAACACGATCCGTCCGAAGTTTGCGATAACTGACTGCAGAATGAAGACCAGGTTGCGTCACAGTGACGTTGAAATTACGTCAGACTGACGTGGGAATAGAGACATATAGCTAGGTCAGAATGCCGGGAAACAGTCAGATTTATGACAACGTGAAATAGTCAGATTTCGAAAATGATGTCAGAATGACGTCAGAGTTGCGCGATATCTCATCCAGGAAGCCTGTTTTACTTAATGTCGACAGTATTTGTCATTGTTTCAGCTGCGCAAGAATGGAGTCTAATGCGTTCTGATTCGGTATCGTCTGCGGTGCTTTGTTGAAACAACGTCTGTCTGGTTCTAATTCAGCATCGATTCTCTATCGCTTATCGGAAAAACGTTCGATGCTTTCTAATATCGCGATTGTCCCGTGGACTTTACTGGAATTGCGACGCATATGTTTCAGCTGTCGCTCGCTAGGAGCGGATAGTTCGGTTTCGTCAGACGGAAATTGGAAAGGCGACAAGGTTTTCCAGGGAATAGTCGAACGGAGAGGACTTGCTTAACGATTTCCTTCCTGCTTCGAATCCGACATTCTTAGTTTGATTTCTTTCCCTAAAGCAGATCCAAAACAATGATTTAAATTGATCATGATTATCATCAGTTATGATTCTGATTATGATTATAAGTTGATTACGACAATTATCACTGTGATTATCCCACGATTTTGATGATCAAGTGTGTATGTGTGATTGAGTGAGTCAGACACTTAGTCAGTCAGTCAGTCAGTCAGTTTGTCTGTCTGTCTGTCTGTTTGTCTGTCTGTCTGCCTGTCGAATCAACTCCGTATGGCTTATGCCTCGGGCTATCTAATTAGCATATGTTAAAGAAATGCCAAGGGTCAAAGACTACCCAATTCATTAATATTCAGCACATGACTCGTCACGGTAACAATCAGCAGTTTCCACGCGTAAGCCACGTATGCATATTACGTTCGCAAATTTGCATAAAATCGATATATATGCATATGTTGCTATTATTAGATGCAAAGTCCGCGTAGGAATTTGTTGCAAGTGATTCGGTCTCGTCGTCTCGACCTCGACTTCAAGCTCTCTGTACAAGTCTCGACTCTCCAGAGGCAGAATGTCGTTATCGTAATCGAGAAATTTTATAGCGCAAAGAAGATGAAAACTCCCTTCAATTAATTAAGGGTGAAATTTTCGCCAAGAACTTGCGTGGTGTAACTAATGACTCGCTTAGTCAGAGCGGGTCACAAGTCACAACCTGGCAAAACCTTATGTTGACGTCAACCAAGTCAACCAGAGGCGTACATCCCAATACCCTTGAAAACTCCATCGAGTTTACCTGGTACCTGCTTGCGTTGACTCTTTCAATCGTAATCATAAACTGCGAATTTCTAAAGCGCCACTTAGAAGCTAAACGCAACGCACCAGCTTTATTCACGAGCGCTCAGTCTAGTCAGAGGGGTTGTTTCAACGTATACACGCTCCGAAAAGATTTCGTGTTCCGAATCAGGATCTCCTCACTTCCACTCCTCCTTTCTACAGTTTCAGTCGACTGTTGACTGATTTGCTGCCGGAAGTGGAATAGAAAACTTCGCATTTCCGGTCGTCGAGGCGGAAGTTTCAAAGCGCCCAATAGGTGTCGCCATTGTCAGCGGACATTCGAGCGATGCTGCGCTCGACCGTCGATGCTCGGGTTTAAGTGGAATCGGACTCAGGCGCTGTATAAATGGTAGAGGAAGCCGAACCGATTTGCATTTCCGGTTCCGGTTTCGAGAGGCGGCCATTCTGACCGAGAAACACGAGCGTTAAATTTGTCAGTGCCGTGTTATCGGCCAATATTGATCACGAAGTGGAAACAATACAACGGGAGACAGACAGACAGACAGACAGACAGACAGACAGACAGACAGACAGACAGACAGACAGACAGACAGACAGACAGACAGACAGACAGACAGACAGACAGACAGACAGACAGACACACAGTTATGCAGTCAGACAGACGGAAACACACACACACAGTCACACAGACAGACAGAGGGACAGACGGACACACACAGTTACACAGACAGACACACGCACAGCTATACAGACAGACAGAGGGGCAGACAGACAAGGTCCACTTTACACCGGCAAACTGAGAACGAACCGACATAGAGAAATAGGCAGATATGCGCATAGAAGAGTCAACAGAAGATAGAGGAAGAGACTGCAAGAGAGACAGACACTCGAGTACACATGCACTATGGAGCCGAATGACAGACTGAGGAAAACAGTGAGTCATAAGGACAGACAGACACACACATGCATACAGACAGAAACATATAAAGACACAGACGCATAGTCAGAAATATAGCAGACAGACACATACAGAAACACACGCAGACAGACACACACACGGACATACACAAACAGATACTCAAACATATTCTCAGACAGACAGACAGACATATACAGAGACAGAGCAGTTGCTTGATTTTGCAAAACAGTTCCTGTGTCATATTCGGTTACAAACGTCGCCATTTTACTCGACAAATCGATTAATTTGTTAATCGTCGACCTATTTATATATACATACATATGTATACATACATATAATATGTGTGTGTATATATATGCATAATTGCATACACACATATATAAAAATATATATGTATATATAAAAATATATTGGTATCATATATATGTATATGTATGCACACATAAATATATGCATATATGTACATATGCATATATATATATACATTAATATATGTATATATTGTAAAAGTTTCTATTAAAAACGAGGATACTATTAAAGTCTCTTTCTCTTTCGACACTTACAGAGTTTCTGAAAGAGCGCAATTATAGTCTTGCAACCCATCTGGCGGTTGGCGGATGAACCACTGGTCGGTCGATGTCCCACTCCTAACCCACTCACCCACCTACCCGCCACACCCCCGCCCGCCGCCGCCCGATTTGTCCCCGGGACAATCTGGGTAATTGGTAATAAAATTTGATTGTCTGTATGGGTCCCAAATACGCCGTCTCTTCTCCGCCTCCCTATCTGTCTGTCTCTGTCTGTCTGTCTGTCTTTCTGTGTCTGTCTGTCTTTCTGTTTCTGTCTGTTTCTGTTTCTGTCTGTCTTCCTAGTTTTATTATATGCACATATGTATATGTATAATATATATTTCAGCTACCTATCTATATCACATGTGTATCTGTTTTTCTGTCTGTCTGTCTGTCTGTCGTTGTCTGTCTCTGTCTGTCCGCCTACACGTACTGTATGTTCGTTTGTGTTTGTCCGCCTGTTTGTCTATCTGTATGTATGTCTGTCTGTCTGTATTGTCTTGTCTGCCTATCTTTCTATGTCTCTATGCGTCTCCCTGGTGTCCGTCCGTCCGTCCCTATGTCTTCAGCCCGTGCTGTCTCAGCCTGTCTGTCTGTCCATTTGCGTCTGTGTGTCTCTATCTGTCTGTCTATCAGTCGGTCTCTCTGCTTGTTCGTCGGTCCGTATGTGTGTATGCCCGTTTGTCGGTTTGTCTATTCGTCTGTCTGTCTGTCTGTCTGTGTGTCTGTCTATCCGTCTGTCTGTCTGTCTGTCTGTGTGTCTGTCTGTGTGTCTGTCTGTCTGTCTGTCTGTCTGTCTGTCTGTCTGTCTGTCTGTCTGTCTGTCTGTCTGTCTGTCTGTCTGTCTGTCTGTCTGTCTGTCTGTCTGTCTGTCTGTCAGATAAGTCTATCTTTCGCAAGCGTCTTCCTTTCTCGGTTGCGTTATTGACACTCTGTTCTTGCAGAAGGGTGGTGGGTAGTGAGAAGATTGTAAGTGGGTGATGGGGAGGGGTTTGCTTGGGGGGAGGGAGGCTTGGTAGAGGTCACTGGCAAAGTATTCGTCAATTATAATGGACAGGGAGGGCGACTGAATCGATTGATTGGGGGCGAATTGCTCTAATGGCATTTCAGTCGCTGCAGTGAATGCGGCGGTTAATCACTGCCCCAAACATTTCTAATCTTCTTATTCGTGTCCGTTTCTCCGCGTTAGTCTGCCTGCCTGTCTGTCTTTGTTTGCCTGCCTTCGTCTGCCTGTCTTTGGCTGTCTGTGTCTTTGTTGGTCAGTCAGTCAGTCAGCATAAGGTTACAAAAGGCTCTACATAAGTCTCTTGATGTATGCTTATATATATATATATATATAAATATATATATATATATATATATATATATATAAGCAAAGTTAAATATCATCTGCTCTAATCTAATGATACTTCACAGATACATGCATACTTTCGTACATGCATACTCTCGTACATTCATACACAGATTCATATATATATATATATATATATATATATATATATACATCAATACAAACACATACATTCATTCATTTATGCATAGTTACATGGTGTCGTGGTCTACGCGGGTGCATGCATCAAGGGAAGAAAACCGACGCGTCAACAAGCTTGTTTACAACGCACGGAAATTTCTGCAGCAAGCTGTCAACATTAATTCGGTGCATGCAACAAGGATATACGTGTTCAGTAGGACTTTCCAGGGAAAAGTACAGTGACGTCACAGAACGTTCTGGAATCCGGGAGAACTCTATATAAGATAGACCTGATGTACATTGGGGGCCTTTTGACGAAGATTTGTAAACGTTGAAACATTGATCGTATAACGTTCAATCGAGACCAGCCAACCTGTGTGCTGTCTACGATTGTGATATTTGATAGACGAGTTGACTTACTCTACACTTAATCGACTTTATTTTTAAATAAAGATCTTTAATAGTTCCTTCGTTGGTTCGTCGTTGCGATCGAAGGAGTCGACCGCGACATTATTGGTGTCAGAAGTGGGATCATCGGTGTTGGATCCGGTGAAGAAGACGCGAGCCGGCGGAGGAAGGAGTCAACCCGGAGGATCAAGAGACGGTCTGTTCCAGACAGCGAGCGGATCGAGACGCCTTTCTACCGTGGGAGACGGGTGAATCGGCATACGACAGTCGGACGGACGAAGTGCGTCGTTCGGCTGAGACAGCAGAAGACAGCAGTCAACATACGGGTAAGATCCTAGGTGTTGTCGTGGCTGAGAAGGAGAAAAGAGAGTGGAGTTGCAGCCGAGTGGGAGGCAGCCATTATTTCTCTTTCAATATCTGCTGATTATTTCTTTGAAATTTGATCCATTGTTGTGATCGAGGCCAGACTTGCGTGAGCTTGTATAGTTTTTGCGTACTTGGCGAGTGTACTTCTTTGGATACTGCATAGTTGCACTTTGGGTTGTGGAATTTTCCTTTTGGGTGGCGGGTTTGCCGCGTGGTGTCTGTTTTTTTTGTTGATTGTTGTTGACTGACTGTTTGTAAAAATGGAAGCGTTGACAACAGAGATGCAAGCGAATATTCGCAAAATGTCGTCTGAGCGCCTTAAGGTGTATCTTATGAAGGCAGGAAGGGACGAAGATGATGTTATGTCATGGGATCGAAATCAATTAATGGAAGAATGGGCCATGGAGATTGGAAAAGAGGAAGAGGAATTTAAGGGTAGTCCAATATCTCCAACAGGAGTGGATTACGAGCTGCAGAAGCGCCGTCTGGAGTTCGAAATCCGTAAATATGAAGAACAAAGGGAGAAGGAAGAAAGAGAAAGGGAGGAACGGAAGGAGAAGGAAGAAAGAGAAAGGGAGGAACGGAAGGAGAAGGAAGAAAGAGAAAGGGAGGAACGGAAGGAGAAGGAAGAAAGGGAGGAAAAGAGGAGAGAGGAAGAAAAGAAAGAACAAAGGGAGAAGGAAGAAAGAGAAAGGGAGGAACGGAAGGAGAAGGAAGAAAGAGAAAGGGAGGAACGGAAGGAGAAGGAAGAAAGAGAAAGGGAGGAACGGAAGGAGAAGGAAGAAAGGGAGGAAAAGAGGAGAGAGGAAGAAAAGAAGGAACGGAAAGAGAAAGAAGAAAGAGAAAAGAAGGAACGGAAAGAGAAAGAAGAAAGGGAGAGGAAGGAAAAGCAGGAAGAACGAAATGTTAGAGATTCTTTAGCAAGTCGTACTAAGCGTTATAGTGATGCCCTTAAGAATATTCTTTGGAAATTTCCTTCCGACCCTATAGAAATTCCAGGTTTCTTTGATCACTTGGATGGTTTGTTTAATGTGTATGAGGTGGATGAAGATGTTAGAGCAAAATTATTGCTAGCCATTTTAAGTGAAAGAGCTAAGGCATTAACCATGCGCCTTACTGAGGCACAGCTCCATGACTACAAATTCCTGAAGGAGTTTTTGCTAAGGGAGTTTAAGATAAGCCCTTCAAATCTTAGAGCCCGATTTTGGTCGTTGCACAAAGCATCGGACGAATCATTTACGATCTATTCATCCAAATTGCGTGTGGCTCTTATGTATTATTTGAAAAGTAGAAAGATAACTGATGAGTTTGATAAACTTGTAAGTTTATTGGTTGCGGATCGGCTTAAGGAGTCCTTGTCGAAGGCTTGTTTAGATTATATCTTGGCCCAAGAAAAAGAGGAGTGGTTGAGCTGTGAAGACATAGCTAATGCGGCTGACATTTATGTAGCGGCGCATGATGGTGGGAATGACTTAGTATGCCGTAGTCATCCGACACCGAAGTATAATAATTGGACGAGAGGTCAACCACATGTTCAAGTCAATAACCAGACAGCTCAACCCAAGTCTCCCAAACCGGAAATAAGGGGTGAAGCCAAGATAGGTGCGAGGGTGTCTCAGGAGGAGGCCAAGGTAAAGGGTCTCTGTTTCCTATGTCATCAGAAGGGTCATATGGCAAGGGAGTGCCAGACCAAACCAAGTTCTAAAAAGGTGAGTACTTGTATATTTGGGAACCCAACTGAAGAAGTGATCGACTTAGTTGTTGAGAAGGTCAACGTGTTGCATGAGATACCTGAACAGGTAAAGCAAGGGAATTTATTGGATAATTCTAAACCAATAGGGTTGGAAACTGCTGTAAGGGTATACGAGAATAGTATTGATGGATTACACGAGAGGTCGTATATCAATGTACAGATTGAAGATCTCCCTTCTCAGCCAGCATTATCTGATTCAGGAGCAGAAATTTGTTGTATTGATAAGAAATTAATTGAGTCACTAAACTTACCCGTGATTAAACGGATTAATATAATTGGTTTTCAGGGAGAAGGATGTAAGGCAGATGTAGTATACCTACAAATGAAATTAGCTAATTCAATGGAAGGAACGACGAACATTGCGCCATCTTTGTGCGTCATGTTCGCTGTAGTCCCTGAACTAAATGAACGGGTTATTTTGACACCCCATGTTGTGGACCTATTAAGGGATAGTTCGCAATATGTAGTGATGGTAGCTGGCGTAGATCGATGTGTACAAATAAATAAAGGGGCAGAAGAAGATAACTTAGGAGTTAATATCGAGAAAAGTAACAGCAACGAATCCTTGCCGTCAGAAGTGAATGAATATTCTCAGGAGCAACTAGTTGATGATTCAGATAATTTTCTTGATGTTGAGTCAACAGAGTTCAAGTCTGATGAGGGAGTAGCGAATAATGATACTTTATTGCGTGAGCAACAGAATTGTCACAATCTTATATCTTGCTGGCAACAAGCGAGACAGAATAAAAATAATTTCTTTATAGATAATAACCTCCTGTACCACAAAGGGGAAATTATGGGACATAAGGTTAATCAATTATGTTTACCGGAAGATAGAATCGAGGTTGTCTTGCGAGTAGCACACGATGCCCCATGTGCTGGGCACATGGCTTTTAAGGCAACGAGAGCCAGGATCAAATTAAACTTTTGGTTTCCAAGAATGGATGAAAGGATTCGCGAATATTGTGCGTCTTGTCAAATTTGTCAACTAAGAACTCCAGTTAAAGTGGCAGATCGAGTCCCGATCACTCCTATTCCGAGGGCGGATGAACTCTGTTTTAACCATCTAAATATGGATTGTATTGGCCCTATGGTAGTGACTGGAGAATCCAACAAATCGAAACCCCAGTACAATTATGCTCTGGTTCTGGTGGACAAATTTTCTCGTTGGCCGATGGCGTATCCTCTTAGATCGCTGAATGCAAAGGGAGTTTGTGAAGCTCTGTTGCAAGTTTTTACAACTTTTTCTATTCCAAGGATCATCAGTTCTGATTGTGGTACCAACTTTACCAGTCGTTTGACGAAAGAATTCTTGCGGCGAATGGGTTGTAGTCCCAGATTTAATACCCCTGGACATCCTGAGGCAGCTGGATTGGTTGAAAGATGCAACCAAAGCTTGAAAACCATGATCTTTAAGCTTGCTCAATCTGATCCTCGTGGATGGCACCAATTGTTACCGTTTGTTCTGTGGAGCCTTAGAGAAAACCCTTCAGGCACGACTCATATTTCGCCATTCACTATGGTTTATGGAACTCTTCCTCGGGGTCCACTTAGTGTGTTGAAGGAATCGTGGGCTGGCGAACGAAAAGTACCTCTTAACTTAGGTAAATCACCCGAGGAGTATCTCCAATCACTGAAGGAAAACCTCGAATTCGCGAAAGTTTATGCAGATTACTATAGTGATATAGAAACAAAGCGGTATGCAGATTATTATAACTTGCGTAGTACTGACAGAAAATACGAAGTTGGAGATAAAGTAGCAGTATTAGCACCAGATTTTGGTAGTTCTAAATTTTATAGTCGATGGCAAGGACCTGCTACCGTAGTCAAGGTTAAATCCCCATATTCTTATATAGTAGAAATAGAGGGAAAACAAAGACATTTACACGCAAATAAGATCAAGCGATACCATGAACGACTCGAACAAGCGATGATCAATAGCTGTTCAGTAATTGTTGATCAAGATGAAGAATTTGGTATAGTAGAGGTTGTAGATCAGGAAGAACGTGAACAAATAAGCCCGAGTAAGCGAATTGATCCTCTGATTATAGCGCATCTTTCGCAAGAGGAACAGAAGCAACTTTTTGAAGTTTTGGATCGGCACTCGGCAGTATTTGTGGATAAACCTGGGTATTGTCCAGTATTAGAACATGAGATTAAGATAACTCATGATTTCACTCCTAAGCGTTTAAGGGCATATAAAGTACCTGAGCTACTTAAACCTGAAGTACAACGCCAGATAGAAGAAATGTTGGCATTAGACATCATTCGACCATCGAAAAGTGAAATGGCCAGTCCGGTAGTTTGCGTTTTAAAGGGACCCAAAGGTCAAAATGGCGTTCGATTGGCAATTGATTATCGCCATGTTAACAAATATTCTCTAGGTGATTGTTACCCGACCCCAGACATTGCTGACGTCTTACAAAAGGTGGGACGGGCAAAGTTTATTAGTGTTTTCGACGCGAAATCGGGGTATTGGCAAATTCCAGTTCGGAAAGAACATCGATGGCTTACGGCATTCGTATGTGATGCAGGACTTTTTGAGTTCACAAGGATGCCGTTTGGACTCAAGTCCGCTAGCAATACCTTTATTCGTGCTATGACCCAAGTTTTACATCCAGTGCGAAGTTTTACCGAACCATTCGTCGATGATATGGCAGTGGTTTCAATGAATTGGAATGACCATTTAGAACATCTAGAGAAATTCTTGCAAACTATTGAGGAAGCAGGACTCACTTTGAATTTAAGAAAATGTAATTTTGCACAAAACAAAATAAAGTTTGTTGGCCATATAGTAGGGTCAGGTTGTATTGAACCTGATCCAGGTAAGATCGCTACGATCAATGATATCCATCCTCCAACAACAAAGAAAGAAGTTAGAAAGGTTATGGGTTTTTTCAGTTATTTTCGAAATTTTATACCTGCTTTAGCTGAAAAAGCACGGATAATAACTGATTTGACACGAGATAACATACCTACGAAGGTGCCTTGGGAGCAAAAGCATCAAGAAGCACTAGATAAGTTAAAGGATGATCTCAGTAAAGCTACACAGTTGCATACCATTGATTTCACTAAGGAATTTGGTTTAAGTGTTGACGCAAGTGCCACCGCGGTCGGGTGTTGCTTGTTTCAGTGGACCGAAGAAGGTCAAGAAAAACCAATTGCTTTTGCTAGTCTTAAACTTACAGATACACAGATGCATTGGTCTACAATTGAGAGAGAGGCTTTCGCAGTAATTTGGGCACTTAAACGATTCAAGTCATGGATATTCTTATCAAAGATAATCATTTATTCAGATCATAATCCTTTGTCTTATCTCACAGATGCAAGCCCTAAGAGTGCGAAACTGACTCGTTGGGCGTTAGCATTGCAAGAGTTTAACGTGGACTTTCGATATCGTCCTGGACGTCAGAACACGGTGGCTGATTTCCTCTCTCGGTTGTGACTCGGATGGTGAAGGGGGGAAATGGCCCGACACACAAGGATCGAGCCCGCAAATTGTATAAATAAATTGACTAACTGATGTGTTTTGTTTTGTTTGTGTATGCTGTGTCGAGATGGAGTCTGGAGGCCCGGCTTGATCGTGATGACCCGTTCGGGATGGTGCTGAAGACGTGTCATCATCTGAGGGCGGAGGGAATGTCGTGGTCTACGCGGGTGCATGCATCAAGGGAAGAAAACCGACGCGTCAACAAGCTTGTTTACAACGCACGGAAATTTCTGCAGCAAGCTGTCAACATTAATTCGGTGCATGCAACAAGGATATACGTGTTCAGTAGGACTTTCCAGGGAAAAGTACAGTGACGTCACAGAACGTTCTGGAATCCGGGAGAACTCTATATAAGATAGACCTGATGTACATTGGGGGCCTTTTGACGAAGATTTGTAAACGTTGAAACATTGATCGTATAACGTTCAATCGAGACCAGCCAACCTGTGTGCTGTCTACGATTGTGATATTTGATAGACGAGTTGACTTACTCTACACTTAATCGACTTTATTTTTAAATAAAGATCTTTTAATAGTTCCTTCGTTGGTTCGTCGTTGCGATCGAAGGAGTCGACCGCGACACATGGTATTACATACATGCATATGTATAGGCCTAAATACCCACGTGTGCCTTCATATAATTATTAGGATGTGTGTGTATGTATAACAATAAGACTTGTCCTTCGTTTGACATGCGATGTATTATATTTTGATTTATGTCTTTTTGTTTTTATTTGTTTTTTTATTTGTTTATTTTCATGATATATTTGAAGAGTTTTGATGGAGAGTATTAATGTACAAAGTCATTGTAATTCTGACGTAACTCACCTGACTTAGTTGATTGGTTGCCCGCCTCTCAACGCCGCCCAATGAACGCGTCCGGCGTAGACGATGACATCATCTGTTAAAAATAGACCATTACGACATCGTCGGCTAAACTAGTCTAATCTGATCTTATCTTATCTAATGACTTTCATAACGCCTTATCACATTCCCCAAGCATCAATTTACGGTTGAGAAGAAGAGAAGGAGAAGAAGAAGAGCAATAATATCATCTCCTCTGATCTAATGTAAGCTAATCTAAGCTAAGATAATCTAATCTAGTCTATTCTGTTATGAGAACTTCTATAGCGCCACTGTAATAATGCCCAAACCATCAGTAGATGGTCTTCACTACGCATAGTCGTTGCGCAAGTCAAATATTCGATGGAGAGTTGAGTAGAAAGCCAAGAAGGAGGCCAAGACGACGACACGGAAACAGCCAACGGAGGAAATGAGTCCAGGAAAGGATGAGTTCAGATCTGAAGCCCAGAACAGTTTCAGCAGAGGGAATGTGGAAAGATCGATGGATACAATCACAGATACACGAATACATGATGGCCCACAGTCTAGGACCAGCGAAAAAAAACTCCCACTTCCGGTCCTTGTCCTTTGTCCACGGAATATTCAGTTGAGAACGTCAGGTGACCTGATTGAGTGGAGAGAAGTGTTTAGAGTCAGATCAAGAATAAGAAAAAGATAAACAATGTGGCGATCGAGAAGTTAGAGAGACAGACAGACAAACAGACAGACAAACAGGCATACAGATAGACACACAGACAGACCTACAGAAAGATAGACAGACAGACAGACACACGAATAATCATACAAAAGCAGACACACACATGTGTAGACATACAGACAGGCCGACTAACAGACAGACAAAAAGATAGGCACACAGATAAACATACAGAAAGACATACAGACATATCGACAAAAAGGACAGACAGTAATAGTAATAGTAATACAAAAGACACACACACCTACAAACACACACACACACACACACACACCTAGACACACCTACACACACACAGACACACACAAACACACATCTACACACACAGACACACACAAACACACACCTACACACAGCTACACACACACCTACACACACACCTACACACCCACACACCCACACACCCACACACACACACACACACACACACACACACACACACACACACACACACACACACACACACACACAGAGTTCCTAGACGCCGACAAAATCTAAGAAGCTGTGCGCGCAATAATCGATATAGCGGCCCTGACGACCTCTGTAGTTCGGCGCGCAAATGACTTCGAAACAATACCATTTCCGGTTGGCCCGACTCGCTACACAATTTCAGTATTGATTGAGAGAGGGCGCCACTATCGATAAAGAAATGCGGCGGCGGCGGCGGCTGAGCGCGGTGCCGGTTAATGGAGCGCAAGGCTTCGCTCATTCAGGTTAGCCTACTTGTCCGCCTCTGTCTGTCTGGTTGTCTGTGTCCGTCTGTTCGTTCGTCTGTGTACATGTATTAGTGCGTCTCCGTCGTTGCGCTTGTGTGAGTAGAGAAAAAGGGGCAATCTAGTTATCAGAAGGGTGGGAGTGGGTGAAGTGGGATGGGAATCGAACGACTTTTTGGAGAGTTCTGTATGAAATTAAGATAGTAAATTATAATAGATGATCATGATGATCATGATGTAGGTGATCATGATCATGATAAAGGTGGTGGTGGTGATGATGATGATGATGATGATGATGATGATGATGATGATGATGATGATGATGATGATGATGATGATGTGCATGGCTGTCGTGAGGGCGGTGGTAGTGGTTGTAGTGGTGGTGGTGGTAGACGTGGTGATATTGGTAGTGGTCATCATGATCATCAACAAAAAGATTATGACGACGATGATGGGGATGATAATGAGGCTAACATCAACGAAGACAACGACAATACTGATGATTATTATCGACGGTAATGATGAAGATGGCGATGAAGAAGATGATGATGATGACGATGAGGGTGATGATGATGATGATGGTGGTGGTGGTGGTGGTGATGATGATGATGATGATGATGATGATGATGATGATGATGATGATGATGATGATGATTATGATGATGATGATGATAATGATGATGATGATGACGACGACGATGACGATGGCGATAATAAACATAAAGAAGAACGTGAGACAATCAAGGACCATTTCGTAAAACGATCTTGTCAGACGAAACTAAGGTCTCTGAGAAACAACAATGGTGTATGGTTTCGTTGACGGAGAGAAACGGGTGATTGAAGGTGGCAGGAGGGTTGTGTTTGAGAGGAAGGGGTGGTTGAAGGTGGCAGGAGGGTTGTTTCTGAGAGGAAGGAGTGGTTGAAGCCGGCATAAGGGGTGTTTTTGAGGGGAAGGGGTGGTTGAAGGTGGCAGGAGGGTTGTTTCTGAGAGGAAGGAGTGGTTGAAGGTGGCAGGAGGGTTGTTTCTGAGAGGAAGGAGTGGTTGAAGCCGGCATAAGGGGTGTTTTTGAGGGGAAGGGGTGATTGAAGGTGGCAGGAGGGTTGTGTTTGAGAGGAAGGAGTGGTTGAAGCTGGCAGGAGGGTTGTTTCTGAGAGGAAGGAGTGGTTGAAGCTGGCATAAGGGGTGTTTTTGAGGGGAAGGGGTGATTGAAGGTGGCAGGAGGGTTGTGTTTGAGAGGAAGGGGTGATTGAAGGTGGCAGGAGGGTTGTGTTTGAGAGGAAGGAGTGGTTGAAGCTGCCACAAGGGGTGTTTTTGAGGGGAAGGGGTGATTGAAGGTGGCAGGAGGGTTGTGTTTGAGAGGAAGGAGTGGTTGAAGGTGGCAGGAGGGTTGTGTTTGAGAGGAAGGAGTGGTTGAAGGTGGCAAGACGGTTGTTTTCGAGAGGAAGGTGTGGTTGAAGGTGGCAGGAGGGTTGTTCTTGACAGAAATAGGTAGTTGAAGGTGGCATGAGGATTGATTTTGAGAGAAATAGGTAGTTGAAAAAGTAGGAGGGTTTTTAGAGGAAGGGGTGGTTGAAGGTGGCAGGACGTTTGTTTCTGATAGGAAGGGTGGTTAAGGGTTGAAGGAAGTTTGCTTGTTTTAGAGGAAGTTGGCAGGAGGTTTTTTACTGGAAGTTGTGGTTGAAGGTGGCAGGAAGGTTGATTTTGAGAGGAAGGTGTGCTTCAGGATGACAAGAAGGTTATCTTTTAGAGGATTGGGTGGTTGGAGGTTTTTCTACAGGAATGGTGGTTGAAGGTGGCAAGAGAGATGTTTTTGAGAAGAGGTGGTAATTGAAGGTGGCAGCAGGCTTGTGTTTGAGAGGAATGGGTGATTGAAGGTGGCCGCAGGGTTGTTCTTGAGAGGAATTTGTGGTCGAATGTGGCAAGAGGGATTTTTTAGAAGAAGGAATGGTTGAAGGTGGCAGTAGGTTTGTTTCTGAGAGGAAGGGGTGGTTCAAGCTGGCACAAAGAGTGTTTTTGAGAGGAAGGGGTGATTGAAGGCGGCAGGAGGGTTGTGCTTGAGAGGAAGGGGTGGTTGAAGGTGACAAGATGGTTGTTTTCGAGAGGAAGAGGTGATTGAAGGTGGCAGGAGGGTGACGTTTGAGAGGAAGGGGTGGTTGAAGCTAGCAGGAGGGTTGTTTTTGAGAGGAATGGGTGGTGAAGGTTGCACAGGCGGTGTTTTTGAGATGGAGGGGTGATTGAAGGTGGTAGGAGGGATTTTTTAGAAAAATGAGTGGTTGAAGGTGGCAGGAGGGATGTTTTTGAGAGGAATTGGTGGTTGAAGGTGTCAGAAGGGTTTTTCTGATTGGAATGGGTGGCTGAAGGTTGCGCGAGGGGCGTTTTTGATACGAAGGAGTGATTAAAGGTGGCAGGAGGGTTGTTTTTAGAGGAAGGGTTGGTTGAAGGCGGCAGGAGGGTTGTTTGTGATAGGCAGGAGTGGTTGAGGGTGGCAGGAGGGTTGATGTTGAGAGGAAGTTGTGGTTGATGGTGGCAGGAGGCTTTTTTTAAAGGAATGGATGGTTGAATGTGGGAGGACGGTTGATTTTGAGAGGAAGCTGTGGTTGAAAATCACAGGAGGGTTATCTGTGAGAGGATTGGGTGGCTAAGGTGGCAGGAAGGTTGTTTTTAGGGGAAGGGGTGGCTGAAGGCGGCAGAAGGACTGTTTTTGAGAGGAATGTGTGGCTGAAAGTGGCAGCAGGGTTGTTTTTAGGGGGAAGTGGTCGTTGAAGGTGGCAATAGGGTTTTTCGCTCTCCATCCAATTTTCCATCTTTCAGCCGGACCAAGTGCACGTCATCCGTCGTCGCATCGAAACGAATTTCCTTCTTAACTGTCTTACTTACTTTATAGGTGCACTGTTGTGGATTGTTGGTGAGTCTCGTGGATAAGTCAATCGATAGCTCACCAAGTCAGTCGTTAATTCCTTAGCGACTGACTTCGGGGAATAGATGGACGAAAGGACGAACGGAATCAACGATGTACGGAAGGACGAACGGAACAAAGGACGGAAGGACGGACGGACGGACGGAACGAAGGACGGGTGGACGGAAGGACGGAAGAATGGGCGAACGGAAGTGGGACAGACATTTGAACGAATGGGGGGACTGACGGACGAAAGGACAGAAGGTATAGGACGGAGAGTTGCAGGACGAACGAAAGGGGGACAGGCTACAGGATAAAGCAAGGTAAGTTGGGCATGAGTAAAAGGAGTGGATCCACCGATCAATGACTGTCCCATGCACAGCTTCCCTCCATATCACTTCCCTTCTTTGCCTCTCTGCCTCTCTTTTCCTCTTCCTCTCTCCTCCTCTACCTCTGTCTTCCTCTGTCTCTCTCTGTGACCCTGTCTCTCTCCTTCTCTGCCTCCCTCCTCCTTTGCTTCTCTCTGCCTGTATCTGCGTCCCTGCCTCTCTTTCTCTTCCTCCCTCCCTCGCTCCCTCCCTCGCAGTCTCTGAGCTCTGAAAGCATCTGGCCATCGCCAGTGAACGATTAACGACGTCGATTGGAGACACAGATCTCCTCCCCTACCCCTCCGCATTTCCCACCCACCCCTCTCCCCTCCGGACAACGACCTAATGACACACGGCATTTCGCACCGGGTCAGGTAATCGACGGCAATTCACACAAACACAAACACACACGCACACACACAGCAAGGAGTTCAAATTTAAACGGCGCTATAGAAATAGAAATGTTTGTAATTCGACATCGCGGTTTACACGTGGTTCTATTCCTCAGCCACTGGGATTCGATCCCTTGTTATACTGCCATCGTCTTAGAAACGATTGCTACCTTAGGACTAAGGACAAGTTAGGACTAAGGACAAGTTAGGACTAAGGACATGATAGTACTACAGACATGTTAAGATTTAGGACATGTTAGTATTAAAGACATGTTAGGACTAAGGACATGTTAGGAATAAGGACATGTTAGGACTAAGAACACGTTAGGATTCGGGGCATGTTAGAATTAAAGACATGTCACATGCGCTTAATGTACGGGCATAGGTAACACACTGCTTACATACCTCAGCTAAATTGTAATTGTAATTGTAAATAACTTCTATTGCGCCGGTGTCTAACGCACAACTGATGGCGCACCAAAACCAAGCCGCAATCAGGTGAATATCCAGAAGATCAATCTGTATGTACGTATGTTTCGTAATTGTAATTGTAATTGGGAATTTACATAGCGCCAGTTGAAGAGAAACGAGTTATTAGAGGGTCTCTGGAAAAGAAAAAAAGAAAAGACGAAGAGAGATACAAAGCAACTGATTCCAGAGAGCAGCGAAACTTCTAGGGTGGGCCGCGGATGTTCGGGTCGGTGGGTCAACCTTGCGCAACTGAGAAAAGCAATCTACTGCCATGAATTGGTGTCTGTTTGTTTCTTAAACGAATGTATATTCCATCACAGTTGTATAGCGCCTGGAGAATGCTTATAGGTGCGTATCTTGGAAACAGAACGATGGTGCCATTAACCAGAATCTTTCCCCATCCGATGCGATAATTCCTTTGCCATCGTCCCTCTAGCGGCGGATCATCACCCAATCAATATCCCATATTTTCCTAGGACGACGCATCTGACGAATTGCCCCCGTGACGTCATCTTGGCGCGAAAGAGCCAGTCGGGTCGCTGACCCGTTGGGGGAGATGGGACCTGATGGGGCCCTGCGACACGGTCAGGGTAAGAGGTTACCGACCATTTGGTGAGACAACGCTCCCCGGTTCAATATCGGATCAGATGGTAGATGGATGGATGGAAGTAGGCATAGATGAATAGATATATGGATGGATTGGTAGGTGGGAGTGAGCGGGTGGATGGATGGATGGATGGATGGATTGGTTAGTGGGTGGATGCATAGATGGATGGATAAATGGATGGATGGATATAGGGCATTGTAGGCATATATGAATAGATAAGTGGATGGACGGATGGATTGATAGGTGGGTGGATAGATGGCTGGCTGGCTGGATTGGTTAGTGGATGGATGGATGGATTAGTTAGTGGATGGGTGGATGGATGAATGGATGGATGGATGGATGGATGTAGGGCACTGTAGGCATATATGAATAGATAAATGTATGGATGGTTTGATGGGTGGTGGATTGATGGGTGGGTGGGTGGATGGATGGATGGATGGATGGATGGATAGATTGGTTAGTGGGTGGAAGGATGTAGGAATGGATGAATGGATGGATGTAGGCATGGATGAAAAGATAAGTGGATGGAAGGATTGATGCATGGTTGGTGCGTTTGATTAACTGAGTGTTACACTGGATCTAGTAGCATTAGTTAGCGAAGCTGTCTTTTTGTAGTCTCATTGAAGAACAAGTGCTAGTACGAATGCTAGTACAAATGATGATACAAGTGCTAGTGTAAGTGCAAGTGATACTGCAAAGTGATAGTGCAAGTGCTATTGTAGGTGCTAGTGCAAGTGCTAGTGATAGTGATAGTGAAAGTGCTAGCACAAGTGCTAATGTGAATGCTACACAAGTACTAGTGTAAGTGGTAGTGTTAGTGCTAGTACAAGTGCTAGTGCATATGTTGTTGCTAGTGCAAGTGCTAGTGTAAGTGCTCTTGCCAGTGCAAGTACAACTGCAGCTGCTAGTGTAAGTGATAGTACAAATGCTAGTACGAATGCTAGTGCAAGTGCTAGTGTAAGTGCTAGTGATAGTACAAGTGATAGCATAAGTGATAGTGTAAGTGTTAGTGTCACAACGTACAATACAGTGCTACTGGCACTTACCTCAACACGTGACATCATTTGACCCGGGTTAACCAGCTTCCGCAGCTCCATCCACACGCAGAGAGCATCCAGCGCACAACCACTGTCTTCTCTCCTTCTACTTCATCAGCAGCTGTGCTCAGCTCCGAAGAAGAAGCGCTAGGTCACCTTCTGCATCTGACGATGACGATGATCCTGCTGCTGCTGCTGCTGCAACTGACGATGCCTTTAATAGGAGCTCGTTAGTTCTTCCCGCCGCAGTCGCCCATCGCACACGCAACTGCTTCACGGACGGACGGACGGACGGACGGACGGAGGAGATGGCCCCCCGTTGTGGTCGTCGGATTAGCGTGTATTGTCCAATCATTCGCCCATTCGCTGTCTCGCACGCCCTCTACTGAACGCCGGTGACTGCGCAGCGCTGCCTGGCGCCGTCTAGCGAATATCGACGCGCACTCAATCGAATCGCCCTTCTCTCTCCTTCGTTCTCTCTCTCTCTCTCGTTGTCGTTTTGTAGCTGATATTGCTGCGTTTCAGTAATGACCAATTACTATGTCTCTGATCTCCGACAGCAGACCCCTTCACTCTGTGTGTGTCTGTGTCTGTGTCTCTGTGTCTGTCTGTTTGCCTGTCTATCTGCCTGTCTGTCTCTCTATCTATTTCCTCCTCTCTTGTTCCCTCCCTCGCTCCATCCTTTTCCTCTACCTCTCCTTCTCCTTCTCCTCAGACTTCTTCTCCTTCTCTCTATTCTGGAACTGATCACTTGGCTCCTTCTGTGTTCGTTCTCATTATTCTCTTTATCTTCCTCTCTCCTTCCGATATTCGTTTAATTCTTCTATTTATTCTTCTTCGTTTCCCTCCCGCTTCCTCTGTTTCCTCTTCTTCTTCTTTGTCCCCTTCTTCCTCGTCTTCTCTTTGCCATCGTCTTCTTCCATCTACTCCTACTCCTGTTCCTCGTCTTCTTCTTCCTCTTCCTCAGGCCCGGCCCTAGGGCAAGGCGAACGAGGCAGCCGCCTTGGGCCCCGCGCTTTCAGGGGCCCCGCACTGCTGGATATATTTTTTTTATTGCGATAAGATTGAACGCTGACAACGCTAACGTCGCTTAGCAACAATACTGGCAGTCAATTTGCCGCGTGAATGTGACAGGGTGATTTAAGAAAGCGAGCCTTCGAATACTTCAGGCTGTGTCTGTCATTGTAGCTCCTGGAGAAAGAAGCTTTTCGAAGTTAAAACTCATCAATACCTACATGCGATCAGCGATGCTTCAAGAACGGCTCACTAACTCAATTGAGAATGATGTTGCTAACGATCTGGAGTAAAACGAAATCATTGCGAATTGTGCATCCATTAAAGGGGATTCGAAGCTCGCAAGATTTCCTTGTGTATGAAAACATGTTAGAAGATTGAACCCACGCTGTTCTCTATAGTGACTAAAAAAATTTCAATTAGAAGGATGCTAAAATATTTTAATTATTAACATTCTTTTTCAGTTGTCAGATATTCAAATAATTAAATAAAACACAATTATTGTTTTCACAGCAAAATGCTGGTATTAAGAGCCTGATTTGCATTTTGTGTTCATTAACTATTTAATTTCGATTTTGCATTGTTTAATACATGTATATGGTATTGCCAATACCGCATTGACAGGAAATCAATTCCGCAATGCCATGTTTATGCTTGCGGCCCCGCTCATCGCTTGTCGCCTTGGGCCCCGCACACCCTAGGGCCGGGCCTGCTCTTCCTCATCTTCTTCCTTCAACTCCCTCTTCTCCATCTTCCTCTATAGGTAGTACCTATTCAGGAACCATCTTCTGCGCTTTCTAAGCATCAACTGATGGACATTCAGATAAAAACAACGCAGTGGGTGCATGAAGGATCGTCACGATATACCGGGTCACAGTGCCAACTTATTCGGCCAATCTTCCTAGGTCCGTAACTGAGTTCCAACGCAAGACCTATAGGCATAAATGTTAGCCCTGCTGTTGGATGACTGCGGCGCAGTAATAGAATAGCAGAGACATCTTTTAAACGTTTCCCATCTCCAGACAAGCTATCGCTTAACCCAAGACTATTCCGCCTTTGAGGAGTTTTTTGTATATAGAAGCGTCTGAATCAATGTGTTAACGTCAACCTTAACGCGTGTACGGACAGACAGACAGACAGACAGACAGACAGACAGACAGACAGACAGACAGACAGACAGACAGACAGACAGACAGACAGACAGGCGGATGGACGGACGGACGGACGGACGGACGGACCGTTGGACGGACGGTTGAGCAAACAATCAACCAGACACTCAAAGGGCAAACGAACAGACAAACAGCGAGGAAAATAGACAGACGAACAGAGTCAAACAATCGGACAGACAAGCAGAGAAACAATGATAATTATATATATATATATATACAAAAATCTACGCGAACAGGTAGTGAGTCACTGAGTGAGACAAAGACATACATACATACATACATACATACATACATACATACATACATACATACCAATACATACCAATACATACAAACATACATTAACGCATGCATACAACCATACATAAATACATACATACATACAAACATACACAGATACATACAAACATACATACATACATACATGTATGCACACATAGAGACAGACAGACGGATAGACAGACAGACAGATGAACGAAGACGTCTGTCTAACAATTCATCATCGTCATCGTGCAATGTCGGATTACGTCATTAATTGAAAGACTCCAATAATTTATTTTCGGAGATTATGACGATATAAAGATGTCATTTCCGCCGGCGTCAGATTCGGCATAGTTACTGGACTCGTCGCTAGGCGGCGACGGCAGCGTCGATCTGTTTTCGTACTTTGGAGTTCGGATTCAAACCAGCGACGTATGGACAACATGGCCTCCAAGTTACCTTCGTTAGCCGATAACAGGCATCGTCGTGCGTGTCCTAACAAGGCAGTCCACCCTCCATTCGCTCTTCTTCGTTCCGTCCTTTTCTTCTGCGTTCGCCAGCGCCACGGATGTCTGGACAGTAGTAAGCAGACTCAAATCTCGGCCGTCAAGTTTTGGGGTTACATCGTGTGGGGAGATTAGCATTCCTCGTCAGTATTTGTAGATGTGAAATTCTCTTGTAGTCTAGACTTTTAGCCTAAGGTGTCTGATATTATCTGATCTGATCGGATCGGATCTTATCGGATCGGATCGGATCTCATCTTATCGGATCGGATCTTATCGGATCTTATGTGATCGGATCGGATCTCATCTTATTGGATCTTATCGGATTTCATCGGATCTTATCTATTCTTATCTGATCGGATCGGATATGATCTGATCTTATTGGATCTTATCGGATCTGATCGAATCTGATCTAATCTGATCTCGTCTGATCTGATCTGATCTGATCTGATCTTATCGGATCTTATCGGATCTAAATCCAAAATCTAATCTAATCTAATGAGTGAAACTCTAAATCTGTCCCTGACGTAACACCATCAACGCGTCAATTTCAAATCGGCCTTACAGTTCAAAGAGTACTAACTCGTCAACAATCGACCTATCTCTTTTCCATGCTAGCCCATCACACAAATAGATATTGCACTCATAATCGTTAACTCCAGATTTCTACACCGTATACTCTTAAGCTAAGCGAAGAGCAGCAGCTTATTCACGATCGCTGCGTCAAGTTAAAGGGGTTGTCCAGAGAGCAATGTCCAGTGGAGATCCGAGTTCGATTGCCACAGAGATCGGAGAGAGAGAGAGAGAGAGAGAGAGAGAGAGAGAGAGAGAGAGAGAGAGAGAGAGAGAGAGAGGAGGAGGAGGAGGAGGAGGAGGAGGAGGAGGAGGAGGAGTAGATGTACATTACGGGTTTTGGCGCAGCACCTCACTATTCTATCAAATTTGTCAGGGGATGGTCTCCACCCCCACATTTTTTTTGTCCCCATTTAGTGTACGAATTGCGCCACCAAAAACCTGCCAGCCAAAACAAAAAAAGGATCGTGGATTGCATTAACACATCAAACCGTAAAAGTGTCGTTTGCTGCCGGCCGAGACCCTCCCACGAGGCCGGCCCAAACCATTGGAGTGTGCCAGTAAAAATTATAGCCCACTAATCGTACGGTGGTGGTGCGCTAGGAATAACAGACTCACTACTCCAACCACCTACGATGAAAACTTTTATTTTGAGGTTCGCGGGGAAGTCCCAGCGCTGGTTAGTTTCTTGATTAGTTCTGCCACCATCTGGTCTTTGCTTTGACTCGGCAACTCTTTTTTTCCATTCTTGCTTTGTATATCACGTTTCATCGTTCTATATTTCTCCTCCTCTCCCAAAATAAGCTTGTACTCTTCATCACTAATAGCGGTGTCTTCCAAAGCCTTAGAAATGTGGTCATGAACAGTGTTTAGTTTACTTTCCGCCAAAATACAAATTTCGTCGTGTTTTGAAGCTTTAGCAACAAAACTTCTACTAACAACATTTCCAATAATATCCAGAAAACTCGTCGCTATGGCCAAACTCTCCAGAACAATACCAGGAATAAAACCAATACCAGTGGCTAACATAGCTGCCCCACCCACCCCAGTTCCAAGACTAACTATAGCAAGGCCGGCCGACGCCCCATTAGCCACATCTACAACCCTCTTATACTTTTTACACAGTTGTCCCCGACTTATCGCCTCAGACCTCAGGAATGCTTCTATTTCACCGATCTTCTGCAAGCGAAATGTTTGCGACGTCGTGTCTGACGAAATTGTTGACTCCATCAGCGTTGGGTACAAAGACATACTTTTTTATAGTTGCTCTATCAGTAACGTTACGTTTAACTCAATAGTTGAAGTACTTAAAACGCCTATCTTTTTTCCTTCAATTCGAAAACTCGTTTGTCCTGGAATGAATATTGCCCTAGATGCATCAAACTGTCCACTTTGAATGTCAACTGTACGATCGATGCTACCCGCGGCTGTAATAACGCGAACTGACGCATCACCGGTGCTAACACCAAACATTGTAAGCCTCCAGAATCCGCGGTCTAATGAAATAACCTCATTATTAGTTTGCAACGTAATACATGGATAACGTGCCGCGGTCAATGGAAGCGTTTGCCACGAACTTTGAGTCACAGTTTTGGTCGCTGTGTAAATATCGCGGCTGTGGTAATCATCCGACACGAAATCGATGTGGATTTGGGGAACCGCGGCTAACATATCTGCGGTGGGCTTAGGGATAGTATATCCCCAGTTGGTTAGTCCAACCAAGTCATCGAGGTTGTACTTATGCATATTTGTTTCTCCCTTTTGCCGGAGATAACCCCGAATCTTGTAGTGTGAGTCAGCCATTATTAAGTCTTATGTTTCCCCGACTTTAAAATAGGTATAAATCTGGAAGTGGGATATTCCAAGAGTTGTTGAAGATGATGGCTCTATTTCTTCGGCCTTCAGACTGTATGTTTTGAATGCGGCGTTGGTGTTGATGGCAAACTCCTGTATGGAATCAGTCAAAGCGGTGGAGGAAGCGAATAGGTGTGTATACGAGATAAGCGACGGGGTTGTTTGAGTACCCCCAGAAAACTTCAAAGACGTTATACGACTAGCAGCCACCCCAGCCAGACTAACCTTCCATATTCGTACAGGCGTTGGGCATTCAATCTGTAACCAAGCCCTTGCAATACTACCAGGTGGGGCAAGCGTCGTCCTCCACTCACCTATTACTCCCGAGTTGAATGCCATATAAGGCGGGTAATCGGGAAGAGAAATCGGAAAGGCTGTGGCCGTAAAACCCGTTTCGGAAATGTTTTTGGATAGGGGCGGAATGTGACCTGTATAGTTTAAAAATTTAAGGTTGTTCACGTACTGTCTTACAGCGGCCTCTTTACTGTCTGTATACCTTTTAACCACAACAGCCTGATTGTCAACATATTGTTTATTGGCCACGTTCAAAGGCTCCGTCGGTATTTTATTTAATTTTGTCATTTTACCGGTTACGATTCTCGTCACCTGCCCGATACTCGCCGCGTCGGTATTAGTTGTTGAGGCCCCCGTGTAAAGCCCAGTCACCCTCTTACCGCCCATAGCTAAATTTCCAGTCATTGCGTCGCCAACTTTAAGCACGCAAGCGCTCCGTGGGAGTGTCCGTGGGCAAACCAGTCAATTTATGACCGCCCATTTTTAGAATGCCGGACATCGTTCCACCGGTGAGTTGCAGGTTGTCCTGATCTACGATGTCTGCATAAGCCTTTGTCGCGGCGTCTGTGTCCATCGTAGGAGTCCCCACGTTTGTCAGCCGAAAACCTCCAGCCGACAGAATTCCCATCATGGTATCACCCGCTTTGTGGACGAGCCCAGCGGCGCTTATCTGCCCCCCTCCAAACCCACCTCCACCGTCTCTTCCAAATTTATCAACCGGCATTTTTATATACAAAAAGGTGATGGAAGTCTAACATAGGTCAAGAATGATATCTTCAAAATTCTTTCCAGCAGTGAGCTCTCTTAGCACGGTCAGGCAGAGATGACCACATACCACATCATCGGGCCCCTGTAGCTGAAATGTTTGAGTTCTTATGGAACGGTTTAAATATCGAGAAATTTCGAGAGGTGGATCCAGCCCATAACTATCAAAATAGACGGCTGTAGGTCCATCTATCCAATAGGCGACCCAGTGAGTACCATCACCAGAACCGGAATCCAGATTAACAACTCCACACTCCTTCTCACGAGCCACGGCGGGCAGACCATCTCGCATGAAAACACCGCGGAAATGCGGCAGCGCCCCGGCGGTTTTCTCTATGTCGAAGTTGCTAAGAGGTTTTAGTTTTTTTGCCCGATGTAGAGACCGGATCCTTTGCACATTGAACAGCAACCACCATAAGTCTGGCGCCCGAGATATAAACCGGTCCCGCGGACCTGAGCTTCGAGTTCGCGATTGTGACGCGCGGCCTCTGCTAAAGCCGCGTCGTCGATCCGTTTTTTCTCGGCTTGGGCCGCATCGCTGGCCTGTTTCTTGCGCAGAGCCTCTGCATCGCTGGCCTGTTTGTTGTGCACGGCCTTTGCCACCTCGGCGGCCCCTCCAGCCGCGGCACCCACCGCGGTTAACCCACCAAAAATCAGTGGGAGGAGAGCCAGTAGTGGAAGAAATCCGCCCGATTTTGTCATCTTTTTCAATTGCGTTTTGGTGAATCTCAGCTCCATGCCAACGCCTTCCGAAATCTTCTTCACGATTCGGGCGGCTTGAACTTTTGTCAGCGCGAGCTTATCGTCTCCACGAAGCTGGCCATGAGCGAGTCGGATCGTGGCACCAGTGCCGGCGCGCGCAGCTTTAGCCAATGTTTGCTTTTGCCCTTCGGTCAGTGAAAGGCCGAACGCAACGTATTCAGTTTTCATTTTTGGAAAAAATATATCTAAAAGAGGGCCTTGTATCTAAATGTGAAAAAACCGATTTCTAGTAAACGACGTTGAATTTGCTGCCATCCGATTCAAAATTCAGGAGTCGGTCGCTGATCAGGACGGCATATGCCGTCGTATTATTTGGTACCCCTTCGTTAAAGTCCACCTTGATTTGTATGTCCTGTACAGAGGTTTTAAGTCGTTCGGATTGCCTGCGCACGTCCAGGACGAAGATCGGAAACAAATCTACAAATTCGATTGGTGTCGGTTGGCATGACGATTCACGCGCGTCTATGCCGCAATATTCTTCCTTGAAGTCACGTAGGGCCTTGTAAGCGCGAGAGGTTGTCCTCTTGGTGAAGTCGAGATTCATGTCAACCACCGGGTAGCGATCGCTGTTGAGCATAGCGAAAATGTTGCGAACCTGCACATGGTCAAACAGTGCCGGATTCTGGCCTTGATGTGCATTCTTTCCAGTCTGAAAAGCAACAAGAATCCACCGCGGTTTTTCCGTGCCCGACTTAACGCTCAAACGCCAGGAAAAAGTCGTCGCTCGTGGCACCGCAATGTTGTCGCATTGCATGGCGCGGAATGCTACAGGTACCTTAACCTTGGCTTCAATCTGCTTCATAAGCATGCTTTTATACTCCAGAGCGGGTATTATATGCGGCATGAACCAGGAGAGTTTAGTCAGCGCGATCTGGCCATTGGCCGCAGCGGCTTCCTTGAAGATCGCGTCTGCATCTCCCTGCCGGCTCAGCAGTAAGGAGTGTTTAATCCCGTATACGACTTTGTGGTAATCATCGCAAAAGCCGAATAGATGTCTTAAGGGAACGATGAATGAAAATGTGCCAATAGGGACGGGTTTTCCAATGATCATCAGTCGACGGGCCTCGAAGCCGATATTCGCGGTCGCCGCCGCCGCACTCGTGTCCTTTTGCCAACACATGTTTAAACCTTCGCCTTTGGAAAAATCATCGCCGTAAACCAGCATGCCTTTCATCGTCGTGGCTTGCCCAGGAGACATGACATTCTCTATCTCGGTGTTGTTAGCCAGGTATCGAATCTGAGAAAACATGTACGGGATAGCATTGTTGATGAATGACACCAACGAGTCTGCGATGTAAGCCGCGCCAGTTGATGTAATCCTGCCCTCCACAAGAAGGTAGCTCTTGGAAGGTTGCGTGAAAATGTCTTGGTTCTGGATGTCTATCTGTATGGCCTGGCCGTTATTAATAGCCGCAGGGTTTTGCGATTCATACTCGCGGTATTCAAACGATTCAATGCTATTGTCATCGGGCACCGCCGAAGCGATGTCCAACATTTCACTCGGCACGTCAAATGCCGCCATTATTATAGCTAAAAAAGTTCAAGCTTCAATTATTAATCATGTTACAAATTAATTTCATATGTGGTGGGTTAAACATTTTTTTTCCGTTTTGTGAATTAGTCGGAAATTTTTTTCATTTTGCAAGAAACAGACCCCTACCACAACGACTCGGCTTTATAGTCTTGAAACCGGATCCAGCAATGCGGCTGTTTATGTCAGCCATTGTCGGAACAACGGGTGGTGGACTCACAGCCAGTTGTTTTAAGTATTCGATGCTCTTGTCGCTGAGCGCCTTCTCCAAAGGTGCGGGAACCGCTATTGGTGCTTTTGCGCCGGCAACAGCGCGTCTCGCTTTCACGGCATCAACGATCTGCCTGACGGCAGACGCTGTTGTGGCCCCAGCTTTCACCACATTACCAACTACATCCGCAACATTTGTTATTACACCTTTATTAGCCGAGATGAAGGAGCCTGCACGGCCAAGGAAACCCGCGATTTTGGGTATCCAGTCGAAAAGTCCACCACCCACGACACGACGCCGCTTTTTAATTCCAAGAACAAACATGAGAATATTTAAGTGTGAAAATCTACGCACTGCGGATGTGAAACCTTATAGTTACTGTCTCACCGCGGAGGTTTAATTGTTCACCATTCTGGTCGGTCAGCCACACACGAATGCCCTGTACGTTGCCAGCCGGTGCTACTGGTAGGTACACTAGATTTTTCGGAGACTCGATTACCTTATAGCCGGGCGACACATCCGGGAAAAAACTGTAGATTACTGGCAGCTGGCTACCATTTCGATACGATCCAGAGATAATATCACAATTTACCAGGATTGTGTCCACCCGGAGAATATCGACTGGATTTTCTCCCTCTTTATAACCAAGACTAAGCGTCTGAGGGTTAAAACCGAGCGTTTGCCTGATGGTAGATGCGGCCATATCTACCTTAAAACGGGCCTTCGTTATCTTTACGAAGGCGCGAAGGGTAGATGCGTTAGCTCCTACAGTAATAGGAGAATCAAAGCTGAGTTGAGCAACACCTGGCGGCGGCGGATTTTGCATTTCTAACTGCCGGCTGATTTCATAATTAATCTGTGCGATCTCGTAGCTTCCGTCGGGCAAAATGATCGTCTTCCAGGTCTGTCCATTGGTGGGGCTGTAGACGAACTTGTTATTTGAACTGTCAATGTTCGGAATCGAATTATAGGTTTCAAGATTGACCAAAGCAAGCTCAAAGCGTCTTTTTGGATCCAGGTACAGCGGCGGTGAGAAAGCCGTGGTCCACCCTGTAGTATCTGAGGAAACAACTATACTAAAATTCTCCTTAGGCTGCAAAAGTTCTCGAATTTCTTCGAGTAGTTTCTCCGAGCGTTCCATCTGAGCCATGAATTTTGTTTTCTATTTCTATTTTATGAGCATGTTTCTATTCAATTCGAGTGCCAGCTCTTTAGAGATCGCACCGGAACGCAGTAACTCGTCGAGAATGGCGGAGATTTCGTTGCCGAGACCAGTGTTTCCTGCGGCCCTAGAGGCCACCAGAAGCTGCAACCTCTCTACCAGGGCGTTTGGGTCATTATAAAATTGCACCGCCCCGCCTCGAATCAGCTGGAACTTTTTACTTTTCCGGCCATGAATGGGCAGACCAGACATCTGTACGAGCTTTTTAAAAGTTTCAATTGCTTGAGGCGAGTATTGCTTAGTCTTAACGAAGCGTTTCGTTAACAGGCTGAACAACGACTCATCGGCCGGAGATTCGAGAACGAGGTTACCACCTTTAAACACTCTCAGTCTACCGGCAGACAACGCGACGGGGTCGACGGAGAGCTCACCCAAGGCGTTACCTTGTAATTTCAGAGGAACGGCTGGAACAACAAAACCCTTTCCCTTTTTGATGAGGGTGTGGCCCTCTATCAGTGTATCGATTCGCTTTTTATATTCCCTTAGGGCTTCGATATCTGCAGTCACCGCATCTACCTTTTCTTCGTCTTTTTGCTTTTTAGCCAGCTTTTTCTCTTTGCCCAGGGTGTGGCGATTATAGTGATTGACCTCACCGATTATCTTTTCAGCACCTGCCTTGTCGGCTAAATCGAGCTCGCTCGGAGGTCTGAAACCGTGCCTTATGATTGCCTCGACGTTGAGATATTTGTTTGGATCAACTAACAGTGCGGGGGGGATTCGGGATGCTGCAAGCGCTGGAAGGGCTGGAGGAGCTGCTGTTCCTGCGGTTTCACCGAACAACGCCGCTATCGGGTTAAAATTAGCAGACTCTGAAATCTGCGCCGGCAAATCCTGTAAAGCGCTGGTAACTTTCTGCAGCTCCTTGGACGTGGCCACCTGGGATTCAGCCGTGGCTGTTGCGATTGGTTTGAAAAGCTTTGCCGCATCGTACTGAAGGTTTGCCTCTCCGAGTTTCTCGTCCACGAAACGCTGTCTCAATCGATTTCTCCGAGCTAAATAATCCTGAGTCAACGCGTCTCGCTCCTGTTTAGACGAAACTTTTGTCCACATCGCGTTTGTATGTTGACTATATGTTGCCTATATCATGTCTTTAAATACTTGCCTTGGGCTTATAGAAGCGATCGAACCCGCAACGATATTTTCCATCGTACACTTTGGACGTCAAATCTATGACTGCGAATCCATATGGCTGGGCAGCACACTCGCTGAAGAACGTACGGAACTCATCGAAAGACATGTCACCCCCCACGAACGTATCGTGAATGGCTCGTAAATTTTTACTGTCTTGGTTGAAGAGGACGATAAGATTAGCATTGTCACGGATCGCTTGCTTGGGAATGCGGAAGTAATTTTGAGTTAAGTAGAAGCAGTCCGCGCCACCGTGTCGACCCATAGTGAAATACCTTTCGATGGGCGACTGTTTTTCAAGCATGACGTCATCGAAAACTAGAAGGCTTCTGGCATTCTTATTTAATGATTCAACTGGAACTATTTCCTCTGAGCAAGAGTGAAAGGAAGCCACTTCCTTCCCGGCAACCTTTTCGAGTTCTGTTATCCAGTCCCTGAGGAACTGATATTTTTCCTGTCCCAGAGACTTCGAGTATAGATACAGCCGATCAAAACGCAGATACCCCTTCTTCAACAGAAGGTTAAGCAGTAAGTTTGTTTTTCCACATCCGCTAGGCCCACAGATTATGCACCGTATGCTGGATGGTAACAGCCAATGGTGGTGTTTTTTTCCATCGTCGGCTTCGAGATCGAAATTTGTTATTTCCATATAGAGACAACGAGTTATGATTGTATTCAACGAAAACAATGTATTGCCTACGATGTAAGAAACATACTGAGACTTCAAATGAAACAATTGTCGAGTTACGAAACGGTCGGCCAGCCAAGAAGGGAACCTGTTCCGTCTGCGGTGCAAAGAAGAGCCAAATTTTGCCTTCTAAAGTGCGGAAGCGCAAGACTCATGAGTCTAGCGGAGGCTCGCTACTGAATAGGGCCCTCAACGCTCTACCTCTGCCTGAGATGCATATGAGTCTTCCATCCGGTATGTCTTCGGAAGATAATCCGGGAGGTTCTTTTCAGAATACGGGAAAGTACTCTTACTGTGGACCATTCACAAAACTCGATAAACGGCTGTCACAGCGCTATCACGGTGTTAATCAGCTCGACCGTGCGTGCCTCCACCACGATGTGGCTTACGCAGTTCATAAAGATACTCCAGGGCGTAACCACGCAGATGACATCCTTGCTGCAGCAGCGTCGAAGATCGCACTCACTGATGAAACTCCGGATTATGAAAAGAAAGATGCCCGGCTCGTATCGGCCATTATGTCAGCGAAGTCGAGGCTGGGGATGGGTGTCAGAACGAAGGGCCATAAATGAGTTTCATTTATGAAAACGCAAACGCGAATGAATTTTTCATTTGCGTTCATTTGTGTATGTGTTTACCTGTTTGTAATATATAGTATTACTGAAATGTCTAAGCACCTTTCAGCCGTCTATTACAGCCCTAGAGGTTACTGGCGAGGTAAGGCTGCGGTGAAGAAACTAGCCTCAGCCGCCAAAGTTTCCGAGGCCGAGGCTCGTGATTGGTTGAAGAAACAAGCGGTGTGGCAGATTTATCTACCCGTTCCACGCCGCATACCGCGTCCAAAGTTCGAGGAAAATCGACCAAACGCCGTACACCAAGCCGATCTCTTGTTTTTACCTCACGATAAAGTAGGTCGAAAGACTTTTAAATACGCTTTGACTGTTGTCGATGTTGCTTCACGATACAAAGAAGCTGAACCGTTGATCAACAAAAGTGCGACCGAAGTCGCCGCCGCTTTAAGCCGGATCTATAAGAGGGGCCCATTGACTTGGCCTCGACTCTTTCAGGTCGATCCTGGACGCGAATTTATGGGTGATTTTACACCGTTGCTGACGAAGCACGACGTTCTTGTAAGACGCGGACAGGCCGCAAATCATCGCCAACAGGGCATCGTTGAACGCTTTAACCGTACTCTAGCTGAGCGACTCTTCGGTGCTCAATACGCTCAGGAATTGCTCCTGGCTGCAAGGGGGTCATCCGAACGGTCAGTGGAATGGGTTCGACGATTGCCCGAAGTTGTAGCTGCACTAAACGATGAGCCGACGCGCTTGCTCGACATGAAGCCGGTTAAAGCGATGAAAGCTGCTAAAGTGACACAGAAGCCCTCTCATTCACAAACTAAAGGTCGTTTATGGGGCTTGGATGAGCCTGTTCTCGGGCACGACGTTCTCGTCCGATATTTGTACGCTCCCGGCGAGCTCGAGGGTGGTAGCAAACGCGCTACCGACCCTAACTGGTCGCTCACCATCCACGCTATTTTGGATGTTGTTCAGCAGGCTGACCAACCGGCTTTATACCATCTAGTTGATGGGCCAGGCCGCGGTTTTGTGCGTGAGGAGCTGCTTCTGGTGCCTATGGGCACTGAGTTACCCCCCGATAGAATACTCAACCGTCGTTGATTTTGTAGTGCCCGTATGCCAGCGTTGTTATCCCATCGGCCTCGATCCACTTTTTTGTGTCTAATGGAGAGAGGCTAATCTTATTCTGCTCGTACACTCCGATCTGGTGGTCGTGGCTTCGAATCACGACTTGTGTGTGCCGCATCTCTTCTCGTTCGAACAGGCACTCCTTGTATAGCTCGTGGTGCAGATCCTTCTTCACAACTGCTCTCTGAACGCCTTTAGCTTTCCTGATCTCTGAACCACCCGATTTTAAGATCGAGTACATCTTCGGACGCAGTCCCACGAATTCGGCTATGGCAACTCCGTTACATTCATCCTTGAACTTGCCCACGACTTTCTTGTTCTCGACGTCGTAGTACGGGCTGTCTCTAGGAAACTCACTAAAGTCGTATGAGTGTTTTTTGTTCCACATATCGGCATAGGCGTTCGGAGTTTCCACCTGAAATAACAGGCTGTCAGTGTCTGTGTATAAGAGTTGGGCATTGTTGCCGTACTCGTTTTTCACATCGTTGTACCAGAAGTCGTACATCAGATGCTTGCTGAGGTCGAGGACAGCCTGGCCGACATATACAGGTCTGTTTAACTTGAGCTTGTTCTTCAAACTGTGAATCGCGGCGAGTTGGTCGTTGAAGATTTTGTGTGATATGTAGGCCGGGTCAGCAATTAGTTTACGAAGTTTGTCAACTTTTGAGGTCGGTACCAGGTTAACTCTGATTCTTTTTCTAAGATTTTCCATGGTCTTTCCAAAGACCGCATTATTAGCCAGTTTGAAGAAATCCTTCTCAAACTCCGACGTTGCCTTCGCTCTCAATTTCGTATTCATCTCGATGTATGGAGCCATCCATGCCTCCTGTCTAAACTTAATGACACGATGAATTTTAGAAACTCGTAGCCCTAACGAGTGGTAGAGTTTGAGATTTCTATAATGGACCACATACCGCTCCTTAGGTCGTAGGCTTGGTACTAACTTCACATGCTTTGTGAACTTGCCTCCCAACTCGTTCATAAGCACATTCTGATAGTCACTCAACCACTCCTCTTGGACTGTCAGGGTCTCCGGTGCTAAGGGATAGTCGCTATGTGATTCGTGGAGGTGCTCCGGGTACCCGAGATCGACTTCAAGTAGGAAGCCTTCAGGCGCGTCATCTGGAGTTTCCAACACTTCGTCGAGAGTAGGACTTTCCCAGCTAAATCCTCCAACTGGTAGTGACTGTTGCATCGCCCAGCCGTACAGGTTATTAGCATCGAGATACATGATCCAGTTTTCTGGCTTCGTGGTATCATGATCTGGACATAGTGGGTTGTTGGCCTTTGCGAATCTCTTGGACACCATCGAAATTCCGCCTCTGAGGCCTTTCTCTACAAACAAATGCATGTCTATATCAGTTAAAAGTTCGAGTTCGATCTTCGTCTTTTTCAACAAAGCGTCCCAGGCCATTCCTGGCAGGCTGAAGTAATTTGCTGGATCCAGACTGTAGTGCTTCATCGATGTGGATCTGAAGGTCTCGAATACATCGGCTAGTAGGAGTACATCCGTACGGAGATACAAGTCATGATAGTCGCCCAGAGTTTTACAATCGAATTCATTCCATACTCGTTGGGCGTGTTCATAATCCGCATCAGAAATGTTCTCTCGGGAGAGCCTGCTGTAGAACGCTTCTTTGGGTGGAAGTCGATCTTCTTCGAAGCGGTGGTAATCATGGATGTATTCGTAACAATAAACGCCCTTTCGCCTCAACAGATCTAATTTTAACCGTTCGTTATGAACGAAATTTTCCTTTATATATGCCGTTGTGACTTTGAGATCCTCTAGCGACAGATTTCCTGATAGTTTATCTAACGAGCTGTTTAGAAACTGGAGACTATCAATGAACTGTAGTTGTCCAATGTTAAATGTCATGTATTTCTCCATATTGTTTGGAATACAGTTAATTTCAGTTGCCTCATCCTGTGCGGCCTCACAGCCTCCGATCGCTTGCATTATGAGGTGGCTGTCGTAACCTCGCAGATTGTGGAAGACCACCGGTACCTTACACTTATCTGGATATATTCGAAGTTTGAGGTTGCAGGCGTTATGAGCGGCACCTCGATACTTACCGGTAATGTGACAGTGGTCGCGAACTCTATCCTCTTCGAGCGCATTTCCGCAGATGTGACAATCGATAGCTTCGCGGAATGATTGGCGATCAACTGCTGACATAACCATCTTAGCTGGGGTGCTCAGCCTTTGTTTGATAGAGTCCAGCTCGCCTTGTAGTCGTTTTAGGAACTCTTCCACGGCGTTTTCTCCACGATATAGCACCGGCTTCTTGGTGCGGCCATCGTATCGAACCACTATATAACAGAAGCTGCACGGTTTCTGCTCAGCTATCTGTCTGGTGTTGCTCTCGATGGGGTTCATGGCCGCATTTAGGACTGGCACGTTCAACGCCTCAAAGTCTGCGTATATGATATATGGGACTCGCATCTGTTTGTGGTGGTTCTGGAATTTGAGGATATTTTCATCCTCTTTCGGCATCTCAATTCGTTGAGGCTTCTGACTAATGCCCTGACAATCTTCGATATGGGCATCCAGTAAGTCTTGTCTACAGAATATGTGTAGGCAGCGACGACATGGGTGTTTTTTGTTTTTGTCTTTGCTGTTTTGATTAAGAATTCGACCAAGGTCTTTAATCCAGACGTAATGGTAATCCTCACCTTTAACCAATAGTAGAAGGTCAATATTATGGCCTCTATCGATCTGTTTTGATACACAGATTGGATACAGCCCTTCATTCCATCCAAAGACTGATACGGACACCATCGGGTTCTGGCGTTCGAACTTGCCGATATCTGTGACCTTCACCGGAAAATCTATACCGTCGAAGTTTAGCTCATGGAGGTGGGCTCGATACTTGGTTGGGCGTTGAGGGTCCTTTTCTACTGGATACATGGCACTTAAAATGGCCCACTCGAAGCAACGGTTGTCTTCATTCTTGACATTAATAACCGTGCGAGGGGGTATGTACTTCGGTGTGGGAAAGTAACTCTTACCTCGGAAAGGCTTATATCTTGCAAAACTTAGGTCTAGCGCCGCGACGCGCCTCACCCTCCACCCCGACCCCTCATTGGTGTAATCCTCGAGGAGTTTTAGTATTTCGGCCTTTGCCTTCCGTATAGCCCCTTGGATTTTACCTGCATTGGTAATTGGTACTGCTGTGCTTCGAAAGTAGGCGGTATTGGTAATGATGCCGGGAGGCGCGTTGCCACCATACACATTATCAACAGTCGGAGCCAGCTTTTCCAACTCAACTGTCAACACTTGCGAGTATTTCAAACCGCCATTTTTCAACAGTTCTTCGTTTAGCTGTGACTCAATGTTGTGCTCCATTGCACCCAAGAAGGCCAATGCGTCTCCTTCCAGCCTGTGGTTAAGAGGTACTTCTGCACGAAAGTCTCTCAGAAGCTGATTGGCTAGCTCTTTGTGTACTAGAAAGGGTGGTGGTCCACCTCTATCCTGCTTAATCAGGAGTGGGTCGAATTCTGCCAGAAGGGCCTTACGTTTTGCCCCTCTATGCTTGCGCACTGGAGGAATTGGCCTTGGAAGCAGTGGCTGTAGTAAGCGCCTTTTGACGGCATCTGGGATTGGTTCGTCTAAGATATTTTGTAGAACAGCTCGAAGTGCTGGGGGACCAGTAAACTCCCCCAACAATTGTTCAATTTTTTCATTCGTAGACAGTGCCATAGTTATAAATTATTTTATAATACTGTGGCAAACTTTTCCTTAATTCAATAATTATATCATTTGTTCAAAATGAAATTTTGTTTACTGATATTCGATTGACGCTTGCTCATCTGTATTACCTCAATACAATAACTATATCATTTGTTCAAATGATAATTTTTTTTATTCTACTGATATATTTGATAGTCGCTTCCATTCTTTATTAAATTCACGGACTAACCCACCTCGTCGAGCTCTCAAATATTTAGCGAAATAACCACATTTCATACACTCACCCACGTGTGTTTTTATACCCCTTCCACATTTGGCACAAGGTCTCGTCCCACAACCGTTTCGCAGTCGTGCCAAATGTTTGAAACAGTACTCCCCAATGCACCTACGACAGCAAAGGGTTGTTTTCCCTATACCGAGCCAAATGCAAAAGTTTTGCCCTAGCATTATGTTTTATGTATACCACAACCTATTCATATATTTAAATTGAAAAATGGCCCGTGGGAGGCGGCTCGGCCGGCAGCAAACGGCACAAACACGTAGAGCTTCTTCTGTATGTCCGCAGGCTGGAAGGAGATGCATTGGCTTTGTTAAAATTCAGTGGGGGCCGGTCTCTACCCCCAATTTTTTGAGTAGATGACTGTTGATAATTCATCGGGCCAAAATCAATATTTCTGCCTAAATCGTGGGGAAAACGTAAATTTGCCACGTGTAAAATTTTCAGGTCCAAACTTACTGTATCCTGTGCTGTTTGCTAAATGACTTAGTTTGAAATAAATCGCATCAAGCGTGGTAATATTCGTGAAACATTTTGAGAAAACTTCATCGGGTCAGTATCAATATTTTGGTCTACTTCGTGCAGAAAAAGCAAATTTGCGTTGTGTGAAATTTTTCCACCCACCCAAAAATTTAACCCAAAAAATTTGGTCAAAAATTCATCAGGTGAATACCATTATTTTGGCTCAAATCGTGCAGAAAACAGAAATTTGTGACATGTAAAATTTTTCATCCAAAACAGTATTTCTGTGTGCGGACTTATGGCTTTCGCTGTTCGGGACGTTTCAGTTGAACCCATTTATAACGGGTCGTGGCAGCTATTGTGGCTTATATCATGATATATTTTTCTAGCCCGCTGGAACCCTAACCTATTAACATCTTTGGCTGGAACAGTGCAGACCAGGATATGAATCAGTCGCGTGCAGTGGGTTTCATGTGCATACGCGGTAGCCTATATATACATTTATACAAGGAAGTAGGCTAAGGGTCGCGCGTGTGCACATAATGGATATGTATATATATATACTGCGTTAGAGCTGTAACAGTTGGACGAAAGCGGATGTTTTTTCGGCGACCTGCTTCATGTGTGCTCGGGCCTACTGATAATTATAACAGACCTACTTCATGTGTGCTGAGGAAGACCGGCCATCAACACATGTAAGACATAATTTCTTTGTTTCGTCGATTATATAATATATATATAATTTCGTTTATAATGACAAACCGCAACATCTTACAGAAAGAAACCTTAGTCTAGATTGGTGTATGAAAGGTGGAATAATGCAGGGCCCAAACCGGATATTGTTGTCTGCAGTAAAAAACCTTAGTCTAGATTAGTGTATGAAAGGTGGAATAATGCGGGGCCCAAACCGGATATTGTTGTATCAGGAAACTGAGTATTGTAGTAAACCCTAGCTTATCGCACAGTTCCCCGATACAAAAGGATTAATTTAAGAAAGCTAATTTGAAGCGGCGGCGCAAAATAAATTTTCAGAATGAATATCTTTTTTGAAGAGGCTGCTATATAAATTTCTAGAATGAACGAGTTTGTTGAGGAGGCGCAATATAAATTTATAAAATCAGGGTTTGATAGCCAGCTGACCCACTTGGGTTGACTTTGAACATCTGCTTAGCATCCTGTTACTGATATATATTTAAACTGGCCTGTACTGAGGCGTATGTCTATACCAGGATGTGTCACGCGACGGCTTGGTAACAGGATGTTGATGAACGCATGGCCTAATTTCTGCACCCAGTGTACGTTCGTATGCGTACATGTCTGTTGTATGCGGCCGGCTTAGTAACAAGATGATGATGGTTACTTTTAACTGTAAACATCCAACGCTGTTTATGTACACCAACGGCATTTAACTAGTACAAGCGGTGCTATATAAATGAAATTTAGTTTGTCAACAGCCGTTGTTTTCCATTGCTAGAGAAACTGGTTATTCAGGACGGTCATGGCTTTTCGATGGCTTTCTATACAAACGCACGTAATGGTGGCTTCACCGTGCATACACATAACTGATATAAAAATGAGTCAGCATCATTATCACGCCGGCTAATGAACCAGCCACCATGCACAGCATTGCACACGCAGGCCGATAACCATATGACCAATTGTTCAACACACACATACACACACACACACACACACTCACACACATACACACACAAACACACACACACACAAACACACACACACACACATACACACACACACACTCACACACACACACACACACACACAAACACAACACACACACACACACACACATACACACACACACACACACAAACACACGCACACAAACACACACACACACACACACATACACACACACACACACACAAACACACATACACACACACACACACACACAAACACACGCACACAAACACACACACACACACACACACATACACACACACACACACACAAACACACACAATAGGGGCCTATAGAATATGGTTTTCGTAAACAGGTCTGAACTTTGGTTTCGGTTTCTGCTCGACCCGACAGCTGAGTGCCTTGGTGGAGTTTTGTGACACAAAGGCATTTTCAACCATTGACTCAGCGTGTTCAACGCCCAGGGGCCACATTCCTTGGTGGCACGGTCGACACTTTGATTCGCACAGCGTATCTCGGTGACGGGTCGCTGAGTGCCTTCGTGGACTTATATGCCATTGACTCAGACTACATCCTCAACGCCTACGCACACATTCCATCGTGTCACGGTCGACACTTAGATTCGCACAGCGCGCAGGATGTTGAGATTCGCACAGCGCGCAGGATGTTGAAGTCGTCCAGTACAGTGTGGCTGAGAATAGACAGGATGTAGTATATCACTAATGCACTGGAGTATCATATATACGTGACAGCACAGCACGTTGCTATTGCCACTCCTTGTTTGATCGCTGACTGCGCCCAAAGCCCTGAACTTCTATAGGGCCAAGGGAGTCTTCTCCAGCGCGCGGGCTTCTGTAGCGCACTGTGTTAGCCCATGCACTCATATTTACCTTGCAAGGGTTTTTAAGCTTTTAGAACGCCACCTAGCGACTGCGCCACCACCGTACGATTAGCGAACGTAATTTTTTC
>OY744614.1:18400452-18422516 GCA_963556255.1 Allolobophora icterica | reverse complement strand
ACATCGACAGAATCTCAGAGACAGTGACCCACAGACAGACAGACACAGCCAGAGAAAGAGGGATACATAGAAGAGTACTTGAGTAGAGAGTATAAGAACGGACCACTGGAATGTCGAGAGGGCGCGTCAAGTGTTTTCTGAAGAGTCCTAAGAACATCTGAAGACGCTCTTCTCAGCTCTTCTTCTCTCTCAACAATGCTTTTTCAGTTCTCACACTCAACCCACACACACACCCATTTCACAAACAAACACGTGTCCACAATCATGCCTCATCGTCTCGTAGATTTGTCTTCCGTACGTAGATCGGTTGATCTAACCAACCTCTAAACAAAGGTGAACTAATTATACGGAATGATAGGTGAGGACAGGACGTAGGTTTTCAGTGGCCCACGATAGCGTCCTATTTCGGCGATTTCTAAGATACGTTTTAGCGACTTCAAGTGCCAACCCATGACGACGCATCCACGCAATGGGTATGACTGTTTTATGTAGCACCTATCGAGTGTCTCATAAAGACGCTGGTATGTGTGACCTCGTGTTAGAATGACCTCCATCATGTCGAGTGACCTATGACGTTAGAGTGTGGGTTCACAAAGACCACACCCACGTTCACCCCAGAATATCTATGGTTAATCATATTTCGGGCTATCAAACAAAGGCGTTTGCAGCTTTCGTGGGTGCTGGGAAAATTCCGAGACTCACCTTTACGGTAGACCTACTTACTATGTATGCATGCCAAACACAAATAGGATTTGTGCATGAATGCGTAAGTATGTATGCATGCATGTATTTGGGCGTGTGTATGTATACGTATTTATATATTTATATATGTGTTTATGTTTGTATATGTGCAATTGTGCATGTATATATGTATGTATGTACGTACGCACGTATGTATGTATGTATGTACGTATGTATATAAGCATGTATGTATGTAAGCATATATGTATGTATGTATGTAAGCATATATGTGCATGTGTATGTATTTATGTATGTATAATTCTTGTATATATCTATGTATTTATTGATGTATGTATAGCGTATAGTGGTGGTGGTGGTGACTGTGGTGGTGGTGGTGGTGGTGGTGGTGGTGGTGGTGGTGGTGGTGGTGGTGGTGGTGGTGGTGGTGGTGGTGGTGGTGGTGGTGGTGGTGGTGGTGGTGGTGGTAGTAGTAGTAGTAGCAATAGTAGTACTAGTAATAGCCTGATCTTGTCGCACCACTAAATTTCATTTAATTGCTTCAATTGCCTGTTTACTTTTTGTTTTTAAATACTTTTTTTCTTAAACTTGTATCACGCATTGTATGATCCACCCCCACTACTACCCCCTCATCCATCGTCTTTTCGTGTCAGAACGGATGAACGGATAAGTTATGGTTGGTCATCGTCAACAGAGGCGTATTGAGTGGGGTGCAGACGGGGAAACAGTCCCCCTTCACAGGTTCAAAGCAGGGAGTAAACTAATAATTAGACGGTTTTAATTTTAGTTTAGCTTAGACTTTGCACATTGCAAGGCTAAGATTTTGTGCCCTGTCCCGGGGCGCAGTATACTTTGGTTTCTCAGTTTTAATTACGCCTTGTCACGGGGCGTGGAGAAGACACTAGCTACGCCCCTGATGGTCGGCGATTTCTTAATACGGACTGTGCGGTTTAAGCCATTTCATAAGATTTTAATTTGATTCTGGTTATTAAGGCGTATTAGACCCGGATGTACAATGATGAACTTCGTTCAAACGAGACAAATAGAGACTAATTCATCGCATAAAAACAGGAAGACTTTCAACGATCCTCATCGCATCCTCTTCCGCTTCTTCCTTCTCTTCTTCGTCGTCTTCCGCCTCATTCTCCGTCTCGCTCTACAGCTTCTCAATCTCTTCCCATTTCCTCTTCTACTCATCCTCCTTGTCTTTCCCTCCTCCTTCAATTTCTCTTCCTCTCAATTGTTCCTCTTTCATGTTCTCTCTTGTCCTCATCAATTTCTTTCCCTTCTTCTCCTACTCTTTCTCCTCCTTTCTCTTCCTCTTCCTCCTCCTCTTATCTTGCTTCTTTCTCTTCATCTCTTTCCTCTCCCTCCTCTATGCTCCATCATGTCATCCTTCTCTGCCTTTCCCTCCCAACTACTCCCCCTCAAAGTACTGCGTGCCTTCGTCATCTTACTCCTCCTCTCCTCCTCCTCCTCCTCCTCCTCCTCTTCCTCCTCCTCCGTGTTCCTCCTATTCCTCCTTGTCTTTCTCCTTCCTTCATCTTGCACCCCGCTTCTCCTCTTCGTAATTCCGCCATCTTCTCCTCCTCTATCCCCACTACTCCCTCCTCCTCCTCCTCTTCCTCCTTCTCCTTCATATTTCATCGTCCTCATCGTCCTTCCCTGCGTTTCTTGCTCTCCTCCCTACCTACCTCCGTCCGTCCTTACCTCGCTCCCTCCCTGCATTTCTTCACACGTTATCGTTTTTGATTTCGATGTTGCCTCATTCAGTAGACACAACAAACAAATCGTGAATGGCATCTGCAGGTGTTTCGTCGTCGCTACCAATCGCAATCTAACAAGTGGGAGAACAATTGGACCAATGGATAAAATCCTTAGCGACCGTCGTCCAAACAACAATAAACAACTTTTCTCAAACTCTTGCATCAGTCTTTCTATACAACGTGAGCCGCACCTTGGTCACCGTCAGTCGCTCGCATGCTGCATAGTCATCGCCGGTACACCGTGGCCGTAAAAAAACGCTAGCTCATCACCCGTTGCAAATGGGTCAATGAGGACACTCGGCGGGCTGCTTATGTTCTTCATTGGCTCGTTGGTTGATTGAGTGATTGAATTTTATTAATTTAGTTTGAACAATTGACGGGTTGATTACCATTGACAAACTGATTGAAACACTGATTGACTGAATGTTAGATTTTTAGTTTGATTTATTGATTGCAGGGCTGCGGATTTTAACGATTAAACGTTAAAAATTTTAATCTATTAACTTCGGCTTGTTCGATTAATTTTCTTACTTATTTCATGATGTCGAGCGGCGCATTTCAATGTGGCCAACAATGATAACGTGAAACGCTTGAGTGGAAAATTAAGCGATCATTTTGCATTTGAGGTAAATTCTGATGGAAAAGTCGAAGATGGCAACAAAATTAACTGTCTTCATGGCAATAAACAGTTCGATCATACTGTGGTTCAAACACATCACATCACTGACGTAGTAACTGACCCAGTGACCACGTTTTAACCAGCTTTTAAGCTTTACGTAACAGATACCGAATTAATCGAGTTTAATCAATTAATCGAAGTTGAATTTAAGAGATTAATCGATTAAATTTTTAATCACTTCGAGCCCTAATTGATTGTTTACTTTATTTATTGACTTATTGATTAAATAATTGAATGATTGACAGTTTGATTGACTGAAATTTAGCAGTTTAGTTAATTTATGCGTTAATTTTATGCCATAATGTGCTAAACACCTAAAGACAACATAAAATCAAACAAGAAAGAAGGAATTAAATTAATTTGTTTAATTGCTCTATTAGTTCTTTTGAGCACTTCGTTCATTTTATTTCAATTTAGATTTCCAGAGACGGGAGTGTGAGATATCAAAGGATATTGTGACTTGCTGAATTGCTCAATTCGAAACTTTAGAATATCATGCGCATATTTTTATGAATCCGTTCAATGCAGCTTAAAAGTAGGACGGCTTCAGGTAAATATTTCATTAGCGATTAGACTTCGTGTCAGACTTTTTATGTCAGACTTTATATCAGCGGTCATACTTTTAATCTGTCCTACTTTAAGTCTTGGCCTTAATAATAGGACGCTTCGTGTAGTTGTTTCATTAGCGGTCAGTGCACATGTGAGGGCCGTAATTGGTCATTTTCCGAGTTTAGTTAATTAATTTGTTTTTAACCAACACGATCGCTTACAAATTTTCCAGTCCAGTGACCGATGTTCTAATCCGTGGAGGTGTGTTTTGTTCTCGAAAGTGATGTTACTATTTCCGCTCGACCTATCCAATTTCACGTGATTATTGATTGACTAATACGAAAAAAAAGACATTGAATACTGCCAAGCTCATGCTACATCTAATGGGAATTGTTCATTATCGATGGGAAAACTGGGGTACACCTCTGTACCCCCCCCCCAAATTACGTCTAGTTCGTAAGGAAATTGGTTCGGTTGTTGGACAGGTTCTGTCTTATCTGCACTTTAGCACAAATAGCCTTCAACCCCATGACCATGATTCTGAGGGTTAGGGTCACTGGAGGCAAAATCTTACCCAACATTGCCTTGCCTTGCTTTTATAAATGTATCTTGCAATATCTCACCGTACTTTGCACTGTCTAACCGTATACATTGCCTAAACTTGCCTCATTTACCTTAATTTGTCTCGCCTTGCCTAAAGGCAGGCAAGTTGTTTGTTCTACCTTACCATCCCTACTCTTGTCTTACCTTAACTGACCTTAAGGTCATGAACCTTACATAACTCTGTTGTACTTTATCTGACATTCTTTTGCCTTCTATCGTACTCGTAATCTCGAGATTTCTATAGCGCCCGAACAAAGTTTAGTCATGGGAACTAACTTGTAAAAAGTAAATGTAATCCTCCAAAATTACCCGGCGTCACACAAAAGCCGAGTCAGAGCAACCAGTTTAGACACTTGCGCTATATCAAATCACATGTCTTGGTCCTACATCAGCTTAATCACAGTAGGAGCGAGACAACAGACGAAAATCGAGAGCAACAGGCCGCTGAAAAACGAGACAACAGGCAGTTGAGAAACGAGACAACAGACAGTTGAGAAACGAGACAACAGACAGTTTAGTAATTAATCGTCTATGCCGCTTATAACTGAGTTCTATTTCGGAGCTGATAACCGTCCGACTCATTAAAACTTGATCGTATTTAAGTAGATTTAATGCCGTCAAATAATTGAGGCGCTACGTAAGATTCGCTCACGCTTTCTTGTAAATGGTTTACTCACGTCGGCCACGTCTCTGCTTGGCCTTCCCCACCCCTAGAGTAGAGAGCGCGAGTTTCCATCCACCCAATCATCCAACCAACCATCCATCCATCCTTTCATTAAACCATCCATCCATTTATATATCGATCCTTCTATCCATACATCCATCCACAAATCCATCTTTCCATCCAATCATCAATAAATTCATCCATCCATAAAAAATCCGTTCAACTTTCCATCCATCCATCCATCCATCCATCCATCCATCCATCCATCCATCCATTTCCCCCCATTTGTCCATAAATGCGTCCACCCTTACATGCAAACATCCATCCATAAATCTATCCATCCATTCAGACATAAATCCATTTACAATTCCATCCATCAATAAATCCATCCATCTACTAATTAATTCATCCATCCATCCATTAATAAATCCATCTATCCATCCGTTCACTAATGCATCCATCCATCATCCATTAACAAATCCATCCGTCCGTCCGTCCATTTAATCATTAATCCATCCATCCATCCATCCATCCATCCATCCATCCATCCATCCATCCATCCATCCATCCATCCATCCATCCATCCATCCATCCATCCATCCATCCATCCATCCATCCATCAATAAATCCATCCATCTATCCATTAATTGATCGATCAATTCATTCATTCATTAATCTATCCATCTATTCATTATTCCATCCATCCATTCATTCCTTCATTCATTCATTAATGCATCCATCCATCCATGCATTCATTAATCTATCCACCTATCTGTTCATTAATTTATCCATCCATCCATCCACCAATAAATCCATACATCCATCCATTCTATAATCAATCCATCCATGCATCCGTCCATCTATTCATTAATCCATCTATCAATAAATCCGTACGTCGATCCATCTATTAATAAATCCATCCATCTTTCATTAATCCATCCATCCATTCATAAATCCATCTTTCCACCTACCAACTCATTCTTCCATCCAACCATCCATCCGTAAATTCAACAAATCCATCCATCCGTAATTCCATCCATCTATTCATAGATCGGCCTATTCATTCATAAATCCATCAGTCTATCAATCCATCCTTCCATCCATCTATCCATCAATAAATCCATTCATCCATCCATCTATCCTTCCCAATCTTACTCTGCACTTACTCGCACAATGAGTCAAGCAGTCAATCAATCAATCAAAATCAATCAATCAAAAACAATCACTCAAATCAATAAATAAAAATCGATCAATCAAAAACAATCACTCAAAATCAACAAATGAAAATCAATCAATCAAAAACAATCACTCAAATCAATAAATAAAAAATCAATCAATCAAAAACAATCACTCAAATCAAGAAATAAAAATCAATCAATCAAAACCAATCACTCAAAATCATTAAGTAAAAATCAATCAATCAAAAACAATCACTCAAATCAATAAATAAAAATCAATCAATCAAAAACAATCACTCAACTCAATAAATAAAAATCAATCAATCAAAAACAATCACTTAAATCAATAAATAAAAATCAATCAATCAAAGACAATCACTCAAATCAATAAATAAAAATCAATCAATCAAAAACAATCACTCAAATCAATAAATAAAAATCAATCAAAAACAATCACTCAAATCAACAAATAAAAATCAATCAATCAAAAACAATCACTCAAATCAATAAATAAAAATCAATCAATCAAAACCAATCATTCAAAATCAATAAATAAAAATCAATCAATCAATCAAAAACAATCACTCAAAATCAATAAATAAAAATCAATTAATCAAAAACAATCACTCAAATCAATAAATAAAAATCAATCAATCAAAAACAATCACTCAAATCAATAAATAAAAATCAATCAATCAAAAACAATCACCTAAATCAATAAATAAAAATCAATCAATCAAAACCAATCACTCAAAATCAATAAATAAAAATCAATCAATCAATCAAAAACAATCACTCAAAATCAATAAATAAAAATCAATTAATCAAAAACAATCACTCAAATCAATAAATAAAAATCAATCAATCAAAAACAATCACTCAAATCAATAAATAAAAATCAATCAATCAAAAACAATCATTCAAATCAATAAACAAAAATCAATCAATCAAAAACAATCATTCAAATCAATAAATAAAAATCAATCAATCAAAAACAATCACTCAAATCAATAAATAAAAATCAATCAAAAACAATCACTCAAATCAACAAATAAAAATCAATCAATCAAAAACAATCACTCAAATCAAAAATAAAAATCAATCAATCAAAAACAATCACTCAAAATCAGTAAATAAAAATCAATCAATCAAAAACAATCACTCAAATCAATAAATAAAAATCAGTCGATCAGTTTGTCAGTCAACTTGTTCATTATCAGTTTAAGAAGTTCCAAATTTACCATTAAATAGCAATTCGTGTAAATCCGATTTCGTCCTACGCTCTTTACCGTCACCAAACGTGACAGTGATCAGTTCAACCATCAACTGACCAATGGTATCAACATGAGACACGATTTTCCTGGGTGTGCGTGACCGTCGTTTGGTAAGATTCCATGGGTTGAAGAGGCTGCGCAGTGGTACCAGTCGCCAGAGGGACGACGGTGAATGGAACCGTGACGTTGATACGGTTCGTTGAATCGGACGAGGCAGATGACTCATGGGTCGTTGCAGACTCCTCGCCTGGCTGCGTCTCTTTATTGATCACCTGCCAAGGTGTCCGGTGATGCTGACTCAGCAAACTGTGAAGTGAAGGACGAATGGACAGATGAGACTAGGAAAGAAAGAATGAATGAATGAATGAATGAATGAATGAATGAATGAAGGAAGGGATGGAGGAAAGGAGGAAACAAGGAAGGAAGGAGTAATGGAAGAAATGAGGAAACAGGAAAGGAAGGAAGGAATGGAGGAAAGGAGGAAACAGGGAAGGAAGGAATGGAGGAAATGAGGAAACAGGGAAGGAAGGAATGGAGGAAAGGAGGAAACAGGGAAGGAAGGAATGGAGGAAAGGAGGAAACAGGGAAGGAAGGAATGGAGGAAGGAAATGTGATGGCTGAATGTAAAACGAAAACGTGGATTTGCAGTACAAAGAGGCAGACAGACAGACATGCAGACAAAAAGACAGAGAGACAGAAGGTAAGAATTAGGTAAGGTAAAATGAGGCAAGGTAAGGTAAGTAAAATAAGGAAGGTCTAAGGTAAGAGAGAGGGAGGGATGAAGACTACAATGCGCGACAGAAATATTCAGACACATGCACATACATACGTACCCACACAAACACATATATACGCAGACAACATACACACAAACATAAATATACATACATATACACATACATGCATACATACAAGCAAACAAACATGCATACACACATGTAAACACACATATTCATACACATATAAGCACGCATACATACACAAACATGCAAGATACATGCATACAGAGGAGAAGGAAGAGACTGATGATTGGACTGTCTTTGAGACGAGGACAGGAAGGAAGAGCAAGAGGAAGACAGGTCTCGTCGTCAGGTGACGCCACGCATGCGTCCAAATACAAAGCGTCCTCTAGTTGCAAAGATTATAATTACGGAAACCGATTACGCAATTAAAATAGATTAATAATATGACTCAGACGGAAAGTCACGGACGAAGAAATTGCACTGATTAAACTTCTACTGGAAACAGACAGACAAACAGAAAGAGACACAGAAAGACATGCATACAGACATACAGACTGATGCTGTATGTCTGTATGGAGGAAAGGACTGACTGACTCGCTGGCTGGCTGGCTGATTGACTGACTGACTTAATGATTGACTGACTGACTGGCTGACTGGCTGATTGACTGACTGACTGGCTGATTGAATGACTGGCTGACTGAATGATCGATCTTTCAAATGAATGAATGAATGAATGACTGAATTGATGGGTAGATGCTTGGATGAATGAATGAACATCAGGTACATAGATGAATGTAAACAGAGAGTTGGATATACACACAAAGTTGTATCCGTTTTGTCTTTTGCTTGTCTCACTCTATGTCTGTGTTGGAGGTCTTCTTCAACCCTCTTCTTCACCTTACATTCAATTGAAGCGATTTGGCGAATTTTTGCGCGAATCTAGACGTAATTTCCGGTATAAGCGTAGGACGAGGCTAAGACATGCACCCAAGCACATATACAGACATAAATACATATAGACATAGATACATATAGACAGACAGACAGACAGACAGACAGACAGACAGACAGACAGACAGACAGACAGACAGACAGACAGACAGACTTACAGACATACATACATACATATAGACAGACATACATACATACAGACATACATGCATACATACATACATACTAACAGGCATATCTAGACATAGATACAGACGTTCGCATAGACGGGCATCCCCATCATGCCCGTCCGTAATCTATGTTTATGTGTGTCTGTATATATATATGATTATGTGTATGATGTACGTGGAAAGACTGGTTCCACTGCATGCAGTTACAAAGTTACATGATGAGCGCATTACGCAATTACGAAGATTACACAATCGTAGCCATCATGAGACACGTAATGGAAGTTCGTGACACGTGACACGAACGTAGCCACGTGACGTCTTCTGTTCGACGGGTGTCACGTGAAATCGTCTAATCCGCTGAATGACCCACTCAGCACAATATCCATTCAGAAACGACAACAATTATAACAGCTACTCGCGTGTATATACGCATATTCATATACACAGCTGCATGCAGCTCTGCATATATATATATATATATTATTATTATTACCGAAGTGTTCGCTTTGTCGTAATGGGTGCGTAATAATCAATGCGTATATATGTAATATATAATAGCATTGTACGACATATGGCTATATACTGTGTATATGTATGTATGTATGTATGTATGTATGTATGTATGTATGTATGTATGTATGTATGTATGTATGTATGTATGTATGTATGTATGTATGTATGTATGTCACGTGACGTCTGTCTGTCTGTCTGTCTGTCTGTCTGTCTGTCTGTCTGTCTGTCTGTCCGTAATTTGCACATAATGAGCAAATGGAAGTGCTTATAAATTTCCTTGACGGTTGAATACTCTGGAACCGCCTTAAAACGCAGACGGCGTAATGAACAGCCATTTAAATGGTAGCCGACTGCACGCTAGATATATTAGAATCTGTGCTATAATAATAGGCATAGTAAATGGCCCTCTGTATGTACCTCCCTATGTATGTGTAGGTCTGTGCAATTTATCAGTTTCATCTCAAAATATATCACATGTACTTAAATCAGTTTTATGCATACAGTTGTGTGCGTATGTGCGTGTGCGTGTGTGTGTAAGTAAGTATACATGAATGCATGTATTTAATCATAATGATAATCTCGGATTACTTTAAAAGCTAAGCCGCAAATACTGGACTATCTGAGAAGCTAATCTCTCAATGGTCGTCTGCCTTTGTGCTTCTTTTCATTCGCAAATTGTTGTCTGATATCATCATCGCCATTCTTATGAGACGATTGATAGGCAGCCTATAGACGCAGCCCAGGGCGTGAGAGGGAGGGGTGAGGTAGGCGGAGGGAGCGGTCCGTGAGTCGAGTAGGCTAGGTCACCTTCTGCATGCCTTGCCCTATTAAAGGGCGTCTCTGATGACGGGTTGCCATGACTGCGGCGCGCCTGCGCAGTGACGTCACGTGTCAAGCACACGGCCGAGCGAAAGTCGAGCGAAGGTACAAAAGGCGCGCGAATCGGGTGAGGCTTTAGATTGAGAACGCTGAGAGAACGAGAGAAGAACGAACTGTCTAGAACCTACTACTGCATCACGTGTTTAGAGAGAACGAGCAATAGAACGAGAAGTTAGCGAAGATAATTTACACGAGGTGATAGATTTGAGACGCAGCGAGTAACGCAACAGGAAAACTTGAAGACAGAAGAATGGCCGGACAAGAGACAACAGTTGGAAACAGCTTGGAATTCTTCCATCCAATGACGATTCCAGATCACGGTGAGCTCACATTCTGTTGCTCGTATGTTAAAATTAGTTTGCACTTGATTAGTGGTGTTAGAAGCAAGTTTAGGCTAGGAAAACTTCATTACTATGGGTGCTAAATGAATAGCCTGTTAAGTATATGACAAGTATTCTTAGGTTTTGGCCAACTGGGTAAATGAATGATTTGTGACTAATGTAGTGTTAAAACTGCTTCAGAATGGAAGAGTTCATTAATAATCAAAGGGATGTAAGGTGTATCTGTAGATAAGAAAGGAGAGACTCAGACGGCTTGCCCAGGAATGACGAGAAACGACGTTTAAGAAGAACATGACATAAGTTGGACGACATGACATAAGTCAGACGACATGACATACGTTGGACGACATGACATAAGTCAGACGACATGAGAGAGAAAACAGATTTTTTTCTCATATTCTTAACATCGTTGCATCATGTTTATGTTTTATGTCATTTATATATTTCAGATATTCCTTTCCCGATCGCTGATCTCGTCTACCACAATCGATTCGAGGTCACAGACCGCAGTTAACTTCAACATGCCACCTGCCACCGACATTCCACTCTAGTCTTTCCGTAATGATCCCATCATCGTCATCTTCATCGTCATCAAACCTCTTCCAAAGAAGTCAGAAGTGCGAACAAGAGCTGAGATTGTAACTTCCGGTGTTCAGCATCCGCCGCGGTGCTTTCTGGGATGACGTCATTGTTTGTATCAACGCGTTGTCTCACGGACAGAACTATTTTTAAGTTCATAATTCGTAAAGTATTTTTTAAATAATGTTTTTTTAAACTTAAATTGTTAAACTTACCGGTGCAGTCACCATCTCTTTCTATATTTTGTAATCTCTAATGCTAAGTCAACTTGAAAATGTTCGATGAGCTGCCAGTTCAACGATTGCTCTACTGTACATTATCAATCCGCCATTATGAGAGAAGTGATTTTGCCACAATCGTTTTGAATTAAGCGTCTTTAATCACAATAATGAGTAATAATTACGGATAGCCATCATTATAAAATAAACCATTTGTAGTCAGGAAATAATAAGCTAAATTATTTGGTAAAACATAATTAAGTAAAAACGCTTTGAAAAAATTATAACGACGACACAATGACATCAACTGTTTAGACTTTCCTCTCAAAGTTGCAAGATAATAATTATATAGGTCAGTGTTTTTGTTGAGGACTTGTTGCTTTGTTTCGACTGTTATTTATTTCGCTATTTATTAAGGTTAGAGATCTCAACGGTGTTCATCGCATTTATGTCACTGATATAGGAATCGGATTCCATTGCTAATAAGCATGTTAATATTCTGTAAATATCAATTTTTCGTTTCAACACAATATTATTTATTAATTTTCGTACAGAGTTTAAACATCTGCGGTTTATGTGTCATTGTTTCTTGTGAAATGTTTAGTCTTGCTCAGAATAATAACTGAACTGGAGGAGTTATGCAAATAGAATTTAAATTAATTGTGAATGTTAGCTGAATAAGACTGTTACTTGAATCGTGCTGTGAAAAAACGTGTTATTAATCAAAATCAACGATAGTTTCTGGATAAATAATTAGTAATTAACAATGATAGTAACAATAATAGTGCACCTTCTGGAATTTACAGTTTTGGTTAAAAAAATAACAATAAGTATTCTTTGTGTTAAGTTATTGATATTTGAAATGGTGATAATGCTTATTTTATTACTGTTGTATTTTGTTGGTTTGTTAAATATATTTAATTGTTGTTACTATATGAACAAAGAGACTACTACGTTCAGTTCAGTTTGGTGTGTTGCTTTGTGCTGACAATAAAATTTTTATTTTATGTTAATAAATCTTTTATTCATCCTTTGGCATAGTTGCTTCTTTGTAACTATTCATTTACATGAACAGTCAAAATAATCCACACCATTTCTTGTTTGTCTTTTCGTCTGTCTGAATATCTCTGCCTGTCTGTCTGTCTGTCTGTCTGTCTGCCTGCCTGCCTGCCTGCCTGCCAGTCATTCTGTGAGTCTGTGAGTCTATTTGTCTTTTTCTGTTTTCTCTGCCCGGAGAGAATAATGATCCTTTACTTTATCTCAGGCCAACTTTTAATTTTTGAACTCCGGTAAATACACTCTAATTCAAATGAGAAGTTCATATTAATGCTTAACGAAGCCTACGTCACTTAGACTTGGGGAACTGTCGTTTTCCTTATGGCCCACCTAATTTGCCCACACCTCTTCACACACCCTAAAATTCATATCCTAGATCGTAACTGACCCAAGTTTCGAATCTATGTCGCAGAAGCTAAATGCAGTGCTCGTTCACCCTGCCACGTGTAGGCCTACTACAATGCGATTCCAAGTGACCTGATATACACTGGTGATATAGAACTTCTATAGCGCCTTGTAAAAGAGTGTGCATCAATCGATGGCACTTCGAAATGAAGCCTCAACGTTGTCAATTTCAAAGGTCCTTCGAATAATCAATCAACCATTTATATAGCGCCCCTTCAGGCAACTATTCGGAGGCAGACATGACCTTCGAGGGATTGTGTGGCCATGGCTGAACATTTTCCGGAAGTAGATTTAATTTCTATCGAGGAGACGGAGAGACGAACAGCGACGGACAGAGCGACACGTAAGCGAATCAAGAGTTCAAAGGTTGATAGATTGACGTTCTAATAGCAGCATAAATATTGTGTTGTTCGCTAGGAGGCGGAGCAGGAACGCATCATTCAGCAGGTGGCGCCACTAATAGGTCCACAGCAAAAGTTCGTATTAATTTAATCGTAACCTCAAGATTTCTACAGCGTCCATAGAGCGAAGTCGCTGGAACCAGCTTAATCACTGGCGCTCAGTCCAGGCACGTAACTAGGATTTTTCGTTTGGGGGCTTAAGCCTTGAACATGGCAACATTTATACAGTGTTCATACGAATTTTAGCCGTAAGCATACAACGGCTTGACTTGTTTGGGGGGGCTTCAACTTCGTTTGGGGGGGGGGGGCTTAAGCCCCCCAAGCCCAACGCTAGATACGTCCCTGGCTCAAATCGATAGGAAGGTAAGGTCAAAATTGGTCTCAGGTCAAGACCCAAGTGTCAGGAGGGTAGACCATCAGACGACCACGGTTGACGGTGGTTAGAATCAGAGCGACGAGAGAGGGAGAGGAAAAAGTTCATAAAATATTACTGAGTGCATGGGCGGCGATCCCGGGGGGGGTTCGAGGGGGACAAGACCACCCACCTTTAAGAGTGGGGGGACACGCCATACATCGGACCCCCCAAATTTTGAGGAAACCCCCAAAAAAGGTCATCAAATTTGTTCGCGCGTCAGCGCGAAAAATTTCTTTGACCTCTTTTTTCACCAGATCAGTTCAAAACTCTTTTTTCACCAGATCAATTCCCAAATGTCCCCCCCCCACCTGTCAAACAAGATCACCGCCACTGACTGAGTGACTCTAAAAGTTACCGCACATCTTTAATGCTTTAACTTACCTACGCAAATATTCATCATACAGGTCGGGTCGACTCGAAAACTGAGCTGCACGAAATGTCTTTTTCCAATCGAAATCAACGGCCTGTGAGGCCAAAAGATGCAGTAAAACTAATACATGAAATGAAGGACAAATGACTCGAAATGAGACACCTTTAATTATGACGTATTGTAGTGCAGCAGTCAACAATTGATTTAATTAAACACTAGAAGTATCACAGAGTCAAGTCAAAAATAAGAACCGTAAAAATTGCATATCATCGTCAACGGCCTTTGATGCCAAAAGATGTTGTTAAACTGTTGGAATTTATCCAATCGAATTTCGAATAGGCCTATGCTGATTGGATTAAATAAAATTATAGGCAATGTGATTCTCCTTACAGACTTATTGTAGTTACAATTAGCCTACAGTTATAGTTAATGATGTTTCATTTTAGTTATAGTTACAGCTAGGCCCTATAGTTAGGCCTAGTATTATTTTTTAGTTATAGTTATGGCTACTGGATTTTTATTTTAGTTAATTTTAGCTAGTACTTAGTTACAAGTGGCTCCAAATTTACTTAGTCTATGACAATATTAACTATCAATCGCATCAATCATTCCAATGGTATCCCATCAACTCAAGGACAAATTAGCGGCAATGATAATAACACACGACAATAACACCAACTCATGAACCTAAATTCAACTAACAAAAATTACTACCACTACAACAGTCGCCTGCTTGAACAATTCGCCTGCTTGAACAATTCCTGAACAAACTCAAACGATTTGGATATGTTCAAACTATCTCTCCCTCCATAGCTGAGCTTGTGCTCAAAGCCGAAATGGCCTTATTTAAAGCAGCTTTACTCAATGAAAATCACTCAATTAGATGTTTATTCCCAACCAACCATATTACTCCTTACTCCCTAAGAAATCGTCCTCACAATTTTAATCTACCAGATAAAGACTCTCGAAACTTCATATCTAGAATGTTATTTTCTAACTCTTACTAAGCTATTATTAACAATTAACAATTTTAATTCACTTCCTTGTACACCTACAGCGTTATGTCTGTTGTTTCATTAAACGAATATAAACATAAACATAAACACAAATGGCGCTCCGCCAGGTCCCTATGCACGGGTCATCGATCAATTATTAGGCCTACGTCAACAAATTTCAGGCAGTTTTCACATCTTCCTCTGTCAACAACTGTCAAGCATTCAAGGAACCCCTATAAAATTATGTCAAAATATTACCCCCCAGAAAATTTCTATGACATAGCTGATACGAAAAAAACTGAAATTGCCGAAGAAAATAAATGTTATTATTCAGATTTGAATTTGAAACATAATGGCTACAGTATTATGTAGAATCACTGTCTGTCACAGATATTTAATGGATTTTTTACATTAAGGTATACAATTTTGTTTTCTTTTAAATATACTTTTCTAATTTGAACAAGAACACGATAATTTTGTTATAATATTCATTTTAACATAGAAAAGTAAAATTAAAACAAGTTTCTCACCCTTTAATACTAACAATCAAAAGAACAAATTATCTTCAATCGAAAAGAAACTCGAAATATTAGATTTCCGAAAAGAACCCTGCAGGATATTCGCAGATTATGCAGCGTATTTTCTCTGGGAACAATAAACAGAATAATTTTAAAATGTCGCATTTAATTAAATTACAAGCAAAAACAGAAGTGGATTAGGGTTGCCAACTTTTGATTATGAAATTTCTGGACAAGGCGCGAGACCCTTTGATATCCAACCACCCCACGATTTGTGGCGATTAGGGTCTGGCAAAATTCAAGAGGATAACGAACAATCAGCAGTCAGAATGTGTGACCGACCGCCATTTTGAAAATGAGCTTTTACACTTCGATACACCGGAACCCATCACATCATGACATCAAATATTTTTAAATGTTACAACAACATTGAGGACTACACGCCGATAGGCCTACACCGGATTCCGTCACATAAAATATTTGTTAAACGTTACAACAACATCGAGGACTTCTTTGGAATTAACTAATTTTACGTTTATTTCAGCTTAAACCTATAATTCGAGATTGCACTTTCAAAATGGCGTCACTCCAAAAACAAGTAAACAGTTAGCAATGCGAGTTGACGTACTGTGTAATTATTTATACTGTGCGGTCACCGTTATTTGGAGCATTAATTTCACTGGTGAGCAAAATTCTGCAAATTTTTTTCGTGCTCTTATTTTTTTTCTCGACAATGCATTGTCCTCTGGTTTCTGTACACTGACTGCAATTTCTGGACGATCCAGAAGAAATCTGGACGGTTGGCAACTCTAAAGTGGATCATTCATAAAGATTTTTCGAATCTATGGTTGCCTTTTGATTAAATTATTTGTTGACGTCAGTTTGTCTTGAACTGTTTGAACACCCCGATTCGTACTTGAAATGACTCCAGACAGCATTCCCACGCCTGTGGCCGCTCAAGATCTTTTAATTATCTTTAAAGACATTTTGACTACAAGAATAATTTGCGCTAGTCAACTTGGGTCACAATCGCTAAAGAAACGTTTATACAATAATTAAATTTATTAAAATGAGCTACTACTACTACTGGGTTAATTCACAAATCCAAATATACGGGGCGAACAGAGGCTGTTGTAGCACATTTTCACGTTCTCCTATTTGCCGATATTGCACTTTTTATTTTTTTTTATTAACGTATATAACGATGAAATTTTCGTTAGTGTTATTTTCGTTATAGCTATAGTTAATGATATTTTTAGTCACAGTTATAGTTATCGTTAACGAAATCATTTTATTTTCGTTAACGAACATTTTCGTTAACGTTATCATGCATTAACGAGAATCACACTGAATTATATGGATAAGTTAAGATCGACATTAACCGCTCTCCAATCTTTCCTTTCTATCTAAATTAACTGAAAGAATAGTCCTTGCTCGGCTTAACGATTACCTCTCTGCTTATTCACTTCATAACCCCCACCAATCTGGCTTCACTACGCACCACTCCATAGAAACTTTACTTGTGTAAACTGGTCTCTGCCATCAACCATCAACAAGTCTCCTGCCTCTGTCTTCTCGACATCTCCGCCGCAATTGACCCCGTCGATCACAACCTCCTACTTAAACGACTATCTTCTTGGTTTGGCGTTTCTAGCACTGCTCTACTCTGGTTCATGTCCTAACTTGTCTTCCCGACCCTTCTCTATTAAAGCCTCCAGTCACTGCTCGCAACCCCCTCTCCTCTGGTGTCCCTCAAGGCTCCGTCCTAGATCCACTCCTCTTCATCTTGTATACCACACCTTTAAGCTACCTCATAAAATCCTCATTTGTTGAACACCATCTCTACGCAGACGAAACCCAACTGTACATATCATTCTCCCCAAGCTCTTTTCCCACCTCCATCACACAATTACTCACTTAACGCGGTTAACCTCATCTCATAGTGTATGCCATCCAATCTCTTCTGCCTTAACCCTTCCAAAACTGAATTCATCATCCTAGGCTCTGACCCTTCCATACACCTATCGACTGACTCGTCGTCTCTTACCTTCACCTCTCTTCCACCACTGGTCCGCAATTTTGGATTTTTGGTACTACTTTTGATCCACACCTCTCCTTCTCTGATCACATTTCCAACCTCTCGCGCTCTTGCTTCATGCACATTCGTGACCTCCGTCGCATCCGATCTATGTTCGACCTTAAACCTGCCTCCAACATTGCTACCTCCATTGTTCATTCAAAGCTTCATTGTTGCAATTCCCTCTTCCTAAACTTTGAATCCACCAAAATCAAGCGCCCCAACTTAGCCAGAACTGTCACTAGAAAGCCCAAACGTCATCATATCACTCCCATCCTCAAATCACTCCATTGGTTAAAAATCCTAGAACGAATTCACTTCAAAGTCCTATCACTCACTTACAACTCAATAAAATACTTCCAGCCCAAGTATACCTCCGTGATCTCTTCACCATTCAGACAACCCGCTCCACCCGATCCTCATCCTATCTCAGTCTTTCTCGACCCCAGTCGACTCGACTCAGCTCAAGTTCTCCAACCGAGCCATATCCAACACAGCACCACGCCTCTGAAATGATCTACCCTCTGAATTCCGCAGATTCTCGGTTCCCCCATCATCGTTTCAACCCGTGCTCCATCATCCTCTTCAGGCTTCTCTATCTATCATCCCCGGGTTTTCCACTCAAGAATGAAGTCTCACCTTTTCAAGTACTTCTACCCTTCTTCTTCTTTAAGTTCTCTGCCCTTCGGCAGGTTTCCACTTCCAATGACGCCATTCTTCTCTTCGCTGTGCTTTTCTCTTCAGTCCGCTGTATCCTTCGGTCATCATCCATCCCAGCATCATCTGTCGCGGTCTTCCTCTCCTTCTCCTTCCCTCCAATCTCCCCTCTATGATTTCTCTCAAGAGGGAGTCTCCTCTTAATATGTGTCCAATCCAGTTCTTTTGTCTTTCTCTTAATGTTGTCATCAGTGATCTTTTTTCTTCTACTCTTTGCAACACCTCTTCATTTGTCATTCGTTCCGTCCAGCTCACCTTTTCCATTTTTCTCCATATCCACATCTCAAAGGCCTCCAATCTCTTTATATCCTCTTTCCTGATGGTCCACGTCTCCGACCCATACAGTGCCACACTCCATACAAGTGCCTTGACAAGTCTCTTCTTTAGGTCTTTGCTCAGTCCTCCTCTCATCAACTCTCCTCTTTTCGTGAACGCATCTTTTCCCAATACTATCCTTCGTTTAATATCACTATGGCATCTTGCATCTGTTGTTATCACACTTCCCAAGTAGCAAAAGCTCTTGACCTGTTCCACCTCCTCTCCATTTATTGTTATTTTCATTTCGATCTCCTCCTCCCCTGCACTTATCCTCATAATCTTTGTCTTTCCAATATTTATCTTCATGTTGTATTTTATTGAGGTCCTGTTTAGTTGATCCATCAATTTCTGCAGTCCCTCCTGTGTAGTTGCCAGCATTGCTTGGTCGTCAGCAAATCTTAGGGCTCTTATGAGTCTTCCACCCACTTTTATACCCTCTCCTGTCTGTTCCATTGCCTCTTGTATCAGTTCTTCTATGTATATGTTGAAGAGGATTGGTGATAGTGGGCATCCTTGCCTTACTCCCCTACCAATTTCTCCTTCCTCTGAGCACTCCCCTTCTATTCTTATCTTTACTTTTTGGTTCATATATAGATTCTACCCTGACTCATCCAATTCTACTCGCCCTAAACGACACCCGCCTTGACAGCTGCTCTGTCTCCTCTCCTGATCTAGCCGTCTGGAACCAGACTCGGACCTCCTTTGGACTACTCTCTGGAAACCCCCTCTGATATAATTTGGCCTTCGGAAACCGGACTTGGACCTCTTGTGGACTGTATATTCTCTGGGAAACCCCTCTGATTTGACGTATGGCTCGTGAACAGGCTGTGCTCTGCGCTTGGCCTTCGAGTGGCGCTTTAGAAGTTTGGAGATTGTAGGCCTATCTACTTTGCCAGTCCCAAGGCTGGATAGATAAATGTGAAGGGCGACGCTAGTGACCTTCGTTATGACACGTAGTCGTATTTCGAGAATTCGCATTTTACGAATTTTAAGAATATTAAAAATTCTCAAATTTTTACGAATTTTAAGACTACAGTTTTAAAATTCAGAGCAGAGAGATGAAGATGAGGCTGTTAGAATGTGACGTGACCCCATCTTTAAATCAGAACGTATAGTTACTCCTAAAATTGTAATTGAGGAAACTCGTTCCGCCCCTGGTATAATTTGAGGGATAGAAGGACCTGCCCGCCTCTTAATAGAAATAATCATCTCCTTTGTTTTTGAGGGGTTTAAGCGAAGGTTATTATTTTAATATTGCCCGATCACAGATGTTTGCAAATTCTTCTCGAGCAGTTGAGATGTGAGAAGAGCCAATCAGGAGATAAGTGCCATCAGCGAATTTATCCAGATAATTAAAGTCATGCACTGGATGTAGGTCAGATGAGTTAGTCGCAAATAAGATTGGGCCAATGGCTGATCCTTGAATCACACTTGAGTTAATATACAGTGGTATTGAGGAATTCTCTTGATGCCTAGTGAATTAGTGATATGACCCCTATTCATGAGATAATGGTAAATCCAGTTGTAAATTTGGTCTGGAATATCAAGCTGGCTGAGTTTATGCATAAGAGAATAATGCCTAACAGTATCAAAAGCCTTTGCAAAATCAGTCGAGATAACCACTACATATTCATTCTCTGTAAGTAGATCAGAGATCTGTTGCAATAAGACAATAATTGCAGTTGTAGTTGAACCTGATGGTCTGAACGCAAAACTGATCCTTTATATATTAAGTCAGCAAAAGGTGGAGAGTCTTGAACTTCATAAAGGTAAGTTCGGGCTATAACTCGTTCAACTAGTCTTGACAAAATAGGAACAACGGAAATAGGTCTATAATCTGCTGGAGATGACGGTTTCGGCACCTTGGGGGTTGGATTAATTATAGCTATTTTCCATTGTTCAGGAACATAGGCGAGAGAGACCGATCTGTTAACTAGTGCCGTCACGGGAGAGTAGATAATTTGAGCAAGGAGCCTCAGAAACCACGCCGGCATCTGGCCAATTACTTCTGCTGTGCACTTTAAATGGTCCAGAAGGTAAAATAACTGGCGTTCATTTAGAAGTTCCGTCTCCTGATTAACAGTGTTAAACATCCTGTGTAACCAGTTCAAATTGTAATAAGATACACCCCATTCATTTGCGTGTATTTCAGATGCCACTGTCAATAACTATAGGCCTAATCAGTAAGTCGGTGCACTTTGCGAGTGTATGCCTACTTCAAATAAGATGCATACAGTGACGGTCTATAATTATGGGTTCGAACCAGCGTACGATGCGTTACCTGCAGGCGAGTGTTCATCCGCTGTGAATTCAGTTTGCATAGTTGTGAAAGTTGATTTCAGGTAATCCATAACTCATGGACGTAGTAGTAAAGAAATGAAAGCAAGGTGGCATGAAGCACGTAGGTCATATATGTAGGGTATGGTAAACGGTGTGATAGGATATACGGTGGGTTAGGGTATACTATAACTATACGGTAGGGTGGTGTTGCAAGGATTAGGCTATAGTCCTGGATAGAGTATGCATGGTCAGGTAGGGTTAGGTATACCGTATATGAGGTGAGGTAAGGTATGCTAGCATATGGTAGGGTTACATAAGGTGCAGTAGGGTGTGGTGTAATAGGATTTGTCTTTCTGCCGGTCTTTCTTCCTGTCTATCTGCGTATCTATCTATCCATCACACATCGATCCATCCATCTATCCACCTACCTATCTATTTATCTATTTATCAATCTATCTGTCTATCCATCCACTTATCCACCTACCCACACATCCATCTATCAATATATCAATCCATTCATCCATCCATATATCAATCTATCTGTCTATCTACATGTATCTATCTTATTCTCTCGTTATTCTTTCCACAACAGAGAGTCAGAGACTTCCCTTCCACTCCTCCCTCTACTCCCTCCGTCGACGGGAACTAACGAAGCCACTTGTCGGCCGCGCAGGCCGCATCCCATCATCATCATCATCGTCAGCTT
>OY744614.1:18377952-18395452 GCA_963556255.1 Allolobophora icterica | reverse complement strand
ATGACATAATTCATATTATGCTACAAAATCTAGACATATCTACGAGACGTTTCTTCGATTTACTAGAGCGTATTTTGTGCGGCGGGAAGCCAGTGCATCGAAGCCTTCTCGTGACCAACTAGCCCTTATAAACAGATCGGCTTTAAAGCTGTGCCTCATTATTTAAGCCCATCCTGTTGTCTATTCAGACATGTCAATCAAGGATTCGTAGGCTTGTCTGGCACACGAACCAGCAGCCGGCGCTGATAAATGGCTCAATAACACCATCAACTAAAAAGGGAAGGGAAGTGTGCGTGCCAAGTAATTGATGTAGTCTATACACTGCTTGATCCCGCACCTGTTGTTTACAGTCTCTCGCGCATTAGTTCGCGCATTCTAGGTCAGTAACAACCATTCATCGTTGCTTTTAGCCATGGAATGTGTTTATAAGCCTATATGAGGCCTCGCGCACAACAGAACTATTAACCATTGATCATGCCGTTAATCAGATGTAGAGTGCTCGTATTATGTTTGTATATATGTAGTAGGTTATTAATATATTTATAACCGTTATAATGAAGCAGTGCACCGCTTTCTGTTTAATAACATATAAACCTCTATTTAACATAACATAACATAACATTACAAGGTTTTAAGTGGCTCAGAAGACTATCATCTGTGTCAGAGCCTCTCTCTCGAGCTTCCTCTCAATTGCACCCCGTTCTAGTTATTTATTCTAGTTATGTATTCAAGTTATTTATTCTCTTGTTTCTGGTTGCGGTGGCTCCGCCTAATAAAACGAGTGTAATCATCGTGTTGCTTGAAACGTTGCTTAACCACGTTTGCTTGAAAGTCTGCAGCACTACAATATATGGACTGCTATGTACAAAGTAATAGCCTGAATGAGTCTGTTTATCGAAAGGTTGAAACTGTGTTGCCAGGTCGTCTGGCTTTTGAGCCCACTGCTATTTTTAAGCAGTCCAGTTCAGATAAATGCGTGTATGGAATTACCGTGGTTTTTTGCTGTGCCGTTAACCTTGTGGCTGTTGCATTGTCTATATATCATGAAAACATGTGGGTTAGCACACTGGCTATAGTCATTTCCAAACGAACATAATTTTTTAAAGCGACCTGGAAAACCTATATTCACTTCAAAAAGGGGTCAGTCAGCGCGAAAATGGGTTAAACAGCATGTTTACCGCGCAAGAAAGATCATTCGTTTATCTGTGGTGTATATTTACTAAAGCACATAACAGAAAAAGGCTAAACATAGTACATTCGATAGGCCTTTTGCAGCATAATGCGGGTGTGGTATCATTTCGGGACCGGTTGCCAAATTTGGACCCCCCATATATTTCGTTATAAATTAGAAAAAATCAAACATTCCGCGGTATAATGCGGGTGTGGTATCATTTCGGGACCGGTTGCCAAATTTGGACCCCCCATATATTTCGTTATAAATTAGAAAAAATCAAACATTCTGCGGTATAATGCGGGTGTGGCATGACTTCGGGACCGTTTGCCAAATTTGGACCCCCCATATATTTCGTTATAAATTAGAAAAAATCAAACATTCCGCGGTATAATGCGGGTGTGGTATCATTTCGGGACCGGTTGCCAAATTTGGACCCCCCATATATTTCGTTATAAATTAGAAAAAATCAAACATTCTGCGGTATAATGCGGGTGTGGCATGACTTCGGGACCGTTTGCCAAATTTGGACCCCCTGTAAATTTCGTTGTAAATTAGAAAAAATAAGCCTTCCGCATTATTAGAAGCTAAATATGGATGTGACACTACTACGAAACGTCGGCAAAATGTTGACCCCCTCCTAATAATATGCTGGTGGCGCACTGGGAACAACAGCAGACTCACTACTCCAACCACCTACGATGAAAACTTTTATTTTGAGGTTCGCGGGCAAGACCCAGCGCTGGTTAGTTTCTTGATCAGTTCCGCCACCATCTCGTCTTTGCTTTGACTCGGCAACTCTTTTTTTCCATTCTTGCTTTGTATATCACGCTTCACCGTTCTATATTTCTCCTCCTCTCCCAAAATAAGCTTATACTCTTCATCGCTAATAGCCGTGTCTTCCAACGCCTTAGAAATGTGGTCATGAACAGTGTTTAGCTTACTCTCCGCCAAAATACAAATTTCGTCGTGTTTTGAAGCTTTAGCAACAAAACTTCTACTTACAACATTTCCAATGATATCCAGAAGACTCGTCGCTATGGCTAAACTCTCTAGAACAATACCAGGAATAAAACCAATACCAGTGGCTAACATAGCTGCCCCACCCACCCCAGTTCCAAGACTAACTATAGCAAGGCCGGCCGAGGCCCCATTAGCCACATCTACAACCCTCTTATACTTCTTGCATAGTTGTCCCCGACTTATCGCCTCAGACCTCAGGAATGCTTCTATTTCACCGATCTTCTGCAAGCGAAATGTTTGCGACGTCGTGTCTGACGAAATTGTTGACTCCATAAGCGGTGGGTACAAAGACATAGTTTTTTTATAGTTGCTCTATCAGTAACGTTACGTTTAACTCAATAGTTGAAGTACTTTCAACACCTCTCTTTTTTCCTTCAATTCTGAAACTCGTTTGTCCTGGAATGAATATTGCCCTAGATGCATCAAACTGTCCACTTTGAATGTCAACTGTACGATCGATACTACCCGCGGCTGTAATAACGCGAACTGACGCATCACCGGTACTAACACCAAACATTGTAAGCCTCCAGAATCCGCGGTCTAATGAAATAACCTCATTATTAGTTTGCAACGTAATACAGGGATAGCGTGCCGCGGTCAATGGAAGCGTTTGCCACGAACTTAGAGTCACAGTTTTGGCCGCTGTGTAAATATCGCGGCTGTGGTAATCGTCCGACACGAAATCGATGTGGATTTGGGGAACCGCGGCTAACATATCTGCGGTGGGCTTAGGGATAGTATATCCCCAGTTGGTTAGTCCAACCAAATCATCGAGGTTGTACTTGTGCATATTGGTTTCTCCTTTTTGTCGGAGATAACCACGAATCTTGTAGTGTGAGTCGGCCATTATTAAGTCTTACGTATCTCCAACTTTAAAATATGTGTAAATCTGGAAGTGGGATATACCAAGAGTAGTTTGCGGTGGGTTGGTGGTTATGACCGTCAGCCTGTATGCTATGTATGCAGTTTCAGTGTTGACGGTAAACTCCTGCGCAGAATCAGTCAAAGAGGTATTGGAGGTAAGTAGGTCCGTATACACGAGCAGCCCAGAGCTGTTGTAACCGCGCCCACTAATTTTCCAGGACGTGATACGCAGTCCAGTAGGACTAGCCCCTCCAGTCAGGCCAACCTTCCATATTCGCACAGGCGCCGGGCAATCAATCCGTAACCAAATCTCATCACCCGCAGCGGGCGTGACCCTCCACTCACCGCTGACTCCCGAGTTGAATGCTAGATGAGGCGGGTAAGTCGGGAGAAATGCGCTGGCTACGGCAATAAAACCCGTTTCGGAGAGGTCACTGGAAAGGGGTGGAATGTGGCCGCTGTAGTTTAAAAATTTGAGGTTATTCACGTACTGTCTTACAGCGGCCTCTTTACTGTCTGTATACCTTTTAACCACAACAGCCTGATTGTCGACATATTGTTTATTGGCCACGTTCAAAGGCTCCGTCGGTATTTTATTTAATTTTGTCATTTTGCCGGTTACGATTCTCGTCACCTGCCCGATACTCGCCGCGTCGGTATTAGTTGTTGAGGCCCCCGTGTAAAGCCCAGTCACCCTCTTACCGCCCATAGCTAAATTTCCAGTCATTGCGTCGCCAACTTTAAGCACGCAAGCGCTCCTGACCATAGCGTCTTGTTCTTCGGCGTAAGTTTTTGCAGCTTCGGCTTTCTGGTCTGCGTACCCCCTTGCGGCGGCGGTCTTTTGATCTGTATACAACCTCACGGCCGAATTAATCGCGGTGTCCTGATCGACCGCGTACTGTCTAGCAGCAATATGTTGAACATCAACATATTGTTTGTTAACCACGTGCAACGACTCCGTGGGAACTCTATCGAGGCTCAATAGAGCGCCGGCGACCGCTGTTGACACTTGTTTCCAACTCGCTGCGTCGCTATCAGATCCTGGAATCTCTGTTGGAAGTCCAGTTACTCGGTGGCCACCCATGACTAAACTTCCAGTCATTACACTTCCAGATTTTAGCACACACGCGTTCTTGACGATAACATCTTGCTCGTTGACGTAAGTTTTAACAATAACATCCTTTTCGTCCGCATACTGCCTAACAGAATCTCTCAGCACCTCGTTCTTCTCGTCCGTGTACTGCTTGGCATCGATAAGCTTCTGGTCTGCATGGCTCTCGGCCGCGGCCGCCTTCTGGTCCGCGTACAGCCTGACGGCAGTGTCCAGCAGAGCGTCCTTATCGTCTGCGTAACGTTTAACGAGACCAGTTACCTCGGAGCTTAAGCCGTCTGCATACAACTCAGCTTGGTGCGCCCGCTCTTTCGCGTACTCCGTTATTTGTTTCCAACTCCCAACGTCGGACTCCCCCATCAATTCATCCCAACCCTCGTCTTCGCTATCAGATCCCGGAGTGTCCGTGGGCAAACCAGTCAATTTATGACCGCCCATTTTTAGAACGCCAGACATCGTTCCACCGGTGAGTTGCAGGTTGTCCTGATCTACGATGTCTGCATAAGCCTTTGTCGCGGCGTCCGTTTCCATCGTCGGCGTTCCCACATTTGTCAGCCGAAAACCTCCAGCCGAAAGAATTCCCAGCATGGTATCACCAGCCTTGTGGATGAGCCCAGCGGCGCTTATCTGCCCTCCTCCCACCCCACCTCCACCGTCTCTTCCAAATTTATCAACCGGCATTTTTATATACAAAAAGGTGATGGAAGTCTAACATAGGTCAAGCACGATATCTTCAAAATTCTTTCCGGCAGCGAGCTCTCTTAGCACGAGCAGACAGAGATGACCACATACCACATCATCGGGCCCCTGTAGCTGGAACGTTTGAGTTCTTATAGGATTTTTTAAATATCGAGAAATTTCGAGAGGTGGATCCAGCCCATAACTGTCAAAATAGACGGCTGTAGGTCCATCTATCCAATAAGCGACCCAGTGAGTACCGTCGCCGGAACCGGAATCTAAATTAACAACTCCACACTCCTTCTCACGAGCCACGGCGGGCAGACCATCTCGCATGAAAACACCGCGGAAATGCGGCAGCGCCCTGGCAACTTTCTCTATATCGAAGTTGCTAAGAGGTTTTAGTTTTTTTGTCCGATGTAGAGACCCGATCCTTTACACATTGGGCAACAGCCACCATGAGTCTCCCGCCCGAGATATAAACCAGTCCCGCGGACCTGGGCCTCGAGTGCGCGATTGTGACGCTCCGCCTCCGCCTGTGCGGCGTCGTTGGCCTGTTTTTTGTGCACGGCCTCAGTCACCCCAGCGGCAATACCACCCGCCGCGGACAAACCGCCGAAAATCGCCGGAAGGAGAGCCAGTAGCGGAAGAAAGCCGCCCATTTTTGTCATCTTTTTCAGTTGCGTTTTGGTGAATCTCAGCTCCATACCAACGCCTTCCGAAATCTTCTTCACTATTCGGGCGGCTTGAACTTTTGTGAGCGCGAGCTTATCGTTTCCGCGAAGCTGGCCATGAGTGAGCCGGATCGTGGCGCCAGTGCCGGCACGCGCAGCTTTAGCCAATGTTTGCTTTTGCCCTTCGGTCAGTGAAAGGCCGAACGCAACGTATTCAGTTTTCATTTTTACAAAAAATATATCAAAAGAGGGCCTTGTATCTAAATGTGAAAAACGATTTCTAGTAAACGACGTTGAATTTGCTGCCATCCGATTCAAAATTCAGGAGTCGGTCACTGATCAAGACGGCATATGCTGTCGTATTATTTGGTACCCCTTCGTTAAAGTCCACCTTGATTTGTATGTCCTGTACAGAGGTTTTAAGTCGTTCAGATTGCCTCCGCACGTCCAGGACGAAGATCGGAAACAAATCTACAAATTCGATTGGTGTCGGTTGGCATGACGATTCACGCGCGTCTATGCCGCAATATTCTTCCTTGAAGTCACGTAGGGCCTTGTAAGCGCGAGAGGTTGTCCTCTTGGTGAAGTCGAGATTCATGTCAACCACCGGGTAGCGATCGCTGTTGAGCATAGCGAAAATGTTGCGAACCTGCACATGGTCAAACAGTGCCGGATTCTGGCCTTGATGTGCATTCTTTCCAGTCTGAAAAGCAACAAGAATCCAGCGTGGCTTTTCCGTGCCCGACTTAACGCTCAAACGCCAGGAAAAAGTCGTCGCTCGTGGCACCGCAATGTTGTCGCATTGCATGGCGCGGAATGCTACAGGTACCTTAACCTTGGCTTCAATCTGCTTCATAAGCATGCTTTTATACTCCAGAGCGGGTATTATATGCGGCATGAACCAGGAGAGTTTAGTCAGCGCGATCTGGCCATTGGCCGCTGCGGCTTCCTTGAAGATCGCGTCTGCGTCCCCCTGCCGGCTCAGCAGTAAGGAGTGTTTAATCCCGTATACGACCTTGTGATAATCATCGCAAAAACCGAATAGATGTCTTAAGGGAACGATGAATGAAAACGTTCCAATAGGGACGGGTTTTCCAATGATCATCAGCCGACGGGCCTCGAAGCCGATATTCGCAGCCGCCGCTGCCGCGGTCGTGTCCTTCTGCCAACACATGTTTAAACCTTCGCCTTTGGAAAAATCATCGCCGTAAACCAGCATGCCTTTCATCGTCGTGGCTTGCCCAGGAGACATGACATTCTCTATCTCGGTATTGTTAGCCAGGTATCGAATTTGAGAAAACATGTACGGGATAGCATTGTTGATGAATGACACCAACGAGTCTGCGATGTAGGCCGCGCCAGTTGTTATAAGCCTGCCCTCCACAAGAAGGTAGCTCTTAGAAGGTTGCGTGAAAATGTCTTGGTTCTGGATGTCGATCTGTATGGCCTGGCCATTGTTAATAGCTGCGGGATTTTGTGATTCATACTCGCGGTATTCAAACGATTCAATGCTATTGTCATCGGGCACCGCCGAAGCGATGTCCAACATTTCACTCGGCACGTCAAATGCCGCCATTATTATAGCTAAAAAAGTTCAAGCTTCAATTATTAATCATGTTGCAAATTAATTTCATATGTGGTGGGTTAAACATTTTTTTTTCCGTTTTGTGAATTAGTCGGAATTTTCTTTCATTTTGCAAGAAACAGACCCCTACCACAACGACTCGGCTTTATAGTTTTGAAACCGGATCCAGCAATGCGGCTGTTTATGTCGGCCATTGTCGGAACAACGGGTGGCGGACTCACAGCCAGTTGTTTTAAGTATTCAATGCTCTTGTCGCTGAGCGCCTTCTCCAAAGGTGCGGGAACAACAGGCGCGGCAGATGAATTTTCATTTCGTAAATGAGCTTCATTTACGGCCGCAGCGCGTCTCGCTTTCACGGCATCAACAATTTGCCTGACGGCAGATGCTGTTGTGGCGCCGGCTTTCGCGACATTACCAACCGCCTTGGCAACGTTTGTGATTGTGCCTCTATTCGCCGAAATGAAGGAGCCTGCACGGCCAAGGAAACCCGCGATTTTGGGTATCCAGTCGAAAAGTCCACCACCCACGACACGACGCCGCTTTTTAATTCCAAGAACAAACATGAGAATATTTAAGTGTGAAAATCTACGCACTGCGGATGTGAAACCTTATAGTTACTGTCTCACCGCGGAGGTTTAATTGTTCACCATTCTGGTCGGTCAGCCACACACGAATGCCCTGTACGTTGCCAGCCGGTGCAACTGGTAGGTACACCAGATTTTTCGGAGACTCGATTACCTTGTAGCCGGGCGACACATCCGGGAAAAAACTGTAGATTACTGGCAGCTGGCTACCGTTGCGATACGATCCAGAGATGATGTCACAATTTACCAGGATTGTGTCCACCCGGAGAATATCGACTGGATTTTCTCCCTCTTTATAACCAATACCAAGCCTCTGAGGGTTAAAACCGAGCGTTTTCCTGATGGTAGATGCGGCCATATCTACCTTATAAAGGGCATTCGTAATTTTTATGAAAGCGCGTAGGGTAGATGCGTTAGCTCCTATAGTAATGGGAGAATTAAAGCCGAGTTGAACAACACCTGTCGGCGGCGGATTTTGCTTTTCTAACTGCCGGCTGATTTCATCATTAATCTGTGCGATCTCGTAGCTTCCGTCGGGCAAAATGATCGTCTTCCACGTCTGTAAATTGGTGGCGCTGTAGACGAACTTGTTATTTGAGCTGTCAATGTTCGGGATCGAGTTATAAGTTTCAAGATTGACCAAAGCAAGCTCAAAGCGTCTTTTTGGATCCAGGTACAGCGGCGGTGAGAAAGCCGTGGTCCACCCTGTAGTATCTGAGGAAACAACTATACTAAAATTTTCCTTAGGCTGCAAAAGGTCTCGAATTTCCTCGAGCAGTTTCTCCGAGCGTTCCATCTGAGCCATGAATTTTGTTTTCTATTTCTATTTTATGAGCATGTTTCTATTCAATTCGAGTGCCAGCTCTTTGGAGATCGCACCGGAACGCAGTAACTCATCAAGAATGGCGGAGATTTCGTTGCCGAGACCTGTGTTTCCCGCGGCCCTAGAGGCCACCAAAAGCTGCAACCTCTCTACCAGGGCGTTTGGGTCGTTATAAAATTGCACCGCGCCGCCACGAATCAGTTGGAACTTTTTACTTTTCCGGCCATGAATAGGCAGACCAGACATCTGTACGAGCTTTTTGAAAGTTTCAATTGCCTGAGGCGAATATTGCTTAGTCTTAACGAAGCGTTTCGTTAACAGGCTGAACAACGACTCATCGGCCGGAGATTCGAGAACGAGGTTCCCACCTTTAAACACTCTTAGTCTACCAGCAGACAGCGCGACGGGGTCGACGGAGAGCTCACCCAAGGCGCTACCTTGTAATTTAAGAGGAACGGCTGGGACACTGAAACCCTTTCCCTTTTTGATGAGGCTGTGGCCCGCTAGCAGTGTATGGATTCGCTTTTTATATTCCCTTAGGGCTTCGATATCTGCAGTCACCTCATCTACCTTTTCTTCGTCTTTTTCCTTTTTAGCATTCTTTTTCTCTTTGCCCAGGGTGTGGCGATTATAGTGATTTACCTCACCGATTATCTTTTCAGCACCTGCAATGTCGGCTAGATCGAGCTCGCTCGGAGGTTTGAAACCGTGTCGTGTGATTGCCGCGACGTTGAGATATTTGTTTGGATCTACTAACAATGCGTGGGGGATTCGGGATGTTGGAAGCGCTGGAAGGGCTGGAGCAGCCGTTGGAGCTGCTGTTCCTGCGGTTTCACCGAACAAAGCTGCTATCGGGTTAAAATTAGCAGACTCTGAAATCTGCGCCGGCAAATCCTGTAAAGCGCTGGTAACTTTCTGCAGCTCCTTAGACGTAGCCACCTGGGATTCAGCCGTGGCTGTGGCTATTGGTTTAAAAAGCTTTGCCGCATCGTACTGAAGGTTGGCTTCGCCGAGCTTCTCATCCACGAAACGCTGTCTCAATCGATTTCTGCGAGCTAAATAATCCTGAGTCAGGGCGTCTCGCTCCTGTTTAGACGAAACTTTTGTCCACATCGTGTTTCTATGTCGACTATATGTTGCCTATTTCATGTCTTTAAATACTTGCCTTGGGCTTATAGAAGCGATCGAACCCGCAACGATATTTTCCATCGTACACTTTGGACGTCAAATCTATGACTGCGAATCCATATGGCTGGGCAGCACACTCGCTGAAGAACGTACGGAACTCATCGAAAGACATGTCGCCGCCCACGAACGTATCGTGAATGGCTCGTAAATTCTTGCTATCCTGGTTGAAGAGGACGATAAGATTAGCATTGTCACGGATCGCTTGCTTCGGAATTCGAAAATAATTCTGTGTTAAGTAGAAGCAGTCCGCGCCACCGTGTCGACCCATAGTGAAATACCTTTCGATGGGCGACTGTTTTTCAAGCATGACGTCATCGAAAACTAGAAGGCTTCTGGCATTCTTATTTAATGATTCAACTGGAACTATTTCATCTGAGCAAGAGTGAAAGGAAGCCACTTCCTTACCGGCAACTTTTTCGAGTTCTGTTATCCAGTCCCGAAGAAACTGATATTTTTCCTGTCCCAGAGACTTTGAGTATAGATAGAGCCGGTCAAAACGTAGGTACCCCTTCTTCAGAAGGAGGTTGAGTAGTAGGTTTGTTTTTCCACATCCGCTAGGCCCACAGATTATGCATCGTATGCTTGATGGCAACAACCAATGGTGGTGTTTTTTCCCATCGTCGGCTTCGAGATCGAAATTTGTTATTTCCATATAGAGACAACGAGTTATGATTGTATTCAACGAACACAATGTATTGCCTACGATGTAAGAAACATACTGAGACTTCAAATGAAACAATCGTCGAGTTACGAAACGGTCGGCCAGCCAAGAAGGGAACCTGTGCCGTCTGCGGTGCAAAGAAGAGCCAAATTTTACCTTCTAAAGTGCGAAAGACTGGAGGTTCTCTACTGAATAGGGCCCTCAACGCTCTACCTCTACCAGAAATGCATATGAGCCTTCCATCCGGTATGTCTTCGGAAGATAATCCGGGAGGTTCTTTTCAGAACACGGGAAAGTACTCTTACTGTGGGCCATTCACAAAACTCGACAAACGGCTGTCACAGCGCTATCACGGTGTTAATCAGCTCGACCGTGCGTGCCTCCACCACGATGTGGCTTACGCAGTTCATAAAGATACTCCGGGGCGCAACCACGCAGATGACATCCTCGCTGCAGCCGCGTCGAATATCGCACTCACCGATGAAACTCCGGATTATGAGAAGAAGGATGCCCGGTTAGTATCGGCCATTATGTCAGCGAAGTCGAGGCTAGGGATGGGTGTCAGAACGAGCCAGCGAAAACGCAAATGAAAATCATTTGTGTATGTGTTTACCTGTTTGTAATATATAGTATTACTGAAATGTCTAAGCACCTTTCAGCCGTCTATTACAGCCCTAGAGGTTACTGGCGAGGTAAGGCTGCGGTGAAGAAACTAGCCTCAGCCGCCAAAGTTTCCGAGGCGGAGGCTCGTGATTGGTTGAAGAAACAAGCTGTGTGGCAGATTTATCTTCCCGTTCCACGCCGCATACCGCGTCCAAAGTTCGATGAAAATCGACCAAACGCGGTACACCAAGCCGATCTCTTGTTTTTACCTCACGATAAAGTAGGTCGAAAGACTTATAAATACGCTCTCACTGTTGTTGATGTTGCCTCACGATACAAAGAAGCTGAACCGTTGATCAACAAAAGTGCGACCGAAGTCGCCGCCGCTTTAAGTCGGATCTATAAGCGGGGCCCTCTAACTTGGCCTCGACTTTTTCAGGTCGATCCTGGACGCGAATTTATGGGTGATTTTACACCATTGCTGGTGAAGCACGACGTTCTTGTAAGACGCGGGCAGGCCGGAAATCATCGCCAACAGGGCATCGTTGAACGCTTTAATCGGACTCTAGCTGAGCGACTTTTCGGTGCCCAGTACGCTCAGGAATTGCTCCTGGCTGCAAGGGGGTCATCCGAACGGTCGGTGGAATGGGTTCGCCGGTTGCCCGAAGTTGTGGCTGCACTAAACGATGAGCCGACGCGCTTGCTCGACATGAAGCCGGTTGAAGCGATGAAAGCTGCTAAAGTGACACAGAAGCCCTCTCATTCACAGATGAAAACTCGTTTGTGGGGCTTGGATGAGCCTATTCTTGGACACGACGTTCTTGTTCGATATTTGTACGCTCCCGGCGAGCTTGAGGGTGGTAGCAAACGCGCTACCGACCCTAACTGGTCGCTCACCATCCACGCTATTTTGGATGTTGTTCGGCAGGCTGAGCAACCGGCTTTATACCATTTAGTTGATGGGCCTGGCCGCGGTTTTGTGCGTGAGGAGTTGCTTTTAGTTCCTATGGGCACTGAGTTACCCCCCGATAGAATACTCAACCGTCGTTGATTTTGTAGTGCCCGTATGCCAGCGTTGTTATCCCATCGGCCTCTATCCACTTTTTTGTGTCTAATGGAGAGAGGCTGATCTTATTCTGCTCGTACACTCCGATCTGGTGGTCGTGGCTTCGAATCACGACTTGTGTGTGCCGCATCTCTTCTCGTTCGAACAGGCATTCCTTGTATAGCTCGTGGTGCAGATCCTTCTTCACAACTGCTCTCTGAACGCCTTTTGCTTTCCTGATCTCTGAACCGCCCGATTTTAAGATCGAGTACATCTTCGGACGCAATCCTACGAATTCAGCGATGGCCACTCCGTTACATTCATCTTTGAACTTACCCACGACTTTCTTGTTCTCGACGTCGTAGTACGGGCTGTCTCTAGGAAACTCGGAGAGGTCGAATAGGTGTTTTTTGTTCCACATATCGGCGTAGGCGTTCGGAGTCTCCACCTGAAATAAGAGGCTATCTGTGTCTGTATATAGCAACTGGGCTTTTTCTCCGTACTCGTTTTTCACATCGTTGTACCAGAAGTCGTACATCAGATGCTTGCTGAGGTCGAGGACAGCCTGGCCGACATATACAGGTCTGTTTAACTTGAGCTTGCTCTTCAAACTGTGAATCGCGGCGAGTTGGTCGTTGAAGATTTTGTGTGATATGTAGGCCGGGTCGGCAGTTAGTTTACGAAGCTTGTCAACTTTTGAGGTCGGTACCAGGTTGACCCTGATTCTTTTTCTAAGATTTTCCATGGTTTTTCCGAAAACTGCATTATTAGCCAGTTTGAAGAAGTCTTTTTCAAATTCCGACGTTGCCTTCGCCCTCAATTTTGTATTCATCCCGATGTATGGAGCCATCCACGCCTCCTGCCTGAATTTAATGGCACGATGGATCTTAGAAACTCGTAGGCCCAACGAGTGATATAGTTTGAGATTTCTATAATGGACCACATACCGCTCCTTAGGTCGCAGGCTTGGTACTAACTTCACATGCTTTGTGAACTTGCCTCCCAACTCGTTCATAAGCACATTCTGATAGTCACTCAACCACTCCTCTTGGACTGTCAGGGTCTCCGGTGCTAGGGGATAGTCGTTATGAGCAATGTGGAGGTGCTCCGGGTACTCGAGATCAACTTCGAGTAGGAAGCCTTCAGGCGCGTCGTCTGGAGTTTCCAACACTTCGTCGAGAGTTGGACTTTCCCAGCTGAATGCTCCAACTGGTAATGGCTGTTGCATCGCCCAGCCGTACAGGTTATTAGCGTCGAGATACATGATCCAGTTTTCTGGCTTCGTGGTATCGTGATCTGGGCATTGCGGGTTGTTGGCTTTTGCAAAGCGCTTAGATACCATCGAAATTCCGCCTCTGAGACCTTTCTCTACGAACAAATGCATGTCTATATCGGTTAAAAGTTCGAGTTCGATCTTCGTTTTTTTCAACAAAGCGTCCCAGGCCATTCCTGGTAGGCTGAAGTAGTTTGCTGGATCCAGACTATAGTGCTTCATCGATGTGGATCTGAAGGTCTCGAATACATCGGCTAGTAGGAGTACATCCGTACGGAGATACAAGTCGTGATAGTCACCCAGAGTTTTACAATCGAATTCATTCCATACTCGTTGAGCGTGTTCATAATCCGCATCAGAGATGTTCTCACGGGTCAGCCTGCTGTAGAACGCTTCTTTGGGTGGAAGTCGGTCTTCTTCGAAGCGGTGGTAATCGTGGATGTATTCGTAACAATAAACGCCCTTTCGCCTCAACAGATCTAATTTTAACCTTTCGTTATGAACGAAATTTTCCTTTATATACGCCGTTGTGACTTTCAGATCCTCAAGCGACAGATTTCCTGATAATTTATCCAACGAGCTGTTTAGAAACTGGAGACTATCAATGAACTGCAGTTGTCCAATGTTAAATGTCATGTATTTCTCCATATTGTTTGGGATGCAGTTAATTTCAGTTTTTTCATCCTGTGCGGCCTCACAACTTCCGATCGCTTGCATGATGAGATGACTGTCGTAACCTCGCAGATTGTGGAAGACCACCGGTACCTTACACTTATCGGGATATATTCTAAGTTTTAAGTTGCACTCGCTGTGAGCGGCACCTCGGTACTTACCGGTAATGTGGCAGTGGTCACGAACTCTGTCCGCTTCGAGCGCATCTCCGCAGATGTGACATTCGATAGCCTCGCGGAATGATTGACGATCGGCCGCTGACATAACCATCTTAGCTGGGGTGGCCAGCCTTTGTTTGATAGAGGCTAGCTCGCCTTGTAGTTGTTGTAGGAACTCCTCCACGGCGTTTTCTCCGCGGTATAAAACTGGTTTCTTCGTGCGGCCATCGTATCGGACCACTATATAACAGAAGCTACACGGTTTCTGCTCAGCTATCTGTCTGGTGTTGCTCTCGTTGGGATTCATGGCCGCATTTAGGACTGGCACGTTCAACGCCTCGAAGTCTGCGTATATGATATACGGGGCTCGCATCTGTTTACGATGGTTCTGGAATTTGAGTATATTTTCATCCTCCTCAGGCATCTCAATCCGCTGAGGCTTCTTACTGATGCCCTGACAATCCTTGATATGGGCATCCAGCAAGTCTTGCCTACAGAATACGTGTAAGCAGCGACGACATGGATGCTTTCGTCCTTGAAATTTGCTGTTTTTATAAACCATGCGGGCTAGATCCTTGATCCAGACATAATGAAAATTTTCATTTGCGTCGTCGGCCAGTAGTAGAAGGTCAAGATTGTGGACACTGGTCCGGTTTGAAATGTGAATTGGATACAAAGCTTTATCCCACCCGAAGACTGAGACGCTTATATTTGGGTTTTGACGCTCAAACTTGTCGATATCTGTGACCTTCACTGGAAATTCTATACCGTCAAAGTTTAGCTCGAGGAGGTGGGCACGATACTTACTGGGACGATAGGGGTGTTGCCTAAAATCTACTGGATACATTGCGCTTAATATGGCCCACTCGAAGCATCGGTTATCTTCATTCTTAACATTAATAACCGTGCGAGGGGGGATGTACTTTGGTGTGGGAAAGTAGCTCTTCCCTCGGAAAGGCTTATATCTTGCAACACCGAGGTCTAGCGCGACAATCCGCCTCACCCTCCACCCCGACCCCTCATTGGTGTAATCCTCGAGGAGTTTTAGTATTTCGGCCTTGGCCTTCCGTATAGCCCCTTGGATTTTACCCGCATTGGTAACTGGTACTGCTTTGCTTCGAAAGTAGGCGGTATTGGTAATGATGCCGGGGGGCGCGTTGCCACCATACACATTATCAACGGTCGGTGCCAGCTTTTCCAACTCAACTGTCAACACTTGCGAGTATTTAAGACCGTCTTGTTTCAACAGCTCTTCGTTGAGTTGTGCCTCAATGTTGTGCTCCATTGCACTCAAGAAAGCTAACGCATCTCCTTCCAGCCTGTGGTTAAGAGGTACTTCTGCACGGAAGTCTCTCAGATGCTGATTGGCGAGCTCTTTGTGTAGTAGAAAGGGTGGTGGCCCACCTCTATCCTTCTTAATTAGGAGTGGGTCGAATTGTGCCAGAAGGGCCTTACGTTTTGCCCCTCTATGCTTGCGCACTGGCGGAATTGGTCTTGGAAGCAGTGGCTGTAGTAAGCGCCTTTTGACTGCATCTGGGATAGGTTCGTCTAAGATATTCTGTAGAACAGCTCGAAGAGCTGGGGGACCAGTACACTCACCCAACAATTGTTCAATTTTTTCATTCGTGGACAATGCCATAGTTATAAATTAGTTTATATTACTGTGGCAAACTTTTCTTTAATATAATAATTATATCATTTGTTCAAAATGAAATTTTGTTTACTGATATTCGATTGACGCTTGCTCATCTGTATTATCTCAATACAATAACTATATCGTTTGTTCAAATGATAATTTTTTTTTATTCTACTGATATATTTGATAGTCGCTTCCATTCTTTATTAAATTCACGGACTAACCCACCTCGTCGAGCTCTCAAATATTTAGCGAAATAACCACATTTCATACACTCACCCACGTGTGTTTTTATACCCCTTCCACATTTGGCGCAAGGTCTCGTCCCACAACCGTTTCGCAGTCGTGCCAAATGTTTGAAACAGTACTCCCCAATGCACCTGCGACAGCAGAGGGTTGTTTTCCCTATACCGAGCCAAATGCAAAAGTTTTGCCCTAGCATTATGTTTTATGTATACCACAACCTATTCATTTATTTAAATTGAAAAATGACCCGGTTTGGGCCGGCCTCGTGGGAGGTTCTCGGCCGGCAGCAAACGGTACTTTACATTTTAAAAAGCTTCTTTGGCAGACTTAGGGCTTGGGGAGTTCTAAGCAATTATATCCAAAGGCACAGCTTTAAAGCCAATCTGTTTATAAGGGCCAGGTGGTCACGAGAAGGCTTGGATGCACTGGCTTACCGCCGCACAAAATACGCTCTAGTAAATCGAAGAAACGTCTCGTAGATATGTCTAGATTTTGTAGCATAATATGAATTATGTCATTATAAGCCACCACGGCTTCTGGGGCGCCTTAAAAGTGGTGTCCCCTTATTTTAAAAGGCGGTGGCGGCTTGTAAGCGCTATATAGCATCTACTCCTTCCTCATCAATACTTCCATAACTCAGGCGTCCTTACCCGATAAACATAAACGTGCCATCGTTCGGCCTCGTGTCGAGAAACCAGGACTCGACCCGACAGACCCGGCCAGCTATCGTCCCATCTCCAACCTGTCCTTTGTCTCAAAACTAGTCGAACGTGTGATCCACAAGCAATTATCCGACTACGTTGAATCGCATCATCTACTTCCGCCCACTCAATCTGGTTTCCGTCGCCATCACTCCACCGAAACCGCAGTCATCAAAGTCTACAACCATCCGTTCTGGCCCTTGACTCTGGATGTATCACCGCTCCACTACCACTGGATTTCTCAGCTGCCTTTGACTGTGTGGACCATACCATTCTTCTAAAAATTCTGCAAGTACAGTTTGGTGTTACTGCCTTCGCTATTCAATGGATTGCCTCGTTCCTTTCCTTGAGATCTCACAGTGTCAAACTCGGTGGGTGCTCATCGTACCTACCCTAATCCATCCGATCCACCGCCGTCCTAGCTTTCTTGTCCTCAAAGAAACCCACCTTAGCAACTTCTTTTCCTCCTCTCTCTCTCTCTCTCTCTCTCTCTCTCTCTCTCTCTCTCTCTCTCTCTCTCTCTCTCTCTCTCTCTCTCTCTCTCTCTCTCTCTCTCTCTCTCTCTCTCTCTCTCTCTCTCTCTCTCTCTCTCTCTCTCACTCTCTCTCTCTCTCTCTTTCTCTCCCTCTCTTTCTCTGTCTCTGTCTCTGTCTCTGTCTCTGTCTCTGTCTCTGTCTCTGTCTCTGTCTCTGTCTCTGTCTCTGTCTCTGTCTCTGTCTCTGTCTCTGTCTCTGTCTCTGTCTCTGTCTCTGTCTCTGTCTCTGTCTCTGTCTCTCTCTCTCTCTGTCTCTCTCTCTCTCTCTC
>OY744614.1:18367443-18377752 GCA_963556255.1 Allolobophora icterica | reverse complement strand
GCAGAAGTTGAAGCGAGACAAGTCTCTCAAGAGTTTTAGAGAGAAAAGAAAGGTTAGAAATAGGACGATAGTTAGAACATACTTGTGAGTCAAGATTAGGTTTTTTGAGGGTAGGGAAGACAATAGCTTGCTTCTGAGATGGAGGGAGATGGCCCTCTGCTAGAGACCTATTGAACAAATATATCAAAAATGGGACAAGATCATCCAAAACTTAGTAAGAATAAACGGAGGAAGCGGGTCAGTTCACAAGATTCTGATTTGAAGAGCTGAGAACACGTCGAAGATCAGCCTCAAGGATGGACGAAAGTCACCTAACTTGAAGTCCGTGCGTGTGAATTCAGGTGGAGGCGAGTCAGCGGTTGAAGCACGTAAGCCCGCAATCTTTTCTGTCATCATTCTGAGAAATCATTGGCCGAAAACGCAGGAGAGGAAGACGAACTTTAGTTCAAGGGGTTCCTTAGACATCATCCCATGCAATACAACTTACAAGTGGTTCGCGATAGAGGTTAGCGTGCTCGACTGTCACCCAACAACTGGGGTTCAATCCCCGCAACAGCGGAAATTTGTTTCGAGATCTACGCTCCACTGGCGCCCTCTAGACAACCCGGCTAGCACTAGCACACTCACCGTACACTGTCAGTGAGAAGATCAGACTGCGAGGAAGAAGGATGATCACCCGCCCCTATATGCCAAGGTTAAGAATAACGAGTCACTAACATTCAAACCATGGCTAGCTTAGGGAACTGCTCTTATCTTCTTTTTTGTATTGTATTGTATTGTATATGGGCATTTATAAAGCGCCTCTCGCGGTATATACCATTCAGAGGCGCTCCCAGTGCGCGAGACCCCGAGAGAAAAAGCAGGATTTAAGGTTGAGAAAAGGAAGAAGCAACGCTACCAGAGAGAATGGTGGTGCGGACAGAAGGAGGAAGTCGGTTCTAAAGTGAGGGACCTATGCAGGCAAAGGACCTGGACTGAGCCATAGTTGTCCTGACACGAGAACTAAGAGGTCAAGACGCTCAAAAGATCGAGACGACGCAACGAAGCAGCAGAATGAGGCCGTTGAAACAGATCACGTAAGTACTGTGGAGCAAAACCCAGCTGAGATTTAAGCACAAGAATAAGCAATACAACTTCTTCTCTTCTTCTTCTTCTTCTTCTTCTTCTTCTTCCTTCTTCTTCTTCTTCTTCTTCTTCTTCTTCTTCTTCTTCTTCTTTCTTCTTCTTCTTCTTCTTCTTCTTCTTCTTCTTCTTCTTCTTCTTCTTCTTCTTCTTCTTCTTCTTCTTCTTCTTCTTCTTCTTCTTCTTCCTCTTCATCATCATCATCATCATCATCATCATCATCATCATCATCATCATCGTCTTCTTTCTTCTTCTTCTTCTTCTTCTTCTTCCTCTTCTTCTTCTTCCTCTTCTTCCTCATCATCGTCTTCTTCTTCTTCTTCTTCTTCTTTATCATCATCATCGCTATACAATAGCAATCCCTAACAATAGGAGACGATTCAAACAAAACAATACAACAGAAAATGTGCATCTCATTTGACCGGGCTTTTCTCCAACAAATTACGACCCACGACAATGCTAATTCTGATAACGCGCTGCAGAAGCCAGCAGATTTCATTAGAAAGTGATGTGGCCAGACGAGAGCTCATTACTACTGGAAGGAGTTCGTGTTTAATACTTGGCTGTCGTTGTAGCAAGTGTTGAAGTGGAGCTGAAATCGAAGTCACTTCACCAATTCGTATACATCACTTTTTCAATTGTAACCGATGGGGATGCTATGAAATAAACCTGACCGACAGACAGACAGACAGACAGACAGACAGACAGACAGACAGACCGACAGACAGACAGACAGACAGACAGACAGACAGACAGACAGACAGACAGACAGGCAGACAGACAGACAGACAGACAGACAAATACAGACAGATAGAGACAGATAGAGACAGACAGCCATACTGACAGACAGACAGATAAAGACAGACAGACATACAGGCAGACAGAGAAAGAAAGAGACATACAGATAGAGACAGACAGACAGACACACAGACAGACAGACATACTGAGAGACTAAGAGACACAGACACGCAGACAGACAGCCACAGACAGACAACAGGGCATTCAGTATGACAATGCAACACAGATGCTGTTGTTGTCCTGTTGTCTCCTTCTGCGTTATTAGTTGCAACGGGTCTCCCTCTAGCGGTCGCATCCGTCATAACGGCAGCGGCGGGCGACATCTGTCGCGCGTCTAATTCAAAACGTCGTTCGGCTGCGCATTGACCTCTGACCCGACGAATGCAATATGGCGGACGACGGCGGGAAAGTTATTAAAGTCGGACAATGGACGAACGGATGACAAACGATTAGGGTTCAAATCCGATGGACGGGGTTTGGGTCTGATTTTCCTTTCCATCCTCTGCCCTCCTCGTGCCTTTCCATTCCTCTCTTTTCCCCATTCCTTCGTCACTCTTTTCCATCATCCACCTCCCTCCGCCTACAGCTCTTCCTCCTGAAAACGAGGAATATTGGATTTCATAAATCACGATATATGTTCCGTTGGGAAGCGAGATTGGAACTATGAGACCAGAAAACCACTGTCCCTTATACGAGCCAGGACAACTGACGTTAGAAGGACAAGCTGTCCTCGTCTGTTCTGATGGTAGGGACTCATATGTAGACTAAGTACAGCTATAGATTTAGAACTGACTTCGCACGGTGTGATAGAATGCCTGCTGGTAGAATGGCCTTCGGATGGAATGGCCTGCAGATGGAATGCCTTCGGATGGAATGGTCAGCTGATGGAATGGACTGCAGATGGAATGGCCTTCGGACGGAATGGCCTGCTGGTGGAATGGCCTTCGTATGGAATGGCTTTTTGGATGGAATGGCCTTTGATGGAATGGCCGTCGGATGGAATGGCCTTCGGACGGAATGGCCTGCAGATGAATGGCCTCGGATGGATGGCCTGCAGATAAAATGGCCTGCAGATAAATTGGCCTTCGGACGGAATGGCCTCGGATGGAATGGCCTGCTGGTGAATGACCTACAGATGGATGGTTTGCTAATGGAATGGTTTGCCAATGGAATGGTTTGCTGATGAATGGCCTTCGGATGGAATGGTCTGCTGATGGAATGGCCTTCGGATGGAATGGCCTTCGCATGGAATGGGTCTGCTGATGGAATGGCCTTCGGATGGAATGGCCAGCTAGTGGAATGGCCTTCGGATGGAATAACCTCCTGGTGGAGTGGCCTTCGATGGAATGGGCCAGCTGGTGCATGGAATGGCCTTCGATGCATGGCCTTCGGATGGAATGGGCTTTAGATGGAACCGCCTTCGGATGGAATGGCCTGCAGTTGGAATGGCCTTCGGATGGAATGGCCTGCTGGTGGAATTGCCTTCGGATGGAATGGGCCTTCGGATGGAATGGGCTTTGGATGGAATGGCCTTCGGATGGAATGGCCTGCAGATGGAATGCCTGCTGGTGGACTGGCCATCGGATGGAATGGTCTGCTGATGGAATGGACTGCTGGTGGAATGGATTTCGGATGAATGGCTTTCGGATGAAAGGCCTTCGGAAGGAATGACCTGCTGGTGGAATGGCCTGCTGTGGAATGGCCTGCTGGTGAAATGGCCTTCGATGTAATGGGCTGCTGGTGAATGCCTTCGGATGAAATGGTCTGCTGACTGAATGGTTTGCTGACAGAATGGCCTGCAGATGGAACGGCCCCGGATGGAATGGCCTGCAGATAAAAATGGCCTTCGGACGGAATGACCTTCGGATGGAATGGCCTGTTGGTGGATGGCCTTCGGATGGAATGGCCTGCTGGTGGAATGGCCTTCGGATGGAATGGCCTACAGATGAATGGTCTGCTAATGGAATGGTTTGCTGATGGAATGGCCTTCGGATGGAATGGTCTGCTGATGGAATGGCCTCATAAAGCCTCCATAATTGACGTTAGACGACCAGGTTTTTCTCATACAGTGCGAATTAATGTTCTCGTAAACGTTCTGGGACAGCTATGGCATTAGAAAGACTATATCTGCGTTTCCGTGGTGTAACGGAAATGCTGCATAATAGAGTGGCCTCGTGATGGTAAGTCCAAGTGATGAAATGGCCTCAAACAGAATGGCCTTATAATACAATGGCCTCGTAATGAAATGATCTTACAATTGAAAGGCCTCGTGATCGAATGGCTTTCATAATGGAATGGTCTTTTTGTCCATACATTCATGTATAGCCATAGAGGATCGATGTACCTTTCATCTATCTATCTTTTTATCTATATATTTCCTTCCATCCAACTATCTATCTACCCACCTATCTGTCTCTCTATATATTTCTCTTATTCTCTAGAATTATTATTATTTACTATAAAGTGCCACTGTGTAATACCAAGCATCAGTCGATGGCGCTGAGCAATTGTGATTGAAGGATTTGCTCAAAGCGCACCTACACAGTAACCATCTCAAGGGAGGGGCTCAAGCTCACACACTCTGCGTTAGAAGATGAGCGTTTAACCATTTAGCCACTGTGTCAAATTCTCTCCTTCTCTCGTTTTCACGCTTTCTATATCTCACACTTTTCCTTATAACCGTTCTCTCGCTCTTTTACTCTCCCTTTCTCTTCATTTCTCTGTCTGTCTGACTGCCTGTATGTCTGTCTGCCTGCCTGTGTGTCTGTGTGTCTGTGTGTCTGTCTGTGTCTGTCTGGCTCTCGCCCATTGAAAGTCATCTTTCGCTGCTCCAATAGATCCGCAGAGCGCCATCTTTTGTGCCTAACAAGCCGTGAAATTGTCTGACGAACGTCGCACGATGTTGTCCGTTTCAGCGACAACCGTTGTCTCGGCCAATGACAACAGTTGTCAACGAAGACAAAGTCTCCGCTCGCGTTATTTCACCATCCCACGAACCGCTTCAATTATGGACTGCTTATTAATTGCATAAGAGCGTGAAACCCATCCAATGGTCCCTAAGTGTTCAGTAAACGTATCGCTATTGGATCCTAGAAGTTGTGTCTATACGACAACTGCACATGCTATTGTGGCTGGAATACTCGCAGACATTAGGCGCCACAGACGTTAAATATTCTAATCTAATCTATTTGACTTCTGTGACCCAGTTATCATAAACTACGAGAAGTGGTCGCTTCGAGTAAAGAAGGAGAGAAGGAAGAATAGAAGAAGACGAATAATAGAATAAGAACAGAAAAGGAAAAAGAAGAAAAAAGAAAATGGAAAAAAGAAGAAGAAGAAGAAGAAGAAGAAAACGAAAAAGAAGAAAAAAAGAAGAAAAAAGAACAAGAAAAAGCAGAATAAAAAGAAGAAGAAGAAATAGAGGAATATCTGCAATTGCCCTTTAAGTCATGTTTATTTTAGTTTCAGTTTCAGTTTATTTGAATCGAACCAAATCAAAATAGATCAAGTCAAGTCAAACTAAAATCAATCAGATTAAAAAGCAGACTCAGTTGAGTGACCAATTTCCGAGTACCACCAAGGCAATACTCGTCTATAACATGAAGCAACTATAGTATGGATAGTCCAGAGTATGTTATAACAAAAGCTTAAGAACAAAAGTTTAAGATTGTTAAGTATTCGATTCGCGAGGAATAGAAGCTAGCGCAGCTTATCTAGTCATTTATGGTCTAAGTTAAGAGGCAGCCATGGGTTTGAAGTTTTTGCAACTTCATTCTTCTTCGCCTCGGCATATGATGGCCTCGGCATAACATCTCCTTCCTCGTCTGATATGCCGACCGACACATTAATGTCAGTGTGCTCATTTCTGCTGTGAGTATCTTTTCTCATAGCGCTTTCGCATTGTTCAGCATTCCGATCCGTATATATTGTAGAATGGGTTTTGTATATTTTTGTCTTGGTTTTCTTTGTTAATTCTCTGCTTCTCTTGTATATCCTGTTCCGAAATGCTTGTGAAAGTTGTGAAGTGCGTCCAATTCTCCTTTGTTTGTTTTTCGCTGCTGCCATCTGCAGTTATTAGACTAATATCTGCAACTGTCAGATGTGAATTTCACACGCATAGCGTGATGTGCCTTCCTCCCATATGCCATCAGGTAGAAGTCCATGTTCTCACTCGTCATCCCTGCCTACCGCTCTTCCCTCCTTTCCACCACTTGACGTTGCCCCCGCGCTGGGTATACAGAGGGGTATTCCATAGATTGGAATCGAGCGGGCGTGTGTTCGTTGTGACGCCGAAAGCGGCAAAAGGAAAGTGGAAGCGGGCAGATCAAAGAGTCGGCGCGCCATTGATGTCGTGCGGACGCCTTTCCGACCTGTGATTGCTGTTAGCGAGCCAGAGAAACGACAATTACGTTTCAATTAGTGACGCGTAACCTAACATGTTGCACGTCTGAGTAACCTCTTTCAGCCAATTCTAGCCCAATTCTCGTCGGCGTAATTGCCCTAAAACGCAATTGTCTTAGACTCTATTGTCCCTTCCGCAACAAGGTATTAACAACCACGCGGGCTGTCTGATTGAGAAGGGAGGAATCAAAGTGTGGAGGAGAACAAATTGACGCAAATCTGACGGTGACATTATTAATGACATCTCGTGACATTATTGATGACATTCCGTAACATTATTGATGACATTCGGTGCATCTGGCCCAACGGTTTGGAATGTGCTGCCTGTCGAACTCCATGTTCATGTTCTTGAACTTTCTATCGAAAGCCTCAGGTAGAAATCAAGGACTTATCTATTGACGTTATCTGACTAAGCCGAGCTACTACTAGCACATTTGCAGTGTATTTAGTTTTATAAACCTTCATATAATAATTTTAGTTATAGGCGTAGGCCTACCGCACAAAAGCGCTGCTTTTGCAAGCAAAAATGACCATAAAATCATATAATATTTTCTGCCAATAAATCATTAAGAATAAAAAGTTAATCAATGAGTGAACAGTGCTCGATAGCTGGAAGAGAGTCATCACTAGCGAGCTCCCGCAGACACGCAGAACCCAATGGATGGATTGCCATGCAGAGCTGATATAGCGTATGGATACTATATATGTTAGATATACGCAATATAATGGTCCTCAATGAAACACTTCTAGACATGTAACGCTGTTTATGTCTGGTATATAGAACAGAATTTGTCTGTTTATCACTTTATCACAGGGAGCCATGGACCCTTGATAGTCTTACTAGGAGCTGCCTGTCATGTTGCCCAATTTATGAGGACAGACCGTTTAACGTATCCGCTGAGGGTCTCAATTTATCTTGATATACAATTTCTTGAATTACTATTTCTGCTTTTGTTATAAGTTCCACGGTCTAATCAGGGGCGTCTATCCCCCCCCCCCCTAAGTCATTGGAGCAACGTCCTTTTCCCCCCACTTCTTCCCCCCTCGCTGTTCCTTCCCCCCTAAAATGGTGGCACACACACTGACAAATCTTTCCCCCCTTATTTCTTGGATGGAGCATTTGCTCCAAGGTTTCTATGGTGTAGACGCCCCTGTGTCTAATGACTAAGCATCAAACGATGGCGCTGAGGAATTGTGAGTGAATGACATGCTTAAGGTCCGTATACGCAGCAACCATATCTCAGAGGAGGTTCGAACCCGTACTCCCGGCGTTACATGGCGAACGTTCTAACCAATCGGTTACCCTGCCTTCAGTTGCTCCTCTGAATCGTTGACTGGCGCTTTCGATTGCAATTCGATCACATGTAAAAAAATCGCTGTATAAATACCATACTATACTATATGGACACTGACAATTGTGTTGTGTAACTCAATCGACTTTTTCTTCTTTTCTCTTTCTTCTTCTTCTCTTTCTTCTTCTTCTTCTTTTTCTTCTTCTTCCTTGTCTTCTTCTTATTTTCTTTTTCTTCTTTTTGTTCTGATTCTTGTGTTTTTTCTTCTTTTTGTTCTGATTCTTCTGTTTTTGTCTTCTTTTTGTCTTCTTTTTCTCCTTTTCTTCTTCTTCTCTTTTTTTCTTTTCTTCTTCTTCTTGTTCTTCTCAGTCTTCTATTTCTTCTCTTTCTTCTTTCTTCTTTTTCTTATTCTTTGTCTTCTTTTTCTTCTTTTTTTCTTTTTCTTTTCCTTGTTCTTCTTTTTTCTTCTTTGTCTTCTTTTGTCTTCTTCTTCTCTTCGTTTTTCTTCTTCTTCTTTTTTACTTTATCTTCTTCCTCTTTTTTCTTCTTCTGTTTCTTTTTCTTCTTTTCTTCTTCTTCTTCTTATTTTCCTTGTTCTTCTTTTTCTTCTTCTTTGTCTTCTTTTCTCATTTTCTTCGCTTCCTTATCTTCTTCTTCTTCTTTTACTTTTTCTTCTTCTTCTTCTTCTTCTTCTCCTTGTTCTTATTCTTCCTTTTTCTTCTTCTTCCTCTTCTTTTCTCCTGTCTGTCTCTGTCTCTGTCTCTCTCCGTGTCTGTCTGTCTCTGTCTCTGTCTCAGTCTCTGTCTGTCTGTCTGTCTGTCTGTCTCTGTCTGTCTCTGTCTGTCTCTGTCTGTCTCTGTCTCTGTCTGTGTGTGTGTGTGTGTGTGTGTGTCTCTCTCTCTCTCTCTCTCTCTCTCTCTCTCTCTCTCTCTCTCTCTCTCTCTCTCTCTCTCTCTCTCTCTCTCTCTCTCTCTCTATATATATATATATATATATATATATATATATATATATATATATATATAGACTGAATATGCTCAGCAAGCTCTGATTTCATCTTCGTTGCCTTTCTCTGCCTTCTTTCAGCAGTCGCTTGAAAAACACTCTGCTTCATCTTTTGATGTCGGTTGTGATACTTCACCGATGAGTTTCTGCTGACTGCGCTATATCAATTTGTGATTACGATTCTTTCTAGTGTTACTACATTGCGTCCAAGAACGAAGTGAGTTCATTTGTAAATGCGCAGACGACATGTATTATTCTATTATCATTTCTGCATTTATGAAGCGCAACTTTCTAATTTCTTAAGCATCGATCGATGGCGCTGAGCAATTGTGAGCAAAGTACTCACTCAATGTCACAACGCAGTAACGGTCTGAGGGGAGGAAGATCGAACTTCGCTATGTTACAAGGCGAGTGCTCCAACCAAGCGTAATCATTCCTCTCTCGTTCCTTCGTTCCTTCGATGCTTTGGTCGTTGCGACAGACACAGGTGAGCGATGGAGCAACGAAGATAGATATCCCATCAATCACTGCGCGCACTCTTCGTCACCAGATGGCCACAGCCACCTGTCAGTTGGCGCCAACGTCAGCCATTACCCGTTCCGTTGTCGTCTGATCAATAGAGGGCGGTGCTTGGCCGACCAATCGGTTGACGGCACATGGCACATCCCTCCGCCTTCGATCGCTCCGCCGGGGAACTAGATACCGGCGCGGAGTAACGTCCGTTCAGTGCGCGATTTATCGGCGGAGTTAGAGAACGGCTCGTCGTCGCTTGTAAGAGCCTCGATTATCGACATCTAGTGACAAGACGAGAGGTCGCTCGAGGTGGACTGAAGCGCTCTTTGGACCGTATTTATGACTCGGCGACGAGGCAACGTCATATCCGGTTCCGTTTCGAGTCTACTTCCGGTGTCGCGGTGCTGAATCTGTTACCGGTGGCGCGTTTTAAACCTTCGCGCTTGGAGAACCTACCCGTTTCCGGTTACGCGCCACCAACCTGTCGATTTCCGGTGGACTGTTACCATACCATGCCGACGATATACCATACCTCTTCAGCGACGGATTGTGACGTCAGGGAAGGTATGAGACCAGCGATGAGTGGTAGCAGGTATTTCGATACTTAGGTACGATAAGTACCAAGAGAGTACTTGATTTTAAGTATGCGTGTACTGTCTGATCTGGTACAGAGTTAGTAGTTAGTCCTGTGAGGTAAATGTACGTTTTATGTAGCGCCTTTGTGTAAGAAACTGAGTAGCGCAACTACGATCGATCTATCATGTGGGCAGATATCCATTGATACCTATATGAAGCGTCTTGATACACACATACAAACATACATGCAAGCATACATACATACAGACAGACATACATACATACATACATATATGGTTGTTATATACGTCTATACTTGATATACATTATCCATGATTTCATATAATATGTATGCATATACATAAATACACACATACATACATGCAGATGTACATAAGCCTATATACAGTTATACACAGACCATCATATACATATATACATGCATACAGCCATACACATGCAGATACAGAGGCCTGTATAAACATACACACATACATACATATATATATATACATACATACATATATATACATACATACATATATATATACATACATATATATATATATATATATACACATATATGCTCATGCGTATACGTG
>OY744614.1:18349943-18359943 GCA_963556255.1 Allolobophora icterica | reverse complement strand
CGCGTCGATGCGATAGAAACAGCCTGTTGAGTTTCATTAGTCGCAGTTGCTTAGGTTAACGGTTAACCTCCTGGACTTCTAAAATAAGATACACCATATCGAACATCTGTTTGCTGAGAAAGGTAGCCTGATACTTAATAATTATTACTTCCTATTTCTCAGATAATTAGACAAAATAATTAGGGCTTACTCCACGTATACCATAATATTCCAGTTGTAATGAGTATTTGATGATTCACTGTATCAAATTCGTTTGTTAGGTAAAAAAATACCAATGGAGTGAAGGTTAATATCCATAGCTCGGTCATTTCTATGTGCAGTTCTAGTAGAGCCATGAAAGTGGAGAGCACAGAGAGAAAACCATACTGGCTTTTCGATCAAATGCTCTTTGCTGCAAAATATGTCATTAGCCTTTTGTTAGGCAGCTATTATAAATACTGTTACTCTTAGGTTTAATTTATTTACGGTTCACTTTATTTACTTGCTTATATTTATTATTGCTGTATTTAAGGCCTAAAGGATATAAAGAGGGAGTGGGAAAATATGGTTAGCCAGGAATTGTGGAACTCTGGAATGGCTTGTTCTTATTGGTGGCAGTAGTAGCGGTAATTGTAGTGGAAGTAGTAGTACTATAGTAGTGGCAGTTGTTGTTGTTACTACTACTACTACTACTAATGATACTACTACTACTACTACTACTACTACTACTACTACTACTACTACTACTACTACTACTACTACTACTACTACTACTACTACTACTACTACTACTACTACTACTACTACTATTACTACTACTATTACTACTATTACTACTACTATTACTCTATCAAAAACAACTACTGCTAACAATAATAATAATATTAATAGTGTTATTATTATTATTATTATTATTATTATTATTATTATTATTATTATTATTATTATTATTATTATTATTATTATTATTATTATTATCACTATATCTACCCGAGGTACATACGATCCCTCAGGATTTCAAAATTTAAGGACAACATTCTTCCTGGGATAGTTAGTATGTGGCAGCCTTCATTTGCATCTGTCAAGTGCACATGCATTACATTGTATGCAACGATTAGGCCTACTTATGTATTTTAAATAAAATCTATAACAGGAGCAGATTTAATAGACACACATTCACAACTAAATGTAACTGAAGATTATATCAATTATCAAATCTACTTTTAAACAGTTCAGATTTAACAACTGATAGTAGCATGAAAAGAGGTCCTCTGTTGCGAAGCGAGCACTTGTCCTCACGAATAGGTGGCAAGAGTTGATGAGGGCAGTGGCCGAAGTACTGCGATTTCCGGATGAGCTTCCTGTCTGCTAGCGCAATCAGCTCTTCTGAAGCACATCTCTTCCTACCTTTTAGCATCTGTGAGCTTTTTCCACAGCTGGTATTAATGCGTGCAATATCATGTGAGATAAGAAATCCAGCCTATAGGCAGATAGTGCATACTTGATTTTAGAAAGAACGATCGCCTGAAAATGACGTACAGCCTCGAGGCCCTGCAATAGGCTTCATGTAGGCCCTGGTTGATAAGAAAGTATCGTTGGTTTATGTGACTCAGAATGTAGTTAAACTGGTTTGACAAAGGAAAGGTTTCTCTGTAGAATGAGTCCAAGCAGTTTGTTCAATATCGAGTAGCAGACAACGATCTAAGGGACCAGGCAGCCTGAAAATAATCTTTTTGGTTTGGGATATGTTTCCGTTGAGTGTTATCATTATTATTTAAGAAAAACATGTATAAAGCAAAAGTCATATAACTAAACACGTCGAAATGCGCTGAAAGCTGTCACAGAGGTAGTCTCTGAGCTACGCTCGGTTTAAGACTGAGCTTGGATCGCGCACACATTCTACTTAAAAGAATTCCCGTTCACTCGTCAACACTGCAAAATCCTGGCACAGAAGTCCGTGTCGTATGGAGAGGCAACTGGTGCGCTAAGCAGCAGCAGCGTGAGCGTCAGAAGGAGCATGAGCATGAGCAGGAGCAGCAGTAGCGCCATCTGTGCGTCGGTGTGTTGGCCACTCAAGGCGCATGGCAACTGGTCTGTTGGTCGGTAGGGAGCGCCGAGGGTCCCGGATGTAGTCGATGGCAGAGCAAACATGGCGTATGTTTGCCGGCGACCGGAGCCCCTCACTGAGGGTGCTTAATAAGGGCGGTGGCGGCGACGACGGCGGCCATGCGACTGCAGCGACCGATCCTCCTCCTTACAGGCACGACAACGACGACGACGACGATGCTGAGGCTGCTGAGGCTGCTGATGCCGCTGCTGATAAAGAGCGATACCCGTTTGCGCTAATCTTTACAGCCTTCAGTCTGTCTGTCTGTCTCTCTGTCTGTCTCTGTCTCTCTGTCTCTCTCACTTTCTGTCTGTCTGTCTGTCTCTGTCTCTTTGTTTCTGTCTATCTGTTTCTCTGTATTTCTCTGTCTCTGTCTCTCTCTGTCTTTGTCTGTTTCTGTCTCTGTCTTTATCTCTCTGTGTTTCTCTCTTTATCTGTCTGTCTGTCTCTCTTTATCTGTCTGTCTGTCTCTATCTCAACCTCTGCCTCCATTTCTCCTTTCTCTCTGCCTCTCAAAATCTCTACCTGTATCGTTTTCTCTTTTTCTGTCTGTCTGTCTGTCTGACTGTCTGACTGTCTGTCTGTCTGTCTGTCTGTCTTTCTGTCATAACCCCATCCACCCTACCAGTCAGTCAGCCTCAAGCGGATTTATTTATACAAATCGTCTACGTCCTGATATGAAGGCGCTACATCATCAGCGACTGGACCAAGAGCAGCCGAGGCTGAAGAGCGAACTGGCTCTCCTAGATGACAAAAGACGACTTGCAAGGGAACCCTCCCTCCCTCCCTCCCTCCCTGTCTCCCTCTCTTCCTCTTTCCCTCCCTAGCCTACCTCCGTCCCTCCCTCCTTCAACTCTCCCTCCATCCCTTCGAAAATCTCCGCTGAAACAAAGCCTTCGTCCATACACACATTCATAAGACAGTATATTATATTCATTTATAAACGTGAATAAAGCATGAATATTCATACATATTCATCTTGCATATTCATATGGCGCCATTTTACGATATACAGTGCTTACGCATCGCAGATATATATAACATATTACGCATCCACAACGTCCAACGCCTATACATATGCATATATATATATATACATATATATACATGCATCATATGCCTATATAAATATACATACATAGACATGAGCAAATGGAAACATTTATGATGGCGCTATAAAAATTGCGGTAAACGCGTGCAGCCGGAAGTGCTGTGTCAATGCGTCGCTTCCGGTCCATTTATTTAGCGCAATCTTTAGAGCAGAGGGCAACAGCATTCTAGACCGCCGCAATGAAACGGGAGACTGCAGTAGATGCGTCTCGTAAAAACCGGCGCTATATAACTCGACCGCGTGTGTTCGCGCGCGCGTGCGTGCGGGGGTGGGACGGCGAGTGTACGTCGCCAGACCCTCGATCGATCACGTGATTGAGCGAAAGGGAAGTCAAGTGCATTATGGGAAACGTGGAGTGGATCGTCAAGTGGCCGTCGCAGGACCAAGACGACGTTTATAGGAGCGCCGTCGCTTCAAGGATTCCGTCCGTGTTTACTGGCGCTACATAAATTATTACAGGCTCAACCCACTTGGGGAAGATTTAGGAGCGCCAGCGTTTAAAGGTTGCCAGGCGAGTTTCAATGCTTACATTTCAAGCCGTGTTATCAGTGATATTATTATAAATAATACCATTATTATAATTAGGATTATAATTTCTTCTTCTTCTTCTTCTTCTTCTTCTTCTTCTTCTTCTTCTTCTTCTTCTTCTTCTTCTTCTTCTTCTTCTTCTTCTTCTTCTTCTTCTTCTTCTTCTTCTTCTTCTTCTTCTTCTTCTTCTTCTTCTTCTTCTTCTTCTTCACACTGTGCTTCTCTCACCGTACCTCTCCCACCATACCGCTTTCCCGCCGTACTTCTCTCCCACCGTACCTCTCCCACCGTACCTCTCTCTCACCGTACCTCTCCACCGTACCTCTCCCACCTACCTCTCTCCCACTGTACCTCTCCTACCGCACCTGTCCCACCGTACCTCTTTCCCCCAAATTTCTGTCCCACCGTACCTCTACCACCGTACCTCTGTCCCACCGCATCTGTCCCACCGTACCTCTGTCTCTTCCTTCCCAAACGTATCGATCGCAATTCGTCATTTCATCGCCATTTCATCGACGAACACGTGTCGGAAACCGCAAAAGGATCTTTGCTATGACAACGACTTGCGGGTGGGGGGAGACGACGGGAGAGGTTGGAGAGGGAAAGTAATGGAAAATGGGGCAGATGATGGATGGGTGAGTAAGCCCCCAGGGGCTGCAGGAGAGAGACAACAATGCTAATAAGTGTGTCTGTCTGTCGGTCATCCTATTCTAATGGCGCCTGATTTGTTTATTGTTATGCGCTTTACAAAGGTTACAGGTGAAAGGAGGATCCACGGATGATGACAACGACGATTTTATATCCAGGTCTCAACTGCAGCACAATCTCTATCTCACAACACACATGAATATAATATTTAGATACAACACGAACATACACAAACATACACACAGGTGGCGCTCCGGAGTAAGTTCAACAAGGTCATGTTGTTTCAGTGTATGACTGGGGTTGGACTGGGAGCGCTCCTGAGTAGATAACCTTGAAGGGGCGCTATGAAAGACCTCTGTAATAATAATAATAATAATAATAATAATAATAATAATAATAATAATAATAATAATAATAATAATAATAATAATAATAATAATAATAATAATAATAATAATAATAATAATAATAATAATAATAATAATAATAATAATAATAGCAATAATAATAATGATAATAATAATAATAATAATAATAATAATAATAATAATAATAATAATAATAATAATAATAATAATAATAATAGCAATAATAATAATGATGATAATAATAATAATAATAATAATAATAATAATGATAATAATAATAATAATAATAATAATAATAATAATAATAATACATACATACATACATACATACATACATGCATACAGACATACATACATACACTTACACACATGCAATCATGCACACACGCATGTATACATATATGCGAAGACAACACAAACACAGTTTATATGCCTATTTAAGCGTGTGTGTATGCGAATGCGCTCGCGCGCGTGTGTGTTTGCGTGTGTATGCGTGTGTATGCGAGCGCCCGCGTGTGTGTGTGTGTGTGTGTGTGTGCGAGTGTGTGTGTGGGTGTGTGCGAGTGTGTGTGCGTGTGTGCGTGTGTTTGCGTGTGCGTGTGTGTGTGTGTGTGTATGAGTGTGTGTGTGCGCGTGTGTTTGCACGTTTGTGTGTGTGAGAGTGTGCGTGTGTAAGTGTGTGCGTGTGGATGCGTGTGTGTGTGTGTGCGAGTGTGTGTGCGTGTGTTTGCGTGTGTGTGTGAGTGTGTGCCTGTGTTTGCGTGTGTGTGTGTGTGTATGAGTGTGTGTGTGCGTGTGTTTACGTGTGTGTCTGTGTGAGAGTGTGCGTGTGTGAGAGTGTGCGCGTGTGAGTGTGTGCGTGTGTGTGTGCGTGTCTGTGTGTGTTTGCGTGTGTGTGTGTGTTTGCGTGTGCGTGTGTGAGTGTCGGTTTGTCCGTCGTAAATGACCTTATTACCCTTTCAATACTCTATAGTGCATGGCAACGGTGAGTCCAGTTGACGTATGAAAGCAATCGACGACTCTCAGTTACATCTCATCAGAACAATTTACACGCATCCGCCCGTCTTAATCACTAATTCTCACGATATACTTACATAATATATACTTACTTATATGTAATTATATATCATAGAAGACATGCATAGGTAGATATATGCTTATGTAATAAATCTATATCTTTGTAGTATATATATAAAACAAAGGTTTTCGTTTGCATAATAGCCCATCTAGAATCTATCTGTATATCTTGATTAATTACTCAAGTCTTTTATCAAACAAATCCCGACGTCTGTTAATCACCTTTCGACGCCTCTAAACTTTCACAAATAGTCCAAAGCTTCTGGCATATATATATATATATATATATATATATATATATATATGTGTGTGAATATATATATATATATGTGTATATATATATATATATAATCAATTGTAGAACTTCGAGATGTACGAAGTCGTTCAAGCGTGACGGCATAAACTTTCATTACGAATGATCGATAATTACTCGACCAAGGTCTCTCTTTTTTCCTCGACGCGCTTCACTGCGTCTGGAGAATATATGATCGAATATATGACATACATTTAATGAGGAACTATGCTCACTGCAATACGAGGCTGCGGTTTTTATGTCGTGACAGCATAAACACCGACACGCTTGACTGGATAATAATGCCGGTCAGACCAATCAGCCGTGACAATTTAAGCTGATAGGTTACTATCACAATATATGTTTTATTTACGTGAGATTTATATATATATATATATAGTATATTATACTATATTATAAATTATATGAACTGTTAGGTATACAGTCGTCAGCGTATCAATAGGATAGGCGTGTATAATTTAACCGATTTCGTGTGTGTATTCGTTTTGGAGTATCGTAAGTTGATTCCTAATGTAGTGATGTGATGCTATATATATAGAAGTTCTAAGATTTAATAAGTTTCATAGTTTGCTTCGAACCGCGTGTATGATGCACGTTGATATATATATATATATATATATATATATATATATATACATATGCCAGAATATATATACTTACATTGAATACATGAAAAGTAAGTAAGTAAGTGTATTCTTTATTACACCCTTAGCAAACGCACAATGGGACAGTATATCTAGAAGTAATAAATCGAAATAAAAATTATGATATAAGTAAACAAGTAAGCAAGTGTTTATTTTTATATACTGTAGTATGCTAAATATATTCTACATGTCATCTGTACATATATCCTGAAACGATCATAGATCGATGTCTGTTGATAAGGGTGCTATAGAAGTCATCAGATTAATTGACCCAGGTTCTATATATAGACATCCAGCGATGGAGTGCCACCGTTCAATGCAGCGTCTTTGTATATAAGGCACTTAACGGGGGCTATATTAATTGCCTTGATGCATACATACCTACATACATGCACACATACATACACACATAAATACATAATATATACATACATACATGCCTACATTACATACATACATGCATACTTACATTATTAGTTACATACGTACATACACACTTACATACACATGCACAATACCTGCATACATGCATACATACACATGCACACATACATACATACATGCATACATACATACATACACACATATACACACACATACATATACATACATGCGTAAATACATACATACACATACATATATACATACATGCTTATATATACAAATAATTGCATCATCAGACAAAAAATCATCCGAACTGGACCCTCTTCCTATAGCTCCATTTATTTTGGTCAACATTTTAGATGATTTAACTCCATATCTAGTTTATATAGTAACAGTTCGCTTTCTGAGGGTTATCTATCTGCTTCCCAAAAACGTGCTATTGTTTTTCCGACCTTGAAAAAGCATAACCTTGACCAAAATGCCTGTCAAAATTACCGGCCAATTTCCCATCTTTCTTTCCTCTTAAAGACCCCTGAAAGACTAGTTTCACTTCAGCTACTCCCTTACTTTGCGCAAGCTGGGTTTTTGCCGGCCGCCCAATCTGGCTTCAAGGGCCACCATTCCACAGAAACTGCTCTCTTATCCCTACTGTCTGATTTTTTGATTATACAGATATATTGATCACTCTCATCTCTCTCTCTTCTAGCGCTTTTTGATGTCCCATCTGCGTTTGACATGGTTGACCATGAGATCCTGCTTCACCGACTGGAACTGTCCTATGGGCTCTCTGGTATTCCTCTTCCTTGGTTTAAATCATACCTCTCTGACCGCTCACAGTTGGATGTCCTCGGTGAAACCAGGGCTCAGTGGACAGAGGTTGAATTTGGTGTTCCCCAGGGCTCGGTGCTCGGTCCCATCCCATACATCCTCTTCACTGCTGATATCCCGTCTCTATTTACTAAACATGGGGCAAATGGCCATCTTTATGCAGATGATGCTCAAGCTTTGTACATGGTCGGTCAACTGATCAACTCTCCCGTGTTCGCTCCATTGACCATCTTGTCTCTGACCTTCACTACTGGATGTCAACTAACCGTCTCTGCCTAAACACTGCTAAGACTCAAGTAATCTGGTTTGGGACTAAACAGCAGCTGGCTAAACTCAACTTTCCATTGCTGACTGAGAAATTTCCTGCTTACACTTACTCTTCCGTGCACCGTCCGCGACTTGGGTGTCACACTTGACTCCTCCCTCACATTCAAAGAGCATATCTCCAACATGACTCGCTCCTGCTTCTTTCAACTGAGGCGTCTCAGGGCCATCACCTTCTGTCTTTACCACCATAGTTCACGCATTTGTCTGCTCACGTTGGACTACTGCAACTCGCTCCTCATGGGTCTCCCCAAGCAGCGTCTCTCCCCCTTCAATCTGTTCTAAATGCTTCTGCCAGGCTCATCGCTCGACACCCCCGGTTTGTCCATATCTCTGCATACATGCATGATGTCTTTCACTGGCTCCCTATTGCTGCGCGCATCCGATATAAGATCATCTTCCTTGTCTCTAAATCTCAGCAGAGTATACTGCACCGAAATATCTCTTGAACTATCTGCGAAAACCGCTATCTGCATCTTCTTCTCGCTCATTGCGCTCTGCAAATCGGCTTGATCTTTTTGTTCCCAGGGCTAAAACTGCCTTGGCCCAGCACCGTGCGTTTGCTGTAGTGGGTCCCTCAATGTGGAATGATCTTCCCCTCTGCTCAGGGCCAAACTAATGACTGGCTTTTCCTCATCGGTCTCGCGTTCCCTAAAGGCATTTTCCCCCCGGGGCCTCTGTGCTGAGAGCGCCTCTGAATAGTTATTCTGCGAGAGGCGCTTTATAAATTTCTAGATACAATACAATACATACATACATACACACATACATACAATACATGCATGCATACATTCATACGCACATACATATCCGTACATAAATACATAGATACATGCATGCATTACATATATACATGCATACATACGTACATACATTCATACACACATACATACATAGATACACAAATGTATGAATATGTACGTATACATTTAAGTATATTATATTCACACTTATATACACACATACAACGCACATACAGATATGCATGCATGCATTCATGTATAAACATTAGACATGCATGCATACATGCATTCATCCATATATATATATATACATACGTATACATACAAAGAACGGTGGCATGAGCCAATGCTTGTCTTTGAGGATTTTATGGCTATAGTCTTGACTTACCTTATCCACGGGACATAGGTTCTGTTTGCTGAATAGGAGTGTTTACAGCCAGTCTTATCCCCGCTGCAAATACATACTTGTGTGTGTATATATATATATATATATATATATATATATATATATATATATATATATATATATATATATATATATATATATATATATATATATACAAACATTGATATATACAAACACGCATATCTATACATATATATTTATAGCTGATATATGATAATCAATATGTTGTGTTGGCTTGATGCTGTGGATGCGACGCTGCAGCAATGGGAACTTAAGCAATCGAGCAGGGTTAGTACTTGTACGGATGAGCGTACCTGCAATGCTGGATCATCTGCGACCAGGGCTTCCGTTAACGCCCAAACGGCCGTTTCACGTCCGAAAAAAACCGTTCAACACGTCCAAAATTTGACAATTTTCGCTGATTTAGACCAAAATTCTAGGTCTGAACGTAAGTGGGCTAAGGTCCTACGTCCTTTTTTGTGCTCCTAACGGAAACACTGTCTGTGAAAACGCAGCCCTCCATCCTATTGTGGTCGATGA
>OY744614.1:18337443-18344943 GCA_963556255.1 Allolobophora icterica | reverse complement strand
CTTATCCAATGGCGACTTCCGGTCCTGTCTAATTCCGACGTCCACCTCTCTTCCGGTTCCGTCCAATCGAGACTTCCGGTCGACGAGAATATGTCGGAACTACTAACCACCAGGTGGCGCCACTTGGTCACGTGGAGCAGCGCCACTGAATTTGCAAATGAGATGAACAATCACAGTAATCATCATCATCATCATCATCCTTATCATCTGCACCACCACCATTGTTATCACTAACAACAACTCAATCATCATCTTTGTTACCTCTACATGTACCATCATCATCATCATCACCATCCATAACATCATCATCGTCATCATCATCTATAACAACATAATCATCATCATTACCTCTGCCTTCACAATTATGCACCAACAACAACATTATCATCGTCACCAACGCCATCACCACCACCACCACCACCACCACCACCACCACCACCACCACCACCATCATCATCATCATCGTCATCGCCGTCACCAGACGCTCTCCTTCATGGCTGGTAAGACTCTCAGTTGTAGTGTGGTCACAGCGCGAACTGTCATCGAATGTCTAGTAAGAGACATAACAATTGTCCAGCAGCGAAATGCACCAACGACCGACTGGTTATATGCTCTGTCCGTCCGTTCGTTTGTCCGTCTGTCCGTCAGTATAGATAATATTATGTCTGTTTGGACTCACGCAGCTACGACGAACGAACCCGTGTCCTCTGCTAGCATCATGATCTGCGCCTACTAGACATCACTTCTAAAGGGCCGGTCTCTCGCCGTATCCCAGATACAGCAGCCGTTACCATGACAACGGTCTCGACGCGTACAGGCAGCCGAAGGGCGAAACTGGAGCAGGGAGCTGTCAGCGAGGAGAACGTCAAGTGCTCTGTCAATCAAAGCCCCGTCGCTCAAGGACATGTCAATCAAGAGCTGTCGACGCTACTCGCGCAGCTCGTCTGACTGGCTGACTGACCGACTGGCTAGCTGGCTCTCTCACTGACTGACTCACCTACTCACTCACTATTTGACTGATTGACTGAATGACTGACTTTCCGACTGACTGCTGCAGTTCGAAACTTGCGATGTGAGGATTGATTGCTCTTGATGGTCTGTCTCCCGATACTTTGGCATGTACTTGAAGAACAGGTTGCCAAGCGTCAAGGTCTAAAAGGCACCTGATCTTCATCTGAACTTCATCTCTCGACCACTCTTCGCATTCATCCTATCCTCGCAATACAATTAATTCCTCCTCCTTCTCGTCCTCGTCCTCGTCGTCCTCCTCTTCGTCCTCGTCGTCCTCTTCCTCCTGCTTCTTTTCAGTTTCACTCTCTTTACATCAAATTCAAGCAATAACGACCACTGCTAACAGCCATACTAGCTACACTTACACTTAGACTTGTTTTGTCCTACATTGCGTGGTTTTACATCACCCTACCCTACCTCATTTTACCGTATACCCTACCCTACCTTACTTTACCCTAACCTACCTACCCTACTTTTCCTTACTTTACCCTACTCTACCTACCTACCTAACCTTACCCTGCCCTACCTACCTTATTTAACCCTACCCTACCTTACCTTACCGTATCTTACCCTACCTTACCATGCCTTACCTTATCTTACCCGTCCTTATTTTACCCTACCATGCCTTAGCTTACCCTACCCTACCCTACCCTACCCTACCCTACCCTACCCTACCCTACCCTACCCTACCCTACCCTACCCTACCCTACCCTACCCTACCCTACTTTACCGCATACCTTAACTTAACTTACTTTACCCTACCTTACCTTACCCTACCCTACCTTACCTTACCCTACCCTTCCTTTCTTTACTCTACCCTACGTTACCCTACCCTACCTCACCCTACCCTACCCTACCTCATCTTACCCTATCTCACCTTATCTTAGCCTACTCTATCTAACCTTTCCTTACCTCACCCTACCCCATCACCTACCTAACCTTACCTTATCTTGCGTTACCTTGTCAAGACAGAAGAGGATTTCAATCGGAGAGCGAAAGACAAAGCGATGATGGCAACAATTAAGATTGGATAGAATGGGCGAAATAATGATTCTCTCTGCCTTTGATTCTATTGGCCGAATTTCAGACACAAATGAACAGCGGTTCACTGTCAGACACCGTAGCCGATTAGTTAGAGGGCTCGCCTTGTAACGCGGAAAGTACGGATTCGGGCATCCTCCCCTGAGACAGATGCTGTGTTGGGACCTTGAGGGCAAATCCTTCACTCACAATTGTTCAGTGCCATAAATAATATCAATGATGATGATGATGATGATGATGATGATGATGATGATGATGATGATGATGATGATGATGATGATGATGATGATGATGATGATGATTATGATGATGATGATGATGATGATGATGATGATGATGATGATGATGATGATGATGATGATGATGATGATGATGATGATGATGATGATGATGATGATTATGATGATGATGATGATGATGATGATGATGATGATGATGATGATGATGATGATGATGATGATGATGATGATGATGATGATGATGATGATGATGATGATGATGATGATGATGATGATGATGATGATGTTTCCTATTGCTCAAATCGTCCTAACTCTTCTAACTATTGCTGGACATGATGATCATCATCATCATCAAGGCCAGACCAAGGCAATACAACACAACACCAGACAACTCTGGTGCGGAAAAGACACCTCTTCTGAAGTTAGCAGAGCTCTCTTCTACTTCCAAAGTATAGACACCCTTCTGAATGAAGAAGATACTGTTGTGATTCCATAAGCAACTCTTCTGCATTTAGAAGACGTCCCTCCTGGTTTCGTTAGCCGTTCACAAACGTTGCCGCAGAATTCCGACTCGGCGGCAGGACTTTCGCTGTCTTTTCGAAACCTACAACGGTGGGTCAACGCGGTACAAAGTCAGCCGCCAAACGCGGTCTCCTTTGATCTGGCGAGCGTGACGGGTCGGCAAAGACCGGTCTGCAAAGGAGCCGACTGTTTGTTTACGGCGCGCTCGAAATCCCATCCGGCTAATTCAGGGCAGATACAGTTAGTGGCGCGTTCTGTTTGCTCAGCACTGTCCCGGATCTGGTCCCGTATGGCACCGCAAGAGGGAGCCATGTCTGAAGGGAGTACGAGGCGGAACGTGATTTATGGTGGAGCTCTTCGCTCCAGTTTGCCCCGAGGATAAATCTAAGGGATGCGCTAAGCCGATGGCTATGACCGCTGCGCCGGGAGATATGTACTATTTACAGAAATACATATTTTTACGTTTAAATGTATGTGGTATCATGTATCACCGTATCACATGAATCACGATTATCACCGTATTTTATGTATGTATGTATGCATGTATGTATGTATGTATGTATGCATAAATATGTATGTATGTATGTATGTATGCATACATATGTACGTGTATGTATGTATGTTTGGATGAATGAATGTATGTATGTATGCATGTATACACGTGTATGTGTGAACGAACGTACGTATATATGTAGGCATGTGTGTATATAGTAGTGTGTGTATTTAGGCTATATGTGTACGTATGTATTTATGCATGTATGTATGTATGCATACGTGTGTGTAAGCATGTATGGATGTATGAATGTATATACTTAAGCATGCTCTATTGTTAAGTCTTTGCACTGGCTTCCTGTACAGCCAAGAATCTATCTGAATTTGTGGATGATAGTTTCCTAAACATTGAATCCTAGCCAACCACCGTATTTCAAATCAATCTTTAATCCGTGACTGTCTTGTCATTATTCGCCCAGGTCAATTGATTGAGTTTCCCTGGTAATAACGTCAGCTATAGAACTGTTCTTTTTCTGTTGCCTGATCTACATTTAGGATTGGGACTCTCTCTCCCTGTGTGTCTGCGCTCTGCTCAGTAACTTGTGTCACTTCGTTCTCAACTTAAAACTTTACCTCGTTCAAACTTTTTGCTTATCCACCATAGGCTGCCTCTCTGTCTTACGGACTGATATATATTATTAATCTGATTACGGCTTGATTTTGTGTGCCATCGGTTGATGCCTTGTGCATTAGACACCGGCGCAACAGAAGTTACTAATTAATAATAATAATAATAATAATAATAATAATAATAATAATAATAATAATAATAATAATAATAATAATAATAAATAATGTGTATGCACATATGCATGTATGGATGGATGAATGCATACGTATGTATCTAGGCTTTGCTTAGTGTCTTTAAGGACCTCTCCAACGCGCTGGGATCTTTTCAGTATATATAGCGTGCATGATTGTGTCTATATACATGCATATTATGTGTGCATATATATATATATGTATATATCGTAAATGTGGAAATCATGACGGGACATTTCGCGTCACCTGGTGACGATTCTGAGGCGCTGGAGATCAAAGCGTCTGACACCAAATTGCCGGATTCTGCGCCGAAAACCCAAGAATCGGTCAATATTAACCCCGAAGGGGGTACGCCACCCACGCCCCGTCATCCTCGCATGTGCACGCACGCTCGCAAATACGCAGAAGGCTGTCATAGTTTCCAAGAGCACGGCAAACAAACTCGTGCAGACAGACAGACAGACAGACAGACAGACGGACGGATAGATAGACAGACGGATAGACAGACAGACGGATAGACAGACAGGCAGACAGAAAGACGGATAGATAGACAGACAGACAGATAGGCAGACTGACAGGCAGGCAGACAGATAGATAGACAGACAGACAGACAGACAGACATACTTCGTTTGATAGTGAAATGACTGCTGTCTTTTGTTATCTGAATGATAAGATAAGATAAGATAAGATAAGATAAGATAAGATAAGATAAGATAAGATAAGATAAGATAAGATAAGATAAGATAAGATAAGATAAGATAAGATAAGATAAGATAAGATAAGACCCATAGAATAAGATAGGATAGGACATGATATGGTATATCATCATATATGATATATTATATTATATGATATATTCAATGCGTGATTAGACTTGATATAATGATAGAATAGAATACTATTCGACAGAATAGGTTTGGATAGGATATGGTATAAAATGATATGATCTAATATGATCTGGCACGATTGATCTAATCAAATCTATTTCGATTCGATCCGATCCTAAGTTCAAAGTCATTCAACCGAATCCATGAATCGAACCAGCGTTGCAATTCCAATCTTCTCCACTACACCGCAACCACAGAACAATGCAATGAACAATTGCGCCACTTTAACCGTTAAAACACGAAGGCGTCGGTGGTCAGGAGACTCAAGCGCAGTTACAGTTTCCATTGAAAGACTAGCGCACGTCAAAAGCAAAGAGCTATAATCAAATCAAGAGGTCGCAAGCATTCTCACGTCACGACTGCGTAATCGCAGAGTTTAACTCGTCAACGCGCCCTCTGTCCAGTCGAAGCAGAGTCGCAATAAGCGCTTGTCAGTGGGATCTCGTCTGCTGAGCATGGAATTCTTTCACTGGACGCCAGATTTAATTAGGAATGGAATATTAGGGGGGTGAGGCAACCGGACGGAGGGTCAGTCAGGCTCTTCACAGACCCAACCGGTGAAGACTTAGTCGTCAGACGGATATTTCGGCTTGCTTGGTAAATAAAGAAATCCAGAGTATGAGAGTCGAAGGACGAGGACTCTGGCGAAGGAGGAGAATGAGGAATGGGAATAAATGGAGAGGAATAACGAGGAAGCGGAGGAGCGTGAACATAAATTGGGAGGGAGAGTAAGGAATTGGGGAGGAAATAATAAGAATGCAATAGCCATATATTAATAAAGTTTTGATATACATACATACTAATGTATGTATGTATTGTGATATATATCACAATACATACATACATTCATGTATGCATACATACATACATACATATATACATACATACATACATACATACATACATGCATACATACATACATACATACATACATACATACATACATACATACATACATACATACATACATACATACATACATACATACATACATACATACATACATACGTAGATACATTCGAACATATACACGTACGCAGGCATTCACATGTACATGATGCATCGAGCGGTGAATAGCGCTTCAAAATCAAAGCTTATAAGTTGAGAAGCCTCTTTCCAGAGACTAAAGCGGAAGTGGAGAGCGATCAGAAGGAGGCAGCACTGGCCACTCCTCTGATTGATATCCGATTGACAGGAGTCAGTGTCCACTGTCGACGGATCGTCGAGTCCGTAATTGGAAAGGATTTCACGCCACATCGCTTCCTCTGTTGACGCCAGACGCTGGCCACCTAGCGACGGGGAAGGGGCAGCGAGACTGGGGAGAGGGCAAGGGAAAGGCCTCACGGGGCAAGGCGTGGAGGGCGACTGAGAAGAGGAAGTCATGCGTGAAAATGGTCTTTCGTCTCTCAACTGTTGACTTCGGATTAAGACGAACGAAGCGAAAATATCGTTGAACGGAATAATTATTCGATCGCTGACTTTATCCCTTAATCTCAGCCATTATTTAAGCATAGGCGGTGAATATACTTATACATATAAATGCACACACAACCATATATATATAATATATACATATTGTATATATACGGTAGCCGATTGGCTAGAGCTCTCGTCTGGTAACGCAGAGGCCGAGTTCGAGTCTCATTCCTTGAGGCGACTCCTGTGTATGGGCGTTGAGCAAAGTACTTTACTTACAATTGCTCAGCGCCATTTACTGAAGATTTGTCATTTGATGGTGGCGCCTAATAAATGCATAATAATAATAGCAAGAATAATAATGACAATGAGCCTCCAATAATAATAAACATAGTAATAGCAGAGGCCTACATAATATAATAATATTAATGTTTATTGACAAGCTCACTGACAAATCGCAGTAAGTAACATTGAAACATAATTATGCCAGTACAATTATCAATATCTTATTATGGAACACATGTTGTGACAAGCTGTTAGGCGCCCGCTCATTTTACTGCTGCCCCCTAGGGAGTGGAAGGCTGAGTCGACCTATATATCAGGTCATCATATTGTTATATGGAGAGCTGATTGATTTTATTTATTTTATTCATATGAGGCGGATTGCCAGTCCATTCCCTCGCCGTCTGGTCTTCCACCAACAAATGAGTCGATCAGAAATCCCCAAACATCAGTGTGCCCTGAGACTCGAACCTCTGACCTCTGGGCTGAGATTCCAGCTCACTAAGCTCGTTTTGGAAGGTTATTTGAACATGTTCAGCAGATCGTCGGACTATTCTATTAATAGAACTCATGAATATTAATGAGCAGATCGTTAGACCATTCATTTTATTAATAGAGCTGGTCGATTTCTCGCACGTTTCAGGCTGTACGGAGTGAGGTGCGGCGGGTGCAATCAGACGATCCTTTCGAACGAACTCGTGATGAGAGCGATGGGTAACGTCTATCACGTGACGTGTTTCGTCTGCGTCGTATGTCGTCATCAGCTCCAGAAAGGAGACCAATTCGTA
>OY744614.1:18004943-18332443 GCA_963556255.1 Allolobophora icterica | reverse complement strand
AAAGGCATTCGAAAAGGTGCGACATTCCAGCCTGTCTGAGCAATTGGCGGGGTTGCCTATAGCTGACTGTGTTTACGACCGGCTTATTGCTTATTCTCCTTGAAGACCACGAACATGGAACAAAATTTAGCGGATCCATATCATACTTAATTAACAGAAACGCTAGCATAGTCCAGAAGTCTGGTTCAGGGCCTGTCAGTTTCATAACAATCATATCAACACTAGAAACAAACGTTGCATCATGAAAATAAAAATAGAATGTTAAAATATGATGATGATAGTTATCTGATTATACCCTCGTCAAATGCTGCTACGGTCATGGAAGAGCTGGACCACATCGAAAAATGGGCTAGCTTAATTAGAGTATGGCCCATGAGATACTGATTACGACGAAGAGGGGAGGGATGGCAGAGGATGGTTCCACCAGTCACACCCGGAGTTACTATAGATAAAATGACTGTCCTAGGGCTAACGGTGACGGAAACCCATAGCTTTGAAATAGGGACCTGCGAATCACAAATTTTCCATCGGTACGAATCTCGAATCGAATCAGCGGGTCCATGTATTGTGCACTTGACAGCACAGGCATAACACAGTATCAATAACTTTTCTGCAGTTTAAAATCAATTAAACTAAATATTAAGCTAGTTGACAGAATTAACAATAACACAAATATCTCTCGAACTATCTGCGAAAACCGCTATCTGCATCTTCTTCTCGCTCATTGCGCTCTGTAAATCGGCTTGATCTTTTTGTTCCCAGGGCTAAAACTGCCTTGGCCCAGCACCGGGCGTTTGCTGTAGTGGGTCCCACTATCTGGAATGACCTTCCTCCTGTGCTCAGGGCCAAACTAATGACTGGCTTTTCCTCATCGGTCTCGCGTTCCCTAAAGGCATATCTGTTTCCCCGGGGCTTCTGTGCTGAGAGCGCCTCCGAATAGTTATTCTGCGAGAGACGCTTTCTAAATTTCTAGATACAATACAAAAAAGAGACGTGTTTTGCTGTTGACAGCGCTGGCGTTGTGTTCAGAGAACAACAAGCGACCTCTGTCGGAGAACCAGCTGACGTCATTCAGCAATCATAGTTCACAAGGTCAGTTGAGATCTCCAGTGTCATACTAGGTCTATCTTCACTTCTCTCTGTCTCTGCCTCTTTCTGTCTGTCCGTCTCTCTCCCTCGCCCTCTCTCCCATCCTTTCTGTCTCTGTCTCTGTCTCTGTCCCTCTCTCTGTCTGTCTGTCTGTCTGTCTGTCTGTCTCTCTTTCTACCTCTCTCCCTCTCCCTCTCTCTCATCTTTTCTCTCTCTGTCTCTGTCTCTCTCCCTCTCTGTCTGTCTGTTTGTCTCTCTTTCTACCTCTCTCTCCCTCTCCCTCTCTCTCACCCTTTCTCTCTGTGTCTATCTCTCTCTACATGTATGTCTCTGTCACTGTCTCCCAAAACCCATACCCTCATCATATCTCCATCTCTCTGATCATAATCGTCGTCGTCATCATTACCACGACAGATATGATCAATGAGTATGATTAACAGCATTCTGACGATCATAATTATGGTGTTGATGATGATGGTACTGCTTCTACCACCCCCACTACCACCAGTCCACCACCACTATTGCTACTGTAGGGCCTACTAGTGCTGCTAATGCAAATATTAATGCTAATGATACTAATACTGCTAATAATAATAATAAACTGACGCTCATGTGCTTCGACAGATATCTACAGTACAAGCAATTCCGGAGCAGGGTCTGAGTCCGTCTATACTTCGGCTCTGGCGCTGGACAGCACCCGACTGGACAACCTCGATGACCTCTTGACCGGCGGAGGTCAAGCACCCCAGCAAGTGACGACGCACGGGGGTGGTCAGCGGGGTTCGATTCTCAACCCGATCGATAAGCTATACTCAATGCAGAACTCCTACTTCAGCGTCGAATGAGAAGGGACAGGAACCATCTGATCCTCATCCGTCAGTTCGACCGCTCAGCAAGCACCCCATATCAACTGTACATGTCTCTGGCGTCTATTATCTTCTGTCCTCTCTCTCTCTCTTCGTCCGCTTCCTTTGTCTTCATATCATTGTCTTCTTTGTTGTTCTGTCAGTTATTGTCCTATTCCTTTGTTATCTCTCTTGTCCTCTTTCTCTTGTCTCCTTCAGTTGTCCTCTTCGTTTGTTTCCTTCCTAGTCCTCTCTCATTGTCTTCATACCTTGTCCTCACTCTTCTCCCCGTTTATCCTCTGGCCTCTCTACTGTCCTCTACCATGGTTCACTTGTCTCGTCTTGTCTCCATGTTCTCTTCATCGGTCCTCTGTCCTTGCCCTCTCCCTTCTTTGTTCCCTCTGCTGCCCTCTGTCATGTACCACCTCACATTTCCACCGTCACCCTGGTGCCACCATGCACCGTCCATCACGACCACCAGCACCACCCATCATCGCTTTCCACTGTTACGGGGCAAAAACCTCTGCCAGTCTACCCATATGGGGTCCATAGAACGTTAATTTGAGGGGCCCTATATATGGAAGCCAGTGCAGTAGTCCTTTGAAACAGAGCGTTCTACATTGACCTGGTTTCATCTGATCGCTCTGACGCAGATAAATTGTGATCCTGAGTAATTTAAGAGATTTATGTGACCTTTAGTAACGGCATCATGACCTAGTACTGAAAATGACCCCCAAACCTCGCTCTTGTCGACACCTGCTTTGTGACCTGACACGACCCAATTCTGTGGACCTGACCTAATTTCTCCTGGTCGCCCAACAGATTTCTTGTGGCGCTGAGAATGTCGAAGATTTACGTGATTTTTTCGGTACACTAAATGCGAAGCGCTTGGACTATGGCAAACCGTTGGAGTGGAAAAGAAGAAGAGAAACAATTCTGAAGCAGACGGCTTCCGGTACATGAAACAGTTGACACATTTCGCCAATGCTTTGTACAGAAACGATTACTACTATCACTACATCACAGCCATCGTCATCACAATCATCATCATCACCATTGTTCCCCTTGGCACAATCTTCCTTTAAATATACACACTGTTTCAACCGATTCAGCTCGTCACATTCTCCGACTATCTTGAGTCGCATCAACCCCTCTGACTCGACGCAGCGCTCGTGAATAAGCTGGTGCCCTCAAGTAGCGCTTTAGAAATTTGGAGATTACGATGACGTGCGTTGAGTTTCGGATGAAATATCCTTCAACCAATGCATGGGGTGGGGGGGGGGAGTGCGCTACGTATCTGTAGGGGAAGGGTATAATCATAGCAATGCACGTCACACAATTACCATATCACACCTTCCCAGAAAGCTCAAAGGATTGTGGCAACTTGGAGGAAGAAACGCCAGAAAAGAACGAGGGGTGGATTTAACAATATGACGCCCAGAGGGCTATTGTTTTTCTGCCGACCCATTGCTTATATTCCAAAGCTTTAAGTCTAACTAATTATATTCGATTTTTGTCGTCTGGCTCGTTCTCAACTTAAAGAGACAGACAGACAGAGAAAGGGAGGGACAGGGAGAGAGCGAGACGGACTATGAAAAAAAAGAAAGATGGAGAGGGATAGAAACATACAGAGACGAAGATAGAGGGGAAAACTGAGAGACAAACTCTCTCATATATATATATATATCGTATATATATATATATATATGTATGTATATATATATATATATATACATACATACAGAGAGAGAGAGAAAGAGAGAGAGAGACAGACAGACAGACAGACAGACAGACAGACAGACAAACAGATACAGAGAGACAGGTTCATATTTCTTGGTTCCATCGTCACGTGACAGGTACATACACTCTACAGCACATATGTCTGTGTGGTCAGTCTTTTGAACATCACTATCGCAGCCAAAACAAAATTCCTCAAAGTCGGCTAACAAACCACACGATACACATTTCTCAGCTACAAGTCTTGGCAACTTCACAAACGGGGCAAAATTTCATAAAATAAACTTGTACATGCAAACGTCTAAAAAATTGTAGTATCGCGCCCACAAAACGTGGTCCCACAAAAGCTACGAATGACGAACTTCACACAGTGACTAAGTAAACATCTCACGGTCCAGAAACCAACCGTCTCTTCCTGTAAGTTGATAAGAGTTCAAAGTTCATAGGTCAAAGCTCAAACTGACACGGTCGAAATACATCAACGTTTCAAAACTAAAGAACTAAATCCACACGCACACATACACACAGCTCTCTGCTACGAACACCATTCCAAGTTACGATTATAAAAATAGATACGGAAAAGCCAAGAACTTCTTCTTGCCCTCCGTACCATAACATCCAAGGCTTCACTTCTTGTTACTAGTTACTAATACACGCATCTTAAAATGGAAATCATTTCTGCACTCTGAATAAAATAGAAAATAAATTTTAACGTATAATAAATTATTTACAGTTTTGTTCGCACACTGATGACAGTTTAATAAACCGTAAAAAAACGTCGCAGAAAATTCATCGGACCGTATAGTCTTACTTACTTTACCAAAGAAACGGGCGATGCACTTAATGGAAATCACTAGATGGCGCCTGTGAAAATTTAAATTTACTGTTTTATTCTCACCTATTGTTAGCTTCACAAATGCTTACCATTTTATCTTAAATTCAAATCAAATTAATTTTTTAAGCATAATTAATTAATTTTTATCTACAATTTTACTTTTCATCTTTTGCAGAAAACTGCCTATCTTAAACTTAATTACATCATTTTTTGTTTATATTTCAACATGAATAAAATTCATGTTATCTTTAAAATGCAAATGAAATTAATTGTTCAAAGTCTCCTGGCACTGGCGCCCTCTAGGTAGCATCCAGAAATTGCGTTAGGCGCAGCAGCGCCCCTAGCGAGTGGCAATGAACTAGAGCACATAACAACCTTGCAGGTCAAGGCATTCACATTGAAAGCAAATTCACTTTCTTCGGCGATTGTGGCGCCACCTATCATCAAAAGTCCGACATAAACACACTGTAGCGACACCTGGCAGTAAAATGAACACGAAAAACTAGACACAACCAATACTAAAGAAATCGAGGTCGCTCAATTAAAAGCCCGAACTCTCTTCAATGGCAGCAGAAAAGCAGTACACTCCTACACAACCCAAATCTTTCACAGTTGATGAAGAACGAGGCAAGCGTTACACAGTGTATTGTACTACACAGTGTAAAGTAATGAAGAAATTTATATAGCACCTCTCAAAGAAAGTCTCCTGTAAAGTGCCTAAGTCAGCTCACATGAGAAACCTAATTCCTGGAATTGCAGAAAACGACAAAAGTTGTTCCTTGGGCTTTACATGACCTTTGACATCACAAAAACAATCAAACTGAAAAATTAAATATACATTTAAATACGTGCAATAATAATAATACATTTGGATAATAATAAAACATTTAAATAATAATAATACATGTAATATTAATAATAATACAACTGTTTAACCAAGACATAAAACTGCTAGAGCTCGTAAAATGCTCTCATCATCAACCATTATTATCTTATATTAATTATGACAAATAAATATTATGCACTCAGACATGCAAAATCACATGTGCCTTGTGGAAATGAATTTCATTGAATTGGTTCAGTACATGTTTTCTAATTCTTTACATCTTTGCAGTTTACATGAAAGTCTTCTACGACCTGAGCTCCTGGTCTTTACCTCCATTCCTAGTCTTGTGTTGTTGGGTTAAAGGTAGCTCTTACGTGTCTCTCTTAAGATGAGCTATATAAATCTATATGATTACAATTACAATACATTAAAAAGTTATCCAATCTAATCGAATGACTTCTATAGTGCAGTTATCATACTGTCCAAGAACATGAGTTAATGGTCGCTTTGAGTGGAATCGCTATCAAAACTCATCATCGACTGGAAAAGCCAGGTCAATAGCCGGCTGATTAGAGAAACGAGAATCCAGGTTGTAAACGGTGGGTGTGCAAAGGTGGAAGAGATGAGTCTACAGTTCATGCGACATATAATAGAACTCAATCTCTCTCAACAGTCATGCGCTAAATCACGACTCACTTCAAAATAGCTACGAACTATTGCAAATCAGAATACAACTGATGTAGCACCACTGTAAAACTGTGCATGGCCAGGTGAGAGAAAACACCAGGTGGGTTAATGTTTGATTATCGAGGTTTGTCAGTGTCACCTGTAAAATGCCCCTCCGCTCACAGAGTTACAAGCGTCAAGTTGAAATCGATAATTCTCCTTAATTATCACTGATCATTGGAAATCGATAATTCTCCTTAATTATCACTGGAAATTGATAATTCTCCCTAATGATCATTGGAAATCGATAATTCTCCTTAATTATCACTGGAAATTGATAATTCTCCCTAATGATCATTGAAAATCGATAATTCTCCTTGATGATCACTGGAAAGAACTAATTCTCGTTAATGATCATTGGAAATTGATAATTCTCCCTAATGATCATTGGATTCTTGAATACTAAGTTATGCAAGAAACAATAAACCCTGTTTACAAGTAAATTCTCACCAATTTCACACAAATCTCAGAGTTGGCCCCGATCAAAGCGCGGGGTGCAAACCCCCTGTCTCTGCCAGTCACCCAAACGATCCTTCATTACTCAGTGTAATGTAATCTAATATAAAACAGTAATAGATAATTTATTTAGCTCCCATTCAAGTCGATATCGTCAGAGAAGATACGTTACAGAGAATGCAGGTGATTCATATGTTTGACAACTTTGGTAACAAGATGGCGTCAGGCGACTAGAAGCCGAGATACACAACACACTGAGAACCTCACTCACCCAACAGCTTCTTACTGAGGCACTTCTCTTTACCCAATCTTAGAGCATATTTGGCCGAGCCACAGATCGGAATCAGATCAAGCCACAGATCAAAATGAGATCGAGCCACAGAACAAAATTAGATCAAGCTGCAGGCACGAACTCAACACAAATAGGTGCGAATCACTGTCATATGTTTTTGCGCCTTCGACAGAACAGCTTCCGAGGAGCAACACGTTGTCTCTCGCGCTGATGATCAGTGGGTGCTGCACTGTCGTCCATCAAGCGTTGCGTTGTGCGTTGTGGCCAAACTGCGCGGTTTCTGGAGCAACAGATCCTTCAACTGGTGCTGAAGATCACGGATCGTTGCTTCATTGCGTTGGTTCTGTTGCTCTGAAGACAACAGCCTGAAATGACAACAATTTCATTTAGATGAAACTCAAGTGGACAACTTGCAAGCAACTGCAGGGATGATCCTCACTGGTCTGCAAGCGCAATTTCCAGGGGAAAGGGCATTCCCACCAAATCCAGCAAGTGCACAACCTTCTATTCATAAACTGCAATTCAGCAGTCCATAAAAGTCGTTATGCCAATGCTTTGATACATAAATTTAAATTTTAACCATATCCATCACCGTTTCCTCCAAAACCATTTTACCATTTGTACCACCCCACCACCACCACCACTATGACCACAACCACTACCACCAACACCACCTTTTCCACAACCACCAACACCACCTTTTCCACCACCACCTTTTCCACCACCACCACCTTTTCCACCACCACCACCACCACCACCACCACAAGAAATTGAACCTTTGCTTGAAGCTGTTGATCTCTTGATCCTTTTCGATCATCTGCTGGTGATGATCATTCTCCATCTGTCGCAGCTTCTGGCGCCACTCAGCATCAACCTCCGCAACAGCTCCTGTCTTCTCCTTCTCATGCATCCGTCGCATCTCGGCCAACTGTTGTTGAAGATGCCTCAGCTCCAGCTCATACTAAAACACCATCCACATCAGCATCATCAGCATCATCATCGTCATCATCATCATCATCCAATTGTTATAATGATCCTCCCATCTTCATCATCCTCATCCTAATCATTCTCATAAATCATATCTCTCACAATCTTCATCTTTATCATCCTCACTGTCCTCATCTTCATCCTCATCATGCTCATCATGATACTAGAATATCAATTCACTGCAATCATGGTGATCACAATCACTAAGCTCATCATCATAACATTCCAATCATCATCACTAAATTTATCCTCGTCAGCCACATGAGATCACATCAATCATGATCATCATTAATCCCAAGTTACTAAGATTGAAAAGTGCACATTTAAACATTGCCTCTTCCAGAAAATTCCTCAGAGGCGCTCCCGACTCGATGACCCAAGAACACGGGTGCTCCAAAGACCATGGGTGCACTTGCACCCAAGACCATGGGTGCTCCCAAGACCTTGGGTGCTCTGAAGACCATGGGTGCTTACAAGACCATGGTGCTCACAAGACCATGGTGCTCACAAGACCATTGTTATCTCAAGACCATGGTGCTCTTAAGACCAAGATCACGATTGATTAGAATGGTCTCCAACTTGAGACAGAGTCAGGAGAAATAGAATGTAATTGTAATTGTAAATTTATATAGCGCTATTCCCGGAAGAGTACTAACAGGCACTCCCTATGCTAGAGCAGATGATCTTAAACGTCGTTAGGAACAAAAACATTATACAGTAGAAACTCCTTATCATGCTGTCCTTGGCACTTAGGTCATGTCATGATGAGGTCATGCTATAATGAGGTAATGTCTTAATGAAGTCATGCTATATTGAGGTCAGGTCATAATGAGGCCATGTTAGAGGTCATTTACAGTGAGGTCATACAATAATGAAGTCAAGTCACAAGGAGGTCGTTATAATGAGGTCATATTACCAGTGATGGGCAATAGTTAACTAATAAGTTGCTAACTTTTAGTTTAACTAAAAAATTTTAGTTAAGGAAGAAGTTTAACTAAACAAAAATAGTTTAGTTAAAACCATAGTCTAACTAAAAATTTGTAGTTGCTAACTAAAAAGTTTAACTAAAAAAATCAGCAATATGCAACTATTTTTCCACAGTGAACATTGAACACTGTCAGCAAAAACCATTTTAACACTGCATGGTTTTAGCATTAACATCCTGTGTTTTCAAATTCATACACTACTTACAGTACACATGTAACTGTACGCCAGAACAGTACACATTGCATAGTTTGAAGGTGAAATTGTCATTGATGCTTTGCATCATTACAGTTCACTTAACGTCTTTTATTGTGAAAATGTTTGTCGTAAAAAGTTGGAAAAAAGTTGGAAAAAGTTTAACTACTTTTTTTAGTTTAGTTAACTAATTTCCAAAATCAGTTGCCAACTTTAGTTAAACTATTTTTTTTAGTTGGAAAATAGTTTTAGTTTAACTAAAAAAAATTAGTTTAGTGCCCATCACTGCATATTACAATGTGGTCATGTCATATCAGGCCATGTTACAATTAGGTCATGTTACAGAGGTCATGTTACATGGTTGTCATGCTCTAACAAGGTCAATTTATAATGAGGTCATGTTACAATGAGTTCGTGTAATGAGGTAATTTTCTAGAGCTCAACCAAATATGAAGGTCATGTTACACTGAGGTCATACTATATAACAAGGTCAACCAAATATGACTGTTAAACTAGAATTCATGTTATAATGAAACACATTATGATGAGTCTTCAGTGTATTACCTTACATTACGTTCCATTACAATGAGATTTAAGTAAGAAAAAAGTGAAAAGTCAAACCTCTAGTTTTCCCTTCTCACTCTCTTGTAGCTTTCGCTGCATTGACCGCACTCCCATTCGAACTGTTCCCTGTGACTGCCCGTTCCTCCTCCCGACAGGGTACCCAACCGAGCAGAACGTCGGGCTCTCCGGGGGCGTATCGAGGCCGACCAGCCCCGGGGCGCTTCGTGGCATGAGGATCATGCTGTCTGTGTTGTTGCGCTTGAGGATCGAGTCCGGACCAAGTGGAGGCTGAAGAGGAGGAAGGGGAAACTCCATACTGCGCGACATCACTCCGCTGGAAGACGTCGCAAAGTAAGAGTCGACGTCTGAAACGGCGAGAACAGCCGAATTCCGGTTTGGAGGATGGATCGAATTCGATGCTGCAGCGACCCGCTGTTGATGATGCGGCAGATTCTCATGGCTGTGACAACCGTAGAGAAATCCCGTCCGTTGAAGATTCTGTCCTTCACCGAGCGAAGGACTTGGACTCGTGTTGCGCACAAAGGCCGGAGGAACCATGCTGTGTTGGATCGGATTGAACGCAGAGCCATTCGTGGAACCTGTCGGACAGTGTTTCCGGTCGCTTTCGCCCGGAAGCGTTCCTGCGCCTGGAAAAATCGGCGGAGTCTGACTTGGTCGAGGACACGGCGGGTAGGAAAAGAGCGGGTTCGAAAAGGCGAGTGGCTGTTGTCGACCGAGCGTGCCCGTTGCTACGCTGTTAGGCGGTTGTTGCGAAAGAGAATTTGACGATCCCTTCTGGCTGAGCGACAACTGGTTGCTCCGAGCGATCTCCTTTGGGCTGATCATGTTCGTGAGCACACTGTCGATCAACGACATGACGTCTGTAGAGAAGTCGTTACTGTTGGTTTCTGCAGCAAACATCAGCCGGTTGACCGATGATGAAGTCGGACTGCTTGCATGCGGCGGTCGGTCGTGCAACCGGTTTCCGAATAGGACGCTTGCGGACGTCACAGGCGGCAGGACCGGAAGCGATTTCTCGGATGTCATCGATATGTACAGATCGCTGTCCTGCATTTCGCGCATCGTGTTCCTCGTTCGCGGAATGTCGCAGAACGACCCGCCGGTGTCAGACGAAAGCGAAGGTGTCGTTGAACCGCCAGTAAGCATGAAGGACGTGTTCGAAACGAAGCGTGGTGTACTTGCCTGGCTTCCGGGATTGCTTCCGTCGATGGAGTCATCGACTGGAGTCCGCATTTCTAGCATGAGTGGTTTACCAGTGGTGGCTGAAACGCTGTTGCACCCGTTTCGGTAGATGTCGTTTGAAGCTCTTGGGGTTTTTGATGAGTGTGATACGTTTTGTGTTTTCTTTGCTTCTGTTAAGTCGGACAGAATCCGAATCAAGATGGTCAGCCTTTCTCTCGAGTCCTACACACAGCGTCAATGATATTATTATTTTACTATTATTATTTTTATTATCATTATTACTAATATTATTTTTATGCCCCAAGGTACATGTGATCTCTCGGGGACTTAAATATTAATTAACAGAAAATGAAACATCTGGAACGGCCACTATTCGTCATTATTATAATTATAGCCATTATCATTTATTATTATTATTATTATTATTATTATTATTATTATTACCATTATTATTATTATTATAACAGTATTATTATTATGAAATTATCAAGCTCCACTATTTAATGGCCATGCATCAATCGATGGCGCTGAGCAACTGAAGGACTTGGACATAGTAACTGTCTCAATGAGGAGTTCAAACCTGTACTCGTTACATTACAAGGCAAGCACTCAAACCAACTGGTTACAAAAATCTTGCACACGTGAATGGCAAATTATTAAAACTGATACAGCATATATTTATACATATACTATATACAACATACACCAAAAATAGGAATGCCTGTCTCCAACTGACTAGTAAGAATTTTCCTTAAGCTTAAACCTTCAGGAAGTAACGCTAAAGATTTTAGTAGTTTTGTTCCTAGTTTATGTGTGCTTGTCTCTAATTCAGACAACGTAAAATAATAACTTGAAAGAAGGAATTTTAAACTTTGCATAACAGAATCTGGTCTTAATGTATCAAGTGGGACATAGTAGCCGATTGGTTAAAGCGCTCACCTTTTAATGCGGACAGTAAGGGTTCGAGACTTCTCCCCTGAGATGGTAACTGTGTTGGGACCTTGAGCAAGTCCTTCACGCACAATTGCTCAGCACCATCGATTGATGCCTAGATAGTGGTGCTTAATGGGGGACCCGTAGAGTAATGGATAACATACTGGCATGAAGAGCAGTAGGTACCAAGATCGAATCGCATAGACCCCGTTAGGTTTATTCAGCCTTCCACTTGCTAGGTGGCGGCTGTGGTTAAATGAATAGTCGGCCGTGATTGGCGCCCTATGGCTGCCGTATAAAACAGTTATAATCGACTCCTGTAAAACTGTTATAAATACATAAGTAAATAAATATTATAGTTATTACATAATATTAAAGTGGTACTATATAAATTTGTAATTGTAATTACTATTAGACTTGTATGTAAGGCTGCCATTTCTACAATATGTATGTACACTGTACAGCGCAGCGTGGCTAGCAGGCGCTTAAATAAAGAAAAGATTATTATTATTATTATTATTATTATAATAAATGTGCAATAAAAATATGGAGGAAAACAGATCGTAGTAAAATGAACTCAAAATGCTTATTTCCAGCAGGTTCTTGTCTTGGCTCCAGTTAAAACCCAACTGAACAGCCTTTTCTGATGCCTTCAAAACAAGTAAGTAAGTAAGCATATTCTTGCTTGCTTACTTACTTACTTACTTGGAAAAGGCGCTCCAAAGACCATGTTGAGATTGACATATAATAATAAATACATAAGTAAATAAATATTATAGTTATTACATAAAATTAAAGTGGTACTATATAAATTTGTAATTGTAATTACTATTAGACAATAAAAGAACAGGAATCTGCTACTTCAACAGATCTTTGTCATTATGATTAATAATTATATCAATATGATTAATTTTTATATTAGTATGAGTAATATTACTTATAGTTACTATTATGATTAATTATTAAAATAATTATCATTATGATTAATATTAATAAATATGATAAAGAGATGAAGAGAATTATCTGAACAGACCTCTGTTGCCTTTTCCATCAGGATGTTCGACGACTCGAGTAGAAGCGAATGCAGGACAGAGAGTTCGCGACCGAGATCCACAAAGCAACAGTCTTCTGTTGGAGAGACTCGACCTGGGTCGACAGTCTGCACAAGCGAACCATCATAGTTACATATGAAAGCAATAATGTATATATTGTAATTATTATTATTATTATAATAAGTTGATTTTAAAAATCAAGACATGTAACTAAATGCACCGCAAATGCACTTAAGCAGCTGCTAATAAGACACAATTAAAGAAGTCTTCAAGATCCTTTGAAAACCGTTCAGTGATATTTTAGGATCCCAAAGCACAACTGACAGAGCAATCCATACTGTTGGCAGAAAACGTCCTTGCTCTAGACTTGCTGGCTTTCCCATCCACACTAGGCTGTAATTTGTGACAGAATACAGTTGAGACCATCCTGGAATTGATGATGCCAGCACACAAACATTTGCATGTATGGAGGTGCAAGTCCTTGAAGACGCTTGTAAACTAGTGTGGCCAACTTAAAAACGATCCTTTTGCGCCATAGAATATAATAATATCTTCGGTTAATAATTCAAACTGACAGAGCAGGCAGTAAGATTACATGACATAGTAGTAACAGATGATAGTAGTAACAGACGATAACAAGTTTAACAGGAGTCGAAATTAACTGTACGGCAGCCATGCAAGGCACCCATCTGTCCTACTGCTCATTTTACAGTCGCCACCTAGCGAATGAGGGCTGAGTCAACCTTATGGGGCTAGTGGGTATCGAACCCGCGTCCTTCTGATCTTCGTGCCAGCGTGTTACCATTCAACCATCTCCCGCCAATTCATTGGAAGTCAATGGATTCTATCAATAAACATTCCAATAATGCTCTTGGTCGACATGGATTCGATAGAGGAATATCTTTTACTGAAATCTGGTCGAGGAAGATCTTCAGGTTGGATGATTCCCTCTCCACGAACTGGTTGAGAAAGATCATGAAGTCCTCCTTACCACCACCGAACCTATGACATCACACAGACCGCAAAGCGCATTACAACGTCGGCTTCTCAACATTAACAATATCAAGTACAACTAACAATCAAACACAATGATAATAACAGTAGCTGCAATCACATTTTGCACCACATTCTCAACAAAGCCAAAATTCAGCAAAGACTAGTCATTTGATATCAACACTCCCCTAAGTTTTCTAATCCTAAGAGATCATTCCCAAAATGCTCTTGGTCGATAGGGATTCGATCATAAACATTACCATATTAACATACACATATATACCTCAGATAAATAACAACAACATTAGGAACATTAATATTAATACTAACTCGGACTTTTTTGGTTCAATGATTTACGGCTCAGTCAATTAGACCAATTAACAACAATAATTATGCAATAATAATAATAATAATAATAATAATAATTTCGCTGCTTCCTCGAAATAATGTTGAAGTCCCTGATGGTTCCTTCTAACCTCAGGCCATAATAATAATAATAATAATACTAAAATAGTAATAATAATAGTAGTCGTAGTAGTAGTAATAGTAGTAGTAATAATAATAATAATAATAATAATAATAGGGCCCATTCCAGAAAAATTTGTGTTTCTAAATAATAGGGATCCTTTATCCTCGGGGCAATAAATAACAACAATAATATAATTGCAATAATAATAATAACAATAATTTGCTATTGCCTTCCATGACACCTCTGCTTCATTGAATCTTGCAGAATCTTGCTAAGTTTCATCCATCCCAGAATTTATTCTCTGGATAATTTAATTCCTGAAGGATCAAATCATTAGAGGTACTTCAGGGCATAATAATAATAATAATAATAATAATAATAATAATAATAATAATAATAATAATAATAATAATAATAATAATTAGGAGGACGAGGCCTGATTTCCTAGAAATAACATAATAACAAATTAATATCTAAGCCCCCGAGGGATCATATGTACCTTGGGGCAAGAAAATAAATAAATAAATAATAATAATAATAATAATAACAATAATATTTCTGTTCTCTACAAATTACTTCAAACTTGGATAATAAATTGTGTTACAGATATCAACTAGAACACAGTGAACGGTTGACAGAGGAAACCTTGTACACTTCTGCAGAAGATCCAAGATTAGATCAGATAATTATTATTGTTGTTTCTGTATTTAGCATCACTATATTATGACGGAAAAAAAACTGAAAACGCTGAATAAAATTTTCAAGCAAAGGACTTGTTTGAGGCATTTACTAAGTCACCATCTGAGGGGAAGAGGATTGAACCCACACTCTCCAGTGGTCTCCACAGTACAAGGCGAGCGCTCTAACCATCCGGCTACTGTCATTAAATTAGATTAGATTAGATCACTAACTTGCTGAAGTTAGCGAGTCCCTGGATGGCCTTGGCAATGAGAGTGAGATTTCGTGCGTCCTTGTCTTGTGGGTAGACCTGCGTGAGGCCAAAGAGACTCGGTGAGAGGATGGCCGGACAGAGGAATCGCAGGAAGAGGCAGGAGCTGATGAGCTGTCGAGCGACTTCGTCATCACCTGTCGTCTTGAAGAGAACATGCCTTCGCAGCTCATAGAAGACGCCCTTCAGCTCTCTGCAACATCACCAACCAATGGTATCACTGTTCAACACTAACGTCACCTGTGTACTCAAGACAACCATAAACAATGAAACATGACCCCCAACACCATCAATCCATCACCACCACTCCATCGCTACCATGGTCACAGCAATGACCTCTACCACCTCATGTCCACCACCACCACCATGACCAACCTCAACCCTCCTAACCACCACGACCACCACCACGACGACCACCACGACGACCATGACCACCACGACCACGACCACCACCAACCCACCACCACCACCACCGCCGCCGCCGCCGCCGCCGCCGCCGCCGCCACCACCACCACCACCACCAGAAAGGCAAAATATAAGGGAGAACTGCTCACATCGGCATGGAGGATTGTGAGTTGAAGATCTTGAACCAGACGGTTTGGCAGAACTCGAGCAGGTGCTTCTTCTGGTTCTTCAACTGGTCGTCATGGATCGGAACAGACTTGGAGTCGACTTCCAGGCTCTGCTGAGAATTGAGGACGTAGTTTATGAAGTCGCTCAGAGTGTCACGCAAATACTGGAAAGACAATCGACAGTACAATCACTCACCTACAGAGGGAAGAGGGAGAGGAGGTGGAGAAATAGAAGGAGGAAGCGGAAGGAGAATGGTAGACAGAAGAGGAGGATGAGGAGAAACAAGGGAAGAAGGAAGAGGACCAGGAGGAAAAGGTGAGGAGTAGGAAGAACATGCAGACAATGATGAAGAGGAAGAAGAGAATGAAGAAGCTGAGGAAGACCAGAAGGAAGGAGGATGAGTATCATGTGGAGGCGGAGGAAGTGAAGGACAAGGAGGTGGAGGAATAGGAAAGACGGCAGAGAGAAGGGGGAAAAAAGGACAACGGACAAGGACGAAAAGGAGGGAAAGAGAAAGTGGGGTGGAGGAGAAAGAGGAAGCTGAGGAAGAAGATAAGACAGAGGAGGATGAGCAGCACAAGAAGAAGGAAGACACTGACACTAAAACACTTTCATTTCTTAGACGACAAATTAAATCAACAAAGTGAATAAAGCCAAATGTCAGAAAACATGATGATGATAAGCCATGACTGGACAACTATTGCTACAGAAGAATCAACCAACTGAGGAATTGTCTCTCATGTTCCCCTCGTCACACTCAGCACAGTCTTTAAAGGTGCCACAGAAACAAACGACAAATGAAATGAAACTGCGCCGAGAATAGCTGATAGTCAATTAGTTAGAGTGCTCGCCTTGCAGTGTGCGGAGTACGGGTTCAAGCCTCCTTCCCTGAGACGGTTACTGTGTACGGACCTCTAGCAAGTCCTTCACTAATTCTGTTTGAGAGTGAGGGACCTGCTCAGGGCCATGGATCGATGCAGGGTCATTAGATAGTGGCACTTAATAAATGCATAATAATAAGTATGGGTTCGATCCTCCTCCCCTGAGACGGTTACTGTGTAGAGAACTTGAGCAAGTCCTTCATTTGCAATTACTCAGCACCATCGATTGATGCTTGTTAATTAGATAGTGGCATTTAATAAATGCATAATAACAAAAATACATCAGCCATCTCAGAATTATTGGTATTCTCCAGATAACTTTTTAATTCCTGCAGGATTATAAGTAAATAATAATAATAATAATAACAATAATAATAATAATAATAATAATAATAATAATAATAATAACAATAATAATAAAAATAATGACAAGTAAAGCCTCTGAACCTTTTCGCCGACCAGCTTCATATAAACATCGATCGCTTTGCTGGCAATGCTGTTACTTCGGAGTAAAATCTTCTGGTTTTCTGTACAGACAAAACATGCAAACCATAATCACCTGAGCAGACAATTATGACAAAAGTCTAATCTGCCTTGGTTTCTTCCATTGCCATTTAAAATTATACTGATAGTCATATTAAAATTTAGATTTCGTAATATTGTCACTTTTTATTACAACTATGCTTTTGTTACCACAGGATGTTTAAAACTGTTTAGTATGCGTCGTATTCTCATTTCCATAGTTCAAGAATTCGTGCCTTTCGGTTTTAAAATTCGTAAAAATTCGCGAATTTTTGGTCTATTATAAAATTCGTAAAAATTCGTAAAAATTCGTTGGGCCATTGTTGGGCCTTTTTTACATTGACAGTTGCGTTTTGCAAAAACAGCGTAAGCAACAACAACAGATGTGACGACGTCATGATTTGTTGTGTTAAGCTTCTGCTTAGAATTTAATGTTTAATTTAATTTAATATGAAAGTTTATTACGTAACGAGTTAATTTAGTTAAAATCCAATTTCTTAAAGATGAAAGAACATGGACCAGAGTGGACGTATGTAGTAATCTTGGGGGAGAAGTTAAGAGTCATCCCAAATAGTAGTGTTGTTTTTGTGACAAGGAATTTGTTGGCTGTTGTGCCCGAATTCGGGAGCATTTGCATGGCGAAAATACAGAAACCATGTAGAATTGAGTGGGAGCAGTGGGCTCTTCCTGACTCAGAATCAGAGGACGGTGAAGTAGAAGACACAGGTCGATGAACGTTGCCAGCCCTTTTTAACCATGTTTGGTTGCAAGCTGTGTTAGTGACTGACTGGTCACACTGGAGCTGGGGCACTGGTGGTTTCTAGTTCTGCTGACTGACACTCGCAAATTCACAATCACACACCCCCAACTATGATAGAAATCGAAACTCAAGACTCCAAGTAGAACAGTAACTGAATACCAGTAGGCCTACTATTGTGTCACTAGTCTTTTACTGCTGATTGATTGATTGCCTATGCCTGGCATTGGCATTTACTTGCTGAAAAAGTTGAAAAGTAAAGAAATAGTACAATTCTTTGCATGGCAAAGAATTCTATTATTTTATTATTTCACGAATTTTAACGAATTTTAAAACTGCACTTTTAAAATTTGTAAAAATTCGTGAATTTTTAAAATTCTTAAAATTCGTAAAATGCGAATTCTCAAACTATGCTCATTTCTATGTTTAACACTGTATACAATTTAATATTTTATTTTTTGAGCACGATCAAAATTGTGATGGTGGTTATCATTCCACGGACCAGTGACAGATCACTCGCAGTTTCAATACGTTCTGAGTGGTTCATACACTCATCAACATAATATATGTTTCCTGTTACAATACGCTACTGGAATGGGGAGACTGTATTTGTAATCACAAATTTATATAGCACCACTTCAACAGAAACTCATCAGAAGCGCTCCTCCTGACCTGACAACACAAAACCATCACCTGACAACACAAAACCATCATCTGACAACACAAAACCATCACCTGACAACACAAAACCATCATCTGACAACACAAAACCATCACCTGACAACACAAAACCATCATCTGACAACACAAAACCATCACCTGACAACACAAAACCATCACCTGACAACACAAAACCATCACCTGACAACACAAAACCATCACCTGACAACACAAAAGTACTTTCTACATCTGTTTCATTAACCTTACCACTGGCAACCTGACTACTGGCTACCTTATCATTGGTAGTGATGTTTTAGTTTTGCCTCGAGTTTTAGTTTAAGTTATTATTCCTGTGCTAGGTGTTTTAGTTATTATTAGTTTTCGTTTTTACATCAAGTTTTAGTTTTAGTTAATAAAAACTGAAACCTCCTAGTTTCAGTTTTAGTTTTTAGGTTTCATTTTAGTTTTAGTTTCAGTTATTTGGTCACTGATAGTCTTATACTTAGCCATCGTGAATGTACATCAATTTATTACAAAAGCAACCATTAGGTTTACAGCAAGCTGTTCAGTATGTGTCATGAGTTGTTTTACAATTGGTTAGTTATGCCTCGTCAGTTATGGCGAGGAGTTTCGAGAAAAAGCAGATCTAGTTTGGTAAGGTTATAGGCAATTCTTTCTGTTTTCAAATCACACATTTAATCTTTCTCTGTCTGAGAAACAAAATGAAACAAAACAAAATAACAATTTAACCAGAAGGTTCTATGAGTTCTCGTCTCTGAGTTACTCTATTTAAGCCTACTACATTTGTTCCCCTGGGTCGATGACCGTTTTCCCTTCCCAGGTCTTCCCCCTTCCCCAACAATATCCGGTACTCACAGTTCGTAGACCATTGTCTTACCGCCGGGAAGCCAACTCATGTGGAAAACGTCAAGCAACCTGAACCGTTCGCAGACAGACCGCATTCCGTCGTAGTAGCCTGGTTGCTTTCGGAGACCAACGGCGTGCTACCGTCGTCGTAGCCCTGTTGCGTTCGGAGACCAACAGCGTGCTGCCGTCGTCGTAGCCCTGTTGCGTTCGGAGACCAACAGCGTGCTGCCTTCGTCGTAGCCCTGTTGCGTTCGGAGACCAACAGCGTGCTTCCGTCGTCGTAGCCCTGTTGCGTTCGGAGACCAACAGCGTGCTGCCGTCGTCGTAGCCCTGTTGCGTTCGGAGACCAACAGCGTGCTTCCGTCGTCGGGTACCTGTTGCGTTCCAAGTCCAACAGCGCTCGTCCGTCGTCGTAGCTCCGTCGCGTTCGGAGACCAGACACCTACTGCCTCGAATCACCGGCCTCTCCTTTCCACGTTTCATTCGTTGCCCATCCCTCTGGACCCCACGGTCACCGATTGTCATCGACCCTCTATATATATATATATCACAGAGCTAGATTCTGTGCGTGTCTATATATGTATGATCTTATGTCAGACTCTCTATTTATATCTGTTCCACGGTCTAGTTTCTAAGTCCCTACCGTAGTCTGTGAAGAGTTTATTTCAATGCAAGGGCAATTCGTGACAATGGCCCTACGCTTAAGACAAAATTATCTAATAATTGTAGTTCTTTACCAGCTAACAGTTACGAACCTTGCCGTAATTGCATCTTAACTAAATCTCCAATCTAAACTATCATTCACAAATTAACTAACGAGTTTTAGCCCAATACCTTAATTAATATTTACAAATTTTGCCCAAATAGCAACTTAACTCGCCCTACGCTTAGGACAAAACTTATCATTGACGACTCGAGGCATTGGCTCAGCGTCAAAGACAGTTATTCGATTCAAATCCTTGGATCCATCAGATTTCTTTACTAATATCATCGGAGCTGCGTAGGCGGCTGTTGATGGTTCAATTATCCCTAGTTTAATCATCTCATCAATTTCTTTGTCCACTTCCTTCCTCATGGCATAAGGCACCGGATATGGTCTTTTTCGTATGGGCACTGTAGATGACAACTGAATTCTATGTTTCACCAGATTGGTTCTACCTGGTACATTGCTGAAAATGTCTTGGAATTCTTTCAAGAGCTTTTCCACTTCACTCCTCTGTTCAGAAGACAGTTCGGAACCAAGCAGTACGTCTTTATAGGTCTCCGTCTGTAGAGAATCAAAAAGTTGAAGAGGCGAGTCTCCTGTATCCTCCATTTCCAACTCAGACTCCTTTTCTACTACTACCGCTGCACCTGCAACTTGCACCGCGTCATCCACTCCCATCGTTGTAGATTTCGTATCAAGTGATCGTTCGTGATAATACTTGAGCATATTCGCATGGAAAGTCCTTGTTCGATTAACTAGCTGAATTAGATAATCTGCTTCTCCAATACATTTCAACACCTCGAATGGCCCTTTCCACTGCATCTGAAGTTTATTGCTTTCCGTCGGCAAGAGCAATAACACTTTATCCCCTGGCGAGAACTTTCTGGGTTTCGCATGTTTGTCGAAGTTTCGCTTATATCTATCTCCCGCACACTGCAAATTCTCTTGTACTACCTCATACGTCTCTTGAAGTCGGTTTCTTAGATCCAGCACGTATTCGTATGTGGTCTTCACTTCGGGTTCTGCAATTTCTTTGGTCCACAGTTCTCTTAAAATAGCCATAGGGCCTCTTACTGACTTTCCATACAGGAGTTCAAAAGGCGAAAATCCCGTACTTTCATTCTTTACTTCTCTGTAGGCAAACATGAGTGGATCCAAATACCTGTCCCAATCACGTATTTTCTCTGCACACATTTTCCTGAGCATCTGCTTAATTACTCCGTTGTATCGTTCCACCAGCCCACAGTTTTGACTGTGATATGGAGTACTGACTAACTGTCTGATAGACAACAGACGACCTACTTCTTTCATCATGGCACTCGTAAATTGAGAACCATTGTCTGTTAAAATTTCCATTGGCACTCCCATTCTGGAAAATATGCTCACTAAAGCTTCAGCAACCGAGCATGTGTCAATTTGTTTCATCGCAATGCATTCTGGATATCGACTAGCACAATCAACCAACGTTAGAATGTACTTATGTCCTCGTTCCGAGCATATTAACGGACCAATCAAGTCGACTACACATCTTTTGAACACCGTATCAATGATAGGCATCTTGATCAGCGGTACCTTCCTCACTCTTCCTTTTGGCACTGTCCTTTGACAAATATCGCACGACCGGCAATATCTGGCGATTTCACTGTAACATCCTGGCCAGAAGAATTGAGTCAAGATTCGCTCTTGAGTCTTGTGAATTCCTAGATGTCCTCCCATGATGGAACTGTGTGCAATTTCCATTACTCTCATTCGTAAACAAACTGGAACCATCAGCTGTTTGACCTCATTGCCACCGTTGTGATTATCCGATTGTAGTATTCGATACAGTAATCCGCGTTCCACTGTAAAACGTACGTTGCGCTCCTCTGCCCCTCCTACTGTCTTTCCTTGTTGGGCATATTCCCAAAACTTCTTCAAAGATAGATCCTCCTCTTGGGCTTTCTTCAAAGAATCTACTGTCATGTTACTTGTTTGAAATTCCGGAACATGTAAAGGTTTCATTAACTCTTTCCCTTTTTCTTTCATGCCTCGCGTTTCTACAGCCGCCCCCACATTACTATGCTCTTCAGCCTTTTTAGCGTCCTTTGTTTTTACTTCCTGTTCCTGTCTTTCCATCTCTCTATCTTCTTCTTTAGGCACTAGCCTTGCTCCCGGTACGTTGCCTATGATGAGATCATACAAAGTCTCTTTCATGCACAGCGCCTTCACCTTCCCTGTAAAATATGTCGATTTGACATCTATCATAGCCGTTGGCACTTTACGTATAGTCTTGTCAATCAGTATGCTGTATTCGTACTTCCCTGTCATCTGATCACCGTCCACCAGGCGTCTAGCAACCACCACTGATGAGCATCCGGTGTCACGAAGCACACTCACCTTCTTATCTCCAACATAACCTACCGTAGTGGTCATATCGAATTCCGACTTCTTCGTCCTACAGGCCTCGGCAATCACGTGTGCTTTACAGCCACACTTTAACTCTACTTCCTCATAATTAGCCAAGTTTTCCAACGCCTGACACGTATTTCCGCATATATCTGATTCCCCATATCTGTTATGATTGTTACTAGTCGTATTCGTTGGTTCCCTTGTCCTTTCAGTATCAGGCTCCAACTCTCTACTTTGCTGCACTTCATCCATCGCCGATTTTCTGTTCCTCATAGCTCCTCTGTTTCTAGTTCTCCAGGAACTCTGTAGTCCGGCCGCTTTCTGGATTGTATTCGGTCGAAACTTGCAGTTTAGAAATAAATGACCGGGCTGATCGCATAGATAGCATCTTCTATCCTTTGACCATCTCTGCTTTTGAAATCCTTCGACCTGTCTTTCGTTTCCCTTATTTGAATCTGTTCTGAAGAATTTTCTCTCTAACTTTCCAGTAGCTTCCCCTTCTGCTGGATATACTGGTTTTGATTTCTCCTGATGAGCTTCCGTGTACTGTTCTGCCAATTTGGCCAGTTCCTGCAAATCTTTTGGCCCCCTCTGTCTCAAAAATATGGCCAGCTCCCGGCTAACCACTGCCAGGTACTGTTCCTTGACCAGCAGACTTTTTAAACCCTCAAAGTCCTGCGAAGTTTTGGCTAGTTCCACCCATCTCATCAAATAACTATCAAGTCTTGTAATGAATTGCAAAGGCGACTCTCCGCTTTCAGGTTTACACTTGTAGAATCGCTTGCGAAAACCCTCCTCAGTCATCTGATATCTCTTGAGTAGAGCGTCCTTCAAGGCACTATAATCATCGTACAACTCAGGCGGAAGACGCGAATATACTTCTAAGGCTCGTCCTTTCAACAGGGCTGCTAAATAGACTGCCCATTCTTGTCGACCCCACCCTCTAATAGCTGCATATTTTTCAAATCTTCGCAAGTATGCATCCATGTCGTCTTTTCCATCCTCAAATGGCGGTAACTTGGGTCCTTTACGAGCATTAATTGTCCTTCCGGAGGTATGCTCGTTTTCTTCATGATCCTCTTCTTCCTCCGAATTACCTAATAAACTACCGCCCTGACTACTACCAGTCGGTTTGGCTGTTCCAAGCTCGATCTTAAGTTTTTCCAACTCCATAGCCTGTTCATGCTGCTGTTTTTGCAATTCTAATGCCTGAGCATGCGCTTCTGCCTTAGCCTTTATCTCCAATTCCATCTTCCGTTGCTCAAAGTCCAATTTGCGCAACTCCGATGCTTGCTCCTCACCTTCCAACCGCTTCTGCAACTCGAGCTTTTGCTTTTCTCGCGTTGTAGCTTCCGCTTCCGACTGCTTTACCAATTCTAATTTCTTCAATTCCCTTTCGGCCCTTCTTTCCTCTCTTTCGTAATTTTTCTCCTGACGTTTCTCCTCTTCAGCCTTGCAGTTCTGCACATAGTTTAGAAGTTCAGCTCCCTTCAATCCACTTCTCTCTGCAAGGACTATCCACTCCTCCATTCTGAAGGCTCACCGCAATCCTGTTTATCCCTCTATACTCCACAGAAGCTGGCGTTTAAAGAGAACAGGTAAACAAAATTACGCAACAGATAAAATTATGTGGTCACTTTCTATAGCCTACTTCGAATTTCTATTGCTGTTCAACCCTATATTTATATCCCGTCTACTTTAGGTCTTCCTATCTGTATACCTACATCGACTAGGCTAAATACTAAACCTACCTTCTGATAAACGGTATACCCGCTTAAGATATTCCAGCAATGACAACTATATTACCATCTCCCACCAGATTACTACCCCACTCAAAACAAACTAACCAATCCCACCGCTGCCACCAAATTGTCATGAGTTGTTTTACAATTGGTTAGTTATGCCTCGTCAGTTATGGCGAGGAGTTTCGAGAAAAAGCAGATCTAGTTTGGTAAGGTTATAGGCAATTCTTTCTGTTTTCAAATCACACATTTAATCTTTCTCTGTCTGAGAAACAAAATGAAACAAAACAAAATAACAATTTAACCAGAAGGTTCTATGAGTTCTCGTCTCTGAGTTACTCTATTTAAGCCTACTACATTTGTTCCCCTGGGTCGATGACCGTTTTCCCTTCCCAGGTCTTCCCCCTTCCCCAACAATATCCGGTACTCACAGTTCGTAGACCATTGTCTTACCGCCGGGAAGCCAACTCATGTGGAAAACGTCAAGCAACCTGAACCGTTCGCAGACAGACCGCATTCCGTCGTAGTAGCCTGGTTGCTTTCGGAGACCAACGGCGTGCTACCGTCGTCGTAGCCCTGTTGCGTTCGGAGACCAACAGCGTGCTGCCGTCGTCGTAGCCCTGTTGCGTTCGGAGACCAACAGCGTGCTGCCTTCGTCGTAGCCCTGTTGCGTTCGGAGACCAACAGCGTGCTTCCGTCGTCGTAGCCCTGTTGCGTTCGGAGACCAACAGCGTGCTGCCGTCGTCGTAGCCCTGTTGCGTTCGGAGACCAACAGCGTGCTTCCGTCGTCGGGTACCTGTTGCGTTCCAAGTCCAACAGCGCTCGTCCGTCGTCGTAGCTCCGTCGCGTTCGGAGACCAGACACCTACTGCCTCGAATCACCGGCCTCTCCTTTCCACGTTTCATTCGTTGCCCATCCCTCTGGACCCCACGGTCACCGATTGTCATCGACCCTCTATATATATATATATCACAGAGCTAGATTCTGTGCGTGTCTATATATGTATGATCTTATGTCAGACTCTCTATTTATATCTGTTCCACGGTCTAGTTTCTAAGTCCCTACCGTAGTCTGTGAAGAGTTTATTTCAATGCAAGGGCAATTCGTGACAGTATGGTAGTATGCCATGGACATATACATGTTTAGCCTTTTAATGACTGTTAATTTAGTTTCGACACATTGGAAAATTCTAACAGTTGAAGATAACGAGCTTCGATGTAAGTCATGTAACCGCACAAACTGCCGACTAAAAAATTAGTAAATGACGTGATTCTAAAGACTAACTGTAGCCTGTGTAGCGGGATGGACGTTTCACAGATCGGGTAATGACTTGCGGTGGTTCCGTGGTTCTTAATGACTCATCATTGCAAAAGATTTAACGATAATGAGTTGGAGCTACTGGCCTACTGCGTCCGTTGGCAACTTGGGTTATAACTGATGCGTTCAATTAGCACCAATTAGAAACGCTGCGGTCGCTAGGAATGGGAACTTCAGAGCTGGTATGATCACTAGCGCTGGCCGCTGGGTTTATCTCTTAAACGATTGGCATCACTGGTTAGCTGTCAGGAAATGCTAGCCTGTCGCCCAAGTGGCCCGACTGCGTCCGGGCCACTAATTACTTCGGGAGGTGGTGGGCTGGTGGAGCTATGTTCAATAAATCATGAAATGATGAAAACCAATAATCGCGATGATCCTACAGCTATAGGTTTACGTTGGGCATTTTAGTTTTGGTTTTCGTTATATGTTTTCGTTATTATTAGCTTTGACTGTTTTAGTTTCAGTTATCGTTTTTCATGGGTTCGGCTAGTTTTAGTTTTTATTTCGTTATCGTTTTTGTATAAGTTTTCGTTTTAGTTATAGTTTTAGTTAACTAAAACCTTAAGTTTTCGTTAACGAAGGTTTTCGTTTTCGTTACCGTTAACGAAAACAACACTAATCATTGGCTACCCTATCATTGGCAACCTATCACCGACAACTTTACCACTGGCAACCTTATCATTGGTGTTGGCAACTTACCACTGTCAACTTTACCACTGACAACATTACCAGTGGCAACCTTACTCTGGCACACTTGCCACTGGCAACCTCACTCTGGCACCTTTGCCACTGGCAACCTTACTCTGGCACCCTTGCCACTACCAACCTTACTTTGCCACCCTTGCCACTGGCAACCTTACCCTGGCACCCTTGCTACAGGCAACCTTACCAATGACCTACCCTGCTTGTTGATTTCATCAACAAGTATGTTGACGAGGAACTCCTTGGCGCATCCTGACTTCTGCATAATGCAGACAAGCACTCGTGCCAACTCTTCCTTTTCCCTCACGTGGAGTAACGTCGACTCGAGCATCATCACCAGAGGCCGGTGCTCCGTCTTCAAGTACTACAATACAATTAAACACACTTGGATGCAAACAGTCAAGTACTTCAGGTACTCACAATCAATGAACACCCCAAATGTAAACAGTACTTCAAGTACTCACATTCAATAAAAGCACCTGGATGCATTCTAGTACTTCAAGTACTAACGTTCAGTACCAATACAACAACTTTACATGATACACTTGGAATCAAACCCCCGACTGCAAGGCACCTGTCCTGCATTGGTCACTCCCTTAGGAACAGCCCTCCTGTCAACATTCACACTAGTGCTGTTGACTCATCCCAAGCAACATTCTCATTGTTTGTAAAGACTTCTTACACAGCCATGTGCACAGCGCTCTGAAGAGAGTTCTTAAAATCCACTCTGTAAAAACATACATGTACATAATGTCAGCCACTTGGACATTTTGTTATTTAAAATTTAAATGCATTTAATTAAATAATCTGATTAATATAGTTAGACATGTCTTCTCCACTGGATTCTCATTTCCAATCACGATTTCACTCCAAGCGACCATCAACTCATGTCTTGGGCGCTATGATAATGGCGCAATAGAAGTCCCTAGATTAGATTAGATTAGCTGACACTACCTCCAGCAGTGGCTGGTAGAAGGTGATTGGCAGAATCTCGATGCGCTGGTACCTCGCTTTCATGCGAAGTGATGCGTCTTTGATTCGACCGACGACAGATGACGTTATTGGAAACTTGGACTCAGTCAACTGACGGTCGCTTATCTTGTCAGCAGGAACTTCAACCTGACCTAGTTACCAAACCAGCAGGCAGTTGTTTATTAGGTCAAGCAGAGGTCAGTGGGAGGAGATGGCAACGCAGCAGATCAAGAACCAGCATCAAGGACGACGGAACTGAAAGAAATGCTGAGATGTCCAGAGATCGAGAGAGAAGTCTAGAAAGAGAAAGACAGTGACAGGGAAAGAGACAGACAGTGGTAGGATCATCTAGACAGAGAGATTGTGTGAAACAAGCAAGAGATAACGAGACACAGAGAGACAAAGACAGAGATATAGTGAAAGACGGAAAGATATTTCACAGAGGTCGAGAAAAGACACACAGATTCAAAATGTGAGAGAGAGATACAGAGATACAAAGGGAAAGAAAGACAGAGAGAGACAGAGACAGATCCACAGAGAAACACAAACAGAGAGAAAGGCAGACTCCGTTAATTTTCTGACAGAGTGAGAAAGAGACAGACGAAGTGAGAAAGAGGCAGACAGACAGAGAGACAGACAGACAGAGACAGACCGACAGAGAGACACAAAGATAGAGAAAGACAGAGTGAGAAAGAGACAGAGACGGACAGACTGACAGAGAGAGACATAGCCACAGAGAGACACAAAGAGAAAACAAGAGACAGAGCGAGAAAGAGAGAGAGAGAGACAGAGCCACAGAGATATACAAAGAGAGACAGACAGACAGAGTGAGAAATAGACAGATAGAGACAGACAAACAGAGACAGACAGAGGTAGAGAGTCTTTGAAGTACCGTGGTACCCTTCAGAAGCACTTAACCCATGGCTGTCAAACTCATCTAAACAAAAGCGACAGACCGGAGGCTGAAAAGACTCCCAGTACATCAATGTAGAAGATTCTTCTGTTTACAGAAGATGCTCTGCAGTGACACAGAAGAAAGAAAGCCAGATGGTCGGTCCCCAGTTTTGACGAAATCAACTGCTTACCAATAAATATGTTCACTTCTTTCCGCTTGTTTCTGTTACCCTCGCGAAACAGTTTAACAATCAGTTTGCTGAATGCTGGCAGGTTACTACAACATCAAGCAAACACCACAAACCACTTGAGTTAAATCATTTATTATTATCATAATTAAAATTATTATTTTTAATTAGTAACTTCTATAGTGCCGGTGTACAATGAACACCTTTACTACGCCAAATAAGGCAGAAAAACAATCAAATGATACAAATATAAAAAAGGAAAAAGAAAAAACAGAGCATGAATTATAGTCCACAGTAGATCACCTCAACATACACAAGTCATCAAACTTCTATACAACTGACTAATGAAAATGTACATGAAATGTACAATGTGTTTACAATGTGTACAATGTAAATGTAAAATGTACACACACTGTAAATATTTACATTTTACATTTTCACGTACACATTGTAAACATATTGTAAATATCCGCAACCTTGTTTACACATTGTAAATATTTACATTTACATTTCATGTACAATACACAAGGTATCAACCAATGACGCTCCAAAACCAAGCCTTAATCAGGTCAATATCCAGAAGATCAGTCCACTAGGACATAGAAGCAGCCTATGGAGGAAAAGCAGTTGAAAAAGTCTTAAGCTGAGAACAAAATGTTAACCATTAGTGCTGTATTACACCCAAACATCCGTACATTTTTATACATAGTGTAAACATTTCAACATGTTTTATAAAGACTGTAAATATCTACAAACTCCTAAACTGGTCTCTAAACATCTACACCTTCTTACAGATTGAGATTGAACACCTCTGAATAGTTCTGTGAGAGGCGCTTTATCAATTCTTAGATACGATACACATAATGTAAACATTTACAAATGTTTTAAACAAATTGTAAATATCTGGAACCTTGTTTACAGAACTGTAAATATTTACATTTTATACGTACAATAAACATCAAGAACCTTGTTTTACGTAAAAAGCTACAAACTTTTCACATGTATTGTAAACATCAAGTACCCGTCTGTACGCATTGTAAGTTTCTATGTATGTAAAATTCCTTTTATTCAAGAGTAGGCAACTATTGTAAATGCAGAGATTATACTTTCATGTTTTGGCACATAGAGTTTAGCTGGACTCGTTTCGTTCAATTTCTATAAAACATAAATGAATTATTTTTGAAATACCAGAAAAATTACAGAAAATAGAAGCTAAAACAGAGCGATCATAATTCAGTAAGTAAGTATCTTACGTCATGTCGAAGTGTTCTGCCCAGAAGAGCAGAGTTCCGTTAACTTTAGAAGACGTCCTGCCGTACAGAGTGCTGTCGAGGTAAATCTCACAGAAGTACCTATGAAAGTATATCCAGCCTTCTCAGAAGTTCCAAAATCAGTATACACCATAAACGAGATCAAGAGAGATTAAGATCAACAGATCCAGATCAAGATATTGAGACAGAGAGATTATGATCGACAGGCTGAGATCGAGAGACTAAGACAGAGCAGTAAAGTTTTATAGGTTGAATTCTATGATCAAAATCTAAGGTCCAGAGATAAAGATTAAGAACCGAGATCGAGAGACAGATTAAGATTGAATGATTCAGAAATTAGATCGAGAGAGGGCGGGTTTCGATAGGGGAGAGAGAAAGAACGAGAAGGAGGTTAATGTGATAAAAAAGGAATGATGTAAGTCTGCTCAGTCCAGTCAATGCACAATCCCTCTCAATCTATTTATTTTAAGGGATGGGTGGACAGATGAGGTTTGTGTTGAACTCAACACAAACCTCATCTGTCCACCCATCCCTAAACATTCTGTAGGAACCATATGGACCCTATAAGTGACTGGGTCTTACCTGGATCCTATAAGGGCATATCACTCCCAAATGGGCATGCCGATAGGGTACAGTTCGCCTGTCTGAACATCATTTTATGAACTGCCTCAAAAGATGGGTCACTACAATCCCTAATCCCTAATCAACAATTGTCATCCATATTCTACAATCATAATCCACTGGAAAACGGATAGCACTTGCCTCTGCTTGGCCGGAAGGTTCGTGGCTTCGAGTATCCAGAGTTCGAGGGAACGATCTGTTCTGCGGGTCTGGTCCTGGAATGGCTGAACCGTTCTCTGGAGGCTGAACACACAAACATAAGAACCCGTTTCCAATGCGAAAAAACTCACTGTTAATTATGACGCATCACTTGTCCAGATCCAGATGTGTACATAGTAATATTATCATTGTGACTATTAATTATTGTTACTATTTATTATTATACTTATTATTATTATTATTATTATTATTATTATTATTATTATTATTATTATTATTATTATTATTATCAAAAACATCAAAGTTAAGCAGTCAAAATCACAAAACAGCAACTCAAGTTTAGGTCAAGTCCTGAACAAGAACACATGGCATTTCCACCTTAAACAGCCACCAAAAGAAAACCTCTGGACAATTCCTCCCTAGTCTTTACCTTTATACTTCGCAGGAGTCTCACGGAAGGCGTGGAAAATAGTCGCTACTAATCACTACTTTCTATTGTCAGAGGCTCTCGCAACTTAAGGAGCAGAAAACCCTGATATCCAAACCAACAGTTTTCATGTTCTTATGGAAGAGAGTTAAAGAAAAACCATGGAACTGAAGTCGTATATTGGAGAACATGAACGCATGGTAGCTGAATGGATACAGCACTTGGATGGTAACATGGAGAGTACAGCTTCGAGCCTCCACTTGGGCGATCAATGCCTAAGGACCTTTCAAAGAGCAAGTCCTTCACTGACAATTGCTCAGCACCATCAATGTTCTGTCATACTGTCGTGTGTCCACTCTTAACTCTTGAAGGACGGCAACAAATCAGACAATGGCGCTATAGAAGTCACTTGATTAGACGAGATGAATGACTAACTGTTGAATCCATTTCTGGCGTTCCTGGTCCGATCTGCAGGCGAAGAACTTGGTGGAACTGGTCGTTGAGACCTGGAAGCAGTGTTCCTGGCCAAAGACACTGTTGTGCAGTGGCTTAATCTGAATGTACGGCAGACTCAGATCCAATGAATTCACGTTCGCTGGATTCGTCATCAACAGAGACTCATGCGACTGAGAAGTGCGGATCTTCTGCCTACACAATAAACAAACAATTAACATAGGTAGACAAATAGACAAACATTTAAATAAATAAAAAAACAAATGAACAGATAAATAAACAAACACACAAATAAAGAACTAAATAAATAAAAAACACACAAACTAATAAACAAATAAAAATAATGAAAATAAACACACAAACATGTAAATAAACAAATAAACAGTGCATTTCAGATGAAGACAATGACAAAAAGCTGATGACAATGATTGTGAATATGATGATGATGAAAGACGGCCAAGACGACGACATAGATTAAAACTCCGCCACTGTTCGTACTCTGACAGTGCCAGTCCCAAGGCTGGATAAAGGAGGAGGGCAACGCTAATAATCTTTGTTATGACACAGCGTCGCTAAACTGAAACTACTACTACATAGATGATGATAATAATGATGATGACAATAATGATGATGACAATGATTATGATGATGACAATTAGGATGATGACGACAATGGTGATGATGATAACAGCAAAGATGATAATGACAATGATGATGATGATTACAATGGTGAGGATGATGATAATGAGATAATGATGATGATGATGTCAGTGACGATGATGGTGACAAGCCAAACTGAGGCATATGTTACGAACCCTGTAGAACCCCGATCGCCATCCCCAGTTGAGTCTGACCGTTCCTGACCTGGCCTTGGCCTTCCCTGCCATCGCCTTGACAACCGACTCAGACTCATCGTCCGCTTTATGGAACTCAAAGGACTGCTAGAAATTAAAATAAATTCATCAGAATGAGGAAGAAGAGGACGCAATGGATGAGAAAGAGGAGGCGAAAAAAACAGGGAGGAGGTGGAGAATCAGAAGGAAGTGGAGGAAATGGAGGAGAAAGCTCTAGGAGGTGAAGGAAAGCACAGAGGATGGGAAAGAGGACAAGGAGGAAATGGAGGAGGAAGACGAAATGAAGGAAAATACAAAGGATGAGAATGAGGACGATGAGGAAATGGAGAAAGAGAAGGTAAAGGAAAGTATACGGATGAGAAGGAAGAGGAGAAAATGGACGAAGAGGAGGAGGAAAGTACAAGGATGAGAATGAGGAGGAAGAGGTGAAGGAAAGTACAAAGGATGAGAATAAGGATATTGAGGAAAAGGAGAACATGGAGGAAGAAGAGGAGGAAAGTACAAGGATGAGAATGAGGGTGAAAAAGAGTATGAGGAGGAAGAGGAGGTGAAGGAAAGTACAAAGGATAAGAATGAGGACGAGGAGGAAGAGGAGGAAATAGAGGAGGAAGAGGAGGTGAAGGAAAGCACGGAGGGCGATAATGAGGATGGTGAGGAAATGGAGGAGGAAGAGGAGGTGAAGGAAAGCACGGAGGATGAGAATGAGGGTGAAGGAAAGCACAGAGAATGAGAATAAGGACTAGGAGGAATAGGAGGAAATGGAGGAGGAAATCGAGGAAGAGGTGAAAGAAAGCAGAGAGATTGAGAATGAGGACTAGGAGGAATATGAGGAAAAGGAGGATGAAATCGAGGAAAAGGAGGTGAATGAAAGCACAGAGGATGAGAATGTGGACGAAAAGGAAGAGGTGGAAATGGAAAGCATGGAGCATGAGAATGAGGACGAGGAAGAAGAGGGGAAGGAAAGCATGAGAAGGATGAGGAAGAGGATGAAATGCAGGAAGAGGAAATGGAAGAACAGCAGGTGAAAGAAACCACAAAGGATGAGAATCAGGATGAGGAGAAAAAGGATATGAAGGAAAGCACAAGAAAAGAATGAGGAGGAGGACGAAGAGGAGGAGAAGAAAAAGGACGAGAAGGAGGAGGTGAAGTAAGGCACAGAAGATGAGAATGAGGACGAGGAGGAAGAGGAGGAAATGGAGGAGAAAGAGGAGGTGAACAAAGCATAAGAAGGATGAGAATGAGGATGAGGAGGAAGAGGAGAAAATGGAGGAGGAAGAGGAGGTAAAAGGAAAGTAGAAGGATGAGAATGAGGCTGAGGAAATGGATAATAAAGAGGAATGTGAATGAAAGCATGGAGGATGAGAATGAGGACGAGGAGGAAGAAGAGGAAATGGAGGAATAGGAGGCAAAGGAAAGCACAGAGGATGAGAACGAGGACGAGGAACAGGAGGAAGAGGAGGTGAAGGAAAGTAGAGATAGATGAGAATAAGGATGAGGAGGAAGAGGAGGAAATAGAGAAAGAGGGGCGAAGGAAAGCACGGAGAATAAGAATAAGGACGAGGAGGAAGAAATGGAGGAAGAGGATGAAATAGAGAAACAGGGGTGAAGGAAAGCACGGAGAATAAGAATAAGGACGAGGAGGAAGAAATGGAGGAAGAGGAGGAAATGGAGGAATAACAGATAAAGGAACCACAAGTAGGAGGAGGAGGAGGATGTAAGGAAGTAAGCACGATGGTGATGAGATTGAAGAGGAGGAAATGAGGAAGAGGAGGCAAAGGAAATGATGATGAGGATGAGGAGAGAGGAAAAAGGAAATCAAATGAAGAATTTAAGAGGCAAACGAACCACCTGCGCTTATCCAAAGCAAATGAAAATATCCAGGCATCATTGTGAACGATAAGAAACAAAACAAAGAAATATCTCGAATCAGAAATTAGATATCCACTCATTTACGTAAAATATCACGATAAAAATGCACACAAGCGTAAACTCACGAAGCCGATTACGATTACAGACATTACGGTTTACGACATGACTTTCAGAACAATCCATCCGAGATAAGCGATATCGAGATATGCAGTTGATGCTATGCCAACCAGTGCTATGCTAGAGATGCATCAACTCCAGCAAATACTAGCACAGAGACCAGCTGCCTGCAAGGGCTAATCTTCAACCAGCCTCGATACATACACACTTCCCCATGCTACACACACACACACGCACACGCACACGCACACACACACACACACACACACACACGCACAAACACACACACGCGCACACACGCGCACACACAAGTATACATATAAATTCTAAAATATATAAACACTGTATATATGTATATTGGAATAACATTTGTATATTAACATACATTCATATATATATATATATATATATATATATATATATATATATATATATATATATATATATATAGTAATAATACAAATATATAAAAAGGACACACCTATACATATGCAAATATATATACACAGGAACACATATCGAGGAAACATTATAAATATATATATATATACACATACACATATATATCATCCTGAGATACTATAAATAAACAAAAGGGCATATTCAGTGTCATATATACTGTATAAATATACACACAAATATGTGTAATAAATAATAATAATCATTCCGCTGTGCAGCTACAGTGTAAGTGAGTCTGTCTAATTATTTCCTCTGACTGCAGAGACGCTGATCATGATGATGATGATGATGATGATGATGGCATTTTCGATAACAAGCGGACTTTAGTGACACAGAAACTCAGAAAGAGACAGAAAACGACCCCCCCCCCACTTCCCCTTCCGACAGCCAGACATACTGAATAATAACTGTTTATTACAATCACATGAACTCCATTGCAAGCTTAACCTCTCTCTCCTTCTCCTCTGTCGCCTGTCTGTCTGTCTGTCTGTCTGTCTGACTCTTTCTGTCTCTGTCTCTGTATCTCTCTCTCTGTCTGTCTCTGCATGCCTCTATCTATCCCTGCCTATCTGAAAGCCTTCGGTATGTATATCACCCTGTATGTTCACTTGTCTCTCTCTCTCGATCTCTTTGTCCCTCTGTCTGTCTATGTCCCTCTGTCTGTCTCTCTCGCTTACTCATCCTATCCATTGGTCTGTCTTGTCTGTCCAGTCTCTTTGTGTCTGTCTGCTATTCAATCAGTCTGTCCTTCTCTTAGTCAGTCTGTCTACGCCTCCATTAGTCTGTCTGTCCCTCTATCTCTCTCCCTGCCTTCTCAGCTTCTAAGCGTGTCTCCATAATTATCTGTTTACGTAAAAACGCTGGAACTGTTTTAGAAAGACAATGACTAAGACGGACTCCATGCGTCTGTATGTGCGGCTGTGTGTGCGGCTGAGCTGAGCTGAGCTGAGCTGAGCTGGACTTACGGGTTGAGCTGGTTATAGTTGGTGGCTGCTCTACTATAGGTTATCAGGTCCGATATCCAGTTCCTCCTTTCCCCTCGCTCCTACTCACTTTCTCGACCCTTCTCCCTTACTCCTCCTTCTTTTTCCTCCTCTTTCCTTTCCCCCTCTCCTTTTCCTCTTCCTCCTTCTCCCCGCTCCTCCTCCTTCTCCCGTTTTCTTCCTCATCCTTGTACCCTTCCCATCTTCCTCCCATTCTGCATCTTCCTCCTTTTTCATTCTCCTGATCCTTTACAGGTCCTTCCATTTTTCCTCCTCCTGCCCTGTTCTTCCTCCCCTTCTTTCTCCCTTTATACCTTCTCCTCCTCTTCCTCCTCCTACTCCCCATTTTCCTTTTCCCTAACCCCTTCCTCATCCTCCCTGCGCCTTCTTCCTCCTCGTCCCTTCTCTTCTTCCTCCACTCCTTGTGCTTTCTCCTCTCCTGCCTTGTCCCTTCCCATCTTCCTTCCTCTTTGCTTCCTCCTCTTCCTCTCCTCCTCTTCCAGTCTTCCTCCCCTTGTGCTTCCTCCTCTCCTGCCTTGTCCCTTCCCCTCTTCCTTCGTCATTGCTTCCTCCTCTTCCTCCACCCCTCGTGCTTCCTCCTCTCCTGCCTTGTCCCTTCCCATCTTCCTTCGTCTTTGCTTCCTCCTCCTCTCCTCCTCCTCTTCCTCCACCCCTCGTGCTTCCTCCTCTCCTGCCTTGTCCCTTCCCATCTTCCTTCCTCTTTGCTTCCTCATCCTCTCCTCCTCTTCCTCCACCCCTCGTGCTTCCTCCTCTCCTGCCTTGTCCCTTCCCATCTTCCTTCGTCTTTGCTTCCTCCTCCTCCTCTTCCTCCACCCTCGTGCTTCCTCCTCTCCTGCCTTGTCCCTTCCCATCTTCCTTCCTCTTTGCTTCCTCCTCCTCTCCTCCTCTTCCTCCACCCCTTGTGCTTCCTCCTCTCCTGCCTTGTCCCTTCCCATCATCCTTCGTCTTTGCTTCCTCCTCCTCCTCCTCTCCTACTCCTCCTCCTCTTCTTCCTCCACCCCTTGTGCTTCCTCCTCTCCTGCCTTGTCCCTTCCCATCTTCCTTCCTCTTTGCTTCCTCCTCCTCATATTCTTCTTTCTGCTTCCTCCTCTCCTGCTGGGACACGGTAGCCAGGCGACCATACTTATTTTCCACATAAGAAAAATACATAAAATATAATAATTAAAGATTCAAAATAAAGGAAAACAATAAAAACAGTAAATTTGCTGACCTGGCATTTGTCGTATCGCCATTGATAGCAACGACACCTTCTGATCTCTTGGGCTCAAGTTTTGTGGCGCTCTTTGCTCGCTTCAAGTTGCTCTTCAACTGACTCGACTTTCGACTAATGAAGCTCTGCAAGAAACAAATCATTATATCAAGTAAGATGTAATTCACTGCACACAATACAATACTATAAATGAAATACAATAAATCCAATTAAATACAATACACTGAAACAATACAATTCAATACAATACAATGGAAAACAATACATACAATTCAAAACAATACACTGAAACAATACAATTCAATACAATACAATGGAAAACAATACATACAATTCAAAACAATACAATGGAATACAATACAATTCAATACAATTCAATGGAAAACAATACAATACAATGGAATACAATACAATTCAACACAACACAATACAATGAAATATAATTCAATTCAATACAGTGGAATATAATACAATACAATAGAATACAATACAATTCAATACAATTCAATAAAATACAAATGCATCTGATATTGCTGTCCCATCAAAGTTCAGTGCAGATATGACAGAACATCTATCATCAGCATTTATATTACTCTACATTTATTAAGTACCACTCACTATCTGATGAGCAAACATCAATCAATGGAGCTGAGCAATTGTACGTAAAGGACTTGCTCAAAGTCCTTACACAGTGCCCCAAAGGAGCAGAGGAGGAGGCTTGAACCCGTACTCTCCTTGTTACAGGCTGAGCGCTCCATCCATTCAGCTACTATACATCACGCTACTCGGTAATGTAATGTAATCTCCAAGCAACAACCTGCATATTCCAGCTACGAGAACTAGATGATGAAATCGTTCTGGGAGTTTTGCTGTTGTTGGACCATTCATCTGGAAGAGTGCTCTGTGGCCTGGCATCTGCAACGACCAACGGTTGGTCACAATCGATTTACCATAGGACTTACAACAACAACGTTCCCTGAACTGTTTCCATGTAACTGAGCGACTCCATCACTGTCCCTGACAGCCTTGGCTATAAGGGCTGTGAAACCAAAACGACCACTTAATAATAATAATAATAACAATAATAATAAAAATAATAATAATAATAATTTTTGAACTCCCGAGGGATCATATGTACCCTGGGAAAATAATAATAATAATAAAAATAATAATAATAATAATAATTATTGCGTATTGCGCAGTCATTTGTGAACCACACACTTGCGCATGCGGCGCCCCCGTCTCAGCAAGGGGATCGCACGGCCTCTCGTGTTCGCTCGGTTTCGGTCGACAAGCCAGACACAGCGCCATCAATGACCTTATTCACCGCACTCTTAATAGAGCGGGTACCCCGGCGATCAAAGAACCATCAGGACTAACCAGATCCGACGGAAAAAGGCCGGACGGCTAGACTCTGATCCCTTGGAGTGGCGGACGCCCTCTGATATGGGACGCGACCGTGGTGGATACGGTAGCCGCTTCATATCTTCCCGAGACAGCGATCACGGCCGGAGGAGCAGCAGAAAGGGCGGCCACAAGGAAGCACGCCAAATATTTAGAACTAGAAACGAGATACACCTTCGTGCCGATCGCCGTGGAGACATTGGGCCCTACCAACAAAGAAGGTCTCGCCTTCGTTTCTGAAATCGGCCGCCGATTGACGGCAATCACTGGCGAGGCCCGCGAGACAACCTTTCTCTTCCAGAACATTTCAATAACAATTCAACGATTCAATGCCGTTGCATTCCAGGGCACCTTGTCAGGACTACCCGGGATCGAGGACCAGCGGGCCCATCCAAGCTGTACCTAACTATACAATCTTGAAGAAAACGTTGCAAAATCGAGATAATAATAATAATAATAATAATAATAATAATAATAATAATATTAAAAATAAATTATTATTTTGTTTTTATTATTATATAGACACTTAGTAATAATAATAATAATAATAATAATAATAATAACCATAATAATAATAATAGCATAATTTTTTGCTTATGATGGATTACACATGATGGACAGATAGGCACACTTGAGAAGAACGGCTGCACTCGTGTCTGAGTAAATCACAGGACCAAAAGCTGAAGTGATCTTACGACACAGCTCGAATGAGCAAAAGAAAACCACGCCCTCATGCTCGCAGGAGCAAACGGAGCACACGCATGACAGGAGCACGTGCAAACTCTGGCCAGCAAACGACACCCGCCCATCGCCATGGCAACAGGAACGGGCGCCAGGCCGTGACCTTTAATAAGGTCCGTGTTTTCATAGGAACGCAAGATGAACGAATTGCAGACGTCAGTCTCTATGGAAACCCTCACCATGGCAACGACGGAACCGTCCGGAACCCATTTCGTGTCGGATGTAATTACACAGAAAACATAAACACACGTCGACGCTTTTCCAGCTCGTCATCCAGACCCATATTAACAACAAAGAGAAAACGCCAAACGCACGAGACCTGGAGCCAGTCAGGGAAAAAACGTCTCAACTACTGATAACTGGATGGCTTCATCCAGACGTCAGAATAAAAACCGGGAGGGAAATATCGCGTAAATATTGCTACAAATCGCAATCTACTAAAATAAATGGATCGCCTAATCTCATGGCTTACTCGCTAACAGCTGGCAACTGCCAACATGCTTCTCCTTGATCTTTGCTCATCTTTCGCGATCCCCGAACATCAACGAAAACCTTGTAAAGAAGTGTAAGTTCCTAACACAAGTCGCCAGTTCAAAGCAAGTACCTGCCACTAACTGTCAGTACGATTCCCGTTGATCTGTAGTTCATCTTCCACAATCAACTCGACACCTTCTGAAGAAGTATATCTTGCTAAAACAAGTCGCCAGGTCAACCTTAGGAACCTCAGATCAAATGATCAATCTCAAGATCAACCTTCTGATCAACCCATAATCAAATTACAATCAACTTATGACCAAACTACGATAAATCTTACGATCAACCCCATAGTCAACCTCCCAATCAACTTATGATCAACCTTCTGATCAACCTATGATCAACCTTCCAAGCAACCTATGATAAACCTTCTGATCAACCTGTGATCAACCTGCCGATCAACCTATGATCAACCATCCGACCACCCTATGATTTACCTATAATCAACCTTCCGATCAACCTATGATCAACCTTCCGATCAACCTGTGATCAACCTTCCGATCAACCTATAATTTACCCATGATCAACCTTCCGATCAACAGGAACGGGCGTTGTTCAACCTATGATCAACCTTCCGATCAACCTATGATCAACCTTCCGATCAACCTATGATTTACCTATGATCAACCTTCCGATCAAGCTGTGATCAACCTTCCGACCAACCTATGATTTACCTAAGATCAACCTTCCGATCAACCTGCGAGCAACCTTCCGATCAACCTATGATTTACCTATGATCAACCTTCCGATCAACCTATGATTTACCTATGATCAACCTTCTGATCAACCTATGATTTACCTATGATCAACCTTCCGATCAACCTATGATCAACCTTCTGATCAACCTATGATTTACCTATGATCAAACTTCCGATCAACCTATGATCAACCTACCGTATGCTTTCGTAGAATGAAGAAACGGATTCGGTGAGTAGTGAATTCTTTAATGAAGCCAACGGTCAGAAGGCACTGAACGGGATTCAGCCAAAGCTGGTGGCAGGAAAGACCAGAACGGACCTCTCTCTGTCTGTCTCTCTGTCTGTATCTCTGTCTGTATCTCTGTCTGTATCTCGCTGTATCGCGCTGTCTCTTGGCCTGCATTCTTTTGGCGACTCGTATCAGGGATCGAGTTAGTGCAACATCAAAACGGCCATTTCAATTAGGAAGGCAATGACCAGTTGCTGCCACTGGTGGTGGTGGTGGTAGTGGCGGTGATAGAAGAGTAGGCGCAAGAGGAGGAGGACGTGGAGAGAGATACAGAGAAAGAGAGAGAAGGAGGAGCAAGAGGCAGAGAAGTGAAGGTCGTGGTGGTCCAGGTATAGTGTTGATGGTAATGGTAGTGGCGATGAGAGTGATGGAAAATGGTAATGGTGGTGGTGATTGTGGTTGTGGCGTTGGCGCAGGAGGAGGAAGAGGAGGAATGGAAAGAGGAAGACGAGAGAGGAGGAGTAAGAATAGGCAGAGGAAGAGAAGGATGCGGAGGACGAGTGTACGGTGGCCGTGGTGGTGGTGGTAAGGTGGTTATGGTAATGGTAGCGGTGATGATAGAGGTGGATATAGTAATGGTGGTGCTAGTGATGGTGGAGGTGGTGGTATTGGTTGTGGACGTGGTAAGGGAGGTGGTGGTGCTGGTGGTGCAGTGGCAGGGTCTTTCTTTATCGGCAATAGAATTCCATTTGGCCGGCGATGTTAGGTCCAGATTGGGTTTCAATCGCCCTCTTATCTCTGAGCGCTGGCTTCATCGGCAGACACACGAGTTATGCCTCGTGTGGCCAGAGGGAGTATTATTTTATCAGTGACCCGGCAGCAGCAGCAGCAGTCAGTCAGTTCGTCAGGGTCTCTGTTTGCTGGACGCAGACGGCCTCGAATTTCAGTCGGATGAATTACTGAATGCCATTGCCAGCCACAGCTGCCACAATCTCGGTGATAGGACCAGCCAGATTATAGGACTTCCTAAAGACCAGCCAGAGGATAGGACTTCCTATAGGGACCAGCCAGAGGATAGGACTTCCTAAGGACCAGCCAGAGGGTAGGACTTCCTAAGGACCAGCCAGAGGAAAAGACTTCCTAAGGACCAGCCAGAGGAAAGGACTTCCTAAGGACCAGTCAGAGGAAAAGACTACATAAGGACTAGTCAGAGGAAAAGACTACCTAAGGACCAGTCAGAGGAAAAGACTACCTAAGGACCAGTCAGAGGAAAAGACTACCTAAGGACCAGTCAGAGGAAAAGACTACATAAGGACCAGTCAGAGGAAAAGACTACCTAAGGACCAGTCAGAGGAAAAGACTACATAAGGACCAGTCAGAGGAAAAGACTACCTAAGGATCAGTCAGAGGAAAAGACTACCTAAGGACCAGTCAGAGGAAGGGCTTCCTAATTATAGCTACCAATCAACCAAGGCGGTTACTACGTTGCGTTCCAGTCATCTCAAACAACGCCCTTATCATCATCATCATTTGGCGGCGATGGGTACGAATAAATGCCCACCATTGTCCTCGGTCATTTGTCAAGTCCACTGCTTCCCTTAGTGTTAGTCCATGTGATGTTATGTCTTCATTTATATTATACTAGCTGGATTACCCGGCGTTGCCCGGGGTTATAAGTTTCAATCCCTGCACACCCACCACCCCCCCCACCACCACCCCCCACCACCACCCCCCCACCACCACCACCCACCCACCACCCCCACCCCCTCCCCACCCACCACCCCCCCACCCGCCTCCCCCACCCACGACCTCCCACCCCCACCATCCACCCCCCATCTCCCCCCACCCACCACCCCCCTCCCCCACCCGCCTCCCCCACCCACGAAAACCCACCACCCCCACCCACCACCCCCCTCCACCACCCCACCCGCCTCCCCCACCCACGACCTCCCACCCCCACCATCCACCCCCCATCACCCCCCACCCACCACCCCCCTCCCCCCACCCGCCTCCCCCACCCACGACCTCCCACCTCCCCCACCCACCACCCCCCACCCACCACCCCCTCCACCACCTCCCCCAACCCGCCTCCCCCACCCACGACCTCCCACCACCCCCAACCCACCACCCTCTCCACCACCCCCCACCACCACCACCCCCCACCACCCCCAAATTGACTTACCAACAATAAATTTATCTTCGATGTTTGTTACACGTGCATGCATCCAATGCAGTAATCCTAATGTCACTGCAGGGACTGCATCCAATGCAGTAAGCCTAATGTACGGTAATTTTCCTATCGCTTGTGGCGATGTTTTGGCCGTTTTTCACCATGGTAGCGGTGAAAACGGGGGTCGCCAACCCCTCCACTGGGTGTCCGAAACCGAGGCCGACACAGCAGTGAAGGTTTGGAGTGAAAAGGTGCAAAATTGTAGAAGTTAAGCCCGGTCAAACAGACACACACACACACACACACACACACACACACACACACACACACACACACACACACACACACACACACACACACACGCACACACACACACACACACACACACACACACACACACACACACACAGAATTCTCGCTTTATTATATAGATCTATCCAGCGCAGTCTTGGAGGCACAGGTGGAACAGAAATCTCAAAGCAAATATCTATATCAGTGGAGATTTGAAGCCCAGACTTCTCGCTTCAAAGTTCAGTTGACTATCGCGAACCACATACCAAGAATGCGTGTGTATGTATGTATATAAGTTTGTATGTATGTATGCATGTATGTGTGCATACATGTAGGTAGATAGGTATGTATGTATGCATGTATCTGGCAACTTGTGAAGTGACTTCCAAGAACCTCACAAGAACATGTAATATGCCAATCCAGCAGATTTAAAATGGTACGTCTTACGGTAGTTTGAAATATTTCTTGAGTTGTATTTGTCTACATCGTACCTATGTTTACCAGAAGGATGGTACAATCACGAGAAAGCACGATGTATCCCAACTGTCTTCCGGATGTGCTCAGTCAGCGAGTTTCCACGGTCCGGACATGCAATGATAGTTAATTGGGCTGGCTAGAAACAGGAAGACACGGCTTTCTGATATATTCTGGAGATGCACGGATTCTCAAAGCTTTTCTCATGAGGAGGATATTGCAGATGAACTTGTCCTTGATTGGAAGCCAGTGCAGCGTTGCACATAGCTCGAAACAAGAAGGAAGTCACCCACAGAATTCTAAAGCATGAAGGAATGTCCCCCATCTTATACCAGAAAAAGTCCAATTTACCCATCTCATGCCCATCTAACCCTAGAGGAAGAATAAAATCACCCACCTAATACCACAGCATGAACAAATGTCTCCAATATAATGGCACAAGAATGGCGGGGATTTGAAACCCCGACCTCTTGATTGACAGTCTAGCGCGCTAACCACTAAACTATCGCGCATCCCCTACTGACTGCAGAATACTGAGAACATCACCAACTCTGCAACAAGAATGAACTGATTTGTCCTACATCGCGGGAGAGAGTCACCCGATGGTACAAGCGGTCCTCCTTGAAAGTGCAGTAGCCCCCAAGGCTTGGTAACTGGGTCACCGGGTCAGACGAGACAAAACAAAGAAAATCTGACACCTTGGTTATTTGAAAACAACCTAACGGCTATTTGATCGCAGGTGGAGCGGCAAACTATGAAACAAAATAGCTTGGAATGTGCAACAAAAGGCGAAAATTGCGCTGACCCAGAGCAGGCAGCCAAACAAAAATTCTGCTGCCTGTGCTATAAGAATTCTCTCCTTTTCAGCAACTCCTACTCCAGATCATTGAAAGCAGTCTTCGTGCCAAGGTTTGGTAACTGGGCCACGGTGTCAGACGAGACAAAACAAGAGGAGTCGGATGGCTAATAGCTATTTGATGATGTGTGCAGCAGTTCACCGCGAAACAAAATAGCCTGGAATGCGTGCAACTAATGACGAAAATTGCACAGTCATGCTGCAAAGTCAGCCACGATTTAATATGCATGCTTGCTCTTTCAGGAATTCCCTCCTCCCTTCTCCTATATCCTTCACTCATTAAGGTCAGCAAATGTAAAATAATACCACATATATACACCACCTATTTCAGATATAATAATCATACTCGAAGACACTCAAAGCCATTTTACAGGCAAAGCAGATCGGTCATTTTGAGCTAGAAGGACAAGTTACCCAAAATATAGCATCACAAAAAAATAATAATAATTTATACGTGCCTCAGGCCCCACTTACGTAGTAACTGGCAACAGACAGAGATTTTCAGTGACTGTATAGATGGAAAACTCATAATGGGAAGAATAAAAACTATTGACATAGGTTAACTCACAGGTACACTGTGGTACAGTAAAGAAAAGGTGTGAAAATATGGCTTCTTATCTGCTTGGTCCCTTTGGCAGTTCCTTACAAGATGGAAGGATGAAATAGATGGAAAGATGGAATAGATGGAAAGATGGATTAGACGGAGGCTGTTTTAAACTGATAGGTGATTGACTATGAGGATAGCTATCTGATCGGGTAAACTGATATAGCGCCGTTACGAAAACACACAAGACATCGACTGCTAAAGTAAGATCACAGCCATACTATCAAAATCCCTTAGAAGAAACCAGCAGGAGATTGAAGCGGCCACTGAGACCAGAAAGCAGGCTATTACACTTGGAGCTGATAACAGGTAGTAGCAGCAGTAGTAGCAGTGGTAATAGTAGTAATAATAATAATAATAATAATAGTAGTAGTAATAATAATAATAATAATAATAATAATAATAATAATAATAATAATAATAATAATAATATGTGGCTTTCAGTGGTTCTTTTATCCAATCTCTGCCTGTGATTGAAGAGATATAGCAGCTCTAGATCTATCACACTAGTAATATCTAAGACCCTGGGAGAACTAAGTACCTCAGGGCATAAAAAATAATAATAATAATAACAACGTTTTTCCATCTGTGTCCAGTGCCACAATGCCACTGCGTTCAGAGGCACAATTCCAGATGGTTGTGAAACCTGAGATGGGCCTCGTTTTTCAGAGATGCATTTTTTATTCTTAACACAATTTTTTTATTTCCTGCGGGATCACTTCTACCTCTGGTAAAAACAAAATAATGATAATAATTATTATTATTGCCAATCATTAACTATTATCATTGACTAGAAACTGGTAGAGTGCCAGTGTCTAATGCACAAGGCATCAACCGATGGCACACCAATCCAGAAAGTCGCCTCCATTGAGACAGAGAGACAGACTATGGTGGAACTAAGAGGGAAAAAGAAAATGTAGGAATGCACCCACTTGCTGATAAAAGTCTGCACTCTATGAGGCTCTGAGTTGGCCCCTCTGTTACAGGTTTGGCCCCGATCCGCAGTTGTGGGCCTTGTGGCCCATAGTTACACTACAGATTTTAGCCCAGACCTGAAGGACACCACAGTAATGGAATATTGGACAGAAACAGGTATTGACTTCCAAAGCATCTGACTAGCAACCGAGAAAGTCTGGCATTCCTGTACTAGTTTGGGGTAGAGCAAGACTCCAAGTCTTCTACTCTAATGACTTCTATGGCGCCGCCGTTATCATAATGTCCAAGACATCAGTCGATGGCCACTCCAAGTAAACTCGGAATCCATTGGAGAAGAAGAGAGGTTGAAATCCGATAGATCAGGGAAAACAGAAGCCAGGCTACAGTGGCTACACAAGTTGAAAAAGATGAGCCTAAGTGCTCAATGATCGAGCATTAAACTTACGAGCTCCGGTTGCAATCTGAAGATGGAGAATAAGAGGTAAACATTTTCAGATTGATGACGCCACGACTGGTATATGCTTAGTAAGCGGATAGGCAAAACGGTTGAGCCCAGCTGCTGAACATAGAGACGTAAAAAACGTAACGCAGTCACTTAAGGTAGAGATGATGCAATACGTCAAGCAGCCACCTAGTGTAGAGAGTTTAAAAACGCTACGCAGCAGCCTCCGAATACACCTGAGGTCAAATAGTTAAACAGCCGGATAATGTAGAGAAGCAAAAACGTCGTTATTATTTCCATTCAGACTGACACCTGTGGCCCAGCTACCACTGAGAGAAGCACAATCGACCTGTGATTGCATTGTATTGCACAGACCAAAAGAGAATGAAAAACAATACAGAACGGCATATTAATTAATGTAATGCATTACATTAATTAATATGCACAGGTAAGACAATTGAAAGGCACCACTTTGGCAGGTATAGAAGAATTTTCTGCATATAGTATTCGCGTGAAACAGAACAAGCAGTTCGTTAATACTGACCACTAACCTCGTCATGCAACTGACCAAGTGACGTGCGTGTCACGTCAAACGGTCAGCGGCTGGCCAGTAGCCTGACGTGTTCTAGGGAAATCAAACCCTTTTCAGCAGAAATCCCTCACCACATCAAAAACATCCACAGCTTCAAAGCCAGTGACTAAAAGCCAATGTGTTTACTCAAGTGTTACAAAACCCAGTGGCTTTAGGAAAGCACTTGAAAACAGAGTACTAGAAAAACTCACTACCTTCAAGAGTGTATTCAAAAACTCAATGATAGGATAAGATGGTTTTAATAAAGTGCTAGAAAAACTCAGTAACTTGGAAAGTGTAAATAATCCAATCAATATCCTGAAGATCAATCTGCCCAGCCTGTGGTGGATAAGCAGTTAGAAAAAGGCGTCTTCAGCTGAGAACGAAACGATATACAGAAACATACACATAGGAAGAGCTACCAAAAATCTATGTTAATGTAATTTATAACTTCTATAGCGCCAGTGTCTAATGCACAAGGCATCGACAGATGGTGCACCAACACCAACCCGTAATCAGGTCAATATCCGGAAGGTCAGTTGGTGAGGTCAGGCAACCAATGAAGCTCAACATATGATATGCATATATTTCTACTGAAAACTTTTGGCGAAAGCAATATTTCTTTTCAAATAAAACTTATGGTCGTGGATGTTGTTTTCAGCTAAAAGTTTCGGATGATGTATTTCTAGTGAAAACTTCTCTCCAAGGACGATAAATCTTTGAGCAGAAAACTCTAAAGAAGAATATCTATCTCCTAAACACTCAGCAGTCAATGTCTTCTTTCTACTAAATACTTCTGTTTCTAAAGAGCAACACCCTTCTCCCTTTCAACCCGACCACTCGACAGCTCACTATAACATCCTATCGTCTCTCATCATAAACTCTTAACCTATCTTAGCAGATGCATTCCATGCAGTGGTAATAACAATTGAGGGTGAGCAGTTGGTGGATGGGTGAAGGGCCTCTATGCTGTATCCGTCCAACCGTCCGTCCGTCCGTCCGTCCGTCCGTCCGTCCGTCCGTCCGTCCGTCCGTCCGTCCGTCCGTCCACCCACCCATCCATCCATTCACCCACCCACCCACCCACCCACCCACCCACCCACCCACCCACCCACCCACCCACCCACCCACCCATCCATCCATCCACCCACCCACCCATCCATCCATTCACCCACCCAAACCCACCCACCCACCCACCCACCCACCCATACCCACCCACCCACCCACCCACCCACCCACCCACCCACCCACCCACCCACCCACCCACCCATCCATCCATCCATCCATCCATCCATCCATCCACCCACCCACCCACCCACCCATCCATCCATCCATCCATCCACCCATCCATCCACCCACCCATCCATCCACCCATCCATCCACCCATCCACCCATCCATCCATCCATCCACCCACCCATCCATCCACCCATCCATCCACCCACCCACCCATCCATCCATCCCCTCCTTACCATAAGCCGGTTGGGCGTAGACAGGGCATCAGACGGTTCTTCGGTGGCTGTGAAGGGAACAACTGAAGGAACGCTGCCTCGTCGCTCCTTCAGAAGCGGCTTCTCGTAACCGGAATCTGCAACAAATATACAATTAGACTTACACAATAAGCAACAGGACAGTAAAGAACAGTTAAAGGATGATATTGTAATTAGTAACCTCACTGCACTGGTCTCAAATGCACAAGACATCAACCAACGGCGCACCAACCTGTCATTATAAATTTATGTAGCGCCTCTTCAAGAAAAACTCGTCAGAGGCGCTTCTGATCTAACGACCTAACATAGAAGATGATCAGTACCTTAAGCTAGCCCTGAGGCAGCCATGGGTATGAAGTGTTACTGACTTTAATTTCTTAGCCTTGGCATATGAGGGTAGGTGGCCAGTCCTCTCCCTCACCGTCTCATCTTCCCACTGACAGTGTATGGTCAGTGTACTCATCATAGCTGAGTTGGCTAGGGGGTGCAGGCGAGGCAGAAATCTCGAACCAAATTTCTGCCCTGGCTGGGATTTGAACCCCCAACCTCTCCATTGACAGCTAACCACTACACTATCAAGCACCCTAACATATAAAAGGCATAAACAATACAACCCACAATACGGCATACACAATACTAACTACAAAAGTGAGGACAGAGGAACAAGGACAGAGGGACAAGGACAGGTGGACAAGGATGGAGGGACAAGGATGGAGGGACAAGGATGGAGGGACAAGGATGGAGGGACAAGGATGGAGGGACAAGGACAGAGGGGATGGAAGGGATCACTGCTAACCCAACTGGTATGAGGTCAGTGCAGTTGTCTCAAGGGAGACTTTGCCAGACGATTCCACATTCTCCAACCAATCACCCACCCATCTTTCCAATTCATTCATCCCACCATCCATCCTTTTCCAATTATACATCCATCCATGATTTATTCATATTGACCATAGAATGTCCATTTCATATGATGCTTGGACACTGGAATGCGGATTAACAGATGGTATAATAAAGAATACACTCACTTACTTATGCGTCTACTCATAAATGCATGCTCGTATCCATCCTATCCATAATTCCATTCTACTTTCCATTTCTCCCTCAGTCCCTCCCTCCAAGTCTCCATCCAAACCATTCCTCCTTTCCTCCCTTTTTTCATCCAACCATTTACCCATCCACCCAAGCATCCCTCCGTCCGTCCATCCATCCGTCCATCCATCTACCCATCTATCAAAGCATCCATCTATGCATCCATCCATTCACCCTCTACCCGAGCACCCTTCCCTCCATCCACTCGTCCCTCCATTCATGCATCCATCCATCTCTCCATCCATCCACTAATCCCTCCCTCCTTCCCTCCATCCCTCCCTCCCTCCCTCCACCCCTCCCTCTATCCATCGACTACTTTCCTCCCCGCCACTTCCCCCCAAATTTTTCCCAGCAGGCGATCGAGTAACTGAACGGGAGAACAGCGCCACCTTTCGATCGGACGTTCCCCCTCTGAAAGCCTTTAAACCGACCGGAAGAAAGAAAGGGAGAGTGGGGGTTAATCCGGCCATCAGACGGAAGTAGGGCGGCGGCTGAGGGAGGCTGAGATTCTCTTTTCCACGCCACTGGACCCAGCCGAGTCAACCGAACCCAGTCCTTGGAGAGATCGATAGAAGGAGGAGGTTCTGGCTTCGAGTACATACACGCATGCACACATATTTACATGCATACATGGACACATACATACACACAGACATATATACATGTGCATACATAAATACATACAGACATACATGAATACAAGGACACACATCTATAGATAATACATTATATATACATACACACACACATACATACATACAAACATGGATATATACACACATACATAAATAATACATATAATACATACATACATACATACATACATACATACATACACATACATATATACACATACATATATACACATACATACATACATACGTACGTACGTAGATGCATACATAAAACATACATACCCAACAATCCTCCATTTCAGATTACATTCAATCTCCTCTGATACGGAGAGTGAGGCCTCGAATAACTTACCCCTGCTTAAGCTTAACTTACCTTAACGCCGGCATTTCTGCTTCAAGGGTCTAATCTCTCCCAACAATAACCCAACCGTCGAGATCTTCACTCCAGATCAAGGTTTCCAGCCGCAGCGCCACGGCTGCCGCCAATTCCCTGGCTCCAGCCAACCGCGGGGCTCGACTTTAATTCGCGTAAGACGACCGGACTTGGAAACATGGATACGGCACCGATTGACTGGAGATAATTCGGATAGCAGACCCGTAGTACGCGGCCGATTTGCCCCCGTCCCTCTCTGCCCCCTGCCTGCCTCCCTCCCGATGCGAAACGGAGCTTTTCGGTTTGCAGCAGTCAAGGTTTCGGTAACAGTGATTCAGAAACTGTGAATCAGCGCCAAAGGAATTCGCGTTTTTCTTATCAGGAATAAACGAAACGAAACGATATGACCTCAAAGGTAAAAGTCTGCCGGCAAATTATCAGACGCCAGAACAATCAACGGCCACAGCAATCAGCTGACAGAGCAATCAATGTTCCGAAACTATCAATCGGCAGAACAATCAAAGAAATATATGTATGTATGTACTATGTATGCAAGTATGTATGTACGTGTATGTATGTATGTATGTATGTATGTATGTATGTATGTATGTATGTATGTATGTAAACATGTGCGTATGTTTGTATGTATATATGTATGTATGTATGCATTTATATATCGAGCCATTGAATATAGCACATACTAGTAACTCCCAAAGGCACTGAAAATATCAATGGTTAGAACAATCAATGGTCATAATAATCAAAAGAATCAAGAATCATAACAACCAAAAGGCCAACAATAGGAACTCAATGTAATGTAATGTATAGAACCACCAAGTCAAGCTTTGATATGTGGCAGGTAAACAATCGTTACCTTTAGCTTCATCCGTCACGTGACTCTAAACAAGTATTACCTCTGCACTTACCATTACTCTTGTATAAATGACAGGCAACAAGCATAACCTTTGCCCCTTCATGTGAACTTACCGACGAGTTCATCCAGCGTCCACAGGCACAGGGCGTTCTTTCTCATCAACATTTCAAAACACAATGATTCCCTTCCACCTGATTCTCTTCCACTTCTCCGCTTCCACTTCTCAGACCAACAACGACTCCGACAACGAATCCAACTCAGTCGAGATCAAAAATCGGACGAAGGAATGTTGAATCCAACGCCCCAAACACCAGAGAAGCAGCAGCAAGAGTCGGTCTGAGACCAGAAACCAAACACTCTGTCTTAAAACACAGAAGCCATCGACGTTAACTGGCCAAACGTCAAAATACAGACGAGGCCATTGACGAGACGAGATTCCCACCCATCCACTGAAGACAAAGATCCGAAACGTGGACTCCAGATGTCAGTGTCTGTAGTTACTCCGGATTATTGAGTAAGAGAAACTCCTTTTCCAGCTCTACTTCCATCGAACGTGCCATAAAATTCCGTCTGCGAAACTGACCTAGTTACGCTGGCCGCCGATTGTCTCGAGCTCAGTTTAACAGCAAAGTACTGGTAAACATTTGAAAAACATTCGAGTCGTGTTGTAAAACAGACTTCCTGTTGTAACAGATAGCATCAGTGATGTCTCACTGTTATCAAAAACACCTCATGTCAGAACATTTTTCTGCTCAAACAGACCTTCCGACCCCTTTGTTGTCATAATTCAGGCAACGGTGAAGGTGGTTTCCCATCAAACAGCTTAAAGCCCGTCTAAAATAGGACTGTGTGGTTGTCAATACGCCCATCAGGCAGAAGAGATCTCTTTATGCAGAAATCTCCGATGATATATGTGACTCACAGCCAGCAGGCATTTCAACACCACTCGACCATCTTCAACTATTGTCTGCCGCACAGAAGAATAATCTCAAAATAAACTTTAAACTTTTTGGGTTTTCCACACAGACATGAGTAACGCGTGTCGATCATGGAAATACCAGTTAACAAAGATTCTGGTAATAAATAAAATGAAAGTTATTTTTGCCTGTACTCGTGAGCTCAGCCCTACATGCTCCAAGAGCACATTCACCTGTGATACAATGAATCAGCTGATTGCACAAATATTCCTTAAATTCTCAATTCGGTCCTGCTACCAACAATTGGTTCTCTCCAATCCTTTCTCTTGACTCTCTGTATACTTGTATCAAAGGAAACAATGCAAAGGTAGTAGTTCAAAGGCAATAATCCAAAGGCAACAATCCAAAGACAATAATCCAAAGGCAACAATCCAAAGACAATAATCCAAAGGCAATACAAAACTAAATTAGATGTAATTCAACACTAAACCAAAGATAATTCAAATGTAAATTTACGGGTAATCCAGAAGTAATCAGAACGTAATTGAAATGAGGTGTATTTTAAGTATAACAGGTGTACTCTGAATGTAACTGTATTGTGATGTAAATTTATTACAGACGTAATCCAAATGTAATCTGAATGGAATTCAAATCTGATATAAATGTATTACAGATGTAATCTGAATGTAATCAGAATATAATTGAAATGTGAAGCAAATGTATTAATTACAGAGGTAATCCAAATTAGTCTTAAACGCCAATGCACGAGCAATCCCTATATCCTTTGCAGTAGTACACCTCAAATTGTCTCTTTCAGGAAGAAACTAAACCATCAACTAGCAAGGCATCAACTCATTACAGCACGATTCATTCTAAAAATACCAATTTCGATCTATAACGATTGTCCCAGGAAAGCCAAAGTTCTGCTACAACATGACTCCATTTTAACACAGCTTCGTCAGAATACGGTACTCGACTGAACCCCTACATACAACCACATCGAAGTACAGTACGGGAGTGACCTCCAAACGCAGAATTTAATAAAGGTCCAGTTAACTCAAGACTTCATGCTAAACAACACAGGGACACAATCTGCCGAGTCAGTTAATACTTCTCCACACCCCACAAACACCAAAGAAAGCCAACAGGCGTAAAGCTCATCATATTTACCCCAACGACGCCTACACCCCAATGGGAAGACCCTGCCCTCCTTTCACAATGCCTGTCTTCACATACCCCGCTTCCGCCTCGTCTTACTTCCCCTGCAAAGCAGACCAGAGCTCAGAGAACATATTGAATTCTTAAAAGAAACATCTGATTAGATCAGACACACACTGCCGTGGCTAGGATGCTCTCAGACACAAACTGTCTGGTGTAAAATCACGTGCAGAGTGTAACAGCAGAGACACCATTGCAATTGTAATTAGTACGATGCTACTGAAGTAGGTAATTAATAATTAATTATAATGTCTGACTATGGCTCACTAGTTACGTCTAATTATTTCAAACGATCATACTACCATTTAGGTAAACACCACAGTGGCTGTTCTTTACTACTAGACAATCAATGCCTACGTGCGTTCTGGCCACATTAATCTCTGCTGTTCGAGACGTGACTTTGAAAGTAGGGTGTCTATACTTGGCTAAGCATCTGTTTCCAACATGACCCAGCAAATACTGTTTGATTGTCTGAAGGTGGACTCTGCTTTGTCAGCTCATCTGTGTAAACTGTCAGATGACGAGAGATACCCCATCAGAACCCATCAGTGGGGTCTCCAACAAACTGGCGCATCCAGGGAGAGGCACGTCAGCCAACATCTCTCCACCTGATATTAGAGGGAGACGTATACTCCTCGGGAACTGCCCTTGTACACACTTGCTTTTAGTTCTCTCTAAGTCTGGCCTGGCCTCCTAGACTGATGGACCTTTTGATGCAACATAGCTGGAGTGGCCCCTCTCAACACACGTGCTCACTCCCTTGGTTTTTCTATAGTCAGGCGAAGGCAGGCATGGGGACGCCGTCACTCCCCTCCTGGATCCGCCCAGAAAACAAACGCACACAGCCAAACTTTTCAACTTCAAACGACAAAGAACGAGAACAGAAACGAGATCTCTCAGTGGAAACAGATATTTCTCAGAACATGGACCCTCTCCATACCCTCCCCTCCCACCTCCACCCTACTTAGACAACGACCTCATTTTAACAGAACCTCCTTATAACACAGCAATTGATTTAGATGCCAAATACAGTATCATGCAGGATGCTTTCAATGGTGCGCATAGTCTAGCCGTTAGCTGCTGGCAGTGCTGGATTTTCAATTGACAGGTCGAGGGTTCAAATCTCAGAAATTTGTTTCCAGTTGTCGTCTCCACTTTTGCCTCCCAGCAAATTCAGCGGTAACGAGTATACCGCCGTACACTGTCAATGGGCAGCTCAGACATGTGCCTTCATATGCCAAGGCTAAGAAAATGAAGTCGCTACCACTTCATACGTAAGGGTGTCTCTTGGGGTTAGCTTAAGGGACTCATCTTCTTCTTCCTTCTTCTTCAGTGTACACTGGATCCCACGTAATACGTGTTTCGTTATAAAATAAATTCTGATATTTAACACAGTTGAGAAGCTTGGATTCATTGATTCATTCATTCATTCATTCGATGATTTATATAGCACATATTCAGAATTCAGAAATTCAGGATTCAGAAATTACTCCAGCTTTAGAGAATTATCTAACTACACAAAACCTGATTATTTTATGCTTATTCAGTTACCCAATTACACCCATTTTATGCCGAGTGAGTTACTCTGAATCTGAGGGTGGAAGACAAGTGTATGTGTGAAAAACATGTATCAGTTAGTTATGCAGAGTCCACTCAGTAGGTTGGAACTCGCAATGGTTAGATTATGAGCCCAGCGCATTACCGAATGGACCACACAGGTATAAAGCAGCATTTGACATGGCTGGGTTATACTGAGGTATCAGTGTATTCAAGGAAACCCAGTGACTCTGAATGTACTGCCCTAGGTCAGGTTCCCACCCGCAATCCATGCCAAACAAAAGGGTCTTCTTCTCAACCCCTCCCAATAACAGACGCGGCGGCAGACAGGGTAAACACGAGAACAACCTCCCACCCAACCAGACAACAAGAAACCTGAAACTCAACTCTCTCCAAAGATATTCCACTCTCTTTCATACAACGTCCGGCAACGCCCGATCGTCGTCGTCGTCGTCGTCGTCGTCGTCATCATCATCATCATCATCATCATCATCATCATCATCATCATCATCATCATCACAACCATCACAACCATCATCATCATCATCATCATCATCGTCGTCGTCGTCGTCATCATCATCATCATCCTCATCATTATCATCATCTGTAATTCAATTGTTGTTGGCATCACAAAGTAAACAAGTTGAAAGTGCAGAGTTCAGAATTCAGAGCCATATATCACACGTCAAAACGTGAAAATGTAACCTCTGTTCTTAAATCATTGCACTGGCTTCCTGTTCAGCAAAGAATCGTTGCAAAGAGAAGGTCAATTTTCAACTCTGCGCCTTTGAATAGACAGCGGACATATCCCACGGCCATGGACAAGGGACCAGCGCATGGCAGGTTTACGTGTCTGCTAGAGTCACTACCAAATCATACTACTTATTGACAAAGACAAGTGTTGTGTGTGCGACTAATCCTACCCTCATCCATCCAATCCTTCCTATCATCATCCTCCCAGTCCGACCTACCCTCATCCATCCAACCCTTCCTATCATCATCCTCCCAGTCCGACCTACCCTCATCCATCCAACCCTTCCTATCATCATCCTCCCAGTCCGACCTACCCTCATCCATCCAACCCTTCCTATCATCATCCTCCCAGTCCGACCTACCCTCATCCATCCAACCCTTCCTATCATCATCGTCCCAGTCCGACCTACCCTCATCCATCCAACCCTTCCTATCATCATCCTCCCAGTCCGACCTACCCTCATCCATCCAACCCTTCCTATCATCATCCTCCCAGTCCGACCTACCCTCATCCATCCAACCCTTCCTATCATCATCCTCCCAGTCCGACCTACCCTCATCCATCCAACCCTTCCTATCATCATCCTCCCAGTCCGACCTACCCTCATCCATCCAACCCTTCCTATCATCATCCTCCCAGTCCGACCTACCCTCATCCATCCAACCCTTCCTATCATCATCCTCCCAGTCCGACCTACCCTCATCCATCCAACCCTTCCTATCATCATCGTCCCAGTCCGACCTACCCTCATCCATCCAACCCTTCCTATCATCATCGTCCCAGTCCGACCTACCCTCATCCATCCAACCCTTCCTATCATCATCCTCCCAGTCCGACCTACCCTCATCCATCCAACCCTTCCTATCATCATCCTCCCAGTCCGACCTACCCTCATCCATCCAACCCTTCCTATCATCATCCTCCCAGTCCGACCTACCCTCATCCATCCAACCCTTCCTATCATCATCGTCCCAGTCCGACCTACCCTCATCCATCCAACCCTTCCTATCATCATCGTCCCAGTCCGACCTACCCTCATCCATCCAACCCTTCCTATCATCATCGTCCCAGTCCGACCTACCCTCATCCATCCAACCCTTCCTATCATCATCGTCCCAGTCCGACCTACCCTCATCCATCCAACCCTTCCTATCATCATCCTCCCAGTCCGACCTACCCTCATCCATCCAACCCTTCCTATCATCATCCTCCCAGTCCGACCTACCCTCATCCATCCAACCCTTCCTATCATCATCGTCCCAGTCCGACCTACCCTCATCCATCCAACCCTTCCTATCATCATCCTCCCAGTCCGACCTACCCTCATCCATCCAACCCTTCCTATCATCATCCTCCCAGTCCGACCTACCCTCATCCATCCAACCCTTCCTATCATCATCGTCCCAGTCCGACCTACCCTCATCCATCCAACCCTTCCTATCATCATCGTCCCAGTCCGACCTACCCTCATCCATCCAACCCTTCCTATCATCATCCTCCCAGTCCGACCTACCCTCATCCATCCAACCCTTCCTATCATCATCCTCCCAGTCCGACCTACCCTCATCCATCCAACCCTTCCTATCATCATCCTCCCAGTCCGACCTACCCTCATCCATCCAACCCTTCCTATCATCATCCTCCCAGTCCGACCTACCCTCATCCATCCAACCCTTCCTATCATCATCCTCCCAGTCCGACCTACCCTCATCCATCCAACCCTTCCTATCATCATCCTCCCAGTCCGACCTACCCTCATCCATCCAACCCTTCCTATCATCATCCTCCCAGTCCGACCTACCCTCATCCATCCAACCCTTCCAACCCTCATCCTCTGCCTTTCAAGCTTTCTCGTCCTCAACGAAACCTAACTAAGCAGCCACTCTGCTTCCTCTCTCTGGTCTCTCAGGCAACCGGACTCGGATGTTTACTTTACCACTCTGGACAAATCCATCTGACTTGACGCAGCGCTCGTGAGTAAGCTTTAAAGTAACGCTACAGTTTACAATCTAGAGTTTACAATTACGACTACGTAGCACGACCTGTCAAGGGTCGTTACACGAAATCCCCTCAGCAGGTCCTAACCAGCAATTACAGGCCAAGTTCGCTACCGGTTGTACCAGAGTGTCGCAGAGATACCAGACTGACCATATGTAAACGTCTCGATATGTAAACACTGGGAACAGATGAGAAGACAGACGTCACTTCCTGTCCAACCTGTTCTTTGTTGACCCGTCATCGTCTGTTGTGGGAATGGTGAAACCAAAGACGACCAGTCAGAGGACACAGAGGAAAGGGACAGTGGCTGTTGAAACATGAAACCAAGGATCTGTCAACACAGACGACAGAACCAGAAGTCTTGCAAAGTTTATCAAGGGTAACTGTCGACTAATTGCTCATCGACTCGACCACCCACACCGATTTGTCTGAATCTGAACTGTCGCCGCTCGATGCGTTTGGGATCAACGGAAGGGTATACTGCAACAGACTGGGTAAGCAATAACCGAGCTGGGTATCGCAAGTGGAACCGAGAAGTTTATTCCCTGGCGGGGATTTGAAGCCCCGACCTGTCAATTGAGAGTCCATCATGCCAACCACTAGACTATCGCGAGTTCCAGGGAGATGGTTAGTTGCTGTTAGACACTGTCATCATAACAAAGATGATTAGCGTCGCCCCCCCCCCACTTTAACCAGTAATGGGACTGGCTCAGAGTAGGGGCAGTGGCGGAGTTCATCCCAGTAAGACAAACAGCTGGCGAGTGATAGGTCTCATCACACCCAGCCACAGCATGATTGAAAGACAAAAGCCATTTGCGAAATGACTCAATTATCGCTCGAGTGTCGAAAACAAGATGGCGGCAGAGTTGCTGAGCGGCCAACGCATTGGCTTTTTCACCTCTGCCACTCGAGTTTGATTTGCGGCCCATTTCCTAAAATCCACATAAATCATATACTGTCGAAATACGTACGCTGAACTGTGCGTAGCATGGGTGGCCAACAACATCTCTCAATAGCAACGCTGCCTTAAATCACTCCACACACAAACTGTCGATAAATAAATAATTCAACGCAGAGTATTTTTGTAAATAAAGAAGATATACTGGGTCTCAGCTGTAAAATGCGAACCCAGACTTGCGAGACAAACGGTACAGTTCAATTTTTGTGTTCAATAAACTGAAGGGTTTGGGCTGACGAGGCCCTGTGGGGAATGAGGAAGTCTTGAGGAGATGTTGGTGAGTAAGTTTGTTCTTATGACTTAGTTGTTTGTAAGAAGTGTGGACATACCTTTCTGGGCATTAAACATAAGCAGAGTGGTCTGTTTTCGACTCAGAAGCAATGAACAGTTGCCTTTTGGGGCTCTGAAGAAAATGCACAGTTGCCTTTTTGGGCTCTGAAGAAAATGCACAGGTGCCTTTTGGGCTCTGAAGAAATGCACAGTTACCTTTTTGGGCTCTGAAGAAAATGCACAGGTGCCGTTTTGGGCTCTGAAGAAATGCACAGTTACCTTTTTGGGCTCTGAAGAAAATGCACAGGTGCCGTTTTGGGCTCTGAAGAAATGCACAGTTACCTTTTTGGGCTCTGAAGAAAATGCACAGGTGCCGTTTTGGGCTCTGAAGAAATGCACAGTTACCTTTTTGGGCTCTGAAGAAAATGCACAGTTGCCTATTTTGGGCTCCGAAGAAATGCACAGTTGCCTTTTTGGGCTCTGAAGAAATGCACAGTTGCCTTTTTGGGCTCTGAAGAAATGCACAGTTGCCGTTTTGGGCTCTGAAGAAAATGCACAGGTGCCGTTTTGGGCTCTGAAGAAAATGCACAGTTGCCTTTTTGGGCTCGGGAGAAAATGCACAGTTGCCGTTTTGGGTTCTGAGGAAATGCCGAGTAGTCCTTTTGCGCTCTGAAGATATGCCAAGCTTCCTTTCTTGGCTCTGACGATATGCACAGCCAACAAAGCTCAAAGCTTTTAGGGATAAAAATTACCCATCACTGGCAGATCCGTGAAGCTTGCAACTGCATCTCTAGATATGACCAACCGAGACTCAGTTCTCCGTTACTTATCCACCATAAGCCAGTCGCCAGGGTTGGGGCGGGGGGGACGGAAGTGAAGATGGCGCTTCCAACAAGACCTAATGCATCAGGACAGCTCCTAAGTGCCACACGTTAAGACGAGAAGATGCCAAGTCATGCCAGCTGCTGCATCTACAAGTAAGCTCTGATGACTGCAGACACGAACCACACACGTAGGAATTAGACATTTTAACAGCTACAAGTAATATCTGATGACGACAGATACTAACATGGCCACAATACCCAGAAATCAGACGCCCTAATTTCTAAAGTAATTGCTGGCCTTAAACGATAATGTAATGCAACCTTTTGAAGCTGACATAACTGTCTGGTAGCATGTATTTATATACACAACTAGACAATTGATACATCGCCTTTAAAGGCCTAAAACAGAGCATAGGTTATGCAGTGAAGTAGCTTTGACAGCAGACATTTCATCTCGGAGTTCTTGTCATATTACAACACCATGGATATGAATCAAAAGAGTAACAGAGACAGGTCAAGACGGGAGCAAATAAGACATACTGACAGACAGACGAAGAGAGACAGATAGGTAGACACACAAGACACAAAGACAGACAGACGGATAGACAGACAAATAGACAAATAAACAGACAAATAAGACCCACTGACAGACAGAAGAAGAGACAGGCAGACAAACAAGGCACCATGAAAGACAGATAAACATATAGACAGACAGACTGACCGACCCTTGACAGATGCTGGCAGAAAAAACAGTGACAGGCAAAGAGACACACACATACAGACACAGAGGCTGAGAACAAAACAGACAGAGAGCAAAAGACAGGTCAGCAAAGTGGCATCTGAAAGAAAACACGATCTAATGGGATTATTGCGGATACAGAGTAGGAGGAGGAGGAGGAGGAAGAGGAGGAGGAGGAGAAGAAGAATGAGAAGGTGCACAAGGAGGAGGAGCCTTCCTATTCATCATCTTCTCGTTATCCTCTTCGGAACAGGATGCAGAGAAGTATGAGAAGGAGATAGAAAGAGGAGAGAGGGAGAAGCAGGCAGGCGACGAATGTAGGAAGGATAACGAGTGAGGACGAACACGAGGATGAAAAGAATGAGGATGAAAGGAGGAATAGAAGGATGCAGTATAGGAGGAGGATATGGAAAGAGGCAAGAGGAAGACGTAACAGGACGATAGGAGATACGAAGGAGAAGCAGAGGAAGAGGGGGAGAAGGCAGTAGCAACGGTTACCGTGGAAACGGCGCCCGAGCATCATCCCGAGTCACCGACAGATGTCGGTCGCTTGTGATGCAGAAGAGAAGAACCTCAGAGCGCATCCGCTTCTAATAAGCATCAGTGGCTGTCCAATGTCATCTTCGTCAAAGCAAGACACCGACGCCGCAACGAGACAGACAGACAGACACACAGAAAGACAGGCAGACAGACAGACAGACAGACAGACAGACAGACAGACAGACAGACAGACAGAGAGATACAGGCAGACAGACAGACAGAGAGACAGGCAGACAGACATGGAGCAAAACAAGTCCAACCCAAGGCATACTTAGACACTTCTCAATGGCTGACTGGCTGTGCACTCGCCTTGGAGCATTTACTGCCTGGGGTTCGAAATTCGGTGCGTCACATAGAAGTGACCATATGTGTCAAAGTATGACAGGTTTGTCAAGGGAAAAGGTGAAATACCTCTTCGAAAACTTAAGTTAAAGGTAACACAATTGTTGATGAAGGTCAACATAGTAGACTTATTTACACAGATAAAGCTAGCAGACTTATTTAGACAGATTGTATTGTATTGCAGGCTGTCTGTTCTGTTAGTAGTTAAGATTTATCGCATAACATGTACATGTACAGCGCAGTGCATTTGCAGGCGCTTAATTAAAGAATAAATATTATTATTATTATTATTATTAGATAGAGGTAGCAGACTTATTTACACACCTCTTGAAACTCCACCAAAGTATAAAGGTAGACACTTGTTTACAGGCTTCCATGGCAACTCTTCAGTACACCACTCCGCCTCGGTTGGCTTAAGGGACTCCTCCTCCACCCCTCCTCTTCATTAACCTCACTTTTGTTTTAAGCAAGTCCAAACCTTCTTACCCATAAAGCCGCTGTGCTCGAAGTGACCCTAAACAGATGTCCTGAATGGGGATGGGGGCTATATAAATTTGGTGCAATATTTGAATTACATTAGGGATAGTGTCTAGTTCATAGTGTCTAGTTATGGCTAGCAGCAGAGTCGGTCAGTGTTGCACGATCTATTATGGCCTGCACAGGCAAGCATTTATGTTTGTACATATTCAGTATGTATGATTTATGCATATATCGCGTATATATAGGTATGTAAGTAAGTATTTTCTTTATTGAGAAACACTAGCAAACGCACAGCGCTGTACATAGAAAACATATTACAGTCAAATTATCAAACAATATAACCAATTATATAAAAAGAGAAGTTACTGCAAATTAAGTGATACATAAGGACGATTATTAAGAACAGAGACTTCATCAGAAAGGTCCCCTTAAGACCTGTCTATCTGTCTGTCTGCCTATGTCTGTCTGCTTGCCTGCCGATCTTCCTCAACCGTATCTGCTGCCTCACCACCCTCCACTCCCCAACCCTTTGCTCGGAAGCCCTCTTCCTCCATCACCGGTCATCCATACCTCATAGTCATGCCCAGGCCACCCGCCACACCTCACCCCCACAAAGCCCACCCAATATCCGCCAGATAGCACCATTACATAACGCTAGAGTCGGCTTAGAGCCGTAAAGACGTCGCCCCCCTCTTCCACGCTCATCGCCTCAGGTCCGACACCCGGCGTGTTCCGTGTTCGTACCGAGTACGCCCCGAGTGTAATCGGCACGCCCATTACTGCGATCACGTTTTATTGCTAGACCTGTTAAAAGTAGCACCTATTACAGCAGACAATCGTATGCTGTAGCTAGTCTATCCGCGCAGAGCTAGTTCAGCAATATGTTCCTTCTGGGGAAGATCGTACCGTGTCTAATGATTGTAGACACTGTAGTGCGGCTATCGACAGCAGCAACTAGTGTGGCTTCGATGATAGTTGGTCCTCGTTGCTTCCTATTCTTCTCCTGCCCTCCCTCCTTTTTCCTCTCCTCACCCACTCTCTGGGAAGTGCAGGAAATTTTGTTCTGTTATAATTCGTCAGATGGCGCCAGAGTCACATCCGTCGCCTTTGATAAATGCATAAAATGGACTGAGAACAATTAATTTATAATCAAGTCCAAGATAATTACTACACAGATATAATCTGGATGCGTGCTTTTAATGACCTGATATAACTGGATCTGCCCTTGTTTACGTCAACAAGCGTTGAAGCGGCTCTAGTGCTGATGTCGACAGAATTACTTAGGAGCGCTGAAGCCACACTACACTGTCTACAATCATCAGACACTGTATGGGATCGCAACTCAGCCTCTCCATTTCACTAGGACTAGGCACTTTTTTTATCAGGTGCTTAGCACATCTTCGTCTCAACCACAAAGCAAGTGCATCATTTATGGTCGGCCAGTTAAAAACTACAGTCAGCTGGCAAGAGGTGTTTGGGGGATCATTCACCCGTCCCTCGAACTTCATCAGGCAAACACTCGACAACAGGACTTCACTTCCGGTTGTGGATTGCCAAGATTATGAGGAAAAACTTACAGACAATGAGTAGACTAGATTGGTGATGATGGAGAGTTGAAGATATGATGACAAGATGTTCATCACAATGATAATGATAACGATGATGATGATGACATGGTACTGGTGTTGATGGTGGAGATGATGGTGGGGAGCATGATGTTATCTCCAATAATAGATGATGATTATGATGATGATGATGACAACAACAATGATGATGCTGATGCTAATGACATCTAAGGTGAAGAACAAAAACAAATAAAAACAAATATTAAAATGGGACTACTGTGACAATAGAGATCATGATGATGATAATGATGCTGACTATGGTACTGGTGGTGATAGTGGAGATGATGGTTTCAGAGAAAGATGTTGAATGATCTAAAAAACAGTGATGAAAGCGACGATAATGATGATGAAGCCAATGAGGACGATAACGATAAGAACACCTCAGGTAAAAAAACAATAAAAAAATAAATATTACAACATAATAATAATATGATAACGACGATTATATGACACAGATGGTGATGATAATAATGACGACGACCTTTATGATGATATTAATGACAGTATAACGATGACAATAGTGACGACAATGATAAATGATGACAATAACTTCCCATTCCCTTTCGCGTCTCCCTCTGGCGTCATTTAAAAACATTTTCTTCCCATTTCCCACTGGCATTGTTCCACCGCGTGACATGACGATGGCCATCACGAATATCAGAAGCATCATGAATATTCACGCCGACATGCTTTGCCAGTACCGCACACATCATGAATATTCCACACCAGTTATGTTGACGCATACTGAGGAGGACGTCATGAATATTCAACGAAATTCCTCATTAATATTCAACAGCAATACTCTTTACCAGTAGACTGAGCATCACGAATGAAGGTATCTTAGAAGCAGTTCGGATTCGATAAGACATTGGTTAGATGGCGATGCCATAATGCCATAGACGCCATAATGTGCCGAGGTCAAGAAAATGCAGTCGCTAACTCTCCCACCTCCTTCTCCTCCGAGTCTCTTATAGATTATTATGCCTCACATAGATTCATCCATCATCATCCTTGGCCTATTTTCCCAGAGCACAGTTAAATCGTTTCATCAAAGACATGCACCTGTTGGTTTCGCATCCGTTCGTCCGTTCGTCCACACAACCACCGACCTCTGTATAGAAGTCCATGACCATTGGCCATCCATCCATCCGTCCGTCCATCATCAATCAATCATCCATCATTCGTTCATTCATTCGACTGTTACCGGCAGCATCCAATACTAATTCAATAAATTCCAATACTTTTCTGAGGCGTCTCCTCTCTCCATATAGACAGATGAGGCAGTTGGCCGAGGTTGAATTAATTCCATCCATCCATCCATCCATCCATCCATCCATCCATCCATCCATCCATCCATCCATCCATCCATCCACCCACCCACCCATCCACCCACCCACCCACCCACCCACCCACCCACCCACCCACCCACCCACCCACCCACCCACCCACCCACCCACCCACCCACCCACCCACCCATCCATCTTTCCATCCATCTATCTTTCCATCCATTATTATATTATTATATCTTCGTTTATTCATAAAAATTCCCACTGACAGAACGCAATGAGGTACAGTTCACTTGGGTACTCATTATATAGCCATTAACAGTGTTTAACACGTCATGCAAGCCAGAAAGTTCCTGTCTAATAACTGTTTTTATACGTCATCCCTCCCTCCCTCCCTCCCTCCCTACCTCCCTCCCTCCCTCCCTCCCTCCCTCCCTCCATCCGACAAAGAAATTCCAGGGCTATTTCAAGCTAAAGTGTGTTAACATATATCCTAAACACCAAGACCTTACCTCAGTTTGGCTGACCTTATAAATGTTACCTTACGCTCCCATATCTAACTTATATTATCCCATCTTATCTAAGCAAAAGGTAAGATAAATGAAGTCACAATACTTTGTATCCCTGTTAAGCTCCGATAAAGTAACGAAAGGTATGGTAAGCTGAACAACTTACATCACTTTACTTATCCTACCCTATGCTACTACCCGTAGCCTACTTTACTTTACAACTTTACATGGACACAATGCAGTCGGAAAAAGCACTAAAAACCCAGCAGGAAACGAGGTCACTCTCCCCTAAACCAAAGGAAACGGGAGTGATCCGGGGTTAAAGGTCAATGAAGGCATAAACCTGGGCGTTAATATCGACGGAAGCCTCGCCTGGGTAAAGGTTAGGCCAAGTGCGATCACCTTTTGTATCTGTGATGAGCTCTTCAAACGGAGATACACGGCATGCACCCAGATGAAATGTAACGTCTGATGAAAGCAGGTAGTAATGTGGCAAAACATGAGGAGGAAGAGGAGGAGGAGGAGGAGGAGGAAGACGACGGTGAAGAAAAAGATGACGAGCAAGATTAAGAAAATGAAGAGATGAAGAAGATGAAAAAGACGACGAAGAAGACGCTGAAGTGAAAGAGGATTAAAAGGATGCTGATGAGGAAGATGAAAATACTATGATGAAGATGATGAAGTATGATAAGAAGAAGAGACGAAGAAGATGAAAAAGATGACAATGAAGATGATGACGCAGAAGAAAAGACGATGATAAAGTAGAAGAAAACGAAGATTAGAAGAAAAGATGAAGATGAGGTGAAGAAGAAAGCAGTCCGTTAAGCTAAACCCCAGAGGCATTCATGACTGATTGAAGTTAAGGAAGCCTTGAAGTGTATGAGACTTTCCACGCTGCATACTCATTTGTTGGCCCAGTTGAAACCAAAGATTTGGAGTTCACCAGCACCAAGCTAACTGCTGTCAGCAATACAATGGAAAAACTGATAGGCAAAACAGCTGGCCTTTCTACTGGCCATGAATCAAACCCCTAACCTTAAAACAGAATCAACTAACCTTAAAACAGAATCAACTAACCTTAAAACAGAATCAACTAACCTTAAAACAGAATCAACTAACCTTAAAACAGAATCAACTAACCTTAAAACAGAATCAACTAACCTTAAAACAGAATCAACTAACTTTAAACAGAATCAACTAATCCTAAAACAGAATCAACCTTAAAATAGACCCAGCTAACCTTATAACAGAATCAGCTAACCTTAACACAGAATCAACCTCAAAACTGAATCAACTAATGTTAAAAAAAGAATCAACTAACCTTAAAACAGAATCAACTAACCTTAAAACAGAATAAACTAACCTAAAAACAGAATCAACTAACTTTAAAACAGAATCAACTAATCTTAAAACAGATTCACCTAACCGTAAAACAGAACCAACTAACTTTAAACAGAATCAACTAATCTTAAAACAGAATCAACCTTAAAACAGAATCAACTAACCTTATAACAGAATCAACTAACATTAAAACAGAATCAACCTCAAAACTGAATCAAACAATGTTAAAACAGAATCAACTAACCTTAAAACAAAATCAACTAACCTTAAACCAGAATCAACTAACTGTAAAACAGAATCAACCTTAAAACAGAATCAACTAACCTTAAACCAGAATCAACTAACTTTAAAACAGAATCAACTAATCTTAAAACAGATTCACCTAACCGTAAAACAGAACCAACTAACTTTAAAAAGAATCAACTAAGCTTAAAACAGAATCAACCTTAAAACAAAATCAACTAACCTTATAACAGAATCAACTAACTTTAAAACAGAATCAACCTTAAAACAGAATCAACTAACCTCAAAACAGAATCAACTAACCTTAAAACAGAATCAACTAACCTTAAAACAGAATCAAATAACCTTAAAACAGAATCAACTAACTTTAAAACAGAATCAACTAACCTTAAAACAGAAGAAACTAACTTTAAACAGAATCAACTAATCTTAAAACAAAATCAACCTTAAAAGAGAATCAGCTAACCTTATAACTGAATCAACTAACCTTTACAGAGAATCAACGAACCTTAAAAGAGAATCAAATAACCTTAAAACAGAATCAGCTAACCTTAAAATGGAATCAACTAACCTTCAAACGAATCAACTAACTTTAAAACAGAATCAACTATAACTTTAAAACAGAATCAACTAACCTTAAAAGAGCAAAACAAATCAGAGCCGCGCAGAGGCAATACCTGGGCTAGCCTAAATTATATTAATAAATTATGCTAATAAGTTTTAGTAATAATGCTATGTAAATCAAAGATTTAAATGATTAGTCATTAATACCGAGAAGTTCATCCGCTTGAAAGCATAGCTGAGATAACTAGGAAGTGACTGCAGTCAAGTGGAATCATTCGGGCAGTTCCTTTATACCTGACCTCGAACTGAACCCTGAACTACCGAAATCATGCTGTCATTCTTCACCACCTGCAAATTGGCATCTTTCGCACACACACTCACGCACAGACACACACACACACACGCACCTACACTAACACACACACACACACGCTGACTCTTTTTTCTTAAGGCCCTGTAACACCGTTTCATTTGCACGGTTTTGACCGGGAAAAACAGGCCTGATGAGTCACTACAGTATGTGCTTCTGCCTGTATGTCTACCTATCTGCTTGTCTGTCTATCTTTCTGCCTGTCTGTCTATGTCTTTGCCTGTCTGTCTAAGTCTCTGCCTGTTTGTCTAAGTCTCTGCCTGTCTGTCTGCCTACCTTCTCTACCTATCTCTCTGTCTGTCTATCTCTCTGCCTGTCTGTCTATCTCTCTGTCTGTTTGTCTATCTCATCTGCCTGCCTGTCAATCTCTCTGCCTGTTTGTCTCTCTCTCTGTCTGTTTGTCTATCTCATCTGCCTGTTTGTCTATCTCTCTCTGTCTGTTTGTCTATCTCATCTGCCTGTTTGTCTATCTCTCTGCCTGTCTGTCTATCTCTCTGCCTGTCTGTCTATGTCTCTGCCTGTCTGTCTATGTCTCTGCCTGTCTGCATGTCTGTCTGTGTTTCGTCGGCTGTCAGTCATAATTCAGAATATCATGACTGTTTTTACACACGATTCAGTTATATTCGGCAGGTTCTACTTTTCTACACATCGCAAAAAACTTGCATCCTGGTAGATAGACAGAGAGATAAAATTTGAGAAAGAACTAGAGATAGAAACAGACAGACAACATACAACAGATACAGCAACAGAGCACCAGACAATTATACAGACAGAGAGCCACAGAGTGAGCTCAAGCAAAGCCAGACAGAGACATAGAGAGACAAAAAGCCAAATTGTCAACCAGAGCCAGAGACATCCACGGAGTGTACTAAACTAAAATTTAACGTTTAAAGTTTAAAGAAAGAGTTAGAGTTAAAAACACAGACAGACAGACAGACAGACGGACGGACGGACGGACGAAAAGACAGACACGCACAGACAGACATACAGACAGATAGACAGGCAGACATACAGACAGACACACAGACATACAGTAGTAGCCAGTATAGAAAAGACGAGACCCACCGGTTCTGACAACGAATATTCGTCTGCACTGTCCGTTGAATAGTTCAGCAGCGGCGGTTGCAGCCATCGTAGCCAGGCATCAGAGTATCGCTCTGTCTCTCTCTGCGTCTCTCTCCTTATACCTCTCCCTCTCTATGTCTCTTACTGTACCTGTCTGTCAATCCCTCTCTGTATCTCTCCTTCACTCTCTACCTCTTTCTCTCCCTCTGTGTCTCTGTCTGTGTGTCTGTCTGTCTGTGTGTCTGTCTGCCTCTCTATCCCGTCTCTTTCCGTTTCTTTCTATCTCTCTCCCTACCTCTCAGTCTCGCTTCCTCTCTATCTCTCTCTGCCTCCTCTGTCTGTCTGTTTGTCTCTATGTGGCTATCGTCACTTCTGCTGTCTGTCTGCCTCTGTGTCTCAACTCTCTCCTTCTTGTTGCCTGTCTTAATATGCCTCTTTATATGTCTCTCTGTAACTCTTCTCTATCTCCCTCTCTGTCTATCTCCTTGTCTGTCTGTCTGTCTGTCTGTCTGTCTGACTCTCTTGCTCTCGATCTATCTGCCTCTCTCAGTCTGTCTGTCTATCTGCCTGTCCTTCTCTGTTTTCCTCGCTCTGCCTCTCTCAGTAAGTCTGTCTATATGTGTCTGTCTCTCTGTGCGTCTATCTGCCTGTGTCTGTCTCCACTTCAGTCTGCTATACAACGCCACCGAAGACGACGCCTTTGACGACTAAGCCATGCGCCGCCTAACCTGGCTGTCTCTCTCTCTCTCTCTCCCTTCACACCAACAGACCGATGGACCGACCAACCGGACCAACTGCTCAGCCATCGACGCACTCCGCCACGCATCCCATCAGCAACGACTGCAATCGCTTCCCACCAGAAGCCAAATCTCTACGGCCGATCCATCGCCCTAGCAACCATCGCCATCACCAGCAGCAGCAACAGTAGCAGCAACACCATTGCCACCAACACCATCATAACCACTACCACTACTACCACCACCACCATCATCACCACTACCATCATCACAACCACCACCATCAACATCATCTTCATTACCGACGCCACCACCACCACTATCATCACCATCACCATCACCATCACCATCACCACCACCACCACCATCATCATCATCATCATCATCATCATCATCATCATCATCATCATCACCATCATCACCATCATCATCATCATCATCATCATCATCATCATCATCATCATCATCATCATCATCATCATCATCAATCAACCTCACCATTATCACCACTATCATCATCACAACCACCACCACCACCACCTCTACCATAACAACAAAAATCGTTATCATCACTACCACCATCTTCGTCATCACCATCATCATCCCCACCATTAGCATCATCACAACAATCGTCATCACCACCACCACCACCATCTTCATCATCACCACCATCACCAGAACCACCACCACCATTACCATCATCACTACCACCACCATCATCATCATAACAATCGTCGTCATCACCAGTATCATCATTGGTGGCAGCAGAGGCCGGTATCAGTCTCCCATGAATTTAGCATCGCTACCACAGCTGTTGCTATGGCCATCGACAGAAAGGTTTTTTCAGCCAACGGAACGTTGTAAAGGTGTTGCCGTAGAGATGGTCGTTGCCAAGACGACAGAATATTTCTCGTCGATAATGACCACGTCAAGTTGCTTAGCAACAGGACCGTCGCGCAGCTGTGGAAAGAGCGCGGTTTCAAAACTAAGTTGCACGTTGCATCAAAACAACAATGACAAAAAACAACAGCAATAGCTAAACACATATTCTGTCTGACGCACTTGTTCAGTTCAGTTAGATAAACGTGGAAGCAGTTTTATGGAAAGTGCTCACATATGGTTTTTACATTACATTACAGTGTGGTTGGCACATAATAATTAAAAAAACAATGACCTCAGACGCCTTGTCTGCATAGCATAACTAGACAAGACGTAGAACGCAGACACCATCTCGCAATTATCTTCTCCTCCTCTTCCTCCTCCTACTCCTCCTCATCTTCTTCATCCTCTCACTGCTCCTCAACTGTTTCTATTATAACCGTCTCCTACTCGTCTTCCTCATCTTTCTACTACTCTTACATATCTCTTCTTCCTCCTCTAACTCCTCATTCTATTCCTCCTACAGGACCTATACACCTTATCGCTTCAGTAGATGATAAACGGGTGCCTCTACCTCCTCGTCGTCTTCCTTCTCGTCTGCTTCCTTATCCTCCTCCTCCTCGTCGTTTAACTCCTCCATCTCCTCATCTTCCTCCTCCTCGTCTTAAGTCCTCTCGTCTTCTTCCTTCTCCTCCTTCTGTCCTCTTCTTCTTCCGCCTCCTTCTATCTTCTTCCTCCTCCTCCTTCTCTTCCTTGTCTCCTCTTCTTCCTCTTCCTTCTCTCCTCTTCTTCCTATTCCTCCTTCTGTCCTCCTCCTCCTTCTATCCTCTTCTTCCTCCTTCTCTCCTCTTTTTCCTACTCCTCCTTCTCTCCTCTTCTTCCTTCTCCTTCTCTCCTCTTTTTTCTACTCCTTCTCTCCTCCTCCTCCTCCTCCTCCTCTCCTCTTCTCAATCCTCCTTCTCTTGTCAACCTCCTCCTTCTGTCCTCTCTATCCTCCTCCTTCTGTCCTCTTCCTCCAACTACTTCTCTCCTCTTCTTCCTCTTCCTTCTCTTCCTTCTCTCCTCTTCTTCCTCTTCCTTCTCTCCTCTTCTTCCTATTCCTCCTTCTATCCTCCTCCTCCTTCTCTCCTCTTCTTCCTCCTTCTCCTTCTCTCCTCTTTTCCTACTACTCCTTCTCTCCTCTTCTTCTTCCTTCTCCTTCTCTCCTCTTTTTCCTATTCCTTCTCTCCTCCTCCTCCTCTCCTCTTCCTTCTCTCCTCTTCTTCATCCTCCTTCTCTTGTTTTACCCCTTCTGTCCTCTTCCTCCTCCTTCTCTCCTCTTCCTCCTTCTTCTCTCCTCTTCTTCCTCTTCCTTCTCTCCTCTTCTTCCTCTTCCTTCTCTCCTCTTCGTCCTATTCCTCCTTCTGTCCTCCTCCTTCTCTCCTCTTCTTCCTCCTTCTCCGTCTCTCCTCTTCCTCCTTCTTCTCTCTTCTTCCTCTTCCTTGTCTCCTCTTCTTCCAACTCCTCTTCATCATCTTCGTCCTCTTCTTCCTGGAGACCTTCTTCTTCAACTGGTCCATAATCCTGCAGCCAACGAACGGCCATATAAACATCGTTGGCTGCTGACAGACTCCTTCTCTCAAAGACAAATGAATCGCTGAAGATGCCTTCAAGCATGCCCACCCCATCCCCTTCCTTCCTCGCTCCCTCCCTCCTCTTAACGACGAATCAACTTCTTACTCTGCGTTTACGATAAACAGAGTTCGTGTTTATTCGGCGTTTACAAAGACTCGGTCGGCCACACACGAACAAACGAACCGAATCGGCCGAAAGCTGATAATCGGTCATTTGTATAGCGTCTTTTAAAAAACTCCCAACGTAACTGGATATTTATAGACACCCTTTCACCTATATAGCTACTTTTAAAAAGCTTCCCGTGTAATGTAATCGGTTATTTTTAAGTGCATCTCGTGTGACCGAATATAGAGACATTCACACAGCTTCTCATGTAATGTAATTGGAGATATGTATAGCGCCTTTTATGCATACGTGGAACCTCATGAAGAGCGATTCGTGTAATGTAACCGGTTATTAATAAGCCGCCTTTTAAAAGAAACACAGGAAATTCTGGTAACTGCAGACACTTGTGTCGCTGGTACGCTCATAGATGACCACACTCACCGGTCGACGGGACTCACGTCGCCCCCTCCTTCATCCAGATTTGGGACTGGCACCACCCGTAAACGCAAGTGGAAGTGTTTCTCCTCGACAAGTGTGCGTAGTTACTGTTTAACGACGCTGTGTCATAACAAAGATGATCAGCGTCGCCCTCCTCCTTTATCCAGGCTTTGGACTGGCCCTAAAAATCATCACCGATTACCAAAGCAGCACAATGCTGTCTTCTCGGCTTGACCTCCCCGGATTCTGACCTGGCACCGGAACGGACAAAACAACATGGCTATTGCGGACTTGATTTGATATAGCGCCGATAAATAAGCTGGTCTCTCTGGCGTGACTTTTATGTGGCGCTGAGAAGTTTCTAGGATTTACATTTACATTTACAACCATTACCGTTAAACATTAGAAACCCGAAAGAAAAGAGGAGCAAACTATATCTAAACCTCATTACTCAGCAGATGGCAGCACTTCATCCACCGCCCGCACAAATCACAGATTTAACAACCGACTTATTCCCTAGAGGACGCCAGCCGCAATGTTCGCCGTGTGCGCTCGCAAGCACAGTGCGGTTCATAGACGCGCCACGTACACTCGGAGCATAGCCACAGCGTACACGTTACACTCCCCCACAGAACATCTATGTATTTATTACCTAAAATACATCAGAATCTCCTTACAACACGCTTTGTTATAACTTATAATACAAATTCTGTTATAATGCCATGATCTCAAATTTAATACCACTGTAGAACAAAAAAAGACTCATTATAATTTATAACACAGTCTCATATTCAGGCAATTCCAATTATCCCTTCCAAGAACTTTCTAATATTGTAATTTGTGCAGTAATATTATTACAACTACTACTATTATTATTAATATATCGATATTATTATATCAAATGCAAGATAACAGATTAGTTAGCACCACGTTATAGTCTGTTAACCTGCATCATTTCAAAACTAAATTCACACAAAAACATATAACATTGTGTTAGAGCAGTGTAGTAATGACCCAGCAACAATGCTCTGTAACACAAATGCCACGTAACACGGTACACGTAGGCCGTAGGGTAAGGTAACGATGTAACAATGTCACTTACCATTGTTGTGCTGGTCGTGCATCAGAGTCTTTGACTTCTTGTCTCGTCTAGATGAACTTCTCCCAGCTACAAAGCAAAAGGAATAGGTAAGTAAGTAAGTAACTCTGCCGCCTAACCAATCGGCCACAATGCCACCATAGGCGTAGCTACATTGAGGCAAGAGGAGGCAGTTGCCTACTCTTGGTTTTTTAGATTTAAAAAATTTCCTTGGGTTATAGCCCTGCATCCTCAAGTACACCATCCCACAACCCCACTACACCTAGATGTTGACTCCTTTTGAATGGTGATCCTGGGGGTCTTGGGGCAAGAAGAAATCCCCCAAAAAGGTCATCAAATTTTTTTGGAAAGAAATCCCCCCAAAAAGGTCATAAATTTTGTAGAAGCATCCCTTGTACCCCCACACCCCACCTGCCAAACAAGATCGCTGCCAGTGGTTGCTTCCTCTTGAATTTAAGCCTGGCTACGCTTCTGCATGCCACCACCGCAATACTAACCTGACCTGATTATATGTGTATGTATGCACAAGGGTTCGTATGTACGTGTGTGTGTTCATGTACGTGTCTGTGTGTGCAGGTGTGTATATGTCTGTGTGTGTATATGTCTGTGTGTGTGTATGTCTGTGTATGTATATGTGTGTGTGTGTGTGTGTGTGTGTGTGTGTGTGTGTGTGTGTGTGTGTGTGTGTGTGTGTGTGTGTGTGTGTGTGTGTGTGTGTGTGTGTGTGTGTGTGTGTGTGTGTGTGGTCCTAAGTCTGCAACATGGAGAAGGGTTATGCTATACAGCCTTGTTATGACACATGGTCTTCAAACACCAACTAACCACATACATACATACATGTAAGTACATGGAGCCTGCCGAGAAGTGCCTTTGACAGGTTCAGAATAGGCACAAGTTATATAAATGCCTCAAAGTGTGCATAATATTCCTTGAAGAAATTTCTTTTGGATCTGTCAAATAGTCATACATCGAATTACACAAGAACTTCAGTTTAGAAGAGACCACCACACTGACATCCAGACATACACAGGGATATGTACACACACATATGCACACATACACAAACATATGTACCGGTACACAAATATACATATCTACATATGAACCTAAGTGCATCCATACATACACACAGACAATAATATATGCACGTACACATACAAGCATATACATTAGGGTGGGGGAAATAGTGGTTGCCTCAACCAGACAATAATAAATAGAAGCTCCCTCATCTACTGGTTAATGAAATAATTGATTTTCATATTCTGTATCATGTCTAGGGGTCGCAACTTTACAAGATGTGTGATGTAATATATTTCATTAGAAATAAATAACAAATTCATTAATCTTATTACAATAGCGTCATAGAAACTCATTAATTGCTACTATAATATATGACATAATCACTTTAATACACAAATTACACACTATACAGTACACTACAATATTGTATTGTATTGCATTGTATTGTATTTCAAAACTTTTAAGCGCCTCTACGGTCTACCAAGTGCCCACCAATCAGAGGCGCTCCCACTGCAAAGGTCCTCGGGAATAAAGGCAAGTTTAAAGACAACGAAAAGCTGTGGCAGAACCACCGGATAGTACTGCAGCCCGGGCCGAAGAAGGAAGCTGATTCCACAATGAAGGGCCAATGGTAACAAAGGAACGAGACTGGGCCATTACCGTTCTCACTCGGGGAACAAATGAGTCAAGTCGATCAGAGAGCGAAAAGAGGGATCTAGCTGAAGTAGGAAGACGTAATGGGTTACTGAGGTATTTAGGAGCAAGTCCCAGGTAAGATCGCCAAATATGGATAAGTACCTTTAGGTGGAACGAGAATGGACCATCACCGTTCTCACTGGGGTAACAAATAAGTCATATAAGTACCTTTAGTTGGATGCGGGCAGTAAGAGAAATCCAATGAAAATGTTCAAACATGAATGTGGAAATATGGGAGAATCGTGGGAGACGGGCGATTAGTCTGGCAGCTGCCTTAAGAACAGATTGTAGAGGAGAGAGATGGACATTGTGGAGGCCAACAACGAGGGAGTTACAGCTATCAATGCGAGAGCAGATAAAGGCATAGACAATGGAGGTAAAGACGAGAGAAGACAGATCTTCGGATAGCTTTGAGACGTCGGAGATGGTAGTAGCATTAGCGGATGAGATTAGAAATATGGTCACAAAAAGAAAGGGAGCTATCACGAATTATGCCCAGGTTACGGACAGATGTAGAGAAGGTATAAGAAAGAAAGCTTTGAGATAAAAGAGGGTAGTGAACCTTGGCCAATTGTTGACGAGTGCCAAACCAAATCAGTTGGGTCTTTGAAGGGTTTAGGGAAAGCCGGTATGAGGACAGCCGTGCTTGAAGGTCATGACAGAGAGCATCAATGCGAGCAATAAGAAAGAGCTGGTCAGACGGGGGCCAGGCACGCAGGCCTGGGCGTCATCAGCATAGAGGCGGCCAGTGGTTAAATGTGTTACAGAGATGAAGGAAATATCAGCTGTATAAAGCAGGTAAAGGAGTGAGCCTAGTACTGATCCCTGGGGGACACCAAACTTGACAGTAACCCAGTGTGTTCTGGAGTCACCCCAGATTATCGTTTGTGTGCGATCTGTAAGATAGGACCGGAACCAAAAAAGAGAGGAACCCCTCAGACCACTTGAAGACTCGAGACGTTGCAGGAAGATCTCATGGTCAACCATGTCAAAGGCAGCAGAGATGTCAAATAGAGCAAGCAACGAGATCTGGGATCTGTCAAAAGCAGTGTAGCTACCAGAGAGGAGAGCTAAGAGGACAGTTTAGGTAGAGTTTCTGCAGTCTGAGGCCGAGTTCACGGACATGACTCACGCCACGGTGTTATCATTCAAATGAAGAAATCAAGATTGGACTTGCCAACTATAGAAAGTGAAACTAAAGCTGATTTTCTGAACTAAGTTACAACACCTACACTGCAGTACTGTGCCAGATGCTTTTTCATTTATTTTATTACTCATTGTTGTTTATAGCTCTAACTTTGGGTTCTTAATCTGAAAGTCATAACCATTAAACCGGCTGATGTAAGACCAGCTCTCATTTTACAACATATTGCGTTTCGGGCTGGTGTTTCAGACAAAGTTGCTAGAAAACGGTGATATATATCACAAATCCATTTTGGTGCAATATCAACTTTAACATGGACCTTTGATTTAGGTTTGTCCGGGAACTGAACTCGAGTTTTCATTACTTTTTGCCCCACCCTAATATACATACCTACCTACCTACAGAGACATGCATACATACATATCTACATAAGCATACACATAAACATACATACATACACCTACATACATACATGCATACACACATACATTCATAGATACATACATACATACAAAGTGATACAGACATATACATACATACACACACTTACATCATACAAACACATACACACAAGGGTATAAACAAACACAGATAAATACACACATCCATGACACCACTATCATCCTCACTAATAGAATAGAATAGAATAGAATATTCTTTAATGCCACGAACAGTGTTACATGACAGCCTGTGTAGATGCATCATGCTTCTCCTTACAGGCATACACACACACACATATATATATATACACACACACACACGACGTTACAAACACAGAAACGTACACACATTCATCTCCACCAATACCATTAACACATTAACAGAGAGATCCTGCATAAGCTCACCAGGCTTCTTCTCTTCACAAGGCACTTCTCTGGCACTTTCATAACTCGCCGTGTCATCCGAGGATTCAGCACCAATTCTCAACGTCTTCTCCTCTCCATTGTCCCCTCCATTCACCTCCGCTTCCTATTTCCAATGAGAAACAAAGGAAATCAATTGTCAAATTAAACTCAATCAATCAATCAATCAATCATTTTATTGGTCCCAATGAACAGCAGGTTTCAAAGCTAGTTACGATACATAAGTGCAAACATTGAAGAATTTAGCAAAATTGTTAACTAGTTAATTATATTTGAGTAACATCAATGAAAATAATAGAGCAAATCCAAGTAAATACAACACATTAGTATGAATAGATGGCAAGAAATAATTAACAGAGGAGTCAGTAGTAGCTGACATAATAGTACAGTTACTTGGAAATGAGTTTAATAATAATAATGTGTGTACAATAATGTGTGTGCACAAGTAAAGGTGCTCTCGTAAAGTCAAGGGGCACAAAGGGAGACCCAGAAGGGATGTGGTACCGCTGGGAAGGGTCCCCCTAATAGATGAATATTTGAACAAAGAGAATCAAGATAACAGAAAGTAATAATAACTTAGAACTTCTTGTACCAGGAGTTAGATAGAAAGCTACTCCTCAGAAGCAGGACCAAGAGACGAATTTCCAACCAAACAAGGATGCGTAATAAACAGGAACACTTGGAGGTTTGAGGGACGAGTATTTGTCAATAGTACATACATACTAAGCTGCCATGTCTCGTAGTCCATGCATGGCTCTATTTTCTACTGCGTGGTCCTTAAGCCCCTTGAGCCTTTAAACCTTGGCAATTGAGTATCGCCCTTGAGTCATTGACCTCGAGTCTTGACCCTCAAGCCTTGGTCCTTGATCCTAGGTTCTTAAGCCTTGGTCGATCCTTAAGCCTCGGCTCTCAAGCCTGGGCGTTTGAGCCTTGTCGATTGAGACTTGACCCCTTAGGCCTTGGCCCTGAGCCTTGGTCCTTGATCCGGCAATGGACGAATCCATTGCCGGATCAAGTGTGTGTTTACTATATCGGATTGATTGATTGATTGATCCAAAAGTAGTGTTCCCCAACCATTACCTCTGCTCACTCACCATTGACAAGAGACCATGGAAAACATCATCAGAATGAGAAGATTGAGATGGATGGGGCATGTCCTCTGCATGGACGGCGGCAAAGCAAGTGATGAACTGGGACGCTGGAGGGAAAAGGAAATGAGGAAGGCGGAGAAAGAACTGGCCGGAGACAATCCGAGACGACCTGAGATATCTGGAGCTGACGTGGGAGGAGGTGGAGAGGCTGGCAGTGGACAGAGGAGAGTGGAGGAGATGCGTCGCCCGATGTGCAGACCTACACGGAAGGACTAAGTACTAAGTACATGTAAGTACTCACCATTATCCGCCTCAGGCTCCTTTACTTATCACCCCACAGGCTTTCCACTCCAAATTAAAATCCAACCTCCTCATGAATTCCAACCTTCACTCATCCACGCTTTCTCATCCTCAATGAAACCCGCCTTAACAGCTCCTCCACTGACTCCTTTCTCTGGTCTCCCTGGCAACAGAACTCGGATCTCCACTGGACATCTCTGGACACGACGCAGTGCTCGTGAATAAGCTGGTGCCCTGCACTTAGCTTTAGAGTACGGTAGAACTTTAGAAATTTGGATTTTACAATTATTATTATAACACGAGGCCCCTGCAGGATCTGCCATTTACTTCCCAACCGGTATGGTATTATACTCCTTGGCGACAAAGCGATGCACTTGGTATCTTGTGCTGTGCAAAACACAAGCTACTCGGCGATGGAAATGCGTTTAGCTCATGAGATCTGAAGCTCTGCAGCGCTTTCTAAACGCTCTCAAACATTTGCAAATGCTTGAATCGGAGAACAGAAAGGACAAAGAGCAAAACGAAACAACAGATCATTTACATTTCCTCCTTATCTACTAATTCCCTTATTCTATTGTAATCAATCTTTCTACTTAACCAACACAGCTACTACATTCATTTGGTGCACAGCTAACTAGCAATATGCAACTGATGGCAAACAAACGAAAGTCAACTGTGGGCCCAGGATAGATTAAGATAATAATAATAGTAATAAAAATAATAATAATACTAGTAATAATAATAGTAATAATTGAATAATAACAATAATAGTAACAATAATACTAGTAGTAGTACAATAGTAGTAGTAGTAGTAGTAATAATAATAACAATAATAAATAATAATATAATAACAATAATAGTAGTATTAGTAGTAATAATAATGATGATGATGATGATGATGACGACGACGACGACGATGATGATGATGATGATGACATGATGATGATGATGATATTAACGATTTATATAGCATCTTAGCAAAGCCGACACCGAAGAAAAAGGCGTTGCAGACTACCTACGAAAATCGACGACAGTCATACATGATACTGTTATGATTGTGAAGAGAGTGAGCATGATGTTCTGAATTAGCAAGTGAGCAGCCAAAGTGAGTCAACTCGTATAGAAACCTTTTCTGAGTGAAACTCTGAAAAGCGCTGCCCCATCACCGTCGTATGAAGAACGCAGAACCTGTGGAGCCACCTGGCGGTCAACAGAAGCAACAGACTTGGGTTGCTGGACGGACCAATGTCTAAAACACATCAATTAAAACCATCCAGTCAAAGATCAGTTTGAAGATGACTCATGCAAAAGATGACTCATGCTAAAGATGACTTGGGTTAAAGATGACTTGGGTAAAAGATAACCCGGGTTAAAGATGTCGGGTTAAAGATGGCTCATGCTAAAGATGAGAACTTGGCCGAAGCTGTGAACTAGAATACTAGATCATTCATATCAGCAGAATAGGCCAGAGGTGCCTTAGTCAAATATGACTGGGGTAAAAGACGACTTGGGTTAAAACTTACCTGTCCGAATCCCACACAATGCACTGCATGCAAGATTCAAAGGAAAAAGAAACAAAGGCAGACCAAGACTACGCTGGATAGACAATATCCTTCTAAAACTAAATTTATGTGGCTGGGTACCCGTCAGCAATTGGCGAAACTCAACCTTCCCTCTCTCTCCGCACAGTTTCCTGGCTTTACTTTCTCTGCCTCGGTCCGTGACCTTGGCATTCTATTGGACCAGGAACTAAGTTTTGCACCACACCTTCATCGCCTCAGCCGCGACTGCCTTTATCAGCTCCGTCAGCTTCGTACTGTCGCTCGCTCTCTCTCAGCAACAACAGCAACTACACTTGTTCACGCTTTCGTCACATCTCGTCTTGACTATTGCCTATCTCTTTACTCTGGCCTCCCTTCTGCACGCCTAGACTGCCTTGACCGCATCCTGCGCTCTGCTGCACGCCTTATTGGCCAAATACCATATTTTGGCCATGTAACAAATTATATGCTGGAGGTCCTGCATTGGCTCCCTGTACGGCAGCGCATTGAATACAGGATCGCCTCCTTTGGTTGGCGATGTCAACTGGGTCTCGCACCAAAATACCTGGTGGATCTCTTCCGGCCTGTGTCTGCTTCTCGGACTGCTCGAGTCCTCCGCTCGGTGGGGAGGGGGATGCTATCCGTCCCGTTTGCCCGTACTGCTATCATGCAGACCCGCGCTTTCTCGGTGGTTGGCCCGACCATATGGAATGGCCTTCCCTCTGAGCTGCGCCTACATCCTAGGTCTTCCTCTGGTACCTTCTATGACCACCTGAAAACTACTCTTTTTCGCCGTGCTGGAGTCGGGAGCGCCTCTGAGTAGTTCCCTTGAAGTGGCGCTATATAAATTTACGAATGAATGAAAATTTACGAATGAATATAAATGACAACATAACATCACTTGGACTAACACTAAGGGTAGCAATGGACTTGACAAATGACTGAGGACAATGGAGATAATTTATTCGTACCCATCGCCGTGAAATGGCTGGCATCAGAAACTGATGATGATGATTAAAATGTGGTATGGTAAGATAAGACACACTATCTCAAGGTAAGAGTCTTAGATATAGCATGGTAAGGTAAGACCTATAATGACAAGGTAAGGTAGGAATGGTAAGGTAAGATAAGCAAGCACATTCACATTTTTCTTTGGTATTAGGCTTATATTTTCCCAAAGTGACAGACTAGGCCTAAATATCATGTCCCCACTGTTTGAACGCCAAGTGTACACATTTTAGGCCAAGTACAACAACAACATCCGGTAAGCCATTCTCAAACCTTTTAGAAGCTGGACTTCGTGTAAACATATCCTTTGAAGGTCAACAACACCTCTGATTTCACAGCCCTGTGTGATTTTGTGCTTGTTGTAAATTTTCACAATAATAATAATAACAATAATAATAATAAAGATTATAATAATAACAATAAAAACACTTTTAATTTCTAAGACCTTGGGGAATGAAGTACCTCATGGCCAAAAAATAATAATAATAGCAACAACAACAATGAGTGAGAGTGCCTGCCTTGTAATGTGGAGAGTACAGGTTTGAGCCTCCTCTGAGATGGTTACTGTGTACAGACCTTGAGCAAGTCCCTCACTCACAATTGCTAAGCACCATCGATTGATGTTTGGTCATTAGATAGTGGCGCTTAATAAATGAGTAATAATAATAATAATAATAATAATAATACTAATAAATACTAATAAATTTAATAATAATAAATAATAATAAATTTAATAAATAATAATAATAATAATAATAAATAATAATAATACATACAGACACGTCTACATGTCATCATGACATAATATGGCACCTCGGCGTCTATTCCCCCATCAGCTACCTCAGATCCTGTATCCACCCCTGGGGTGACGTAGAGGGCCAAAGAAACACCCGAGAATGGCCAAGAACCGAGAAACATCTCGAACCAGACAAAACACGATCTCGTCGGATTTCACCCAGAACGAAAACAAAACCTGGATACCTTGATATTGTAAACTGATAACATGAAAACAGTGCTTACGAACTGAGGTAAAAACTCTGGCATATTTTGGGCTCTCACAACAGCATACATGCAAATCAGGACAACGGCCAACAGACAACAGTAACAGTGCAACACACCAGCAGGACAACAGCAACGGCCTGACAACTACAGCTTGACAACAAGCAGACTGAGTACAACTCGTTCGGTAGCACCTTTTTAAGGTTTCCAAAATGTGTTAAATAAATGTTTAAATACACACAATACAATACACACATACATACATTGAAACATACACACATACATACACATACACCTGCAATAACAAATAACAATACATACATACATACACACATATACATACATACATAATCATATATACATACACATATGCATACCATACAAATATACCTAACAGACGAAATACACACGTATGCCAACACACAATAATAAATACATACACATGTACAATAACACAAAGACACACATACATTTATACAAGCATATATACTTGCATACATTGATACATAATACAACATACATATACACATGACAACACAGAACAACAATGCATACACGGAGTTATCCGGAAGTGCAACATTAGAACAACAACAGGCAACGTATGCAACCAATCAGATGAAGCAAAATACAAATTCCAGGGTGCCATATTTGCCATCTAATTAAAATCCTTTCGGCTGCTAATTAAGCCAATTGACACAACGCACTCGGCTCGTGACGGAGATGGCAGAGGTCAGCAAAACAACGCTCACCCCACGGTACCTCGTCCCACCCCACCCCATCCCCCAACTACTGCATAATTTTCCGATGATAACAGCACACATAATATAGACTTGATTTCATAACCATCAGCCGAGTCATTTTCCTCTGATTTTTGCCTACATACTTAAACAGTAATGACTGCTTACATCATACACTAACGTGTTTAGATCCGCCAATTATAACCTAATGACTTCTACAGCCCAGTTATCACAATGCTCAAAGTATCTGACAGTGGGACACGATAGTAGAGTGCATGGTTAGAGCGTTGGCCTTGTAACGTGGAGAGTACGGGTTCGATCCTCCTCCTCTCAGACAATCACTGTGTAGGGACATTGAGCAAGTCAATCACAATTGCTCAGCGCCATCGATTGATGTTTGGGCAATAGAGATTGCACTTAATAAATGATTAATAATTTAATAACTAAGAAAATTGAAAATGATTATAAAAATTTCTTGACACACGCAAAGCCAGACATAAATGTGAATCTGATGTGCAGTTCTTCAGTCCCTTGGGCGAAAAACAGTTGGATATCTAGATGTTTGAAAGCCTGAGAGAAGAAATAGTGAGTTTTGAGGCATTTCTCTCTGCCAACTGGACTCGGATTTCCACGGGACATCTCTGGACAGTTGGATATCTATCCAGCGCTCATGAATAAGCTGGTGCCTTGAGCTTAGCCTTCGAATAGAGCTTTAGAAACTTGGAGTTTACGATTGGAATACATGAGAGCCCACGACAGTCGCGAGAATTGTCTCAGCTTCATAGTAAATAACAACTGCTGTCTTCGTATCAGACTTTATCCTACTTTATCAGTAGTGGCATTCGAGAGATCTCTCAGCTTCCAGCACCTACCAACTAAACTAGGCTATCACGCATTCCGTCGTTCTAACTCCAGATAATTTACATCTGTAAGCTTCACGATACACTCGTCTCTACTAAAGAGAAGAAGAACAGCTTTCCCCTTAAATCAACCCTACTAGACAGACATGGGTTTGAAATGTTAGCCACTTCAATTTTTCCTTAGCCTCGGCATATGAGGTTGGGTGGCCAGTCCACTCCCTCTGTCATCAGACTTGTTGTCCTAGAGACCAAGGTCTTGGTCTCGAGTGCACTTGGTTATGCTGTATCTGGAAGGCCTGCCGAGACTTTTTTCTGCCGAGACTTTTCCTGATCCAGACGGTCTAATAGGCTCACGATTTGTACATTTAAATCCAGTTCTTGAAAAGCTACTGTGTGTGCCAGCGACTTCAGCACCTACGGAAAGTATTTTTTCACATGGTGGAATTTTTATGAGGCCCTAGAAGGCATGCTTTGGTCAGAAAATTACGAGCGAATTGGTTTTTATAAAATACAAAATACATATTAAATAACATTTTGCATGAAGGACTTTTGTAAATATGAATTCGAAATTCTCTGCCATCTGCATTTAAAGTTAATTTGCTTGAATAAAATAAAAGACATTTTCATTAATAAAGCGAGTAGTCCGGCTTGACAACTTTTTGTAAGGAAAAGAAGTCTTGGCTTGAGTGGGATGTTTTGGGTCTTGGCTTCGGTCTTGGTCTTGAGGTTCAAAGTCTTGGTCTTGAGGTTCAAAGTCTTGGTCTTGGTCTTGAGGTTCAAAGTCTTGGCCTTGGTCTTGAGGTTCAAAGTCTTGGCCTTGGTCTTGAGGTTTAAAGTCTTGACAACAAGACTGTCTGTCATTATAGCTAAGTTGGCTAAGGTGCACAGGTGTAGCCGAAACCTCCAAACAAATTTCTGCTGTGGTGGGAATTTGAACCCCCGACCTCTCGGTTGACAGTCCAGCACGCTAACCACTAGAATATCACACCCCTATTAAAACCAGATATTAATTCTTATGCAGTTGGCAAGGATGCCCGAGTGAGGCAAGGATGCCCGCTCTCTCCAATACTCTTCAACATCTACATCGAAGAGCTTGTACGGGAGGCGATGGAAGAAGTGAACGAGGGAATAAAGGTTGGGGGTAGGTTGGTGAAAGCGCTGAGATTTGCGGATGATCAGGCAATGTTAGCAAGAAGCCAAAAAGGACTGCAGAGAATGATGGATCGCCTGAATATGATCTCAACGGAATACGAAATGAAAATAAATACCAAGAAGACAAAGGTCATGAGGATAAGCAAAAGAGAAGAAAAAGAAGTTAGAATAACCGTAAATGGAGTGGTCGTCGAACAAGTTGAGAGATTCTGTTACCTAGGAAGTATGGTCACGAGGGATGTGAAGTGCCATGCGGAGATAAAAAGAAGAATAGCCATGGGAAAAGATGCATTCTATAAAAGAAAGGAGCTCTTGAGAGGAAAATTAAATAGGAATCTGAAGAAGCGAATGGTTAAGACGCTGGTATGGAGTGTGGTTCTATACGGATCTGAAACGTGGACTATAAGAGGGAGGACATCAAAAGGATAGAAGCCTTCGAAATGTGGATATGGCGTAGAATGGAGAGAATCAGCTGGACAGAGCACAAGACAAATGACGAAGTACTGCAAATGGTGGGAGAGGAGAGATCCATGATGAGGACAATCAGAGAGCGTCAAAGAAGATGGATTGGCCATATAATGAGAGGAAATTCCCTGCTACGAGATATCATCGAGGGTAGAATGGAAGGGAAAAAGACTAGAGGAAGACCAAGAACAATGTTCCTAGACTGGACAATAAAGAGGGACGGCTACAGACAGATGAAAGCGGAAGCTCAACATCGAGAGGAATGGCGCCGTTGGACATACGAACCTGCCTAAGGGCAGAGAACCAAAGAAGAGAGAAGAAGATGCAGTTGGCATGTGATGATGATGATGAATACGACGATTTGTACAGCGCCGTAACACGACATATGCCGTTACAAGGGCGCTTTGACAAGTTCAACACGGCCCATAGACCTGCTTGAAGTAGTGTGTCTTGAGTCTGATCTTAAATGACTCCAGTGAAGTTGCAGAATGTATTGACGTTGGAATATTTTGTTCCAGCATCTAGGTCCTGCCACGGAGAACGCACAATCTCCGAAGCAGGTTTTAGATCTTTTTACTTTTAGATCACCCTTCACCTCTGATCCTGATATATATATATATATATATATATATATATATATATATATATATATATATATATATATATATATATAGCATAGGTCCAGTTGATTAGTAAGTATACAGCATTGTGACAATAAAGGTTTTTCTCATGCTGTTGTCGGCTTGCGGTAAAGCCCTGTCATGGGATCTATAGGCCTTAAACCATAAACCCTCGGCTTAACAGGAGGAAGCAGCTCGTGCAAGACATGGTCTGGATTGCAAAGGACTTCCGAAAACAGGGCAACATCAGTATGGCGGCAAAGTTGTTCAATTGTTGGATTATTACATGGGAGGTATCGCTGGCGGGTCAGTCTATCCATAACGGACTGGAGCCTTCTCCTTTCTTGCTGACCAGCGTATCCCCACCATGCCGGTGCAGCGTATAACATTCTGGCCACCGTGGTTGCGCGCACCACGTCGTGGAGTCTGGGACCAGATAAACCATGAGCAGTTAGAATGCGCAGGGAATAGAAAGACTGCCTTGGCCGACAGCATATTTGGTCAATGTGCTGACCGAATCTAAGGGTGTTCGAGAGCATAACTCCCAAAACCTTCATGCTGCTTACTCTGGTCACGCCAGGAACAATAGGTGGATCAATCACACGCCCCGCCCGGCCCCCAGTCCCTCTGACAATCATCTCCTGTGTCTTTGTTTCATTAAGTTTAAGGTTGCATGAAGCAGCCCAATTTGTTATATGGTCCAATTCAGCTGTTACGGTGTCACTATTTGCTATCGTTCAGCTTTCCTGCCACAATAATATCCGCAGCAGGCAGATAATATTATCATTTGAGAGAAACACTGTCATAATTTGGACTAATCGGTCGCTATAGAAAACGTGTACATTTGCATATAAAACGATTTAGCCCTATCTACAAAGCGCCAAAGCTAATTGCCTCAACTGCATGGCAAACAGCTGATACTTTCGAATTATCAGCGCTTGGCTAAGTTAAATGCTACAATGTTGGTACAAATTTAAATGGTCCAATTAGTCAGAGTTTAATTTCTATATTCTACATGACAATTGTAAAACTCCAATTAGCCAATTTATTTTATATTTTTATGATAATTTAAAACAATCAGTATTACCAATTTAGCTCTATATTTTGCTATTTTAAATATACTCCAATTTAGCCATTTCAATTATAGTCTTCAGTACAGTTTTAAATAATCCAGTCAGCCACTTAACTCTGAACTGCCCATGACAATTCTATTAGTCCGCTATTTGCCATTTCATTCCACATTCTCCATGACCATTCTAAATAACCCAATTAGCAATTCCATTCTGTACTCTCTCCGCGGCAATTTTCCAAACGACAATGTGAAGTGGTGCAATCAACCATTTACTGGGGAGCCTGGGAATCTCATGCAACGACCCTGGACACTGGACAGGTCACTCACCCATTCTTATCTCCATCACCAAGCAACATCATTTGAGCTGATTGGTTAGAGCGCTCACCTTATAACATGGCGAGTACAGGTTAGAGTCTCCTTCACCCCTGAGATGGTTACTGCGGAGGGATCTTGAGAGCAAATCCTTCACTCACAATTGTTCAGCGCCATCGACTGATGCTTCGTCATTTATAGACATTTGGTGCTTAATAAATGCACAGTACACTATATGGATGTATGCTTGGCTGTATGGATGACATAATAATAATAATAATAATAACAATAATAATAATAATAATAATAATAATAATAATAATCCAGTTCTTTAATTAAGCGCCTGCAAACGCACTGCACTGTACAGTGAACATACATATAGTAGAAACGGCAGCCATGCAGGGCGCCTTACATACATGTATACAGTAGAAGCACATGATAACAGTTTTACAGGAGTCGAATATAACTGTTTAAGCGGCAGCCAGACGGCGTCAATCATGGCCTACATTCATTTAACCAGTGCCATCTAGCCAGTGGAAGGCTGAATTAACCTTACGGGGTCTACCGGGTTAGATCTTGGTACCTTCGGCTCTTCACGCCAGTGTATTATCCATGACTCTACAGGCTTAGATTGCACATGGGATGTAGTATTAATAACAGTACTACTACTAATAATAAAGTAAATGGAAAACCCTGTGATGAACCCATGTCCCGGACTCATCCACTGCCAGCTGAAGGGCAAAGAGCAGGAAATGAGCACCTCCCCGCAGATACCACAAATGGGACATGGAAGCATTTATCTAATCTAATTAATTCTATTGCACCATTATCATAATGCAAAAGTCCTCAATCAATGGACCTTTCAAGTGCAAGTGTTAATGAGTGTATGCACACATACATACATACACATATCTTCCTATAAGCATACATCTATATATCTTCCTATAAAAATACATCCATATATCCATATGCATATATGCATACATGTATTTGCATACATACATACATACATACATACATACATACATACATACATACACACATACATACAGGCATACACGCATGCATATAGATAGGGGATATAATTTACAGTCTCAGCTGTTAGCCGGATCCTAATCAACCCTTCTATTTAAACAGTTAACAGGACTTGGTCTGTCACCCTAAAATGTGCCAATCAAATCAGAAGGGCTTTCTCAGTTTCTCAGGCTATGGTATTGCACCGACGCCAACGTGGACTTTCAACCCTGGACGAGACTCATTTAGCCGGGCTCTACGCATTTGCAAGAGTTCAACAGTGGTGGCTTGAGTGCATGAATGCATAAGTGAGTGAATGCAGGAATGGACAAACGAACGAATGAAAGAAGAAACAAGGACCTCTCAAAGAACATGGTGTGCCCTCTGTGAAGATTTAACAGGTGCTATATAAAGAGACTTATATACAAACTCACATACAGTCATATATAGATATTATGCCTACACCTACATAGCTAAATACTACATAGAACTACATACCGGTACACTACCTATACACTTACATACACACACACACACACATACATATCCACATACATAGACCTACATACACAAATACCCACACACATACATACATACACACAGATACACATCTACATAAATATACATATATACACATATATACATAATTATATATCTACATACATGTATACATACATACATGCACCTCTGATTGTGGGCACTGTATAAAAACGTTTCACAAGTTCTGATATACAATACAATACAATACCTACACACATACAAGCACATACACCCCTACCTACATAAGCCTACATGTATACATACCTACACATATACATACACTTGTAAGCAGCAAAACTCCATTATGACATGTATTCCGCGCCTCAGATTTGCATTTCTGCGTGACTTTGCGCGCGTTAAAAATGTTCATAATAATAATAATAATAATAATAATAATAATAATAATAATAATAATAATAATAATAATAATAATAATAATAATAATAAAATAACACGGACCTGGCAACTGCTCCTAAATTCATTCATCAGCTGAAAACAATCTCGTCACAACATGACCCCATTATAATAAGAAGGTCTTTGATACATACAGGCTGAAGCAGCCAAAGACCGCGTCTTAACGAGTTTCTGGTGTGAGTCAGTTAATACATCAAAAGTTGTAGACCGCGTAACATGGAATCGAATCCATGCCACAGCCACAAAGGCGGATGCGTTGTTACCAGTCGGCCTCTTCGTCTGTTCCAGATGGAAGGATGTCCATCATTTCTCCGATTCCAGGTCAGCCGGAAGACGAACAGACGGCATCTGATGAAGCGCTTGCAAATGGAATGGAAGCAATGCTTCACCTGCATCACCTGCACACTGCCTCATGCTCCGGGAATTCACAGGCTGCACATAGGTAAGGCATCGTATAAGGTAGGGTGCAAGGTATGGTATACGATATGGTGCAAGATATAAGGTATGGTGCAAGGTATGGTATAAGTTACGGTGTAAGGTATGGTGTAAGGTACGGTGCAAGGTATGGTATAAGGTACAGTGCAAGATATAAGGTATGGTGTAAGGTATGGTATACAGTATGGTGCAAGATAAAAGGCATGGTGCAAGGTATGGTATAAGGTACGGTGCAAGATATAAGGTACGGTGTAAGGTATGGTATAAGGTACGGTGCAAGATATAAGATATAAGGTATGGTGCAAGGTATGGTATAAGGTACGGTGAAAGATATAAGGTATGGTGCAAGGTATGGTATAAGGTACGGTGCAAAAATGTTTGCAAGAATTTTGGCAGATCGGAATTGTGTTCAGATTAAGGGGGGTGGGGGCGGTTATCTGAAATCGATTTCAGGCTACCCTTACAATTTCAGATTACCCCTTCAAATGAATGGGGCCCATTCTTCGACTATCTCATATAATAATAATGTTATATTGTTAATTTTATCATTAAACTCTCATTACCCCCTAGTGCATGATGTACGATAAGCTATCTCTGTAGATCACAATTACATCAACTAGGTTGTACCTTTGTATATCTTATGTTTGTATGTATTACGTCACGCACTTTGAACTAGTGTATGAGAGGTTTTAATACAATTAACATTTCTGTGACATTTTTTCAGATATTGAGACTAGCTTTCAATCTTGTATGTTTCACGTCTTTTATTCAATAAACGTATCATGAGTCACATGTGAGCATAAGACTATCACATTAGCAGCTAAATCAAATAGGGGCAAAGTGAACAGAGCAGCGGTAGCTTGAAATCGCGTTCAGGCTACCCCCGGGGTAATATGAAAGCGATTTAAGATTACCGGGAGCGGGGACTTGAAAGTGGGGGCATAGAAGTCTTTACACCGGGCAACACAGTTACGGACGGACTGAAGCAGACGAATTCATACCATCTACAGGCCTCCTGCAATTAGCTATGTAATCAGATACATGACCAAACATCAGGATCCCACCAATTAACCAAGCTGTACAGTTTAAAAAAGATTGAAGTTCATTAACCCCACAGAGAGAGAGAGAGAGAGAGAGAGAGAGAGAGAGAGAGAGAGAGAGAGAGAGAGAGAGAGAGAGAGAGAGACAGACAGACAGACAGACAGACAGACAGACAGACAGACAGACAGACAGACAGACAGACAGAGACAGAGAGAGACAGAGAGACAGAGAGAGACAGAGAGAGACAGAGAGAGACAGAGAGAGACAGAGAGAGAGAGACATAGAGAGAGAGACAGACAGACAGACAGACACACAGACAGACAGACAGACAGACACACAGACAGACAGACAGACAGACAAGAGAGCAACAGACAGATAGACAGACAGACAGACAGACAGATAGGCAGGCAGGCAGAGACAGAGAGATACAGAGACAGACTGAGACAGTGAGAGACAGAGACTCTCAGAGAGAGACAGATACAGAGAAACAGACCGAGAGAGACAGAGAGGCCCGCATGAATGGCATTACCATAATCCACCCTAGTGCATATGAATGCATTCATAAGAGTAAAACCAGTTTTAGCAGACAGCAAGTGGCGTATAATACTTTGCAGATCTGGCGCAGATGATAAAAACCCGTGGATCGACAACTCTCATCAGATGCTCAGAGAAGGTCAATTCCTGGTCGACTCTTATATCCAGGTCACATTCCGAAGTAGAAAAGGAGGAGCTTGGAAATCATAGCTGTAAGTTATACAAGTCTATAGTTTTTGGAGCTGCCGACGGTTTCCAAGCCAGATCAGTATAATGTAAGGATAAAAGATGAAGGCAAGTTAAGATGAAGATAGGTTTCAGAACTCCGTATAGATGCTGAGGGAAAACAAGATCTAGAGTCTGTCAGAGCCCCCCTCCCCCATGAGCACTGTTATTCTTAACCAATTATCAGAGACAAATAGACAACCCCCCATCTGGCCTCCTTTCTCATCGCTACCCCTCCCCTCCAGAAAACCGAATGACTCTGTTGGCGTTGTCTTTACAACCAGAAGCAACAAACAACGCTTTCCCACTCAATCAGCTGACTTACTCTCGAATCGATCATGTGTTCTCCACATTACACACCCTTCCGAGAAAGCAATTTCTGCTAATGGCAGACACGCTAGCCGATTGGTTAGCGTATTCGCTTCTAACACAGAGAGCACGGGTTCGACCCTGCTTCCCTGAGACCGTTGCTGTGTAGGGAACTCGAGCAAGTCCTTCACTCACAATTGCTCTGTGCCATCGATTAATGCTCAGTTGTTAGATAATGGCACTTAATAAAAACATAAAAAACACAGAGGTGGGAGAGCGCACACATAAACCACAGAGTGTGTTAAGTGCTGTGGCCTCAGAGCAGACACTTTTGTTTACGCAGTCATCCAGTTGTTTATTCATTCATTCATTAATAGGTTCATTGGCTGACCTATTAATCTATTCACTTCTACAGCGCCTATATCAGCATTAATTGAACGCCACTTCAAGCGATATATCACAGTCAAAGTCATTATCCATTCTCTCTCTCTCTCTCTCTCTCTCTCTCTCTCTCTCTCTCTCTCTCTCTCTCTCTCTCTCTCTCTCTCTCTCTCTCTCTCTCTCTCTCTCTCTCTCTCTCTCTCTCTCTCTCTTTCTCTTTCTATCTCTCTTTCTATCTATCTGTCTGTGTCTCTCTGTCTGTGTCTCTCTGTGTTATTCTATATGCCAGCTTCTGTCTGTTTCTTTGTGTCTTTGTCTACCGCTAAGTCTGCATGTCCGTCTGTCCATCCGTATTCCTGTCTCTGTGTCTTTGTCTGTGGTTTTCTGTCTGTACATCCCTCTGTCTGTCTGTCTGTCACTGGAGGACTTTTTCACTTAAACAACCCTGGACAACATTTCGATATGGTTGATCAGCCAACATCCAGTTGAACCAGAGGCAAAAGACAAAACAGTCAACCAATCTGTCAGCCAAATTCTACTATGATAAACTTATTTTTAAGACATCCAACAAACATTGTAATCATTTAGATCACAGATCAATCATATGAACACACACATAGTCACACCACACACAACACCATACAAACAAAAACAAATATACATATATATATATATATATGGGTAGGTGTAAGTAATTATGTATAAGTATATATACATAGGTATAAATCATGTATTCATATATAGCATTTTTTCAAACATATAAATTATGGGTATTGTACACATACAGAAATTATAGAATATAGAATATGGTATGAATATGGCTGAATACATTGTATAATGCATAATATATATATATATATATATATATACATATATTTGGTCAGTTGTACACCAGACCTTCGCAATAACACGGTATTTTGGATTCAGATCTAGTACACTGCATTTTAGGGAGGGCCACGTTATACTAAAATGGTTACTTTTTACAAAAATTTCAGTATGTGTGTGTAGCTGTGTATTACAGGCTGCGGTTGGCTAATTTGAGTGTTAGAAGGCAGTGTTGTCATGAAAACGAGCTGTGACCACGTTATACCCTAATTTGTGTTATATCAACGCATGCTATAGTGAGGGCTCGGTGCATGTATATTTACATAAGAATTACAAATGTATATATATCTATATATATTAGTATATTGCAAATAAAGGGCGTAATGGTCATTAATCTTCAATGTAGTTTTTATTCATATCCTATGTGTGCATGGTGTCTGGCAGTCACACGTGTTGGTGGATGTGTGTACGTGTATGTGTACTTGTATGTGTGTGTGCCTGTGTGAGTGACACTGAGTGTGTGACCACGTGTGTGGGGGTGTTGGTGGACTGCAGGGTTTGATGAAGAGTCATGGAAAACATCTTGGACTCTCTTATAGATACTATATTCTCTGCTCTTCGTTCCCTATACACTGGTTTCTTGTATCTGAGTCTATCCACTTCAAGTTGGCACTCCTCAAGTACAAAGCATGTGCAAATCATCTGCCATCTTACTTACGATCTATGGTACTTATACTCTGCATATCAGTTAAAGTCTGATCCTCTCTTCGATCAGCATCTGATGGAATGTATGTTGTTCCTCTGGTACACTTCTTATCTTTGACCAACATTCCTTCGCAGGCAGTTACCGATCCCTCCATCTGGAACTCTATATCCACATGTTCACAGCTCACTTAGCGAGACTGTCTTTCGCTCTAAACTGAAAACTTACCTCTTCCAGTCTGCAGTCTATGGTTCTTAATGGTTGCCTGTCTTCAATGTGCACTTCTGAACTCTGTATGGAGGGCATTATCAAATTGCAGGTGTATTGTATTGTATTGTATTGTATTGTATTGTATTGTATTGTATTGAATGTAGCATTAGAACAGACATCAGAATTGTTTATGTCCTCAGTTGGTCCACTTTCCCAACTCACTTCATCTTGGACAGGTCCTAATACACACTTGCATATATGTACCAGAGTATATATACATATATATGTAACCAAATATAACAGTCTTGTGCATATAGATCTCAGCACATCAGTTGCTTTGACAAATTCTTAAAAGGTACTAGAATATAAATATAAATATATATATATATATATATATATATATATATATATATCCAGACACTAAATACATAATAAGTACCTGTCTACAATTGTTCATGCATAGATATATATATCTGTTCCACTAGCATAAGCATGCATAAATAAATAAATACCACAGACATAGCATATGCACATGCATGCATATGTGTGTGTATGTATGCATGGATTGGATGTGTATGTATATATTAAATGTATAATTGTATATGTGATACGTATGCATATATATATATAATAATAATAATAATAATAAGACGATTTTTATAGCGCCGTAGCACAGCCGAGGCCGAAGAAAAGGGCGCTGTACATGAGTCACAAAGTCAATGACAATGGTACGAAAGTTTAAAAAGATATGTCTTCAGGTGCGATTTGAATGACTCCAGAGATGGCGCATTCTTAACGTGGTCAGGAAGATTGTTCCACGCAGTAGGTCCAGCGACAGGGAAGGAAGAGTCGCCAAATCTCGTGGAAGACCGCGGCACTTGTAGTTGATTCTTTGATGACGATCGTAGCCGACATCTGCTCTGGTTGTCTGCCACACGAATGCAGAAATCGGAGATATACTCCGGCATGAGGTGATTCAATGCTTTATATGTGATCAAGCACAGTTTGTACGTGATCCGCTGAGGAACGCGCAGCCAGTGAAGGTTGTCACGCAGCAGATCAGTGACATGATCAGATGGTATTCGGCCATATATGATACGTGCAGCAGAGTTGAGCACCGACTGTATTCGATCTAATTGAGAAGTCGGCAGGCCCGCCAATAGGCTATTGCAGTAGTCAACCCTGGAAACTATGAAGCTGTTGACCAAGATGACGGCAGTTGAGGTTGGAATGAATTTACGGATGGTTTTAATACGCCGCAGTTGGTAGAAGCAGCCTCGAACGAGTTGACTCACATGGTCCGTCATGGTCATACAGCTATCAAAGTGGACTCCAAGGTTGCGGATGGTGTCAGCTGGTTGAACTTCTGCATCGCCAAGGGTGAAGATACTGCCGTCAAGTAGATGGCGACGCCGGAGGGTGGTACACCATAAGAATTCAGACTTCGTTGGATTGAGTTTGAGACGGTTAGACGCCATCCAATCTGAAATGCGTTCGATACACAGCAGTACTCTCTGCTTCAGCTCAGCGGTTTGTGATGGTTCACAGAAGAAGTAAAGCTGTGTATCGTCTGCATAGCAGTGGTGGAGGAGGCCATGTGCCTCTATTATTCTCTCCACATCGGCCGTGTATAGAATAAAAAGAAGAGGGCCAAGCACTGATCCTTGTGGAACACCGCATGTTACCAGCCTAGGTGGTGTCTCCTCCCCTGCCAAAAGGACGGATTGCGTTCGCCCCTTTATGTATGATTCAAGCCAACTGAGCGCTCTATCCTTGATTCCAAAGGAGCGCGACAGTCGCTGCATCAAGATGTCGTGGTCGACTGTGTCGAATGCAGCTGACATGTCAAGTAGTGACAGAAGCGCCAGTTGGCCTGGATCTATGGCGTTAACTATGTCTGAAAACACTTTAAGGAGTGCAGTCTCGGTGGAATGACCACGCCTGTAAGCAGACTGAAACCGAGGAAGAAGGCGAGATTCAGACAGGTACTCGGTCAGCTGGTGATTGGCAATACGCTCGAGTACTTTTGATACGAACGTTAGATTTGAGACCGGTCTGAAGTTCGCAGGTGACGATTCATCGGCTCCAGCTTTCTTAAGGAGTGGCTTGACTGTTGCGTGTTTCCATTTGGACGGGAAACGGCCGATGGCAAAAGAATGATTAAACATCCGAGCTATGAAAGGCGCCAGCAGCGGAGCCGTCTCCTTCATCAACCACGTTGGAATTATGTCAAGAGAGCACTGTTTCGCTATATTTTCACTATATACACGTATGTATAGTTGTATACATATGTATCTATATATGCGTGTATGTGTTAGCGTGTATACATGATACATGGATACATAATATATATCCATAATTATTTAATATATATATATATATATATATATATATATATATATATAGAGAGAGAGAGAGAGAGAGAGAGAGAGAGAGAGAGAGAGAGAGAGAGAGAGAGAGAGAGAGAGAGAGAGAGAGAGAGAGAGAGAGAGAGAGAGAGAGAGAGAGAGAGAGAGTCCAGATAACAGGCATGGAGAAGTGGCAGAGGGCATGGCCTTTGCTTAGGTCAAGGGCCAAGCCCTTGTTTACTTAGGGATGCCTTCTTCTTAAAGGGCCGCTGCCCCCCTCTCCATCACTGTTAATGACTGATGCTCCTGGCAGACACAGAAACAGCTGCATGTACATACAGACACAGGCGCACAGTATATATTACATATGTATCTATAGAGTATACACACACAGAGCTTATATATATAAGCATATATAAATTTATATATATATATATGATATAGGAACGAGATGGAAAGGCAGCTTTAAGAGTGGGCTGCTGCTCGGCAGCCATTGTTTCTTTTGGTCTTCAATTCCTCCTCTGTCTCACTCCTCTCCCTGGACACACTCCCCATCCCTCCCAACACCACATACCATCCAACACCTCATCCCAACCAACACTAACCATTCCCACTTGGCTGCCTAAGGTACCTAGAGGAAGTCATTTGCAAATTGACACACAGGTCAAAGACCAGAATCACTTCACAATGATACAAACACCCAGACAAACAGAGATACACACAGATGCAGGCAATAAGGCAGAGAGACGGACCACGCGCATGCACATGCACACACACAAACACACACACACACAAACACACACACACACACACACACACACACTGGAACATAACAACACGGCTTGCCAGACCAACGAGAAGACAAAATCTTAGTGGACAGATAGACAGACAGACAGACACACACACAGACACAAAGACATACATACAGACAGACCAAAAATAAGTAGACAAAACAGCCTTGCAGACGTACATATATAGACAGACAAAGCAGATAGAAAACTGAGAGGCAGACAGACTGGCAGGAAGACTTGCAGGCAGGCAGACAAACAAAGAGGTGGATACAACAGCCAAGCAGACATAAAGATGCAGACAGAGCAGGAAGGCAGACAAACAGCCACCCACACAGGCAGACAAACAGCCAGGTATGAGCACAGATAGGAGCCAGGTATGCAGACAGACATAGCTGATGGAAGCTGCAGCTGTTGGTGGTGATGATGACGGATGATGAAGATGCTGAGGAGACTGAGGCTGCTCCTGATGAGCTCAACAGTAATGGATAGTGATCAACTTGAACCCAAGGTTTCCCTATTTGTACTTTCCACCTGTGGCCTTGTTCTTGGCCACTGATGGCGTCCCAACCCTTTGGGTAGAGGTGGGGACTCCGATAGAAGGGCTCGGATCAGAGATGACTTTGGATAAAGATGATCCTATTATTATTACTTATTTATTACAGAAATTGTTAACGCAAGCAAATTCACACAGAAATACGAACCTGAGGCGTGGTTAGTCAGATGAAGAGCAATTAGACATCCAGATGTTTGAAAGCCAGTAGTTTAAGCTTTGGTTAAAGCTGACTCAAGTCAAAGAAGACTGCGGTTAAGGATGACCAAAGTTAACGATAATTCGGGCAAAAGCAAATACGGAAGCAAGTAACTAGCTATTTATTATTGTAAGACAAACATTTGCATTTAACAGAATACTCCGTCAGTAACTTGGGTCAAAGATAGCTTGGTGAAAGACGACTTGGGTTAAGGTGACTGGAGACAAGGATAAGTTGGAGTCAAAGATGACTCGGCTAAAAGATGCACTGTGTTAAAGATGATGGGCTAAAAATAACCTGGTTAAAGATTATTTTGGCTATAGACAACTTTGTTTAAAATGACTTAGTTTAAAGATCACTTGGGTTAAAGATGACTCCAGCTAAAGATGAGATCTCGGCTGAAGACACGAACTATATAACAGCAGTGGACTAGGTCAAAGATGACTTAGTCAAAGACGATTGGGGTTAAAAATGACATGGAATAAAATTTACCTGTTTAAAATTTAACTTGAACCAAAGATGAGGACTATCACCAGAGATGCATTTAGGGCATTTAGATGGTTATTTTGGACCACAGGTAAGGGTGACCATTGACCACATAGGAAGATTGACCAAAGACCACAACTTGGGCCAAAGACTAGGTCCCTCAGGTCCGTACTGACAAAGCACTTCTATCATGCAATGTAATTAGTAGCTTCTGTCACGTCCCTGTCTAATGAGAGAAAGAGACAGAGAGACAGAGAGAAAGAGAGACAGACAAAGACAGACAGGCAGAGACAGACAGACAGAGACAGACAGAGACAGACAGACAGACAGAGACAGAGACACAGTTGGTTCTAGTTAGTTATGCCCAGAGAAATATAATCAGATGACCTCGTTGAATAATTATAAGAAGGGCGAATAATTAATCACTGACTTCCAAGTATTATGGTTGGCCACAGTCCAGTGTTTTATGAAAGGATGAGCCCCAACTTGAAACAACACCGAGCTATGCACATGGAAAGATTCGCATGCAAGTGCAGCTGGGACGAAACCCGTTGGCTCACATCGAATTCACTCCATTTCAAACCCTAACCAAAAAAGACCCGAATGATACTGGCCAATGTTGAGCAATGTCTGTAGCCCTCACTCAACACAACACCACTGAGGAGGATTACACATCCTATAGCTCGTTAAAAAACCTTCAATGCTGATCGGCAGACCACACAGCCAAATAAACCGTCAACGCCACGTCTAGATCAGATAAGACAGACGTTAACAACACATAATCCAAGCCCATAGGCAACGGGCAACAGCCACGGAGACACACACAGACAGACAGAGACAAACAGACAGAGACAGACAGAGACACAGAAACAGAGCCAAACATCGCTGAGCAAATGAACGTCTCAAGACGAGTGGACTGCAAGTGTTTCTGACAGGCATCAAGTTTTCCACCTTCACTTTCTTAAAAGGAATGCTCTCCAACTGAAGTGCCTGCAGTTGACACAAGACGGCGCACTTCAAAGGCGCTATATAAATGTTCTGATCAGATGCATACATATATAGAACAGACAGACACTTAAACGGTGCTACATAAATGTCAGAGATACATAAATACAAGAGAGACCACAAGACTAATAATCATTATATGATGATGATGACGACTGTGTATTGTGTAATCCTGTCGCGTTTGTGTCGACAGGAATTTTTGGAATAAACGAATATTGATTGATTGATTGATTGATTGATGATGTAAGTAATTGATGATGGTAGAGTTGATGATGATGGAGAGAATGATGACTGATGATAACTGTTGTGATGATGATGGTGATGATAATAATGCTGATGATGAAGATGCTGATGACACTGATGATGATGATGATGATGATGATGATGATGATGATGATGATGATGATGATGATGATGATGATGATGATGATGATGATGATGATGATGATGATGATGATGATGATGATGATGATGATGATGATGATGATGATGAATAAGACAGTCAATTTGTTAAGTGCAGATTAAAGTCTCAGAGTCAAAAGAAATGCCTCAGGTTGTGAGCTATAGTCATTAGCTATAATCCATAACATTAAAAAGTACTCAGTCGGAGTTCTTAACCGCAGTGCTCAGAGCAATCACTTAGAGAACTCACAGTACTCCCTGAAAGTATTCAGTTATAGCACTCATTCACAGTACTCATTAAGAGTAAGCAATACAGTAATAAAAGTACTTGTCATCATAGTGCTCAGTCACGGTACACAGTCAAATTACTAGGAGTACTCGATCAGAATAATCAGTAATAGTACCCAATCACAGTGCTCACTCAGTGTACTTAGTCAAGGTACTCAATAAGTACTCAATCAGGGTACTCAATAAAAGTACTCAATCAGATTCAAATTTACTGACTTTGTACATGCAATGAAGGCTTTAAATAAAGAAATAAATTTAAATAAATTTACAGATCATGAGAAGATCAGTGAAAAATTCACATTTCAACTTCATCTGGACTCAATTCAAATGCATCCTAATGTGATCTAATGTGAAATGCTGTCATGCAATGTAAAAGGCAGGGCATCATAATTAGCCAGCTAATTCAGGGCATGCTTAAACTTAAGCCTCTGATTCAGCTATTGCCGTCTGACACATATATCTAAAAATATTCATTCATTATTCAAGCACAGTAATGTTTTCAGCGTCAACCTGTGTCAACCTGTTTAACTAAAACTGCCCATTTACAAAACTACTGCACATATGTTTCATGCATGCAGTTTAGTTGGTTCACCTGTCCTCAGTTAGCTTAATGGTTAGCTGGTGGATACTGGGTTAAAAACTGGTTGGCTACATCTTTTATTAATATTCCTTTCCCTTTTAACACTGTGAGATCCAAGTCACTTTATTCATACCAAAAAGGATTGTGTACAGCTTAACAATTAATCTAGTCAATCAACAATCAATTAAACACTCTGGTCAACCAACTCATCTATCACTGAATACACTTACTGGCCTTATTCTCAACCATACCCCTAAATCAATCAAAAGATCAACTGAGTGGGCAGATGGATTCAATCAATCCATCCACCCACTCATCTATCTTACCACTGACACACCCACATCCCTACAAAAACCATATCCAACTCAAAATATCCACCAAGCCACAAAGTTATTTACTATATCAAAAACCTAAACTTTTCCACCCACCCACACACCCACCACCCATAAACGAACTCGTACACATATAATTACCGAGTTTCAACTCGTTTAAACCTAAAACTTCTAACATTCCATTTCTTAAAGTAGTTATCTATAATCATCACTTACCAATCTAAAGACCAACAATCACAAATACTTCGACAGAGCTATATCCGGCTCTTAATATTAGTACAGTAGTACTCGCTGCTACACACTTTCCCGGATGGTTTAAAGTAGCAAGTGACTGAAGTATTCCTTCAACGTGCACTGTCATACATGAGACCGCGTGACACAACAAACGATGAGAGGCGCCGACAGCTTTACACCTGTGCCGTAAACTCAACGGGTAAAATTCCGCCGCTGAATCAGCAGACCGAATACTGCCCTAGCGACGATTTCGCTACTCGTTACTGCGCCATAAAAACGATTCGATATACCCGAACCTGCGATACATAAATTCTTTGTTTTCCTGTTTTAAATGCATACAAGTTGCCCCTACTCACCCAAAACTTCCATCCACCCCTCGACCCTCTGCGGCGGTAAGTCGTCGTCTGCGTTTGAGATTGCTTCGGATTCAAAGGCCTCCATGGTGAATCATTCAAGTGGTTAATCAATTAAAGTTACTAATACATAATTTCATACGCTTTTACGATTATAATTATTTTTAAGCAATCGTATCCAGAATTCCCATGCATCTCATCACCAAGCGAAAAACTGTATTAACGCTGCTTATAAATTTATTCAGATTCCTCACTTGATGACGTAATGATGAGGCCTAGCGCGCGGCGGTGCGACTGTTTCACAGTTTCGATGGGCCTCCGGTTGTGTTAAACATAGCACCATGTTGTTTAACAGTTATTTTTTGTTTTACGTGCAGAATACAGTAGTTGATATGAATGTGGTTTTATTATTTCTTTGTGTCATTATAGATACATTATGCTAATTCAATTACTAGATGGCAGTACTAAATAACGTGTAGTATCTATATCAAATAGTTATCTTTGTCCTATGCACCGAGGCGGCACCCGTAAGAACGCATAAACCGCACTGCGTGAGGTCATAATAAACACCATCACCAATAACTGCTTACACTGACCTGATCGTAATCGTAATCGTAATCATAAACTCTAACTTTCTAAAGCGCCACTTGGAAGATAAGCGTAGGGCACCGGAGTATTCACGAGCACTGCGTCGAATCAGAGGGTAGTCAAAAGGAGGTGCGAGTCCGATTGCCAGAGAAGTCCAGAACAAGAGTAGCTGTAATCAAATATAAATCTGATTCCACTTAGTATAGTTTACTTTAACCGTTTAAAGGTCTGGAAACTAGTGGGACAAATTGGCCATTTAATAGCCAATCCCGTAGATGCTCGAAAATGATTATGATTTATGAATACCGTGTGAAGGCGCGTGCAGAGGCAATTATGAATAGCCACAGTTTTGTTTGTAATCAAGATAAAGCCTGCTTATTAGCAAAGAACGGTTTGTACTTGTTCTTGTGCGGTAATGTTGACAATCATCTGAGAACTTCTATAGCGCCACTTTTTAATGCTCAAGGCATCGGTCGATGGTCGGAGCCAAAAATCCAGGGCGAGTCCGGTCGAAGGGTATTCGAGAAGACAAGGAAACATCCTACGGAAGAACCGAGTTCAGGAAGAGATGAGCATTAGTCGCGATCTGGAGGCCAAAAAAGCTGCAAAGGGAATGTTTGCTGGCTTGGAAGAGATTTTCTAATTTATTTTCTTCCAGCCAGCCTGCCTGCTTTGGCGAATCTGCAGTTACCAAAACACAGAAGTCAGAAGCCGTCAGAAGATACTGGAGTCTAGCCGCTGCCTCTGTCTGTCCACGTAAACTTGTCCAAAATATTGGGGGGATATTTGGCTATTCGTTCTACACTTGTTGCATTGGGTGTACAGTCCATCTGAATTATTGGGGGGCACGTGCCCCGGCTGCCCCCCAGAGTCTACGCCTATTAGTGAGGACGATAGCTTCGTGCATTGTTCAAACTGTGGATAAAAGCAACAAACTTTTTTGTAATCAAGAAAAACATATTTTAAGACTTTTCAGCCAGAGGCATCACATAATTCAATCGGGAACATAACTAAAAAAATTATTGAAAATGTGCCATAAATGCGGTACTTTTGCTATTAGTTCGACCATTTGTGCGGATTTTTTGGGCTATAAAGGGCTATGTTTAGGCGATAGCTAGAATTTTTTGTCAATCTATTTCATTATCGCCGATCGTAAATCAAGAATTGTTTTAATATATTTCACTTGTAAATTGTGGAAAACCGTCTATTTTCTTGCTTGGACATAGGAAACTGCATGTATTTGGATTTAGTTGTTCAGTTGGTCAGAATTAAATTACAAGCTACGTTTTTATCAATGTTACTTACTGCGGTTTGTCAGCGCGCTTGTGAATAAACACGAATGCATGTATTATTATTAAGCCGTGCCCAGCTTTTCGGGTGCGTAGCCAATCGTTTAGGCGATAGCTAGAATTTTGAGCGTATTAAAACTGCATATAATTGAATTTATTTGTCCGGTAGGTCAGAATTAAATTATTTTCGGGAATTTAAGAAAAATTATTTCTGCCGGATCCCAAATCTATTTTCTAAACTAAAACAAATTTATTCGTGCAAATCTAACCTCGAGATATTTTCGAATATACTATTAAGGACATTGGCCTAATAGTCTATACTAGTTTTCAGGATTGGAACTCTTGGTAGAAAATTTATTTTCGGGAATTCGGTCATATTAGCATTTCATCACTGTTAGAGATTCAGTTAGACACCAGCTTTTCCAGCTAGTGATCTGTACTTGCCAATAAATTGGGTGTGCACAGTGTGTTTTCTGCGGGAATGAAAGATGCGAGAAACTGCAGTGTCCAGCTAATTCAATTGGTGTGAACAAAAGTGATGGATACCTGGCTTTAGCCACAGTAGCCGTCGCTAAAGCCTTGTAAAAAAACAAAAAGGCATGTTTGGTAATTTCATGCTACATATCAAGTCCATTGGCATTTAGACATTGATAAGCTTGGGACAGTACCATCACCGGCATTCTGTCATGTCCAAAACTCTGGCAAAGGCCTTTTGGAGGCTTTTCGACTGAATAAAACCAGATGGTGTAAAAACTGTAAATCTTGTCATTCTAAATTTAGTGCAAAGGAATGCATCGTAAATGTCAGATGGACCATTTAGGCAATGACACTTTAACAAGTTCAGTGGATAAATGCAAATGGACTTGGTATGACATCAGTTGCATAAAATTACCAGGTATACCCTTTTGTTTCTTCTCTGACATGCCAGCAGGTCTGCAAGGTTTGCATGACGTATTGTCACGAGCTTGGCAGTGGAGTCAAGGAATGTGTCGTGTGTCCATCAGATGACTGACTTCTTGCAAACTTACCACAAGTGACATGAAAGCCTTTGAGGCTAAATATCACTGTAGTTGCGTGGCACAGTTACACGACCGTAGACATTCATATGAGCGTGAGCAGTACAATCTATTGTCCATGACCTTTCTGTTCTGTTGATGTAATACATGGTGTTGTATTTGCTCAGCTAATAGCTTATATAAATGATGTGTGATCTGTAAGTAATATTTGCCAAATTTTCAAGCTGGTTAATCTCAAAATATGTATGTTGACTGGTTGCAGTCAGTCGAGGGGCAAACTGCCGGAACATACAACCTTTTGATCAGTGTCTGTTGTTTGAATCTGGGCATGAAAAGCAATGGTCTGAACCTAAGCTATTTTCATTTTGGTCACTTGCTAAGAAATTTGAAAATAATTTTATTGTTTTTAGGTTTGTGTCTGGATCAAACCTGTGCACACCACCATTGTTTCATACATTCACAAAGTAGAACCATTGTGAATGTTCCACCAACTCAAGATGCACTTGTGCAGCACATTGAATGTGCCATGTATCAGCCTGAGTATTTTTGGAGCAGGCATTAGTCACACTGCCTGTATTACCAAGTCCTGCTGATTGAGGATGGTCGTGAATTGCATCAACCATGGTGTAACTGCCCGCTGGTTTATACTGGATATGGTATGGTACCGGATGCCAGTGAGCAACGGTGTAATGTGGTCATACTTCCAGCGGCCACAAAGTAATCACTCTGCAGCATTGAGGACCAACTGGAGCCTGTCCAGTAGATATTCCGGCACACCAGTCAGCAAGCTGTTGCAGCGGTCAACTAGGACTACCTTGAAACTAATAAGCACTGTTTTCGCTACACTGAATGTAAGCAACCACAGACAGCTCTTGATTAATCTCAGCTGTCAAAAGCATTTACCAACCACTTTGTCCGACATGTCGAGCCATTGTAAGATCTGCTTCGAAAACCACCCCGAGATCACAAACAGCCACCGATGGTTGTAGCAGTCCTCCAACATGCAATGGAGCCATACTAAGTCAGCCAAGCCTTTTGTTTGTGGCGCACTACAGGAAATTAGTCTTGCCAGGATTCATTTGAAGGTGGTTGGGTCTCATCCAGACACCCAGTGTCTCAATCCCTGCTTCCATTCTGCTCACCAGCTTTGAAACCTCTGAATCTTTCGGCATAGAAATGAGACGACAAACCCAAACCAGAAGAGGTGCGTTGTTCTGATGAAGGTCTTCACTGCATGTCCTGTGCTTTATTAGCAACTGTGTGCAGCACAATACAATGACTGTCTATGCCTTTCAAACGTTGTTTTTCAGCACATCATAATCCTGTTACCAGGAGTACAGTATATCTAGTACTTTAGTGGTGGTGCTGCATACCAGTAAAAAAACTAAAATTTCACCAATGTATGCAACCAAAGAAGACTGGATTACATGAAGAGTGGCATTTATTTACAACGGGCCATGGAAACAGTGTTTGCATTGGTGGAACTCTCAATTTCTTGCTATCAGAACCAGCTTACAGCACAACTCAGAGCAACTTTTTCAAAGGACTTGTGCAAAAAATTCAGGAATAAAACTTCATGGAGCCTGAAGGTCCCACAAAGTTGTACTCATGGCCGGGATGAATGCTGGATTCCAGTTAGCCATTTCCTTTTACCATTGAGGACTTGGTTGTTATTACTTGGAGTCAGTATAAACTTGACGAGACAACCGACAGGCAGATTGAAAACTTCACAGAGAAACACTATAACTGACATTAAACATGGCGGTTTTACTGTGGCGAGGGGATACTTAGGGGACTGTAGCCCTCTAGCTGGATAGTTAGTCCCGTAGTTTTTCTTAGCCCCTATACACATTTTAGCCCCCCGTTTAACATTTAGTTTTCCATACATTGCCTACAATGTTTGTTGGTAACAAAGCCTCCTAATCTCCTAATGCTTAATTCTCATTAGATCAACTGACTTTTTAGCCCCCCTTCAGTCCAAAACTCTAGAACCGCCACTGACATTATATTGCCACAGTGGTAGAAATAACTGACAGAATAAATGACATTAAATTGCCAGTGATACAAAATAGAAATCAAATACTTCGTAAAATTGTAGTGCTAGCATGCATTTCTTTTTAGAATTGAAAAAAGTTCCCAAATGTAAAAAAATGTTTTTCAACTGGATTTCTTGATGGTGCATCAAAGAAGCAGAATGATATAAGTATCATGGTAAAGTACTCTCTTCAAGTCCTTTGTAATGGTGTGCAACACATTACTTTGCTACCTATCCCACATGACCATATTTCAATCGGATGGGGTGTGGATGAAGAAAGTCTTCTCGTACCAGTGTGGTCTGCAGTTGGTCGTGTGCCACAGTTATGTCTATAGTTTGTGTACTGTAAATCATGCAAAGTTGATAAGTGTAGTAACAAGCGCTGCTGCTGTCAAAGTGAAAACTTGCCATGTACACTTATGTGCAATTGCATTGACTGCAATAATGCTTGAAATAGCTCTAGTCTATATCAATCAAGTCATGAAACACAAATATTGAAAACGTAATGTATAAAATCATTAAACTGCAAGCACAGGCTGTTAAAATGTCATGTAAATAATGACAGTTAAACTGCAATAACGTCAGTGCCACATATAGAATGTTACTTGGTATTCTTTGACCAAGAAAACACTACTCCAGACTGGCAGCCATTTTGTTTTTTGGAAGTGCTACACGTGTGTCTTTAGTTCCATCGCATTCCTTGACCCAGAAAATGTTAATTTAGACTCAAAAATCCTGTTCGCATGACATACATGACTTTACTTACAGCCGTTTGAAGGTATTTGGCTGCCATTTTGTCCGCCATTTTGTTTTTTGGCAGTGCTACATATGTGTCATTAGTTCCATCGCATTCCTTGACCCAGAAAATGTTAATTTAGACTCAAAAATCCTGTTCGCATGACATACATGACTTTACTTACAGCCGTTTGAAGGTATTTGGCTGCCATTTTGTCCGCCATTTTGTTTTTTGGCAGTGCTACATATGTGTCATTAGTTCCATCGCATTCCTTGACCCAGAAAATGTTAATTTATACTCTAAAATCATGTTTCCATCACATACATGACTTTACTTACAGCCGTTTGAAGGTATTTGGCTGCCATTTTGTCCGCCATTTTGTTTTTTGGCAGTGCTACATATGTGTCATTAGTTCCATCGCATTCTTTGACCCAGAAAATTTTAATTTATACTCTAAAATTATGTTTCTATCACATACATGACTTACTTATAGCATTTGAAAATATATGGCCGCCATTTTGTCCGCCATTTTGTTTTTTGGCATTGCTACACATGTATGTTTTGTTGCATCGCATTCCTTGACCCCGAAAATGTTAATTTAGACTCTAAAATCCTGTTCGTATGACATACATGACTTTACCTATAGCCATTTGAAGATATTGGCCACCATTTTGGCCGCCATCTTGTTTTTCCAAGGAACCGATGAAAATCCAGCTTGCTAACCGCGATTTTCGTTTTCAGCAGGGTCAAATTAGTCTAGAAACACCTGTTAGGAAATTGTTACATGATTTGCTTCTACAAGGTCATTTCGAGATTCCAAGCCTAGACTAATAGTGCTGTGCGTCAACGTGTGCATTTTTAGCCTATTTTCAATCATCTATTTTATTATGTTCCCGCCTGATTTAAGTGATGCCTCTGGCTGAAAAGTTTTAAAATATTGTTTTCTTGAAGCCCTAAAAGTTTGTTGCTTTTATCCACAAGATGAACAATGCAGTGCTTTTTTGGACCTTAGCCTCCTCACTATATGTCTGTCCATCTATATTTTTGTGTCTCGTGCGTTCCTTGCCCTTCCCTCAGTATCTCCATCTCCTTTCTTTCCCTCGACGTTACGGGTACCACTACTCCAAGGAGCTAATGTTTAACCACATGCTAGATATTTTGAGGGCTTCATCTTAATCAGGCGTTGGGTGTAATTAAGCTTAGGTGTTAAGCTGATGAAAGTGCAAGATACAGTCCCTAGCCAGTCTGTTTTGTAAAAATTCTCCCAAGTACAAGATTAGAGATTTATGTATGTATGTATGCATGAATGTATGTATGTGCATGTATGTAATGTAGTCCAAGCACATTTCATAGGTCTAAACAATTGAAGGAATACCACTGACAGATGCCTCATCCATTATGATATGGCACTATAGAAAGTGTTAGAATACAATGGAGCAACAGCCTGTGTAATCTAAAGACTAGCCTATCACCCTAACTGAATCACACAGGCTTAACTCATTCCCGCCCAATCGGGTCGCTAGCGACCCGAAATGGGAGGGCTTGAATTAGACTACAAATTAATTATAGCAGAATGAAATCATACCTCCAAATAGCACCAGAGATGTCTACGGAAGATTTGTTTACATTTTGTGGGTAATTTTTTTGTTGGATTTTGATGTTTTTTGTGGGGGAAAAGACTTTAAAGTGATGAAAAAATGCATATAGATATCGGCGGTTTTGAGGCGCCATTTTGACAATACAAGCGATTAGTTTTCGTCTTCTATCGGGGAAATTATTGACCGATTTGAGGTCGGCGGTGAACACGGTGTATGGGATAAGGCATGTGCTTGATGGAGAGCAAATTCTACGTGTGCTGAAGATTCATACTAGTCGAAGTCAGCATCAGTGGTGGAATTATTCGCCGTCCAAGTCATGGTCAAGGTCAACGTCTAGATGATCATCTCAGCAGAACACCACTGAACCAAAGAACAGCAGCTATGATAACCAATGGAACTGGCAAAAGCATTACCAGAAAGGATATTACATTTTAGATTATGAGGTTTTCAGACTGTACCTTACGTAGGCTCAGTGCCAAGTTGATTGCACAGCATGAAAACCCACCTGACGTCGCAGTTACACCAGGTTCTAATATATAGGCCTACACCTTCCATACCCAGCTAGCTAGGCTACTTGGCAAGCAATTTTTCATCAAACTCACATCTCACACATAGGTGCGGTGTCTGTCCCAAGTATAAAAATTCAGAGACTGGCAGATATAAAGACACTGCGACAGTAAGCTCTATGAGGAATGCAATAACCATCATTTAGCAATACAAGGGCGCTATATAAATTAGCTTTTGTTCACAATAAGATATATATTTTAGAGTCAGAAGTCTGCTGATTTAGAAAATATATATTTTATGATACTTTACTGTAATCCTCGTAGTGCTGTTGTTGTTCTACCGTGTGTACTATCAATTTACACATTTTCGGAAAAACAATTTGGGCGGGAATGAGTTAAGATGGATATTACTACCCCAATAGGGTAACTCCATCAACTGAGGAAGATTTCAAATGTGCCCAGGAACCCCATCGCCTCCCCACCAAGTTCAAAGGTCAGTTAACTCTCCCCCTACTCTACATAGGGGTCGACCATTAATTAAGTCAACAAATTTTAGGCAGTTTTCGACCCATCCTTTTGTCAACAACTGTCAAACATTGAAGGACCTCCTAATAAAATTGTCAAAAAATTTGTAACTGTCAGTTTGTCGAGGGCCGGCGCCAGAGTATTTGGCGCCCTAGGCGAACCTGTCGCTCCGCGCCTCTGGCAAGTGCGATAACTATATATATATACATATATATACATATATATATAGGCCTAATTAATATTAAATTAATCAAGTTAATATAACCCTCACACAGGAATGCAGCCGAATGCTGCATCTTTAATTTAGTACCATCGATTCGTCGTTCATTGTAATCATATAAGAATCATTATTGCTTCTAAATTAAACAAAAATATGGCATTTGATAAATTTTAAATTTTAAAGTTAGCCATAATTAAAGTAATATAGGCCTAGTCTGGAACTGCATTAGCTATGCAGCCTGTGTTGTATGGTCTAACACGTTTAATGGTAATTTTAAATGTAAATATTAATTAATGACACAGTGCACAGTTTCATTTGAACACTTAGTAACTCCTGTGGGCCGTGGCTACGTTTACGAAGTCCTAGTCCTACCTACGTCACGTGCGAAGTCTATACAAATATAGGCCTAATGTAAATTCAAAATTTGATTTTTCGCGCTTTCTCTTCAGCAAATGTAGAAACGAGAAGCAGATAGCGTCTGTACTACTTAAAAAATTAAAGCAACAAGAAAGTATACTACCGGTACTCTAAATAGACTAAATTTAGAAGTTCCTTACCATCAGTTGAGTCTTAAGTTTCTTTTTTTCAACAGAGCTTTGAATATTAATGCAATAAGACAATGTAGAGTGTACAGGCCACAAGCTTTGTAGAGAGACATTGAGAGAGACAGACTGCGACAGAGACAGAGCGAGAGAAAACGAGATAAAACGATACAGAGACAGAGAGACAGACAGAGACAGAGCGTGAGTGAGTGAGTGAGTGAGTGAGTGAGTGAGAGAGAGAGAGAGAGAGAGAGAGAGAGAGAGAGAGAGAGAGAGAGAGAGAGAGAGAGAGAGAGAGAGAGAGAGAGAGAGAGACGGGCATATCTTAGCGCTGGAGCTGAGATTATAAGGTTAAAGTGCGCCGTGGTTGTACACCTAAATGAGCTCATGTGCAGTCGAAGCGAACACCCAGTTCGCTTCGACATGGGGGTCGAACAAGGTCAATTACTCCGATACATCAGGGTAACCTAGTACATGTATAGACAAATACCACACATACAATATACAATACACATACATAATCTGATCTGGACCTCTACTTACGACACTCATCTCAACGCACTAAAGATACTACAAAAAAAGCTATTAGAACCATCACTAAATCTTATGGTCTCTGTCACACAGGTCCTTTATTTGTTGAACCTAAACTCCTGAGCATTAAGCAAATCAGATTTGTGCAGACTGGGGTACTTATGCATCAGTATACTAATAACCTTCTCCCTTCCTCCTTCTCTTCCTACTTTACTCGCATTTCGCACCCTAGAAGTAGAAGTAACAGAGACTATAGACCCATCTATGCAAGAACAAATACTCGTAAATTCTCACTCAAATTTCAGGGCCCATTCACGTGGAATAACCTTCCTTTGAACATACGTACTGCCACCAGCCTCGCTATCTTTAGACAACTGGTGCGCGCGCACGCACTGAAACATGTTACTTAAGTTTGTTGTTTTCTTTCTTTTGGTAGTTAAGCTTATCTAATTCCCTCCTCTTCTTTGATAGCGAATTGGCCTTCATCCTGACTCACCCTGCATGAAGCAATTAGGCCCCTGCTTAGCGGGATCACTCCCTTTAGGTGTGCCTATTGCTCCCATTATTTGCTCTGCTCCTAACATTGATGATTTAATACTCTATGGTAATTTGTATTATACGCACAACTGTTGCTGTACACAATTTACTGGGAACAATAAATGTCTTGTCTGTCTTGTCTCTACAATATGGCATGTATCAGATATCATGAGGCATCCCGGCCGCATCAGTCATCATACAGACTAGTTCAGACTGCAGAGAGGCTGAGACATACACGCAGTACCAAATTGAAAATTTGTGCGCTTGGAGGGAAATGAAAGAATCGGGCCCTAAAGCAGAATGTGACAGCGGGTGCGTACGCACCTTAAGCGCCTTGTATGGCTAGGCGGCTAGGCCTACGCCTCTGGACTGGCAAAACGGCGGCAATGGTTTAAAAAATATTTCTTTGTGTAGCTTTTCTGCCGCCCCCAGAAATGTGCCGCCCTAGGCGGCCGCCTAGTTCGCCTAGTGGTTAAACCGGCCCTGAGTTTGTCTAGCTGCTATTATCTTCCCATAAAAATGTCTCTATTGTGATAATGACCAAAAGCAACTGATTTGTCATTGCCATCCTCAAGTGGAACTGTAATCAAATCCACAACTAGCCATCCAGCACTTAAAAGTCAGCATTTTCTGTTTGAGCTATAATTGCCATCAGCTCCCTCTCTCTCTCTGTCTTTTGGAAGCAACTCACATTGGCCGAATCCTTGTTAAAACGAAAATATTGCATTTGATTAAATTACCAATAAAAAGATACACATCACCAGTGGCGGCTCTAGGCTTTTCCAACAGGGGGGCCAAGGAGGGGCCGGGGATCCTGACAGGGGGGGCCAGCTGCAGGGACGTCATTTCAGCTTTTTTCAGGGGGGGAAAGGACGTTAAAAATAGGTAAAAAAATTTTTCGCGCTTCGTGCAAAGAAATTTTACAGTTTTTCGTTGTTTCTTCACAATTTTCGAGGGAAAACTGCATAATGTGCCCCCCGCACTGTCAAAGAGATGTGGTCTGGTGAAAAAACCTATGCAGACTCTAGTTTTGTTAATAGTATATAATAATTCCATGAATTTGAGTATCATTTTTTTCTTGTTTACCCCTTTCTTCTTCCTCCTTTTCTTGTTCCAGCTTTTTCATTTTTTTTTCAAAAATCAGGGGGAGGGCAAATGCCCCCTTGCCCCCCCAAATGACGTCCCTGGCCAGCTGACGTCACACTGGACCCTATATTCACATACCTATCTAGTGTTGGTGACTTGGGTGTCACCCTTGATAGTACCAGTGATGGGTACTAAACTCTTTTTTTAGTTAAACTAAAACTATTTTCCAACTAAAAAAATAGTTTAACTAAAGTTGGCAACTGATTTTGGAAATTAGTTAACTAAACTAAAAAAAGGAGTTAAATTTTTGTCCAACTTTTGAGATAGGCCTAAACATTTTCACAATAACAGAGGTTAAGTGAACTATAATAATGCAGAGCGTCAATGACAATTTTACCTTCAAACTATGCAATGTATACTGTTCTGGCATACAGTTACAGGCATACTGTGTAGGGTATGAATTTGAAAACACAGGTTGTTGATGCTAAAACCATAAAACCATGCAGGGTTAAAATGTTTGTTGTTGTTGAGTGTTCAATGTTCATTGTGGAAAAATAGTTGCATATTGCTGATTTTTTAAGTTAAACTTTTTAGTTAGCAACTAAAATTTTTTAGTTAAACTATGGTTTTAACTAAACTATTTTTTTAGTTAAACTTCATCCTCAACTAATTTTTTTTAGTTAAACTACAAGTTAGCAACTTGTTAGTTAACTATTGCCCATCATTGGATAGCACCCTCTCATTCGTTTTAGGGACACACTGTTTGGGTAGTACAAAGCGCCTATGACTAATATAGGACACACCATCTAGTGTCAATGAACAGTTTCAGTTGCCTCACTGGTTACCCTGGATATAATACACCCTGTGCTTCACCCATTTCTTATATGTAATAGAACTTGAAGTAAAACCATATAACCTTTGAAGTAATTTTAAAAAATCCCTAGCTTCTGAAATAGATGCATCAATTAAACTTAGATTCAATTTATTTGCATAACAATGGAACTAAATGGCCCATGAAGTCGACTGCCTTACCAACTAATGTACATCCTTATTTACACCACTCATTAGATGTGTTCATTACACTTGCACCATCATAACCTTGACCCACTAAATATGAGCCAATGTCGAACCCCTATGACTGTAAGGTGTCTAAAATAAGACCTAACAATGACTACACAATTAATTCGTTTAAAATCTAGAAAGCATTCGTTAACTTCTTGTTGGGAAAAATCATATAGAGGTCTAACAAAAGATAGCTGTTCGTGTAATATCTTTTGTTTCATCGAAAAATAAATAGAACCCCTAACCTCTTCTATTATCTGATCCCTAACTTATGACAGATTTGATAATAGATCAGACTCTGATTTGGGGGGGCCACTGGGGGGCCACAAACTCATTTGGGGGGGGGCACTGGCCCCCCCTGGCCCCCCCTGTGGAGCCGCCACTGCACATCACTCATAAAGACTTAATATATTCCGAAACTATGATTGCTTTTTGATGAAATTATTGTTGACGTCAATTTGTTTTGAAAACTCCCTCCCTTGTCAAACTCTTTCAAACCCCTCCCCCAATGTTAACATAGTTGAAACAAAGTCCTAGTCATATACAGAACCTTTATTTACAATCAAAATACAGAAACCTGATCACAATAATTTCAGATATTTTTGCAATTATTTTCATCCTTGTGATAAATATTTGGCAGTATATTATACACAGTCAATCAAAAATAATTTTAATGAAAAAAATAATAAGATAAAAATCACAAGAGCAGTAATTATTATTAATTATGATTACAACAAAGTTGTAAAGCTATAATTATAATCAATAATAACATATATTCTTTCTGTCTTATGAAAGAACATAAAGTAAATAAATTATTATAAATTATATCTATAATTTTACTTTGGAAAGATGATTCCAACATCATGTAGGCGAGCGCAGATAGCACAACACTGATCAGTCTGCACTTTTGAGTGGTGCTATATAAATGGTCACTTATAATTACAATTCTAACATGCATATAACATCTGTCAAGTAGTTCTGAAGTTTGATATACAGTTATAAATAATTTTAATTAATAATAATAAGGTAAATACCACAAAAGTAATAATTATTCAGTATTATAATAACATTATACAGTTATAATCAATAATAATATTAATATTATTACAGTCTTATAAAGAAAATAAAGAATAGTTAATTATAAGCAGTATAGGCTAATTTTCTACTTTGGAAATGTGATTCGATTATCCATAGGAGTATCGTTAGCTCTCTGAGTGGTGCTATATAAAATGTTCAGTTATTATTACGATTCAAGCAGCACTGGTTATTGCTGCCATGTGTTCAGCATTCCTGGTGTTTGATGTGTCCTTATGGCTGACCCACAATTCCTGACCAAGCCCTGTTCTTACTGCACCTACTTAGCCAAGAGACCTACGAGGGTTTCACATGACTCTTTAAATTTATATGGACCCTTTAAAAACCTCTGTATGCCTTATATTATTATTTAAATTATTATTGACAATATTACACATACAAGGTCAATCATTCTGATCCTGAGGCATGTATTATTATTATTACTATTATTAGTTTTATTTTTACGCATTTATTAAGCGCCACTATCTAACATGACCAAGCATCAGTCGATGGCGCTGAGCAATTTGTGAGCGAAGGACTTGCTCAAGGTACCTAAACAGTAACTGCCTTGAAGGAGGCTGGAACCTGTACTCTCCACATTACAAGCTGAACACTGTAACCACTCGGCTAATGTACCCCACAAACACCATACGACCATTCATTGGAAAATGGAACATTCATGTTGTAGCCCAATTAACTGTCTTCCAATACACAGACATCTACATCAGTGTTTTTATGAAGCACCACTACCCAATGAAAAACACCAGTCAAAGATGCTGAGCAATTGTACGCAAAGGACTGGTTCAAGGTCCCCATACAGTAACCGTCTCAGAAAACTCTTGAACCTATTCACTCCACATTACAAGAAAAAGTGAAAAACGCTTAACCCAGGCAGCTACCGTGTTGCACAGAACACCCTGATGAGCCTGCATCATACTACAACACAACTATTTAATAAACATGTGTTGGCAAGCTGTAAACAGATGACTACCAGAAGCCAGACCAAATGACTAACAATAAAGGGATCCAGATGTTGAAGTTGGGCAGACGGATTGAAATTAAGAGGGAGCAAAGTGTTGTGTACCAGTTTGTTCCAAAAAGATGACATTTGAACATGGCACCCATTTGCCACTTGACTTATATTTACCTATTTAGGTAGTTACTAGTGTATGCAGCGCGGTTATGACAAATGGGGCTCTATTACATGTTCTGGTACATTTTCACATGACACGGCGTGTATGTGGATTCTGTATATAGTTCAGCTTTAGAAAGCAACCTCATTGTGATGCAGTTCTTGATATGGATCCACACAATGCACTGTACACAGGCTGCCCCTCCTTGTAGCATGCTTAATTACGACATGACTTCTGATATGACACAGTGTTTATGTAGAGCTTTATAAAGCAATCTCATTGTAATGTAGTAGCTGATATGGATCCAAAGACAATGTTGTAGGAGGTTTGGTGTGTATCACTTTAACGATGAGCATGTACTAAAGGTGACTGGGAAACCAATGCAGATCGTCGTTAACGCTTAAAGTGTTAAACATGTTATACAAACAGAGAGTCAAGACCATACTGACCAATGCTCAAAACACCAGACCATCAAAAGAATGACAAGCAAACGAGAATAACTGTAGTAGAGACAGTTTGAACATTGCATAGGCATCGACCATCGTGACTCTGAGCTTCTACATGTATATGGTGCCTTTGCCAACCTCACAAGGTCGCAGTTATTACTGAAACTACATTACTACCAGGACTAGCATATCAAATGTCAAGCACACACAGCTCCAAGGAAAAATGCATATAGCCCTTGGGTTTGATTTGCAGCCCATTCCTAACGCCAATCTACTTCGATTTGCAAATGCAAGCTGAATCAACAAAGCTTGAAAATCATTTGCTGTTATTTTAGACTTGTATGTAACTGAAAGACCTAAATCTCGATCCGATCTAGAATTGAAATGTTAGGCGAAAACTAAAGCAGTTTAAAAATTGGCAATATACAAAAGTATTCATTCATTCCAGTCATTTATGTAGCACCAAGAGATAGATTTGCTCAGCATTTCCAGACCAGCCCCATCAAAAGAGAACATAAACCCGACCCCTTGCAACCCTACCTCTATGAGCTGCTTAACCTCAACATACGAGGGCAGGTGGCTAGTCCCGTCCTTCCATTCCTATCATCCCACCGACTGTGTACTCATTTTATAGCATAGTTCACTAGGGAATGCTAGCAGAACCGAAGTCTCAAAAACCTCTGCCCTGGCAGGAATTTGAACCCCAACTGCTGGGTTGCCAGTCCAACAGTCTACCACTACACCATCAATCACCACTACATTAAACAGGAATTCATGTTGAAATAGTACACATTATAGGGATGTTGCAACGTACAAGAATGTATATTTTGCAGAATTTGAGTTACAACGGCGTTTTAAAGACATTACAGCATTATATACAGCATGTCCCTAGTCACGTTGTATCATAGCTGACATTGTATCTATATGCTAGCAACATATTAAACGCAACACGGCAGAATACACTGCAAATCATGCAACCAAGAAACTGTGAAAATGACTACACTTGAAGTTACACTGGTTAGCTAACTCGTAACGTCAAGTTAGACAGCTGGTTAACTCATAATGTAACGCTTGTTCGTCTACTGTGTTTCATTATTTGGCTCAACTGGTCCTCAGATGTCATTATAATTCTGTCGGCCGAAGCACCAACAAAAGCAACTGGACTCCTTACACGTTGCACAACAGCTTAAAACAGTCTACCAACCGGATGATTCCCTACGGGTTGCACAGCTGTACGAAAACTTAATTTTATCCTTAAAAGATTTTAAACTCAGACACACTGATGAGGTACTGACATTTCCACCATACCACTGTTCTACCCACTGTAGGACCTCAACATACTCCAACATACCCTTGTACGACCTCAACGTACCTCTGTTCTACCTCAACATACCACTGTAGGACCTTAACATACTCCAACAGATCTGTGTACTACTTATCATACCCCAACCTACCACATATACCAACACACTGGTAGTATCAGGCAATTCATTAAATTACTTTACTTCCCATTTGTCCTAGAAGCATGATAGAATGAGCAACATCAAATCACTGGCACTGGTAAAAACTTTAACTAGGATTTCACATATACACTAATATTCTCATATACAGCAACAGATCACATTACACTATATATCTGCGGTATTCCTGGTTTTAAAATGTGCTTCAGACACAGTTCGGTTGATTGGCAAGTAGCTGATATTTAAATGTTTGTCACAAACCGGCCCAGCAAACGCGTTCGAACGCTCGTAATTTTGTATAATCGCTTAACAGAATTCAAGGTAATTGGTTGGACATTTCCTTAAGCATTAGCGCCTAGTATGAAAAAAGCTGCCAGCTATCCAGACAAAACTTATGCGTGCTTCTCCCTATATGCAACCAGCAACAGTAGGACAGTGACGTTGGATCGTCTGGCAAAACAAGATAATGATGACTTGAATTCAGCTCCTATGATACTTTCTGCAGGTCTCACAGTTTATTGACAAATTGTCAATTTTGAGGCTGTTGAGCTGAGGTTGACACTCTTCAGAGACAAGTCCATACTGTTGATCATGTTGCTAAAAGGACAGCACAGAGAAGCTTCGTCTGTTTCTGGCAAAGCTGCCCAGTGATCAGACCTGACTATATTCCAATGCACAGCGTTTCCTAGGACTTCTCACCATGAACACATTAAACTGGCCAGCATTCGCTCACATAATAAAGAGATTAGAAATGCCTTAGGTCGCTAAATTTCAGTTACTAGTTCTTGGTTTTTCGTTGGTTTCGGTCGTCGATGAAGAAGCGCTTTCGACGTCGACGTGAGCGGAGAAATCAGATTTGTCAGATGTGGAAGCTGTGTTTTCGGACCCAGAAGATCTCGAGTCTTCGGAACTGTCGGCAGAAATCACCCGTAGGTTTGATGATTCATGATTTGTTGTAGAATCTTGATCTTCTACTGGCGCTTGATCAGTCTCCCAGTAATCTGTGGAGAGATCATCAACTGTCTGTGAAGAAGGCATCTCAGAATCTCCAGGTGGGGGTTTGTCAGTGGGGTTGTTGTCATCTAGCGTTTGTTCTTCGCTATAGATGTTGGGATTTAAAAGGGAATTGTCAGTGTCTGTGAAGTGGGGTTCGAGGTGGCCATTGTGCCTTTGCTGGGCGGTATCGTCACCGAGCTGTGCACCAGATGTGTCGGGGGTAAATGGGCTTTCAGTTTCTTGGTCAGTCGTTGGATCGCCTGGCTCCTCACTCTGAGACGTTGTCTCTTCACTCTGAGACGTTGTCTCCACTCCCTGAGATGTTGTCTCTTCACTCTGAAACGTTGTCTCTACACTCAGAGACTTTGTCTCCTCTTGACGTGTGGCACCTGTAATCTCAATCTCCATGTTGCTCTCAACCAAATTAGCACCATCATCAGCTTCATTGGAATCACCTGTGTTCTGGTCATGCACTGTCTCAGTTTCTTTATGATCGATTTCCTCATGATTGCCTAGAACACGATCTTCCTGATCATTTGAAAATATCTGATCTTTGTCCTGCAAAGTCTCTTTTTGACTCCATTCTGTTGATGCCTTTCGATGTTCTATTTCATCTAAATCTATACCATGTTCGGCATCAAGGATTTCTTCAGTGGAAGGGGGTTGTTTGTTAAAAAACTCGAGAACATGATTGTTCTCATTCAACTCGTTGAGATCAGACAGTGACCCTTGACCTATCTCGGGAACAACATCTGGAAAAGTTGATATCAGTTCATCCACGCCAGATGACTCTTCGCCTGCTCGGAATGACCACAAAGTATCAGATTTCATTTGAAACTCGCCTTCCGAATTTTCCACCTGCCTATCTCCTGCTTCCCCCTCAGACTTTCCCACTGCACCAGTTTTCTCCACGCTCCAGCAACCCTCACGCAGTTTCAAAGTTAAACCACCTGATTCCACCACCACCTGTGCGCCGGCTTTGTCTGAAACGGTCACCCCATCATTGGTCGCCGTTTCATCATCACAAACCGCAACATCAGAGTCTGCAGCACCCGACCCTTCTTCACTCGATCCAGATGGTAGGTTGATCAGCCTCTTGATCGCATCCAAGCGATCGTCGTCATTAAGACGATAGCCGTTAAGAAACAGTGAACCCCCATTGTTGACACCACAGTTTGAATCATCCTCTCCCTGCGTCTTCCCCATGGATACAAAAGGTCCGGCCCCGACCACCACTTCGACAGGTGAATCAGACATTTTTCCAGAAGAAGCTACCATCAGCTCCTTCACAAGAACTTCCAGGTGGTCCTCGACGAATGTGTTAACAAATTTCCTAAGTTCCTGAGATTCCGAGGCGGTCGCGTCGTCGCCCGAGACGGTTATCTTCACCTGAACGCCATCTGGCGACGAAAACTCGCTCCCAAAATTCGCCAGGTTCGTCTCGCCGCCGCTTTCCCCGCTTACGTCCGGAAGAGACGGAAACGGCGCCAGGGAGCACTTCTCCGAGAAGACCAACCGGTCCTTGAGGCCGTTGATCAGCGTTTCCGTGTGCACGCCGTAACCCATTCTCCCGCTCGTGAAGACGTTTTCCGTGAGCCGAGCGAGCGCGTCCATCACCTGACTCAGTTCCTTCAGCTGGCCGAGGTTTGTGCATTCCATGAGCAGCAGCAGGAACTCGGTGAAGACGATTCTGATGACGCGCTGGCCTTCCTCCTCATTCGGCGTCTCCATCTGGACCCTTTCCGTTTCATCCTCCGGCATCCGAATGACGCGCACCTGGAAAGCACCACTGAGTCTTCCCTCCAGTCTGTCGTGGCTCCGGTGTTTGATGAATGGCTCGAGCGTTTCAACGTGGATTTGCCGAAGGAGAACTAGGATCAGCTCCCTGACGGTTTTTTCCATTTCGGGGCCAGATGTGCTGTCGTTGGTGCTTGTGGAGTCCGAAGCGCCATCCTCTTCTTCGTTCTCTGATTCGGTGCTTCCTCCAGTGCCAATGACACCTGATGGAGGTCCCACAGCTAAACTACGACTCTTGTGACTCAGGTACTGAAGCAGGACATCATCTAGGAAAAAGAACAATTCATGTAGTTCATATAGAACTAGCTGCAATTTCTATAATAATAATAATAATATCTTCGTTTATTAATTCAAACTGACAAGTACACAGTAAGATTACATGACATAGTAGTAACAGACGATAACAAGTTTAACAGGAGTCGAGTTTAACTGTATGGCAGCCATGCAAGGCGCCCATCTGTACTACTGCTCATTTTATGATCGCCACTTAGGGAATGAAGGCTGAGTTAACCTTGTGGGGCTAGCGGGTATCGAACCCGCGTCCTTCTGATCTTCGTGCCAGCGTGTTACCATTCAACCACCTCCCCGCCGCATAGAGCATATTATGCAGCTCCTGCAGAACAACTCATGTAGCTCATATAGACAATTCCAGTAGCTACTATAGAATAATTAAAGTAGCTCCTGCAGAACCTTATTACCTAACCCTGATATCATTTTAGCCAAGAAAGGTATGTTTCCCAGCATCACAGAAAAGTTATCAGGCAACTAGCTTACTCAAGAGTGCTACAACAAATCAAAATCCACAAAGACGAAGCCATCTGCTCAGTTCCTAAGGCCAGCCTGACCAAAAAGCCAGGCTGGACAGAATGCCTTCAACAATTACACAGGAACACAGAAGAATGTGCTAAATACATAATTAAATAATAATTATTTTTCACAATGATAAACGAAACAGAACAGCAAGTGAATTAATTATCAATTTTGCAAGACATATCAAGGCTTCATATATATGTACTGAAACTAAAATACAATTACAACTGTATTCGATTATGTATTCCACATCCCTTTTCCAAAGTTCAGAAGTGCACACACAACTCAACGACAGAACATCAATGGCGCTGAGCTACTGTGCATTTTGGCATTGCTTGAGGTCCTTACACATAGACTGCCTGAGTGGAGACTCAAACCCACACTCCGTCCATTACTGGCCGACAGCTTCATCTATTCGGACACCACGCCCCACAAAAAGTGAAAAGTGAGCACATCAGCATACCAGACTTCTTGAATCTTTCGCTGGCGTAGATGACAAGGTAGGGGTTGTTGACGAGGGCTTCTTGAAGGACCTTGGCCTCCGAATGGAACAGGAAGACCAGTGGAATGATGATGTCAGTCTTTCCATCACCGGACATGGAAAACAGGGGTGAGGAGTCTGCACTTGACTGCGAGTTGTTATCTACGAAATAAGCACAATATGACTCATTTCAGTCTTTCAACAAACAATAACACAAATTTCTAAGGTTATCTGGGTGCAGTGTGTTAACTCATTGTGTTATTTATCTGTTAAATCTGTAAGCAACACTTTGTTAACTTGTTAATCATTTTGTTAACCTATAAACTAAAAACAACATGCTAATCCCAGGTTATTGGCAAGCTTCGTTAACTCATAGTTAGTCTATAAAATAACAGCAACATGTAACTCTCAGGGTAGCTGTTTCTGGACTACAAGTCAGGGTTTTTTACACAAGAGTTGCGGGTAACGCCTTAAATAAAAGTGCTGAACTGATTAACCTGTTTAATATCTAACTGCAGCTCTATCAGTCAATATATTATTCTTGGACCTTAAAGCTATGTCAGGTATAGAACCGAGTAGGCCTAGTTATCATTGTAAAATCACAACAAACAGCAAAGGTTACAATCTTTAATTTCAAAATATCTAAAACTACCGTAAAACCACAAACAAACACTAAATGTCGAACATTTTTCATTTCAAAAGATCATAAAATTTAATTTCAACACAGTTATTTTTTTATATACAGCCGCTGACTGTATATAAAAACTGCACTTATACACATTTGACCATCTGTGGGTGAGCTGTATCTGCCAGTGCAACATATGTATTAATTTTACAAAGTTTTGCTCTCTTTGCGTCACTGTGCCCTATACAAAGGAGCAACTTATAGTTAAAAAATTAAGGTATTGCAAACATCCTGAGGAGGCAAGATTCAAGACGCCACAGAGAGAGATCATATGACGGGCAATCGAGCACAAGGAGTCCGAGAAAGATTAGATTAAAAGAACAATCAAGCGGATTAATTTTACGACTGTTTACTACCATCACACTTGCAGTGACTGCCTACTGATGACTTGTGCATTACGAAAACGGTGCTATAGAAGTTGTAAGATTAGATAAGATTGGATTAGATCAGATAAGTTAAGACCGCTAACCAAAGATGATGCCACCAATGGCTCCAGCATTCTGCAAATGTCTGGCCTGTAACACACACACACACACAACCAAGTCAACTTCCAGTCATCTAAGCGTCACCAAATTCCATCAGATAATATCATTAATGACTATTGAAGATGATTTGACAGTAAAAATAAGTAAATAAAAATTGGACTGTAGTCATGTTAGTCTTGTATTTATGTATGTATGTATGTATGTATGTATGTATATATGTATGTACATATAGGTGTCCCACAAGGGTCGGTCCTAGGTCCCATCTTATACATACTCTTTACAGCAGACATCCCCTCTGTATTGGCAAGGCATCGGGCAAAGGGACATCTCTATGCTGATGATGTCCAGACTCTTGTACATGGCTCACCTTCTGAGCAGACCTCCTTAGTTGAAAGGACTAGGATGCTACTGCATGATCTCCACCATTGGATGTCTGCAAATAGGCTTAATCTAAATCCTACCAAGACCAAATTGATCTGGTTTGGTACCAGGCAGCAGTTACAAAAGATTGATCTAAAATTGTTGACCTCACTTTTCCCTGATTTCACTTTTTCCTCCAGTGTCTGTGACCTGGGTGTCACACTAGACTGTGCCTTGACTTTCACTGAGCATCTCTGTCTTCTTACCTGTTCTTGTTATTACCAACTCAGGCGTCTTAGAGTCATCAGGAGATCGGTATCCTCTGCGGTGTTTACGACCATGGTCCATGCCTTTGTATCTACGCACATTGACTATTGCAATTCTCTTTTAATTGGGCTCCCTAATGTTCGGCTGTCTCCTATGCAATCTGTCTTAAATGCTGCAGCTAGACTTATTGCCCGCTTACCACAATACTCACACATCACCTCCTATATGCAAAATGAACTTCACTGGCTCCCTGTCCCATTTCGAATTAGATTCAAGGTCCTTCTTCTAGTCACTAGATCCCAGTTAGGCTTAGCACCTATATACCTTTCTGAACTGATGAGGAAACTGATGAGCAAACCAATCTCTTCACGCTCCTCTCGTCCCCTTCGTTCTACTGACCGATTGGACTTGTTTGTACCTTGCTCGCGAACTTCACTAACTCAGCATCGGGCCTTTGCTTTGGCTGGCCCATCACTGTGGAATGAACTCCCTTCTGAGATCCGGAGCAGGATCCTCGGGGCGTTTTCACCAGCTTCACTTAAATACTTAAAGACCTTTCTTTTTGCACGAGCCTATCACGTTGAGAGCACTTTTGAATAGCTCTGCTGCAAGGAGTGCTTTACAAATGTTTACATTACATGTATGTATATATGTATGTATGTATGCATACATGTATGTATGTATATGGCCATTTACAGAGCGCCTTACAAGAACCTCATGAAGGCGCTAAGAACCATGCTAAGAACCGTGCCAAGCAAACAAACATCAATTTCATGCAATGTAACATTGACTGAACGTTAACATGTGGTGCATATAATTTCACATTCAGAACTTAACGCGGTGGAGGCCTTGTAGCTGGGTCCCAACTTGTTAGTAGCAAGAATACAAGTTGGCTTCTCACTGATCTCATAACCTTCTCACTATAGCCTTCTCACATAACAACATACAGACAACTTTTAGGAACCTTTCAAAGGTGCTAAAATAAGCTTACGATATCCACACACTCCATAAATTGTACACAGCCCAGTCTTCATAAAAGTTTCAGTACAATGGCAAAACCATGGAAACACAACAATGGAAACACCATGGAAACCCAACAGCGAAAACACCATGGAGACACAACAATGGCAATACCATGGAAACAAAACAATGGCAAAAGTCACCAAACACACACAAAAATGACAATACAATATGTCAACACTGCAAAAGGCTTTAAGCCACAGGATATGACTGGTTTTCTCCCTCTAAACAATGAATCAAACACTGGATCCAAAAACCAGGTAAAATCTTAATTTTAATCTACTGAATTACCTTATCGACAAACATGCAGTCACCGCGTTCTACCATGACAAACTTGCCAGCCACCTCTGCTCGATTCGACAAAGGCTGACAACCCCGAACTGGATCTGCGATCACCAGCTGTCCCTCTATCTGAAAATTCAATCAGATCATCCTAGATCAGACATGACTGAAAATGAATCTGAAAAGTGTTTCGGTTAGAAAGTGTTAAATTTTCTTTTAAAAGTCAATAAATTTGATGGAGGAATCTGCAAGATAAGTCCAAGATCATATCACAGACCAAAACATCCAAAAACCAGTATAAACAGCCAAAAACTGATATAGAAATAAAAGATCACACAAGACCCCAAGAAATCTTCAGCAGAATTAGAATATAGTCAAACACTGACAGAGGAAGTCAACAGATGGGATCAGGGCCAAACAAAACCATGACAAAACAATTAGATTAAAACAATTCACAGTTTTTTCTCTATCCCTAGCCAATCATAATAATAATAATAATAATAATAATAATATATTCATGTTTATTGGCAAACTGCAGTAAGTAACATTGAAACATACGACAATACAATTGTCAAGTTCTTATAGAATACACGTCTTCGCAGCCTGTTAGGCGCCTGCTCATTTACAGCTGCCCCCTAGGGAGTGGAAGGCTAAAGTCGACCTACAGGGAGCTTACGGGTATCGAACCGTGTCTTTCAAGATCTCGTGTTCTTCGAGCAAGAGTGTTACCATTCATCTACCCCTCCCTCTATCCCTATCTAATCCAATCTAATCCATCACTTCTATAGCACCGTTAACTTAATCCATAAGCACCAGTCGATGGTCACTTAAATTGAAACCGTAGTCAGAGTCATAATTCATCAGAGAAGTCGTAGTCAAAGTCATAATCCATCAGAGAAGTCGTAGTCAAAGTCATAATCCATCAGAGAAGTCGTAGTCAAAGTCATAATCCATCAGAGAAGTCGTAGTCAAAGTCATAATCCATCAGAGAAGTCGTAGTCAAAGTCATAATCCATCAGAGAGGCCAGTTCGAAATCCATCAAGCCAGGGAAACCAGCAGTCAACCTGTCGGGAGTAAGCCATTTGCCTTGGGGCAAACATCAATGAGAGTACCCAAATTTATCATAACAGCGATTTATCATAACATAACATAATAATTTATCATAACTTCCCATCTTGAGTGTTTCACATGCACAGTCCAACCAAAACCTGTGTTGTTCCAAAACCTTAGAAACTACTCTGGCTGAGAGTGACTTACTCCTGGATGGTTCTTGAGGTTAACTCCAAACTGAGCTGGTCCAGCTTTCAGTACAACGCTTCCAAAGAACGGAGGAGACATTAACTGCACCACACGTGGCTCCAGAGAAGCTAAACAGCAAACGAACAAACAAATTACTGGAAACTTGTAATCACTTGGCTTTCTATGGCAGCTGCATCAAAAGCTGCCTTATAACAACGTTGAGATGCGCAAACCTGGCCATTTTGCGTCAGAACTTGAGTTAGAATAGAATAGAATATTCGTTTAATTCAATCTCGCATTGGCAATATGCTACAAGAGAGTGTTGAAAATTGTCAATAAACAGATACTGGGTATTGTATTGTACTGTATTTCAAAACTTATAAAGCGCCTCTACCCAGTGCCCACTAATCAGAGGCGCTCCCAGTGTGAAAGTCCTCAGGAATAAAGGCAAGTTTTAAGACAACGAAAAGCTGTGATACACATACCGGTTAGTCCAGTCATAAACGAAGATCGATGAAAACTAAGAGACAGACAAACGATCAAGGAGTGGCACACAGGAGGAAGAGGTCACTTGATCTTACTTACCATCGTTCGTCTGAGCCTTTGACAGTTCAATCATTTCTTGCATGAACATTAGACCTTCTGCGCTGTCTTCTGGTGAGGCTGCCTGTAACACAAAACAAAACCCTAAGCAGGTGAGACAATACCGGCTTTGTAAACAGGACTAAGGCTAGCATGTCTCTGGACATTAAAATCATTTTCAAGCACTTGCATAACTCACTTAATTGTAATTGTAACTAGTAACTTCAATTACACCAGTGTCTAATGCACAAGGCATCAACCAATGATGCACCAAAACCAAGCCATAATCAGGTCAACATCCAGAAGATCAGTCTGCAAAGACAGAGAGGTAGACTATGGTGGATAAGCAGTCCCAAAGAGGTACGTCATAAGTTGAGAACGAAATGACATAAGCAAATGAGCAAAATGGATAGATACAGGGAGACAGCAAAAAATAAGCGACTTAAAAAATTCATTAAATATAACTTAGGAGATTACAGTAAGTCAAAGAGCGTAGTCCATGGGGAAATTCATGAGGAAATGTCCATTGGAAAAAACTCATAAACAATGCATAGGAGATAAGGTCACAAACCTGAGTTGCCAACTCTGTGTAATGACCTCATTCACTCAAAACTGAAAATCTGAAATCTTCTCCCGATTCCTCCTCTTCCCCTTACCCCCCTTGCTGCTTCAATTCCAAGCACCATCCACTTAGCCCTCTGACCCCCTTGGATCATGACCTGGAACTGACTTAAACCCTACCTACCTGCCTATCGATTTCGTTTTGACTGAGCGCCCATGAATACGCTGGATCTGCGACTCTGCATTTTGGGGTGCTGTAGAAATCTAGACACTATAATTATGATACGATTAAAAGTTGTTAACATAAACTTGTCTCTGTCACACAATTTTGGAAACAAAACAGGCCGGGAAATAACTGGCAAGTCCTGCCAGTTATGTCCTGCCACTGATCCAGAGTCCAGAACCTTGGAATTCAAGGGCCACAGAACAGAGGAAATAACTGCCTTTCCTACGTTCCATTATGAGTCATGGGAGTCTTACTATAAGCCCACAGGGAAGAGATAGTAGAAATAAGACTACAGAGAATAATAATGAGGGATAATGACTCCTAGTGGGACTTTCCCTGGAGCGTGCGAGATGATTGGCGAGAGCGCTCGCCTTGTAATGTGGAGAGTAAAGGTTTGAGCCACATCCTCAGACAGTTACTGTTTAGGGACCTTGAGCAATTCTTCACTCACGTGAGCTCAGTGCCATCGATTGATGCACACGTCATTAGAAAGTGGCATTTAATAAATGCATAATAATAATAACTGATAATGGAACCATTTTATGCAAACCATATAGCTGTGCATGCAGAGCCCTGGTTGCTGCCGATGGCTCACACGGACTTTCCTGCATCCTTGGCCCTGGTCATACAGCCCAACATGGCATCATAAATGAGCTCATCTGCCACTGTCTCACTTGTGTACATTTTCCCACCATTAAGGAACCACCTGGTCTCTCTCAAACCGATGGCAAGAGACCAAATGGTCTCACTCTGATTCCCTGGTGCTCCAGATGTAGTCTGATATAGGATGCCACAGAGACTGACACTTGTTAGCTTCAACCTACTTACCAGCAACTTCAGTTACGGCTGGTGTCACAGCAGAGCTGACAACAGCTAGAAAAGATGCAAAATACAGCCCACTCCTTGCGACACATGAATTTGTTCCTCTGGTCTTTGAAACCCAAGGCTCCTTTAATAACACAGGTCTTGCATTCATTTCCGATTTGGGAAACAATCTAACCCGGATTTCCAGAGATCCAAGAAAAACTAGCCATGTATTCCACCGCCTTTTGAAAATCACTCAGCATTTCAACACCATGGCCTACCTCAGTACCTTTGCCCTGCCAGAATTGGATGAAATGTTCCAGATAGTTATTAACTCTCCAGACAATTTTTGGCCTCAAGAAGGATTACACTTACTTCAGGCAACAAATAATAATAATAATAATAATAACGAGAGAAATGTTCAATTTTTATGTCGTGTTTCAGCGTCTGTCACCTGAAGAGCATTTCTGACCTCGTTGGACAAGTGGAGCAGTTGAACTCTGCCGTCGCTCATTGTTACGATTCGTATTCCCATTCGGTTCAGCAGCGCCATCTGGTCCTTGTTTCCGGCCATGAACTCTGTTGCTCGGAGTCGACGAGCCTCACTGCAGAAAACCACACAAGCACAGCAATGGTTATACAATGAAAATACCAAAAATACAACAACTGCAATATTTATCAAGGAAACACATAGAAGCACAATTGCATTACTATGGAAACACAACAGTTGCACTACAATGGCATTAACTTGAAAACATAATAATTCCAACACCATCGAAACACAACAATTACATTACCATGGAAACACAATTACATTACCATCGAAACACAATTGCATTACCATGTTAACTTAACAGTTGCATTATCAACTGGAAGCACAGTTGCAATACCATGGAAAACAACAATTGCATTATCATGGAAACAACAATTGCTATACCACCAAAACACAACAGTTACATTACCATGGAAACACAACAATTGCATAATCATGGAAAAAAACAATTGCATTATCATCGAAAACAACAATTGCATTATCATGGAAAACAATAATTGCATTATCATGGAAAACAACAATTACAATACCCTGGAAACACAACAATTGCAATACCATGGAAGCATAACAATTTTGCAATACTCATCAAAGCACAACAATTACATTACCATGGAAACACAACAACTGCAATACCATGGAAGCATAACAACTGCATTACCCATCAAAACACAACAATTACATTACCATGGAAACACAACAATTGCAATACACTGGCAATAACTTGAAATAATAATAACTCCAACACCATGGAAACACAACAATTGCAATACCCTGGAAACACAACAATTGCAATACCATGGAAGCATAACAATTGCAATACTCATCAAAACACAACAATTACATTACCATGGAAACACAACAATTACATTACCATGGAAACACAACAATTGCAATACACTGGCAATAACTTGAAATAATAATAATTCCAACACCATGGAAACACAACAATTGCAATACCCTGGAAACACAACAATTGCAATACCATGGAAGCATAACAATTGCAATACCCATCAAAACACAACAATTACATTACCCTGGAAACACAACAATTGCAATACCATGGAAGCATAACAATTGCAATACCCATCTAAACACAACAATTACATTACCATGGAAACACAACAATTGCAATACCATGGAAGCATAACAATTGCAATACCCATCAAAACACAACAATTACATTACCCTGGAAACACAACAATTGCAATACCATGGAAGCATAACAATTGCAATACCCATCTAAACACAACAATTACATTACCATGGAAACACAACAATTGCAATACCATGGAAGCATAACAACTGCATTACCCATCAAAACACAACAATTACATTACCATGGAAACACAACAATTGCAATACCATGGAAGCATAACAATTGCAATACCCATCTAAACACAACAATTACATTACCATGGAAACACAACAATTGCAATACCATGGAAGCATAACAACTGCATTACCCATCAAAACACAACAATTACATTACCATGGAAACACAACAATTGCAATACACTGGCAATAACTTGAAATAATAATAATTCCAACACCATGGAAGCACAACAATTGCAATACCATGGAAACAGAACAATCACCATACAAAGACAGTATTTCTTTAATTAAAATAGCATGATCAGTGTTTTAAAGCCAACCCTGAGTGACAGCCATGGGAATAAAATAAGTGCAACTTTATTTTCTCAGCCTCAGCATATAACGGCAGATGGCCAGTCCCCTCCGGCACCATCTTGTTCTCCCAATGCACCTTTAAAGTAAAGTACCTCTCAAAGGTGCTGCAGACAAGGCTATCTAGCTGTTCTAAACAACTGCATCCGAAGCAACATTGAATATCTATGGTCAGCAGAATCAACTGCAGTCCTGTATTTAATGTCTGGAAGACTAATTAACAAAAAGATGAAGGTCCAACACAGAAGAAACACAACATGCATCAACAGTACGCTATCCCACGCACAATGTACAGCTCATGTGCTCATTTTACAGCAGAAATCACTAGAAGGGGCCTGGTGAAAAGAAACCTTAAATTATCATTCACAGGTGGTCAGGATTTGAAGCCCACACCTCTGGGTTGATAGTTCAGCATGCCAGTCACTATAGTATTGAAATCAAAGTTAAAAAATAAATTGAATTAAATAAAAATGTAACTTTAAAGTATAAATTAAACTGAAAGCAAACATACGTTCCAAACAATTCGTAGCCATCTGTTATAAAGCAGTGCTATTTTAAATTCACAGCAGCAGACCGTTGCGTACCTGGACCTTGGCTTTGGGCAGAGGTTCTCCACCATGTTCTTGAGCGGCGAGCGCAGATGGTGAGCAAAGTCGATCTTTCCCTTGAACAGGTGATTAGTACTTGGACAGGTGTTGTGGTAGTCTGATTCCTCTTCATCCTCATTCCTCTCACCCTCTATCAGTCGATCAGACTCCTACTCAAACGAATTCAATCACACTTCATCAGTTTATCAATCAATCAATTGATCCACTAATCGAATGATCCATCAATCATTACTGATCAATCGAAAGACAAATCAACCACCGATCCATTAATCAATCAAATCATTAATGAATGAATCAGTGAATCCATATCCCTTCATCACCTGGTTCTAATCTATTCTTATCAATTCTAATTCAATCTAATCTAATCTAATAACTTCTATGGTTACATTATCGCAATGCACAAAGCAATAATACAGCGGTCAGTGAATGAAACTGGAGTTAAAAATCTTAAACCAATTGAGAACCTGGTTGAATCAATTGGTCAAAGAAACCAGAATGCAGGTTATGGTAGGTGACCTCAGTTTATTATTATTGTTATTATCATTAATTATTATTTAGCAACTTCTATCATGCCAGTATCTAATGCACAAGGCATTAACTGATGGCACACAAAACCAACCCATAACCATGTCAATATAAAGATGAACATTGGAGAACCTGGTTGAACCCATCAATTGGTCAAAGAAACTAGAATGAAGAAGATCAGTCTACAAAGTTAAAGCGAAGTCGTTGGGAGGGACATATACCTTATGATACGGCGTGTAAAACAGAACACATGTGAAAAGGAATAACGCTGGTAAACATTTAGTAAAGCACATCAATCAAAATTAATAGCTGTGGGGGACAATAATAATAACTGCGCTCACGATTTGGTGTGCCAATCGTGAGCGCTCAAACTATTCGATGCTATAATTAGTAAACTGGTAGTGGAGTATCATCAATGGGAATTGCCTACTTCGGTTCTGTTTTGTGATGAACTGTGCATGGACAGAAAGAGAGGCAAAAGATGTGCTTCGGTCGTAAAGACGTAATCATCGACGTTAAGAATCAGATCTTCCTTCTCTGAGAACAACAGATACAGGTATTTGAACGTCTCTGCCAACACGTAGGAATCCATCCTGAGAAACAGATAAAGCAAACACAGTATTTAATAAGAATACATACAAGCATAAGTCTTACATATATTTACATGCACAAATCTCCTTCAACATTGTTTTCGGCAGCCAAACAAAGCACCACATTATGACATGGTCGTGTTATAACAAGATTATGTCCTAAATCTGACAAAAATCTGTGATCTGCAATGTTATTATTATAGCAGAAGTTGCATTTTAATAAAATGTCACATGAGGAGATTCTGGCACACAGCAGCCCAGATTTAGCCAGACACAAAAGTAAATTACAAAACTCCAACTTTAAGAAAATGGTGGAACAGAAATGGCTGCTTCTTACTGGTCCTCATGCATTCCCGTTGTAACATCCTTTATGGCTGCAAATCCACATGGAACTCTCGCATGACGATCAAGATTCTCGATCACTGACTTCCCAACTTCAAGGTAATAAGGATCGCCAGTCGCCTGTGGGAATTAAACCACCAGAATAAACACCAGGAATATTTTCACTCTTGACCAACAACCACAACATTTATTTATTTTTATTTTTATTCCGGATATTTCTATAGCGCCTCTTGAAGTCAACTACTACTCAGAGGCGCTCCCGACTACAGCATTTGATACTGTGCCAGAATTTTCACGCCGAAGCGTCACGAGACATATATACATCCATTTAGACATATATACATCCAAAATAAATGAAACTTTCATGCACGAGAATTATACTGTCAGCCAACAACCATTGATTGCATTGCATTCTCTTAAAAAAAATATATTAACATATCTTCTCAGATTTGCCTTTCAGTTTGACTTGTTGTACAGTTTTCTAATAATAACAGTAGTGATAATAACAGCATTACTTTGTAAATGAAATATGTTGACTCTAGAAACTCCGGCCGCAGGGGATGCTGGGCCCAGTGTACTCGGAAATCAGTCGTAAAAGCCTACAACACACAAATGATGAAATGTAACGTAATGTAATAAACTAGCAAATGCTTCTATACTGCTGTCACAAATAAAAAGAAAATTTGTTTGTCTTCTGTGATCAAGCATATACTTATATTCTGTAACAATTGAATACAACTGATGTACTGTAACTAACTGTCTTCAGACGTGGGTGCATGTATCTGAACATTTGTATCTGAACATTTATGTAGCACCTTTGTGCCATATGCTGAAATGTATCTCTATATAAAAAGCACTTAGTTAGACGAAATTAGATTTTCAGTGATGATGAAAGTGGTAGAATGTGACTTACCTCTGGGAGAAAATTGTGTCTCAGCGTCACCTGATAAAGCATCTCGTGAATTTCGATGGCTGACTTTAAGTCTCCCTTCAGCACCTGATGTGCAAAAAGACATGAGCATTACTCACAAGAGTTCAGCACTATTATTATTAATATTATTATTGGCCATTTATTAAGCACCATTGTTTCTCTCACCAATTGACAACCATGTCCCACAAAGCAGCCATGGGAAAGAAACATTAGAAACTTAAAATTTAAATTTATCCTTTGCAGGCAGGGATTTGATACAGTGAGCATCAAGTTTTCAGTCAGAAACATTTGGTTACAGGTTATGGTAATTACAGAATTCACAAATTTATGCCAATTTAATTACTTCTATAGCGCCATCAATCATCATAATGCCCACTACATCAGCCGATGATCGCTTTGCAATCCAAAATCACAATCCATTGGAGAAGCCAGACTGAGATCTGATATATCAGAGAAAGCAGAAGCCAGGCGATTGTACCGACGCAAGTTGAAAGAGACAAGTCTTTATCTTTAGACCTGAATTCTATAGAAGAATGGACAGAATGAAACTGTTCAACCATGAGTGTGATTTTGTTTGACAAAGACAGCAGCAGGTGGCAGCACTGACCTGAAGACCGGGCCAGAAGGCAAGCAGTGAATCCATGAAGTTGCGCGAGTTCATCTGTGGTCGATGCATGTGGACGTCGAGCATCAGTGGTCCATTGCTCACATACTTCATCACGGCCTTGTAGTGCTACACAGAAAACAAACCACAGCTCCAATCAATAACCTGCATAATTTATTCATTACTATTATTATTATTTTACATTTTCGGAGAAACCAGAAGTCAGGCTGCGGTGAATATAGAACCTGAAAGAGATGAATCTTCAGGTTCAGACCTGAACGACATCAAAGACAAAACGAACTGAATTTGACACATGCAAGACGTACCACTTTGCCATAAGTCACTTACTTTCTAAGGACTTGTGTGCTTCCCAAGGTGGCTCGAATCAATGCTTTATAATGTTCACATTCCATGGTAATACCAGCCGTTAATGCACGGAGCATTAGACACTGGCACAGGAGAAGCCTCTAATTTTTTTAATTTTTATCAATTCCAGATATTTGGCCTGCTTTTTTGCAGATTCCGGATTCGATCTGATTAATCGGTTAATATTCATTTTTATTTGGTTCTACAGTACTGATTTAAATCACATGCCTTAAGAAAAAGACCGCCTGCCTGCCGTTTCTGTTGATATGTCGATTCATAATTTTATTATTTGACACAGATCCCAATAATAAAGATTACCCCAGGAGATCGCTGAAACAGGTTACTATTTTTGTATTAATGAAAAAAGAAATTGTCTTTGGTTAAAAATACTACTTCTTTTGGTATTTGTAAAATTGGTAGTCCAGGTAGGCAACAAATAAGATTAATCAGTCTAGGGCATAGTCCTTCCAAAACTGATTCCTTGATCAAGATTCGGCCAAACCCTATTATTAATGCATGCATGATTACTCTACATTACATTCGCTGTTCTAGCGAAGTATCTAGATAGAACTCCAAATGCCAGACCTTGTTAAATCTTTCGAGATAGATATCCTTGCCCAGCATGATATATCCCTTCAGAAGATACTCATAGTATGAATCGATCCCTGCTCCGATGCCACTCTCTGCCACAAACATAATCAATTGTAATGTAACGTAACAACTGTTAAGAAACAACTTATACACTGGAGGTTCAGTATAGTACGCATCATTATAACATAAAATCTGACATAAATCAGTTCAGGACATGGATCCCAGTATTAGTTCAGCTATGGAAAACTGACCTCACTATAATATGGCCTTGCTATAAGGTGGTTCTCAAAATGGCAGTGTTTTAGCAAGTGTCCGGTGTACCAACTTAAAATGAGTTAAGCCAGTAAACAGGCAACGCCCATGGTAGTGCCAGTGCCAAGTCTGGATAAAGGAGGAGGGTGACACTAATCATCTTTCTTATGACACAGCATCATTAAACAGCAACTAACTAAACAGACCGTCCCAATGTCATTGAAGAAAAATTAAACTGAGGTCCATGGCATCAAATGCTTAAGCGCTGTCTAGAAATTACAAACACAAGACCAACGATCTAACTGTCAAGTGAAAAGAATCCATTTCAACCAAGCCGATTAAAAAGATAATGATGGAATACCATTGAAAATGTCTGCTTACCCCTGCGTACCCAGTCACCATTGTGAATGTTGATAACCGTGCCAACAAGGTCGCTCGCCCTGTGCCTCGACTCCCACAGGTAGTCCATCGCCCTAGAAGCCTTATCCTGAAAATGCAAAGCGTTATTCAATTGTCTGACACAAAGTATCTGGTAATAAGAAAAATGACACCATAGAGCCAGTGTGGTCTTTCTTTGTAATCAGAGAACAGCGTGTTGCAGTTAAGTTAAGACAGAAGTAGACTCCAACAAGAAATTAAAATCTTTGAGTGTTCTTTCCAAGATGGTTTAAACAGTGTCATTGTGTCGTTAATGTCATGATATCAGGTTGTAACCAACCTCATAGATTTTGTTTCCAGTCAGACGACTTAGGGCAGAAAACTCCAGCAGCATTGTCCCCGCGCAGGCCGTGCACGTGTCCTTTTCGCTGCCTGTCCTCGACATTTCGTGCTTCACACCATAGCGCAAGTTCACCTGAATTCAAGAAAGATATAAAAATGAGCAAGTAAATCACATAGTTTGGGGAGGGGTACAGATGAATGGTAACACTCTTGCTTGAAGAACGTAAGCTCTTGAAAGACGCAGTTCGATACCCAATATAAGTTCCATATAGGTCGACTCAGCCTTCCACTCCTTATGGGGCAGCTGTAAAATGAGCGGGCACCTAACAGGCTGCCAAGACGTGTGTTCCATAAGATCTTGATAATTGTACTGTCACATGTTTCAATGTTACTTACTACGGTTTGTCAGGAATATATATTAAAACAGAAGCAATGACCAATTTTGTATTTAAAAAGAAAGATGCTATATAAATGTCTAGGTAGATACACTGCAAGCAGTTCATACACATCGCTTCTATTTGACTGTGAGAAGGTCCAGCAGGATTAGTTCAGCTCCTTTCTCTGTCAGGGTTCTAATGCACTTGAAATTGGAAACCGTGGTTCCATGAAACCTAATTTTGTGTAAATCAATCAATCAATCATACAATCAAACCTAATCAAGCAATCAGCCTGCAAGTCGATCAATCACACATCCTCTTAGTCTGTCAGTCACTATAGTAACTCAATCAATTGATAACTCAATAAATCACAATGACAGAGTACTTATTGATCAGTTGCTAATCAATCAGTCACTTGCTCACTCTCTTGCTCACTCTCTTGCTCATGTACTCAAACACTGTCTGTCATTCATTCATTTGCTCATTCATTTATTTTGTCAGTCATTCAGGCAGTGGCATAGCCAGGTTTTAACACTAGGGGGAGCGAAGACATAAAAAGGCCCCAATTACCAAAAAATAATTTAAATTAATTACAATCATTACGATTATATGTATTTATGTTTGTATTTTAAATAGAAACACTGAAACACCCAAAAGGTGCAAAAGCAATATGCATAGTAAATGAGTAATAGTATAGCATACTATAACATAACAGTACACACAGACCAATTTACAACAGCCTTTTTCGTCTAGGCTTCAGTTTTAACACTTAATTTATCAATTACTTTATTATAATCCACTTCACTAGCGAAGTGTCTTTCGATCGTAACCATGGCTAAGCCAAACAATCCTGTTCTCGCCCATTGCAGAACGTATACGATTTTATGAGTTTGAGTTGGCTGAAAGATCGTTATGCACCAGCGCTGTTTATTGGTAAGGTCAGAAAAATGCGGTTCAATGTGGACAAGCTAGCATAAATAGAACGCTTGTCATTGGGGCCCCTACATTATTGATGGTCACTTCTTCGACACTGGAATTTTCCTTATTGCTAAAACTGATTATTTCCTTGTACACGTCTTTAAAATGAAAGAAACTATTGCACAGTTTCACTTTGACTTTCGATGACATCTGAGTACAAAGATTCTTATTTGGTCACATTATTGTCATTCACGTTGCTAAAATGCTTTGGATGTAAACAACTAAATTTGGAAGCCCAATTTGTAAAATGCTCATATCTTTAAGTTGTGATATTTATGACACAATCTAGTGACACTATGTAGGTTTCAGCCATGAACTTTTTCTACACCTGCATTCAGGCAGTTAGTCAAACTCACCCTGGGGTAAGGCATTCCAGTTGAGGTGTTAAACGCCGGTAGAAGCCGGTCCCCCAGATCCTGCGCCATGGTCAACAGGTCATCACTGTACCATAACATTCTGTTCAGCTTTCGCTTGAGGTAGTCAGCCATCAGATGACCTCCCAGCAAACCCCTGCAGAAACAACATGCGAAAACTCTTCAAGATTTACTAGATAGCGCAATATGACGTCAGAAGCAATAGAAGTTACTACTTACAGTTACATCCTCTCTTCCCTTGTAGAATTCGTAACCTGTTTGACAATGACAAGAAATTGGCTGCTGGAAAAGTGGTTTTCAGAGTTAAACTCGAAATTTGTCTTTTCAAACTTAATAACTTACTTCCTTTAGCTTCTTCTGGTGTCTCTGTAATCAAGAGAAACCTAACATCTTCTTCTAAAAAATTAATGCAAAATCCTTTCTCCACTGCAACCTAAACAACTGTTGCTACACACAGCCTTGAGAAAAGCCAAAAACCAGGACATCAGGCAGTGTTGTGGAAATGGCAATGCTCCAGAGATGAAGGCATAACCCAAACGCCTATCTTGGTACTGAGTGAGTTTCACACAGAAACTCACTCAGTACCTAGAAAACACAAGAATCTCCTCAGGATATGCATCATTAAAAAAAACTCTGAAATAACACTGCACACCAGATCTCCAGTTGTATAAATCTAATCGAATCTGACTTCTACATGTATAGCGCCGTTATTGAAATGACAAAGACATCAGTCAATGGTTGCTTAGAGTAATATCTCACTCAGAAATCATAGTCCACTGGAGAATTGAGGTTGAAATCCGATAGATCAGAGACACCAGTGGCTATGGTGGATATGCAAGTCAAAAGAGACTAGTCTTAAGTTTAGACTTTTTATTGACATCAAAGAATCGACATAACAGAGCTTCAGACTAGCAACCGAAAAACCCTGAGAACCAACACAGTTGATGTGCGGGGCACCAGAGGCAGCGATCCCGGAGGGACGAGTGGGAAAAGTCCCCTGCACCTTTAACATTGAGAGGGACACAGTGCACAGTAGTCCCCCGATTTTTGATTGTCATTTTTGTTAAGTAAATTGCCAAGTGGAAACTTGACCACTGAGACCGGGCAGCTGACACATCAACACGTTGCCACCAACAACTAATAAAAATTACTGAGTTCTGTTCATTATTATTCTGTGTATATTGTTTTGCACTATGTTACTAACTAATAAAAATCAGTAAGCTTTAGATTTGAATTAATTTGCATGTGATTATGCAATATGATGAAAATATACATAGATCTACAAGCCGTTACAAAGTGCAACCCATTGCTTTTTCACGCAATTTTTTTGCAAAAAAAGAGAGGTAAAAATCATCGTGATTGACGTTGACCCATTTCAAAAGTGTCCCTCCACCTGTCAAACAAGATCACCGCCTCTGCAGGGCACATCGAGTCACAGCAACCACTGACATAAGGTTTAGAAGACTTACACTTACTGTGAGGCAATAATTGATAGGGTTCCTAAACACATGGCCTCTGTGTTGTTCAAACAGATAACCAAACTAGAAACTCACCCCACAACTCGAATGTTTGTTTCAAAAACCGATACAACCATGTCAGTGTCGAAGCTGATGTCATTTATAACAAGACGAACAGCCTTCTCAAATTCCTCCACTTCCCCAAGAACCTATTTGAAACAAAGTTTACTCTTAACTAATCCAAGTCAAAGGAAACACAAATACCAGAACCTCTTTATTACATGCTACTGACTTTACAGCATTGGTGGCTAATTGGTTAGAGCACTCAAAGCGTAACGCGGACAGCACTTGTTTGAGCCTCGCCCAAGGCAGTTACTGTGCGCTATTGAAGTGCACATGGCACATGGCCATGTGCACTTCTGAACGTTGGAAGGATGGCAATATCAAATGCAGTTGTATGTTGTATTGTATAGTTTGTATTTACAATGCGATTACCGATAAAACGAGGTTGAGGCATGAACTCTATATCCTTCAGCTTTATACCAAAAAAATCTCATTATAAAACAACTTTGTTACAAGATGGCACATGAGGATAAGGTAACAAAACATACCATTGTTACTTAATCATGTACCACTTTGCATTCCCATTCTGACATTACCATGGGACATGGTAGCCAATTGGTTGAGTACTCGCCTCATAACATCGAGAGTACGGGTTCAAACCTCACCTCAGATGGTGACTGCATAGGGACGTTAAGCAAGACCTTCACTCACAGTTGCTCAGTGTCATCAAATGATGTTTGGTCATTAGCTATTCGTTCCTAACAGATGCATAATAATAATAATAATAATAATAAAAATGACATCTTAAGGTCAGCTCATCCTCCTGGAACAAGCTGCCTAACAACCTACAACATGAGCTTCTCAGCCTCACTATGCCTCTGTTCTGCAAATGCTTGAAGACCATTCTGTTCTATCATGGTTTCATGCTGTTAGGTCAGAAGCGCCTCTCCTGAAGTGGTGCTGTATAAATTTGGAATTCAAATTACCATTACATAAAGGCTGAAGAAAACTTAGAACTACAGAAGCACAGATGTGAGCTTGAGTGTCTCTTGAAAAGGCACTATATAAATCCATGACTACAATTACAACACTGTACATAAAACGAAGAAAGCAGTTCCCTGAGCTAACTGCCAGAAGCAGCCATTGGTGACTTCATTAATTTTAGCCTCAGCACATAAAGGTGGGTTAACAGTTTCTCTCACTCTCACAGACAGTGTATGGTCGAAGTACCCCTTACAATGAATGCAATCACTAGGAGGCACAAGTGGAGCTTAAGTTTACAAACATCATTCTGCCCTGGCCTGGATTAGACTCCCAACCTCTGAATATACAGTCCGGTACACTAACCAATATGTTGCATATATAACAATGTTGTATACAATGAGGTTCGCTTTGCTCTGCTGCACAGGGTGACCTGTTTGTTCCGTCAACCAGAACATCCACAATACAGCACAGAACAATGGCTGTGGTTGGTCCAACTTCCTGGAATAGGTTGCCTAGCATGTTGCGACATGTCTTTCTTGCGTTTATGTTTTGGTTCGCTTGAAATTGACGATTTACAGATGCCTGTTGTATTACGAGAAGTAATACGACATCAATCATCAATTTCAAACGAATTGTAATTGTAATTTTGTAATTGTAATCGAGAATTTATATAGCGCCACTCATAATCAGAGGCGCTCTGAATGTACAGTTAGTAACTGGTAATCATTAATTATTACTTAACTTGTTACTTCTATCGCACCAATGTCTAATGCACAAGGCATCAACTGATGACCCACCAAAACCAAGCCATAATCAGGTCAACAGCCAGATCAGTTCAAGGTTCAATCAAAATCCAAAAGGTCTGACTCAAAGGAACCAAGATACAAACCAAAACATGAACCAAGATATGAACCAAAATATGAACCAAGATATGAACCAAAATATGAACCAAGAAATGAACCAAGACATGAACCAAGATATAAACCAAGATACAAACCAGGATATGACCCAAAACATGAACCAAGATATGAACCAAAACAAGAACCAAGATATGAAACAAGATATGAACCAAGAACCAAGATACAATTCAAGATATGAACCACCATACATCAATTGCAACAAACACAAAGCTATCAATGATACACAATAAGAACTATTTAAACACTTACGACTAAAGTGTCAAGGGTGTCGATTAACGTCAGAGAAAAACTGAAACAGAACATTACTGCACTTTAAAATGATAATCTTTTAAAGACACAACTAAAATACCCACACAACTGAAAATGTAGTCCTAGGCAAGTAAATGGCTGTTACTATCGTGTATTGTCATTATTCCCCCGATGTGTGGCCTCTGAATGAACTCGGAGATGAAGCATTTGACACCATTACTCCTACAAGTGGACCGCATTTCCTTACAAGTTACGACACTTGACAACAACTACCAGGATTCGAACTCACGACAGTAAAAGGAAAATGCATCAGGCATGTACATGACAGGCAGGTAAATGACATCGAATCTTACTCGCATGACATGGCAGCCGAGTGGTTTAAGCCCTATGGCCTTGTAACTTGTAGTGTGCAGGGTTCAAGGCTCCTCCCCTGAGATGGCTGCTGTGTAGGGACCTTGAAACACAACTGCTCAGTGCCATTGACTGATGTCTTGTCTTAGATAATGGGGAAAGTACATAATATTAACGTTTAGATGTAAATGTCTGATGTTATGTAAACTCATGATTAGCTGGGTGACTTACTTTCCTAAGGCATCGTCTATGTCACCACGAGACGGCTGGGTGCCTCGATATCGACCCTTGCAACTGAGAGGCATGAGCTCATCAGCAGGGTATGCATGGTCCTGGAAAACACAAAAACCCTCTACAGCAGCGTTTCCCAAACTGTGGGTCGCGACCCAAAAGTGGGTCGCGAAGCTCTGGCAAGTGGGTCGCCAAATTTTTTCGAGAACCATTTATTTTGTTTGCAGCAACAATATTTGGCTATGATTGGGCTATATTTACCTGGATTGCAATAAACTGTGAACTGTTTTTACCTAAGTTTCCTTTTAATGCTTTAAATTTTCTAAGCGCTGCACGTAAATCCGCATATTTCGATACCAATTTACGAAGCAAATTTTAGTACACAATGCTTAATTTTACACAGTGGGTGCCGAGACTGCCAAGATATTCACAAGTGGGTCGCGACCCAGAGAAGTTTGGGAACCGCTGCTCTACAGAATATCGAATTACTCTCATCAGCAGGATAGGAACAGTATCAATAACTCATGAACAGCCTACAGAAAATGCGTCATCAGGCCTTGCTTGGATCTAGAAAAAAACCTCTACAGAAACATCAAAAGGTCGTTAAAACTCATCACTGTGACTCAGTGCTATGTGCAGTTAATTTCAATCACACTGCCAGCACTTGCTTTACCAGTCTAGACACTTCACCTGAATCTAGTTTGCTAACAGCTGAACTTTTGTCTTTAATGAACTTTAACACCACTAAGGCTAACAAGCACAACACTAACGATACCAGTTATTGTTATTAATTAGAAACTTCTATAGCACCAGTGTCTAAGGCACTAAGCATCTACTAGTGTTGTTCCAAAACCAAACCGTCAAGTCAATACCCAGGTCAGTCTGGCAAGACAGAGAGCCTGACCAGTGACCATAGTGGATAAACCAGCAGAAAACTTGTGAATATCAGTCCAGTAATTGTAAGTGTTACATCTAAGAAGCATACCATGTAGCTTCTGTAAGCATGATGGAACATCTCCAAAGCTTTATCCCTGCAAACAAAACAAAGAACATTTAATGGAATTAGTACTATTACTACAATTGCTATTATTATCATTGTTATTATTATCGTTACTATTATTAATGTTATTAGTACTATTATTATGTTGCATTTATTACGTCAGCAAGGTCAGTTTGTATGAATCTGAGGTTCAAAGCACTTGCGAGTGAAGGACTTGTTCAAGGACCCTACACAGAGACCATCTTGGGAAGGGTCAGACCCATTGTCTCCGCATAACAAGCCGAGTAACCTAACAACTCGACTACCATGCCAAGTGCAAAATGACATATCATGGCTGTCTCGGCAGCCTGACCTTGGTATTGACATCAAACTCACTTTGCCTTGCAGCTTTCACATTTTAACAATCAATGCATTTAATTTCTCCTATCTAAAAATCACTAATTCAAAGACATCAATGAATGGCACTACATAGTTGTATGTTAAGAGTTAGTAAAAGTTTTAAAAGGCGTCTGGTACGTATCTCAGAATTGTATAGAACCTCACAATGTTCAGCACAGATTCAATGGCAGACTATGAGGCGAAAAGGGCGAATGCCACTATAGTTCGTAAACTGACAAATTCGCTTTTGTGAACGTTAGTTTCACGTGAAAAGTACGCAATGACACTAGACTAAATTGCTTATTATATGCATAAATAGAGCCAACAGCATTGTGCGAACATATTAAAAGTAATCACTACAAAGCTCCTCACAAGAAACAATCCTGGATGTGATATAGCTCATATCAACCAAAACTACAAAGCTCCTCACAAGAAACAAGCCTGGATGTGATATAGCTCATATCAACCAAAACTTGTAACGCCTATTGTTTAGCAATATTAACTAAGTCAATATCACTGTATGCCTGGTTAAGTTTACCCTGTGCGTCACCGCACTGGGTGGTCCGTTAGATCTAAATCTTAAGCATGTCCCATTACCTTAATTCGCGTTTTTCCTTTCGTGTCATTGCCTCGCATGGGTGTTGATCAGCTACTATTAACCAGATAACAATCGTCGTTATAAGATACCGCTTAACCATGGCTGCGTCCATTCTGTAGCCTTTATATTGTCGACGATCGCTCTCGGTGTTGATATGCGATTTAAAAAGACGACATTTTCGAGTTTTAAAGTAAAACAGAACTGAAAATAAACAGTACGGTCTCAACACCCATTTCGTTGTTATTTTCTTGTCCACAGCAAGGCAACACGTTACGTGGCAAGAACGAGATTTTACGCTGATTCCCTGCTATCCATACTAAGAAGCGTTACGTTGGCTGTACAATGTCGAATGATTCTATTTCTGTATCAGTACGGAAAATAAAAGCCTATATATAGCAGAGATGGCGAACCTATGGCACGCGTTCCCAAAGTGGCACGCGTGCAAATTTTTTGGGCACGCAAAATTCAGTGTCCCCCCCAAAATTTCAAACTTAGAAATACAAAATTCCTATAGGAATCCACATATTATTTTTTGAAGAACTTTATTTTAACATCATTCAAAAACGATCTTTGAAATAATGTCTTTGTTAACTAAAACCTATATGAGAAAAATAATTATATAGGCCTACTGCCCTAATGTACAATATAGGCTATTCGGAAGGGCACGCGACGGTATTTTTTAAAATGATTTAGCAGCATTTTGGCACGCACCTTAAAAAAGGTTCCCACCTCTGGCCTAGAGCCTAATAATTTATCTAAAGCGCCTAATTGAGCACAGTCGATAGTTTTATTAACTGGTGTTTTACCAAGGTTTTGAGAGACCATGCATGGTCTGTCCTGCCATTGCTACATCATGTAAAGCCTACCACTATTTCTAACCTCATGTCTGCGCCTCTACAGTCTGGTTTTAAAAATATATTCTTTATTATTTCAAACTGACAGACGCAGTAGGCCTAAGATTAGGCCCTACAATGAAACATAAAAGTACAATGAATCAATAGGCCTATCTTAATTAAACACACGGTTTGGCAGTCATGCAAGCAGAGGCGTCTATCCCCCCCTAAGTCATTGGAGCAACTTCCCCTTTCCCCCTCTTCTTCCCCTTCCTTCCCCCTAAAATGGTGGCACACACACGGACAGATCTTTGCCCCCATACTTTTTGGATGGAGCATTTGCTCCAAGGTTTCTATGGTGTAGACGCCTCTGCATGCAAGGCGCAGCCCTAGAGGGGGTTACGGGAATTGATCCGCGAACCTAATGCTTTTCTGGCCACGATCGAGTGTAACCATTACTCTATCCCCCTCCCCAACATATATGATAGGGATAGATCATAACGAATAATTATGTTACATCGAACCATGCGCAGAAGCATCCTGCCCGCCATCCAAAGTTTGGCTAACAAGGGCTTAATATATAAGCATTTAAACCATCTAAGCCAACAACAAATGTAAACTTAACATTCTAAACACTTTAGTTACATCTCTTTCTTATCTTATCTTATTGACTCATTTTTCTGTAAGCCACGGTGCGGTTTGTCATCTGGTGAATCAATAGAACGAATATCATCATCATCAACATGACTGATGCTGCTTCATTAGAAAAATCGCTTTGATGACGTCTAATTATTGTCGACGTCATCAAATAATCGCCGGCCCCATTGTCTTTGACGTTCGAAATCCTCATTTTGTGCAGCGCGTTATCTGCTCTTTGGTTAGACAAATTTTAAAACTCAGATTTCGAGAATATTAATTCCTATAATTATTTTAATGTCGAAATGCTTCGATCTCTTCTTGCTTATTAAAGTCAGATGAGCTGAAATTTTCGTCAGTAAGCCTAATCTACATTTATATATCGATATGGGCTAGCCGATCGACGTTCCATCGTTCTTGTTGCGAGTAACGATCCTGAACGTAGCCTGGCAAGTCATCAACTCAACGTTCCAGGGATTGTTTTAGCGTGCAACGATGCACAAAATGTGCAGCGATAAATTGAAAAGTGCAGTGATGAAAGGCTGTTTGTGCAGGAAATGTATTGCAATTCATAATTATTTGTGATTTTTATTGTTGACCTCACTATAGACTCGCGATTCTGTGCAGTGATAAATTTTTCTTAAAATATCCTCTGCAACGTTCTATTCGAAACTTGATAAAATCATAAAGCCAACTTTATTCAAATGAACTATTTAAAAGTGAACTTTCCTTTCGCGTGTCTATTCCATGCGAATTGTTAATGACAGCAGCTGCAGATATAAGCTAATTAAGAGGTTAAATAATCGGTAATACTGCAAACGGCGGTCCCAAACAGTGGCGGCGCCAGAGGTGGGCTAGGGGGTGCTTAGCCCCCCCCCAAAATGTGGTTCAGCCCCCCAAAGCAAAAGTGAGAAATCTCTGAAACTTTGAATGCCCATCACTTATAAATAGCAGGCTCCATAGCACAAGAATTTCCCCAATTATTCTCAAAGAAATGATGTGTCAGAAACGTAGCTAGCTAGCCCACTGTGTATTGGCCCCTGAGCCCCTCTGATATAGATGACTAGCTTAGCTAGCACTCATCCATCATCCAGTTAGGGTTGTACAGGCCATCGCAGTGTATGAGCTTAAAGGCTTGGCTCCCGCTTGACACATGACCTTGTATAGCAAGTTTTAAGGCCAGAAGACCTGCGCTCGAGGTAGCTGGCCTCTGCACTATATGCCTCCTTCGTCCCGCTCTCCCCACTCTCTCTCCACATCTCTCTCTCTCCATCTCTCTGTCTGTCTGTCTGACTGTCTGTCTGACTCTTTGCATTTAGTAAACCAATACTGGTCGGTGGCCACGCACATAAGACCAATACAAGAAGACCAAGACCATTTTATAAATTTATATATATATATATATTATAAATTTATATATATATATATATATTATTTATAAATTTATATATATTATTTATTAATATATATATTATTTATAAATTTATATATAATATTTTATATATGCCTACGTCTGAACAAAATAAGGAAATTGTCAAGCTATACCGAAGTTTTTACTTATTTTAATTTTTACAACTCAATTACAAGAATGGGTAGTTGGAATTTAACAATTATTGAATTACAGGATATGGGATTTCATTAAAGTGTAAAAAAATATTTTGTAATTGACATTAGACAGACAGAAAGAGAGAGGTCCTTTATTACTACAAACATTTCATACATTTACAAAACTAAATAGCCAGACACACGTTGGAAACACACTGCGAAAGGAGCCTTACAAAATTTATGGCTACAACCAGAGGCGTCTACCAAAGGTGGGGTTTGGAGAACGATCTTCATTGAACTTCAAAAGTGGGGGTTGACATATTTTGGCCGAAAGTAAGGGTTTGCATTTTTTCATGATATCTCTTTTGTCCCGTGTGATAATACAGCCTACATTAAGCCATTATCGGTTAACGCCTTTTTGTTCCACATGGGATCGAAATCCTCTTATGTTTCCATAACAGTAGCCAACGGTACAACAGAATACATACTGCACAGCAGCTCGTCTCCACTGCCGTGCAGTATGTGATAACTACATTATCTCTTCTGCTGTACGAGCCTACGACCAACGGGCCAACGGCTTACGTGATCAACCAGCCAAACAGTTGAGGAGGGGGGACCCCGGGGGTGAGGACCGTGAGTTTGCTACTTTTGTTAAATAACTGCACACGTGTGTGTGTGTGTGTGTGTGTTTGTGTAGATGTGTGTGTAGGTGTGTGTAGGTGTGCTTGCCACACTTGCCTATCTCTGCCTATTTCTTTAATGACACGGCGGCCTAGACTGGCAGAGTTCTCCGCTGCAACCTGCACGTGTGTGTGTGTTTGTGTGTGTGTTTGTGTAGATGTGTGTGTAGGTGTGTGTGCGTGTCATCGCTCTGCTTGCCACACTTGCCTATCTCTGACCTGTCCAGTCAGTACTGTCAGTGTGTGGCACACACTTCAATTGAGTACATCTATATAGGAGTAATAATATAGCCTACGTTGAACTCGCGAATATATGAACGTGTTGGGAGTTGATTTAGATCACAGGTGTAGTAAATCATCTGCAGGATTATATCGTACAATCACTGGAGTCACTAAAACTCGATTATTTTGATGATTTATTCAGGGGCGGCGATAGTGGGGGAGGGGTCCACCTTTAACAGTGAGGGGACACAGTATATTACAGTTGTCGCCCGATGTTTAAAGAAAGTTTTTATTGCTACTTTTGTTAAATAACTGCCAAGTGGGAACTTGATAACTTAGACCCGGCAGCTGACACATCAACACGTTGTCACCAGCAACTAACAAAAATTAATGAGTTTTTTACATATAATTCTGTTTATATTGTTTCGCAATAAGTAGCTAACTAATAAAAATCAGTTAAATTTAGATTTGAATTAGTTTGAATGTAATTGTACAATTTTATGAAAATGCATAATCTACATGCCGTTACAAAGTGCTTGCCCCTTGCTTTTTAAACGCATTTCTCGTGCACAAAAAAAGATCAAAAAATTTTTTCGCGCTCACGCGCGGTTAAATATTCAGCGTAGGACTCTACCCCTCCAAACCTGAAATCCTGGCGCCGCCACTGGTCCCAAATTATAAAATCGGTATGTATTCACATATGTACGTATGTATGTATGTACATGTGTATGTATGTATGTATGACATTGTATGTATGTATGTACATGTGTATATATGCATGTATGTATGTATGTATGACATTGTATGTATGTACGTACGTACATGTATCTTTGTATGTATGTATGTACATACGCACATGTATCTCTGTATGTATGTATGTAGCCTACATACGTACATGTATCTTTGTATGTATGTATGTATGTACATACGTACATGTATCTTTGTATGTATGTATATACGTACGTACATGTATCTTTGTATGTATGTATGTACGTGTGTGTATGTATGTGTGTATGCATGTATGTGTGTGTATATATGTATGAGCATACATACATACATACATACATATATACACACATACATTTCTTGTCTTTATATTAAATTCCTATGTGAACCCATTACTACATACCGAATTATTTAATTTAATAATTTGGGACCTCCGTTTACAGTATAACCAAATAATCTTTGTGGTTGTATTTAAGACCTTTTAGATGGGAAATTTTCCGAATTTCTCAAATTCTCCGTCGACGGTTCGTTTCTAATCTCTAAAATTGGGACGAGACGACTCCCCTAGCACCCCAAATTGCATCCCGACACAAATTATGGCATGTTGTGAAAACTTTAACGCAAGAGATTTTCGGAGATTTTTCGATTGTTGGTCGACTGGACCTCTTCTGTCCCAGATTTCGTGACCAGACAACTGCCTGAGCACCTGCGGGCACCTTGCAATGCATCCAAGCACCTGCCAAGCACCAGACGGGCACCTGTTCAGGCTTTAAGACCTTTTAGATGGGAAATTTTCCGAATTTCTCAAATTCTCCGTCGACGTTTCGTTTCTAATCTCTATGATTGGGACGAGACGACTCCCCTAGCACCCCAAATTGCATCCCGACACAAATTATGGCATGTTGTGAAAACTTTAACGCAAGAGATTTTCGGAGATTTTTCGATTGTTGGTCGACTGGACCTCTTCTGTCCCAGATTTCGTGACCAGACAACTGCCTGAGCACCTGCGGGCACCTTGCAATGCATCCAAGCACCTGCCAAGCACCAGACGGGCACCTGTTCAGGCTTTAAGACCTTTTAGATGGGAAATTTTCCGAATTTCTCAAATTCTCCGTCGACGGTTCGTTTCTAATCTCTATGATTGGGACGAGACGACTCCCCTAGCACCCCAAATTGCATCCCGACACAAATTATGGCATGTTGTGAAAACTTTAACGCAAGAGATTTTCCGAGATTTTTCGATTGTTGGTCGACTGGACCTCTTCTGTCCCAGATTTCGTGACCAGACAACTGCCTGAGCACCTGCGGGCACCTTGCAATGCATCCAAGCACCAGACGGGCACCTGTTCAGGCTTTAAGACCTTTTAGATGGGAAATTTTCCGAATTTCTCAAATTCTCCGTCGACGGTTCGTTTCTAATCTCTAAAATTGGGACGAGACGACTCCCCTAGCACCCCAAATTGCATCCCGACACAAATTATGGCATGTTGTGAAAACTTTAACGCAAGAGATTTTCGGAGATTTTTCGATTGTTGGTCGACTGGACCTCTTCTGTCCCAGATTTCGTGACCAGACAACTGCCTGAGCACCTGCGGGCACCTTGCAATGCATCCAAGCATCTGCCAAGCACCAGACGGGCACCTGTTCAGGCTTTAAGACCTTTTAGATGGGAAATTTCCCGAATTTCTCAAATTCTCCGTCGACGGTTCGTTTCTAATCTCTAAAATTGGGACGAGACGACTCCCCTAGCACCCCAAATTGCATCCCGACACAAATTATGGCATGTTGTGAAAACTTTAACGCAAGAGATTTTCAGAGATTTTTCGATTGTTGGTCGACTGGACCTCTTCTGTCCCAGATTTCGTGACCAGACAACTGCCTGAGCACCTGCGGGCACCTTGCAATGCATCCAAGCACCTGCCAAGCACCAGACGGGCACCTGTTCAGGCTTTAAGACCTTTTAGATGGGAAATTTTCCGAATTTCTCAAATTCTCCGTCGACGGTTCGTTTCTAATCTCTAAAATTGGGACGAGACGACTCCCCTAGCACCCCAAATTGCATCCCGACACAAATTATGGCATGTTGTGAAAACTTTAACGCAAGAGATTTTCGGAGATTTTTCGATTGTTGGTCGACTGGACCTCTTCTGTCCCAGATTTCGTGACCAGACAACTGCCTGAGCACCTGCGGGCACCTTGCAATGCATCCAAGCACCTGCCAAGCACCAGACGGGCACCTGTTCAGGCTTTAAGACCTTTTAGATGGGAAATTTTCCGAATTTCTCAAATTCTCCGTCGACGGTGCGTTTCTAATCTCTATGATTGGGACGAGACGACTCCCCTAGCACCCCAAATTGCATCCCGACACAAATTATGGCATGTTGTGAAAACTTTAACGCAAGAGATTTTCGGAGATTTTTCGATTGTTGGTCGACTGGACCTCTTCTGTCCCAGATTTCGTGACCAGACAACTGCCTGAGCACCTGCGGGCACCTTGCAATGCATCCAAGCACCTGCCAAGCACCAGACGGGCACCTGTTCAGGCTTTAAGACCTTTTAGATGGGAAATTTTCCGAATTTCTCAAATTCTCCGTCGACGGTTCGTTTCTAATCTCTATGATTGGGACGAGACGACACCCCTAGCACCCCAAATTGCATCCCGACACAAATTATGGCATGTTGTGAAAACTTTAACGCAAGAGATTTTCGGAGATTTTTCGATTGTTGGTCGACTGGACCTCTTCTGTCCCAGATTTCGTGACCAGACAACTGCCTGAGCACCTGCGGGCACCTTGCAATGCATCCAAGCACCTGCCAAGCACCAGACGGGCACCTGTTCAGGCTTTAAGACCTTTTAGATGGGAAATTTTCCCAATTTCTCAAATTCTCCGTCGACGGTTCGTTTCTAATCTCTATGATTGGGACGACGAGACGACTCCCCTAGCACCCCAAATTGCATCCCGACACAAATTATGGCATGTTGTGAAAACTTTAACGCAAGAGATTTTCGGAGATTTTTCGATTGTTGGTCGACTGGACCTCTTCTGTCCCAGATTTCGTGACCAGACAACTGCCTGAGCACCTGCGGGCACCTTGCAATGCATCCAAGCACCTGCCAAGCACCAGACGGGCACCTGTTCAGGCTTTAAGACCTTTTAGATGGGAAATTTTCCGAATTTCTCAAATTCTCCGTCGACGGTTCGTTTCTAATCTCTATGATTGGGACGAGACGACTCCCCTAGCACCCCAAATTGCATCCCGACACAAATTATGGCATGTTGTGAAAACTTTAACGCAAGAGATTTTCGGAGATTTTTCGATTGTTGGTCGACTGGACCTCTTCTGTCCCAGATTTCGTGACCAGACAACTGCCTGAGCACCTGCGGGCACCTTGCAATGCATCCAAGCATCTGCCAAGCACCAGACGGGCACCTGTTCAGGCTTTAAGACCTTTTAGATGGGAAATTTCCCGAATTTCTCAAATTCTCCGTCGACGGTTCGTTTCTAATCTCTATGATTGGGACGAGACGACTCCCCTAGCACCCCAAATTGCATCCCGACACAAATTATGGCATGTTGTGAAAACTTTAACGCAAGAGATTTTCGGAGATTTTTCGATTGTTGGTCGACTGGACCTCTTCTGTCCCAGATTTCGTGACCAGACAACTGCCTGAGCACCTGCGGGCACCTTGCAATGCATCCAAGCACCTGCCAAGCACCAGACGGGCACCTGTTCAGGCTTTAAGACCTTTTAGATGGGAAATTTTCCGAATTTCTCAAATTCTCCGTCGACGGTTCGTTTCTAATCTCTAAAATTGGGACGAGACGACTCCCCTAGCACCCCAAATTGCATCCCGACACAAATTATGGCATGTTGTGAAAACTTTAACGCAAGAGATTTTCGGAGATTTTTCGATTGTTGGTCGACTGGACCTCTTCTGTCCCAGATTTCGTGACCAGACAACTGCCTGAGCACCTGCGGGCACCTTGCAATGCATCCAAGCACCTGCCAAGCACCAGACGGGCACCTGTTCAGGCTTTGAGACCTTTTAGATGGAAAATTTTCCGAATTTCTCAAATTCTCCGTCGACGGTTCGTTTCTAATCTCTATGATTGGGACGAGACGACTCCCCTAGCACCCCAAATTGCATCCCGACACAAATTATGGCATGTTGTGAAAACTTTAACGCAAGAGATTTTCGGAGATTTTTCGATTGTTGGTCGACTGGACCTCTTCTGTCCCAGATTTCGTGACCAGACAACTGCCTGAGCACATGCGGGCACCTTGCAATGCATCCAAGCACCTGCCAAGCACCAGACGGGCACCTGTTCAGGCTTTAAGACCTTTTAGATGGGAAATTTTCCCAATTTCTCAAATTCTCCGTCGACGGTTCGTTTCTAATCTCTATGATTGGGACGAGACGACTCCCCTAGCACCCCAAATTGCATCCCGACACAAATTATGGCATGTTGTGAAAACTTTAACGCAAGAGATTTTCGGAGATTTTTCGATTGTTGGTCGACTGGACCTCTTCTGTCCCAGATTTCGTGACCAGACAACTGCCTGAGCACCTGCGGGCACCTTGCAATGCATCCAAGCACCTGCCAAGCACCAGACGGGCACCTGTTCAGGCTTTAAGACCTTTTAGATGGGAAATTTTCCGAATTTCTCAAATTCTCCGTCGACGGTTCGTTTCTAATCTCTATGATTGGGACGAGACGACTCCCCTAGCACCCCAAATTGCATCCCGACACAAATTATGGCATGTTGTGAAAACTTTAACGCAAGAGATTTTCCGAGATTTTTCGATTGTTGGTCGACTGGACCTCTTCTGTCCCAGATTTCGTGACCAGACAACTGCCTGAGCACCTGCGGGCACCTTGCAATGCATCCAAGCACCTGCCAAGCACCAGACGGGCACCTGTTCAGGCTTTAAGACCTTTTAGATGGGAAATTTTCCGAATTTCTCAAATTCTCCGTCGACGGTTCGTTTCTAATCTCTATGATTGGGACGAGACGACTCCCCTAGCACCCCAAATTGCATCCCGACACAAATTATGGCATGTTGTGAAAACTTTAACGCAAGAGATTTTCGGAGATTTTTCGATTGTTGGTCGACTGGACCTCTTCTGTCCCAGATTTCGTGACCAGACAACTGCCTGAGCACCTGCGGGCACCTTGCAATGCATCCAAGCACCTGCCAAGCACCAGACGGGCACCTGTTCAGGCTTTGAGACCTTTTAGATGGAAAATTTTCCGAATTTCTCAAATTCTCCGTCGACGGTTCGTTTCTAATCTCTATGATTGGGACGAGACGACTCCCCTAGCACCCCAAATTGCATCCCGACACAAATTATGGCATGTTGTGAAAACTTTAACGCAAGAGATTTTCGGAGATTTTTCGATTGTTGGTCGACTGGACCTCTTCTGTCCCAGATTTCGTGACCAGACAACTGCCTGAGCACATGCGGGCACCTTGCAATGCATCCAAGCACCTGCCAAGCACCAGACGGGCACCTGTTCAGGCTTTAAGACCTTTTAGATGGGAAATTTTCCCAATTTCTCAAATTCTCCGTCGACGGTTCGTTTCTAATCTCTATGATTGGGACGAGACGACTCCCCTAGCACCCCAAATTGCATCCCGACACAAATTATGGCATGTTGTGAAAACTTTAACGCAAGAGATTTTCGGAGATTTTTCGATTGTTGGTCGACTGGACCTCTTCTGTCCCAGATTTCGTGACCAGACAACTGCCTGAGCACCTGCGGGCACCTTGCAATGCATCCAAGCACCTGCCAAGCACCAGACGGGCACCTGTTCAGGCTTTAAGACCTTTTAGATGGGAAATTTTCCGAATTTCTCAAATTCTCCGTCGACGGTTCGTTTCTAATCTCTATGATTGGGACGAGACGACTCCCCTAGCACCCCAAATTGCATCCCGACACAAATTATGGCATGTTGTGAAAACTTTAACGCAAGAGATTTTCCGAGATTTTTCGATTGTTGGTCGACTGGACCTCTTCTGTCCCAGATTTCGTGACCAGACAACTGCCTGAGCACCTGCGGGCACCTTGCAATGCATCCAAGCACCTGCCAAGCACCAGACGGGCACCTGTTCAGGCTTTAAGACCTTTTAGATGGGAAATTTTCCGAATTTCTCAAATTCTCCGTCGACGGTTCGTTTCTAATCTCTATGATTGGGACGAGACGACTCCCCTAGCACCCCAAATTGCATCCCGACACAAATTATGGCATGTTGTGAAAACTTTAACGCAAGAGATTTTCGGAGATTTTTCGATTGTTGGTCGACTGGACCTCTTCTGTCCCAGATTTCGTGACCAGACAACTGCCTGAGCACCTGCGGGCACCTTGCAATGCATCCAAGCACCTGCCAAGCACCAGACGGGCACCTGTTCAGGCTTTAAGACCTTTTAGATGGGAAATTTTCCGAATTTCTCAAATTCTCCGTCGACGGTTCGTTTCTAATCTCTATGATTGGGACGAGACGACTCCCCTAGCACCCCAAATTGCATCCCGACACAAATTATGGCATGTTGTGAAAACTTTAACGCAAGAGATTTTCGGAGATTTTTCGATTGTTGGTCGACTGGACCTCTTCTGTCCCAGATTTCGTGACCAGACAACTGCCTGAGCACATGCGGGCACCTTGCAATGCATCCAAGCACCTGCCAAGCACCAGACGGGCACCTGTTCAGGCTTTAAGACCTTTTAGATGGGAAATTTTCCCAATTTCTCAAATTCTCCGTCGACGGTTCGTTTCTAATCTCTATGATTGGGACGACGAGACGACTCCCCTAGCACCCCAAATTGCATCCCGACACAAATTATGGCATGTTGTGAAAACTTTAACGCAAGAGATTTTCGGAGATTTTTCGATTGTTGGTCGACTGGACCTCTTCTGTCCCAGATTTCGTGACCAGACAACTGCCTGAGCACCTGCGGGCACCTTGCAATGCATCCAAGCACCTGCCAAGCACCAGACGGGCACCTGTTCAGGCTTTAAGACCTTTTAGATGGGAAATTTTCCGAATTTCTCAAATTCTCCGTCGACGGTTCGTTTCTAATCTCTATGATTGGGACGAGACGACTCCCCTAGCACCCCAAATTGCATCCCGACACAAATTATGGCATGTTGTGAAAACTTTAACGCAAGAGATTTTCCGAGATTTTTCGATTGTTGGTCGACTGGACCTCTTCTGTCCCAGATTTCGTGACCAGACAACTGCCTGAGCACCTGCGGGCACCTTGCAATGCATCCAAGCATCTGCCAAGCACCAGACGGGCACCTGTTCAGGCTTTAAGACCTTATAGATGGGAAATTTCCCGAATTTCTCAAATTCTCCGTCGACGGTTCGTTTCTAATCTCTAAAATTGGGACGAGACGACTCCCCTAGCACCCCAAATTGCATCCCGACACAAATTATGGCATGTTGTGAAAACTTTAACGCAAGAGATTTTCGGAGATTTTTCGATTGTTGGTCGACTGGACCTCTTCTGTCCCAGATTTCGTGACCAGACAACTGCCTGAGCACCTGCGGGCACCTTGCAATGCATCCAAGCACCTGCCAAGCACCAGACGGGCACCTGTTCAGGCTTTAAGACCTTTTAGATGGGAAATTTTCCGAATTTCTCAAATTCTCCGTCGACGGTTCGTTTCTAATCTCTAAAATTGGGACAAGACGACTCCCCTAGCACCCCAAATTGCATCCCGATACAAATTATGGCATGTTGTGAAAACTTTAACGCAATAGATTTTCGGAGATTTTTCGATTGTTGGTCGACTGGACCTCTTCTGTCCCAGATTTCGTGACCAGACAACTGCCTGAGCACCTGCGGGCACCTTGCAATGCATCCAAGCACCTGCCAAGCACCAGACGGGCACCTGTTCAGGCTTTAAGACCTTTTAGATGGGAAATTTTCCGAATTTCTCAAATTCTCCGTCGACGGTTCGTTTCTAATCTCTATGATTGGGACGAGACGACTCCCCTAGCACCCCAAATTGCATCCCGACACAAATTATGGCATGTTGTGAAAACTTTAACGCAAGAGATTTTCGGAGATTTTTCGATTGTTGGTCGACTGGACCTCTTCTGTCCCAGATTTCGTGACCAGACAACTGCCTGAGCACATGCGGGCACCTTGCAATGCATCCAAGCACCTGCCAAGCACCAGACGGGCACCTGTTCAGGCTTTAAGACCTTTTAGATGGGAAATTTTCCGAATTTCTCAAATTCTCCGTCGACGGTTCGTTTCTAATCTCTATGATTGGGACGAGACGACTCCCCTAGCACCCCAAATTGCATCCCGACACAAATTATGGCATGTTGTGAAAACTTTAACGCAAGAGATTTTCGGAGATTTTTCGATTGTTGGTCGACTGGACCTCTTCTGTCCCAGATTTCGTGACCAGACAACTGCCTGAGCACCTGCGGGCACCTTGCAATGCATCCAAGCACCTGCCAAGCACCAGACGGGCACCTGTTCAGGCTTTAAGACCTTTTAGATGGGAAATTTTCCGAATTTCTCAAATTCTCCGTCGACGGTTCGTTTCTAATCTCTATGATTGGGACGAGACGACTCCCCTAGCACCCCAAATTGCATCCCGACACAAATTATGGCATGTTGTGAAAACTTTAACGCAAGAGATTTTCGGAGAATTTTCGATTGTTGGTCGACTGGACCTCTTCTGTCCCAGATTTCGTGACCAGACAACTGCCTGAGCACCTGCGGGCACCTTGCAATGCATCCAAGCACCTGCCAAGCACCAGACGGGCACCTGTTCAGGCTTTAAGACCTTTTAGATGGGAAATTTTCCGAATTTCTCAAATTCTCCGTCGACGGTTCGTTTCTAATCTCTATGATTGGGACGAGACGACTCCCCTAGCACCCCAAATTGCATCCCGACACAAATTATGGCATGTTGTGAAAACTTTAACGCAAGAGATTTTCGGAGATTTTTCGATTGTTGGTCGACTGGACCTCTTCTGTCCCAGATTTCGTGACCAGACAACTGCCTGAGCACCTGCGGGCACCTTGCAATGCATCCAAGCATCTGCCAAGCACCAGACGGGCACCTGTTCAGGCTTTAAGACCTTTTAGATGGGAAATTTCCCGAATTTCTCAAATTCTCCGTCGACGGTTCGTTTCTAATCTCTAAAATTGGGACAAGACGACTCCCCTAGCACCCCAAATTGCATCCCGACACAAATTATGGCATGTTGTGAAAACTTTAACGCAAGAGATTTTCGGAGATTTTTCGATTGTTGGTCGACTGGACCTCTTCTGTCCCAGATTTCGTGACCAGACAACTGCCTGAGCACCTGCGGGCACCTTGCAATGCATCCAAGCACCTGCCAAGCACCAGACGGGCACCTGTTCAGGCTTTAAGACCTTTTAGATGGGAAATTTTCCGAATTTCTCAAATTCTCCGTCGACGGTTCGTTTCTAATCTCTAAAATTGGGACGAGACGACTCCCCTAGCACCCCAAATTGCATCCCGACACAAATTATGGCATGTTGTGAAAACTTTAACGCAAGAGATTTTCGGAGATTTTTCGATTGTTGGTCGACTGGACCTCTTCTGTCCCAGATTTCGTGACCAGACAACTGCCCGAGCACCTGCGGGCACCTTGCAATGCATCCAAGCACCTGCCAAGCACCAGACGGGCACCTGTTCAGGCTTTAAGACCTTTTAGATGGGAAATTTTCCGAATTTCTCAAATTCTCCGTCGACGGTTCGTTTCTAATCTCTATGATTGGGACGAGACGACTCCCCTAGCACCCCAAATTGCATCCCCACACAAATTATGGCATGTTGTGAAAACTTTAACGCAAGAGATTTTCGGAGATTTTTCGATTGTTGGTCGACTGGACCTCTTCTGTCCCAGATTTCGTGACCAGACAACTGCCTGAGCACCTGCGGGCACCTTGCAATGCATCCAAGCACCTGCCAAGCACCAGACGGGCACCTGTTCAGGCTTTAAGACCTTTTAGATGGGAAATTTTCCGAATTTCTCAAATTCTCCGTCGACGTTTCGTTTCTAATCTCTATGATTGGGACGAGACGACTCCCCTAGCACCCCAAATTGCATCCCGACACAAATTATGGCATGTTGTGAAAACTTTAACGCAAGAGATTTTCGGAGATTTTTCGATTGTTGGTCGACTGGACCTCTTCTGTCCCAGATTTCGTTACCAGACAACTGCCTGAGCACCTGCGGGCACCTTGCAATGCATCCAAGCACCTGCCAAGCACCAGACGGGCACCTGTTCAGGCTTTAAGACCTTTTAGATGGGAAATTTTCCGAATTTCTCAAATTCTCCGTCGACGGTTCGTTTCTAATCTCTATGATTGGGACGAGACGACTCCCCTAGCACCCCAAATTGCATCCCGACACAAATTATGGCATGTTGTGAAAACTTTAACGCAAGAGATTTTCGGAGATTTTTCGATTGTTGGTCGACTGGACCTCTTCTGTCCCAGATTTCGTGACCAGACAACTGCCTGAGCACCTGCGGGCACCTTGCAATGCATCCAGGCACCTGCCAAGCACTAGACGGCCACCTGTTCAGGCTTTAAGACCTTTAAGATGGGGAATTTTCCGAATTTCTCAAATTCTCCGTCGACGGTTCGTTTCTAATCTCTATGATTGGGACGAGACGACTCCCCTAGCACCCCAAATTGCATCCCGACACAAATTATGGCATGTTGTGAAAACTTTAACGCAAGAGATTTTCGGAGATTTTTCGATTGTTGGTCGACTGGACCTCTTCTGTCCCAGATTTCGTGACCAGACAACTGCCTGAGCACCTGCGGGCACCTTGCAATGCATCCAAGCACCTGCCAAGCACCAGACGGGCACCTGTTCAGGCTTTAAGACCTTTTAGATGGGAAATTTTCCGAATTTCTCAAATTCTCCGTCGACGGTTCGTTTCTAATCTCTATGATTGGGACGAGACGACTCCCCTAGCACCCCAAATTGCATCCCGACACAAATTATGGCATGTTGTGAAAACTTTAACGCAAGAGATTTTCGGAGATTTTTCGATTGTTGGTCGACTGGACCTCTTCTGTCCCAGATTTCGTGACCAGACAACTGCCTGAGCACCTGCGGGCACCTTGCAATGCATCCAAGCACCTGCCAAGCACCAGACGGGCACCTGTTCAGGCTTTAAGACCTTTTAGATGGGAAATTTTCCGAATTTCTCAAATTCTCCGTCGACGGTTCGTTTCTAATCTCTATGATTGGGACGAGACGACTCCCCTAGCACCCCAAATTGCATCCCGACACAAATTATGGCATGTTGTGAAAACTTTAACGCAAGAGATTTTCGGAGATTTTTCGATTGTTGGTCGACTGGACCTCTTCTGTCCCAGATTTCGTGACCAGACAACTGCCTGAGCACCTGCGGGCACCTTGCAATGCATCCAAGCACCTGCCAAGCACCAGACGGGCACCTGTTCAGGCTTTAAGACCTTTTAGATGGGAAATTTTCCGAATTTCTCAAATTCTCCGTCGACGGTTCGTTTCTAATCTCTAAAATTGGGACGAGACGACTCCCCTAGCACCCCAAATTGCATCCCGACACAAATTATGGCATGTTGTGAAAACTTTAACGCAAGAGATTTTCGGAGATTTTTCGATTGTTGGTCGACTGGACCTCTTCTGTCCCAGATTTCGTGACCAGACAACTGCCTGAGCACCTGGGGGCACCTTGCAATGCATCCAAGCACCTGCCAAGCACCAGACGGGCACCTGTTCAGGCTTTAAGACCTTTTAGATGGGAAATTTTCCGAATTTCTCAACTTCTCCGTCGACGGTTCGTTTCTAATCTCTAAAATTGGGACGAGACGACTCCCCTAGCACCCCAAATTGCATCCCGACACAAATTATGGCATGTTGTGAAAACTTTAACGCAAGAGATTTTCGGAGATTTTTCGATTGTTGGTCGACTGGACCTCTTCTGTCCCAGATTTCGTGACCAGACAACTGCCTGAGCACCTGCGGGCACCTTGCAATGCATCCAAGCACCTGCCAAGCACCAGACGGGCACCTGTTCAGGCTTTAAGACCTTTTAGATGGGAAATTTTCCGAATTTCTCAACTTCTCCGTCGACGGTTCGTTTCTAATCTCTAAAATTCGGACGAGACGACTCCCCTAGCACCCCAAATTGCATCCCGACACAAATTATGGCATGTTGTGAAAACTTTAACGCAAGAGATTTTCGGAGATTTGTCGATTGTTGGTCGACTGGACCTCTTCTGTCCCAGATTTCGTGACCAGACAACTGCCTGAGCACCTGCGGGCACCTTGCAATGCACCCAAGCACCTGCCAAGCACCAGACGGGCACCTGTTCAGGCTTTAAGACCTTTTAGATGGGAAATTTTCCGAATTTCTCAAATTCTCCGTCGACGGTTCGTTTCTAATCTCTATGATTGGGACGAGACGACTCCCCTAGCACCCCAAATTGCATCCCGACACAAATTATGGCATGTTGTGAAAACTTTAACGCAAGAGATTTTCGGAGATTTTTCGATTGTTGGTCGACTGGACCTCTTCTGTCCCAGATTTCGTGACCAGACAACTGCCTGAGCACATGCGGGCACCTTGCAATGCATCCAAGCACCTGCCAAGCACCAGACGGGCACCTGTTCAGGCTTTAAGACCTTTTAGATGGGAAATTTTCCGAATTTCTCAACTTCTCCGTCGACGGTTCGTTTCTAATCTCTAAAATTGGGACGAGACGACTCCCCTAGCACCCCAAATTGCATCCCGACACAAATTATGGCATGTTGTGAAAACTTTAACGCAAGAGATTTTCGGAGATTTTTCGATTGTTGGTCGACTGGACCTCTTCTGTCCCAGATTTCGTGACCAGACAACTGCCTGAGCACCTGCGGGCACCTTGCAATGCATCCAAGCACCTGCCAAGCACCAGACGGGCACCTGTTCAGGCTTTAAGACCTTTTAGATGGGAAATTTTCCGAATTTCTCAACTTCTCCGTCGACGGTTCGTTTCTAATCTCTAAAATTCGGACGAGACGACTCCCCTAGCACCCCAAATTGCATCCCGACACAAATTATGGCATGTTGTGAAAACTTTAACGCAAGAGATTTTCGGAGATTTGTCGATTGTTGGTCGACTGGACCTCTTCTGTCCCAGATTTCGTGACCAGACAACTGCCTGAGCACCTGCGGGCACCTTGCAATGCACCCAAGCACCTGCCAAGCACCAGACGGGCACCTGTTCAGGCTTTAAGACCTTTTAGATGGGAAATTTTCCGAATTTCTCAAATTCTCCGTCGACGGTTCGTTTCTAATCTCTATGATTGGGACGAGACGACTCCCCTAGCACCCCAAATTGCATCCCGACACAAATTATGGCATGTTGTGAAAACTTTAACGCAAGAGATTTTCGGAGATTTTTCGATTGTTGGTCGACTGGACCTCTTCTGTCCCAGATTTCGTGACCAGACAACTGCCTGAGCACATGCGGGCACCTTGCAATGCATCCAAGCACCTGCCAAGCACCAGACGGGCACCTGTTCAGGCTTTAAGACCTTTTAGATGGGAAATTTTCCGAATTTCTCAACTTCTCCGTCGACGGTTCGTTTCTAATCTCTAAAATTGGGACGAGACGACTCCCCTAGCACCCCAAATTGCATCCCGACACAAATTATGGCATGTTGTGAAAACTTTAACGCAAGAGATTTTCGGAGATTTTTCGATTGTTGGTCGACTGGACCTCTTCTGTCCCAGATTTCGTGACCAGACAACTGCCTGAGCACCTGCGGGCACCTTGCAATGCATCCAAGCACCTGCCAAGCACCAGACGGGCACCTGTTCAGGCTTTAAGACCTTTTAGATGGGAAATTTTCCGAATTTCTCAAATTCTCCGTCGACGGTTCGTTTCTAATCTCTAAAATTGGGACGAGACGACTCCCCTAGCACCCCAAATTGCATCCCGACACAAATTATGGCATGTTGTGAAAACTTTAACGCAAGAGATTTTCGGAGATTTTTCGATTGTTGGTCGACTGGACCTCTTCTGTCCCAGATTTCGTGACCAGACAACTGCCTGAGCACATGCGGGCACCTTGCAATGCATCCAAGCACCTGCCAAGCACCAGACGGGCACCTGTTCAGGCTTTAAGACCTTTTAGATGGGAAATTTTCCGAATTTCTCAAATTCTCCGTCGACGGTTCGTTTCTAATCTCTATGATTGGGACGAGACGACTCCCCTAGCACCCCAAATTGCATCCCGACACAAATTATGGCATGTTGTGAAAACTTTAACGCAAGAGATTTTCGGAGATTTTTCGATTGTTGGTCGACTGGACCTCTTCTGTCCCAGATTTCGTGACCAGACAACTGCCTGAGCACCTGCGGGCACCTTGCAATGCATCCAAGCACCTGCCAAGCACCAGACGGGCACCTGTTCAGGCTTTAAGACCTTTTAGATGGGAAATTTTCCGAATTTCTCAAATTCTCCGTCGACGTTTCGTTTCTAATCTCTATGATTGGGACGAGACGACTCCCCTAGCACCCCAAATTGCATCCCGACACAAATTATGGCATGTTGTGAAAACTTTAACGCAAGAGATTTTCGGAGAATTTTCGATTGTTGGTCGACTGGACCTCTTCTGTCCCAGATTTCGTGACCAGACAACTGCCTGAGCACCTGCGGGCACCTTGCAATGCATCCAAGCACCTGCCAAGCACCAGACGGGCACCTGTTCAGGCTTTAAGACCTTTTAGATGGGAAATTTTCCGAATTTCTCAAATTCTCCGTCGACGGTTCGTTTCTAATCTCTATGATTGGGACGAGACGACTCCCCTAGCACCCCAAATTGCATCCCGACACAAATTATGGCATGTTGTGAAAACTTTAACGCAAGAGATTTTCGGAGATTTTTCGATTGTTGGTCGACTGGACCTCTTCTGTCCCAGATTTCGTGACCAGACAACTGCCCGAGCACCTGCGGGTACCTTGCAATGCATCCAAGCACCTGCCAAGCACCAGACGGGCACCTGTTCAGGCTTTAAGACCTTTTAGATGGGAAATTTTCCGAATTTCTCAAATTCTCCGTCGACGGTTCGTTTCTAATCTCTAAAATTGGGACGAGACGACTCCCCTAGCACCCCAAATTGCATCCCGACACAAATTATGGCATGTTGTGAAAACTTTAACGCAAGAGATTTTCGGAGATTTTTCGATTGTTGGTCGACTGGACCTCTTCTGTCCCAGATTTCGTGACCAGACAACTGCCCGAGCACCTGCGGGCACCTTGCAATGCATCCAAGCACCTGCCAAGCACCAGACGGGCACCTGTTCAGGCTTTAAGACCTTTTAGATGGGAAATTTTCCGAATTTCTCAAATTCTCCGTCGACGGTTCGTTTCTAATCTCTATGATTGGGACGAGACGACTCCCCTAGCACCCCAAATTGCATCCCCACACAAATTATGGCATGTTGTGAAAACTTTAACGCAAGAGATTTTCGGAGATTTTTCGATTGTTGGTCGACTGGACCTCTTCTGTCCCAGATTTCGTGACCAGACAACTGCCCGAGCACCTGCGGGCACCTTGCAATGCATCCAAGCACCTGCCAAGCACCAGACGGGCACCTGTTCAGGCTTTAAGACCTTTTAGATGGGAAATTTTCCCAATTTCTCAAATTCTCCGTCGACGGTTCGTTTCTAATCTCTATGATTGGGACGAGACGACTCCCCTAGCACCCCAAATTGCATCCCGACACAAATTATGGCATGTTGTGAAAACTTTAACGCAAGAGATTTTCGGAGATTTTTCGATTGTTGGTCGACTGGACCTCTTCTGTCCCAGATTTCGTGACCAGACAACTGCCTGAGCACCTGCGGGCACCTTGCAATGCATCCAAGCACCTGCCAAGCACCAGACGGGCACCTGTTCAGGCTTTAAGACCTTTTAGATGGGAAGTTTTCCGAATTTCTCAAATTCTCCGTCGACGGTTCGTTTCTAATCTCTATGATTGGGACGAGACGACTCCCCTAGCACCCCAAATTGCATCCCGACACAAATTATGGCATGTTGTGAAAACTTTAACGCAAGAGATTTTCGGAGATTTTTCGATTGTTGGTCGACTGGACCTCTTCTGTCCCAGATTTCGTGACCAGACAACTGCCTGAGCACCTGCGGGCACCTTGCAATGCATCCAAGCATCTGCCAAGCACCAGACGGGCACCTGTTCAGGCTTTAAGACCTTTTAGATGGGAAATTTCCCGAATTTCTCAAATTCTCCGTCGACGGTTCGTTTCTAATCTCTAAAATTGGGACGAGACGACTCCCCTAGCACCCCAAATTGCATCCCGACACAAATTATGGCATGTTGTGAAAACTTTAACGCAAGAGATTTTCGGAGATTTTTCGATTGTTGGTCGACTGGACCTCTTCTGTCCCGGATTTCGTGACCAGACAACTGCCTGAGCACCTGCGGGCACCTTGCAATGCATCCAAGCACCTGCCAAGCACCAGACGGGCACCTGTTCAGGCTTTAAGACCTTTTAGATGGGAAATTTTCCCAATTTCTCACATTCTCCGTCGACGGTTCGTTTCTAATCTCTATGATTGGGACGAGACGACTCCCCTAGCACCCCAAATTGCATCCCGACACAAATTATGGCATGTTGTGAAAACTTTAACGCAAGAGATTTTCGGAGATTTTTCGATTGTTGGTCGACTGGACCTCTTCTGTCCCAGATTTCGTGACCAGACAACTGCCTGAGCACCTGCGGGCACCTTGCAATGCATCCAAGCACCTGCCAAGCACCAGACGGGCACCTGTTCAGGCTTTAAGACCTTTTAGATGGGAAATTTTCCGAATTTCTCAAATTCTCCGTCGACGGTTCGTCTCTAATCTCTATGATTGGGACGAGACGACTCCCCTAGCACCCCAAATTGCATCCCGACACAAATTATGGCATGTTGTGAAAACTTTAACGCAAGAGATTTTCGGAGATTTTTCGATTGTTGGTCGACTGGACCTCTTCTGTCCCAGATTTCGTGACCAGACAACTGCCTGAGCACCTGCGGGCACCTTGCAATGCATCCAAGCATCTGCCAAGCACCAGACGGGCACCTGTTCAGGCTTTAAGACCTTTTAGATGGGAAATTTCCCGAATTTCTCAAATTCTCCGTCGACGGTTCGTTTCTAATCTCTAAAATTGGGACGAGACGACTCCCCTAGCACCCCAAATTGCATCCCGACACAAATTATGGCATGTTGTGAAAACTTTAACGCAAGAGATTTTCGGAGATTTTTCGATTGTTGGTCGACTGGACCTCTTCTGTCCCGGATTTCGTGACCAGACAACTGCCTGAGCACCTGCGGGCACCTTGCAATGCATCCAAGCACCTGCCAAGCACCAGACGGGCACCTGTTCAGGCTTTAAGACCTTTTAGATGGGAAATTTTCCCAATTTCTCACATTCTCCGTCGACGGTTCGTTTCTAATCTCTATGATTGGGACGAGACGACTCCCCTAGCACCCCAAATTGCATCCCGACACAAATTATGGCATGTTGTGAAAACTTTAACGCAAGAGATTTTCGGAGATTTTTCGATTGTTGGTCGACTGGACCTCTTCTGTCCCAGATTTCGTGACCAGACAACTGCCTGAGCACCTGCGGGCACCTTGCAATGCATCCAAGCACCTGCCAAGCACCAGACGGGCACCTGTTCAGGCTTTAAGACCTTTTAGATGGGAAATTTTCCGAATTTCTCAAATTCTCCGTCGACGGTTCGTCTCTAATCTCTATGATTGGGACGAGACGACTCCCCTAGCACCCCAAATTGCATCCCGACACAAATTATGGCATGTTGTGAAAACTTTAACGCAAGAGATTTTCGGAGATTTTTCGATTGTTGGTCGACTGGACCTCTTCTGTCCCAGATTTCGTGACCAGACAACTGCCTGAGCACCTGCGGGCACCTTGCAATGCATCCAAGCATCTGCCAAGCACCAGACGGGCACCTGTTCAGGCTTTAAGACCTTTTAGATGGGAAATTTCCCGAATTTCTCAAATTCTCCGTCGACGGTTCGTTTCTAATCTCTAAAATTGGGACGAGACGACTCCCCTAGCACCCCAAATTGCATCCCGACACAAATTATGGCATGTTGTGAAAACTTTAACGCAAGAGATTTTCGGAGATTTTTCGATTGTTGGTCGACTGGACCTCTTCTGTCCCAGATTTCGTGACCAGACAACTGCCTGAGCACCTGCGGGCACCTTGCAATGCATCCAAGCACCTGCCAAGCACCAGACGGGCACCTGTTCAGGCTTTAAGACCTTTTAGATGGGAAATTTTCCGAATTTCTCAAATTCTCCGTCGACGGTTCGTTTCTAATCTCTAAAATTGGGACGAGACGACTCCCCTAGCACCCCAAATTGCATCCCGACACAAATTATGGCATGTTGTGAAAACTTTAACGCAAGAGATTTTCGGAGATTTTTCGATTGTTGGTCGACTGGACCTCTTCTGTCCCAGATTTCGTGACCAGACAACTGCCTGAGCACCTGCGGGCACCTTGCAATGCATCCAAGCACCTGCCAAGCACCAGACGGGCACCTGTTCAGGCTTTAAGACCTTTTAGATGGGAAATTTTCCGAATTTCTCAAATTCTCCGTCGACGGTTCGTTTCTAATCTCTATGATTGGGACGAGACGACTCCCCTAGCACCCCAAATTGCATCCCGACACAAATTATGGCATGTTGTGAAAACTTTAACGCAAGAGATTTTCGGAGATTTTTCGATTGTTGGTCGACTGGACCTCTTCTGTCCCAGATTTCGTGACCAGACAACTGCCTGAGCACCTGCGGGCACCTTGCAATGCATCCAAGCACCTGCCAAGCACCAGACGGGCACCTGTTCAGGCTTTAAGACCTTTTAGATGGGAAATTTTCCGAATTTCTCAAATTCTCCGTCGACGTTTCGTTTCTAATCTCTATGATTGGGACGAGACGACTCCCCTAGCACCCCAAATTGCATCCCGACACAAATTATGGCATGTTGTGAAAACTTTAACGCAAGAGATTTTCCGAGAATTTTCGATTGTTGGTCGACTGGACCTCTTCTGTCCCAGATTTCGTGACCAGACAACTGCCTGAGCACCTGCGGGCACTTTGCAATGCATCCAAGCACCTGCCAAGCACCAGACGGGCACCTGTTCAGGCTTTAAGACCTTTTAGATGGGAAATTTTCCGAATTTCTCAAATTCTCCGTCGACGGTTCGTTTCTAATCTCTATGATTGGGACGAGACGACTCCCCTAGCACCCCAAATTGCATCCCGACACAAATTATGGCATGTTGTGAAAACTTTAACGCAAGAGATTTTCGGAGATTTTTCGATTGTTGGTCGACTGGACCTCTTCTGTCCCAGATTTCGTGACCAGACAACTGCCTGAGCACCTGCGGGCACCTTGCAATGCATCCAGGCACCTGCCAAGCACTAGACGGGCACCTGTTCAGGCTTTAAGACCTTTTAGATGGGAAATTTTCCGAATTTCTCAAATTCTCCGTCGACGGTTCGTTTCTAATCTCTATGAATGGGACGAGACGACTCCCCTAGCACCCCAAATTGCATCCCGACACAAATTATGGCATGTTGTGAAAACTTTAACGCAAGAGATTTTCGGAGATTTTTCGATTGTTGGTCGACTGGACCTCTTCTGTCCCAGATTTCGTGACCAGACAACTGCCTGAGCACATGCGGGCACCTTGCAATGCATCCAAGCACCTGCCAAGCACCAGACGGGCACCTGTTCAGGCTTTAAGACCTTTTAGATGGGAAATTTTCCCAATTTCTCAAATTCTCCGTCGACGGTTCGTTTCTAATCTCTATGATTGGGACGAGACGACTCCCCTAGCACCCCAAATTGCATCCCGACACAAATTATGGCATGTTGTGAAAACTTTAACGCAAGAGATTTTCGGAGATTTTTCGATTGTTGGTCGACTGGACCTCTTCTGTCCCAGATTTCGTGACCAGACAACTGCCTGAGCACCTGCGGGCACCTTGCAATGCATCCAAGCACCTGCCAAGCACCAGACGGGCACCTGTTCAGGCTTTAAGACCTTTTAGATGGGAAGTTTTCCGAATTTCTCAAATTCTCCGTCGACGGTTCGTTTCTAATCTCTATGATTGGGACGAGACGACTCCCCTAGCACCCCAAATTGCATCCCGACACAAATTATGGCATGTTGTGAAAACTTTAACGCAAGAGATTTTCGGAGATTTTTCGATTGTTGGTCGACTGGACCTCTTCTGTCCCAGATTTCGTGACCAGACAACTGCCTGAGCACCTGCGGGCACCTTGCAATGCATCCAAGCATCTGCCAAGCACCAGACGGGCACCTGTTCAGGCTTTAAGACCTTTTAGATGGGAAATTTCCCGAATTTCTCAAATTCTCCGTCGACGGTTCGTTTCTAATCTCTAAAATTGGGACGAGACGACTCCCCTAGCACCCCAAATTGCATCCCGACACAAATTATGGCATGTTGTGAAAATTTAACGCAAGAGATTTTCGGAGATTTTTCGATTGTTGGTCGACTGGACCTCTTCTGTCCCAGATTTCGTGACCAGACAACTGCCTGAGCACCTGCGGGCACCTTGCAATGCATCCAAGCACCTGCCAAGCACCAGACGGGAACCTGTTCAGGCTTTAAGACCTTTTAGATGGGAAATTTTCCGAATTTCTCAAATTCTCCGTCGACGGTTCGTTTCTAATCTCTAAAATTGGGACGAGACGACTCCCCTAGCACCCCAAATTGCATCCCGACACAAATTATGGCATGTTGTGAAAACTTTAACGCAAGAGATTTTCAGAGATTTTTCGATTGTTGGTCGACTGGACCTCTTCTGTCCCAGATTTCGTGACCAGACAACTGCCTGAGCACCTGCGGGCACCTTGCAATGCATCCAAGCACCTGCCAAGCACCAGACGGGCACCTGTTCAGGCTTTAAGACCTTTTAGATGGGAAATTTTCCGAATTTCTCAAATTCTCCGTCGACGGTTCGTTTCTAATCTCTATGATTGGGACGAGACGACTCCCCTAGCTCCCCAAATTGCATCCCGACACAAATTATGGCATGTTGTGAAAACTTTAACGCAAGAGATTTTCGGAGATTTTTCGATTGTTGGTCGACTGGACCTCTTCTGTCCCAGATTTCGTGACCAGACAACTGCCTGAGCACCTGGGGGCACCTTGCAATGCATCCAAGCACCTGCCAAGCACCAGACGGGCACCTGTTCAGGCTTTAAGACCTTTTAGATGGGAAATTTTCCGAATTTCTCAAATTCTCCGTCGACGTTTCGTTTCTAATCTCTATGATTGGGACGAGACGACTCCCCTAGCACCCCAAATTGCATCCCGACACAAATTATGGCATGTTGTGAAAACTTTAACGCAAGAGATTTTCGGAGAATTTTCGATTGTTGGTCGACTGGACCTCTTCTGTCCCAGATTTCGTGACCAGACAACTGCCTGAGCACCTGCGGGCACCTTGCAATGCATCCAAGCACCTGCCAAGCACCAGACGGGCACCTGTTCAGGCTTTAAGACCTTTTAGATGGGAAATTTTCCGAATTTCTCAAATTCTCCGTCGACGGTTCGTTTCTAATCTCTATGATTGGGACGAGACGACTCCCCTAGCACCCCAAATTGCATCCCGACACAAATTATGGCATGTTGTGAAAACTTTAACGCAAGAGATTTTCGGAGATTTTTCGATTGTTGGTCGACTGGACCTCTTCTGTCCCAGATTTCGTGACCAGACAACTGCCTGAGCACCTGCGGGCACCTTGCAATGCATCCAGGCACCTGCCAAGCACTAGACGGCCACCTGTTCAGGCTTTAAGACCTTTAAGATGGGAAATTTTCCGAATTTCTCAAATTCTCCGTCGACGGTTCGTTTCTAATCTCTATGATTGGGACGAGACGACTTCCCTAGCACCCCAAATTGCATCCCGGCACAAATTATGGCATGTTGTGAAAACTTTAACGCAAGAGATTTTCGGAGATTTTTCGATTGTTGGTCGACTGGACCTCTTCTGTCCCAGATTTCGTGACCAGACAACTGCCTGAGCACCTGCGGGCACCTTGCAATGCATCCAAGCACCTGCCAAGCACCAGACGGGCACCTGTTCAGGCTTTAAGACCTTTTAGATGGGAAATTTTCCGAATTTCTCAAATTCTCCGTCGACGGTTCGTTTCTAATCTCTAAAATTCGGACGAGGCGACTCCCCTAGCACCCCAAATTGCATCCCGACACAAATTATGGCATGTTGTGAAAACTTTAACGCAAGAGATTTTCGGAGATTTTTCGATTGTTGGTCGACTGGACCTCTTCTGTCCCAGATTTCGTGACCAGACAACTGCCTGAGCACCTGCGGGCACCTTGCAATGCATCCAAGCACCTGCCAAGCACCAGACGGGCACCTGTTCAGGCTTTAAGACCTTTTAGATGGGAAATTTTCCGAATTTCTCAAATTCTCCGTCGACGGTTCGTTTCTAATCTCTATGATTGGGACGAGACGACTCCCCTAGCACCCCAAATTGCATCCCGACACAAATTATGGCATGTTGTGAAAACTTTAACGCAAGAGATTTTCGGAGATTTTTCGATTGTTGGTCGACTGGACCTCTTCTGTCCCAGATTTCGTGACCAGACAACTGCCTGAGCACCTGCGGGCACCTTGCAATGCATCCAAGCACCTGCCAAGCACCAGACGGGCACCTGTTCAGGCTTTAAGACCTTTTATATGGGAAATTTTCCGAATTTCTCAAATTCTCCGTCGACGGTTCGTTTCTAATCTCTAAAATTGGGACGAGACGACTCCCCTAGCACCCCAAATTGCATCCCGACACAAATTATGGCATGTTGTGAAAACTTTAACGCAAGAGATTTTCGGAGATTTTTCGATTGTTGGTCGACTGGACCTCTTCTGTCCCAGATTTCGTGACCAGACAACTGCCTGAGCACCTGGGGGCACCTTGCAATGCATCCAAGCACCTGCCAAGCACCAGACGGGCACCTGTTCAGGCTTTAAGACCTTTTAGATGGAAAATTTTCCGAATTTCTCAACTTCTCCGTCGACGGTTCGTTTCTAATCTCTAAAATTGGGACGAGACGACTCCCCTAGCACCCCAAATTGCATCCCGACACAAATTATGGCATGTTGTGAAAACTTTAACGCAAGAGATTTTCGGAGATTTTTCGATTGTTGGTCGACTGGACCTCTTCTGTCCCAGATTTCGTGACCAGACAACTGCCTGAGCACCTGCGGGCACCTTGCAATGCATCCAAGCACCTGCCAAGCACCAGACGGGCACCTGTTCAGGCTTTAAGACCTTTTAGATGGGAAATTTTCCGAATTTCTCAAATTCTCCGTCGACGGTTCGTTTCTAATCTCTATGATTGGGACGAGACGACTCCCCTAGCACCCCAAATTGCATCCCCACACAAATTATGGCATGTTGTGAAAACTTTAACGCAAGAGATTTTCGGAGATTTTTCGATTGTTGGTCGACTGGACCTCTTCTGTCCCAGATTTCGTGACCAGACAACTGCCCGAGCACCTGCGGGCACCTTGCAATGCATCCAAGCACCTGCCAAGCACCAGACGGGCACCTGTTCAGGCTTTAAGACCTTTTAGATGGGAAATTTTCCCAATTTCTCAAATTCTCCGTCGACGGTTCGTTTCTAATCTCTATGATTGGGACGAGACGACTCCCCTAGCACCCCAAATTGCATCCCGACACAAATTATGGCATGTTGTGAAAACTTTAACGCAAGAGATTTTCGGAGATTTTTCGATTGTTGGTCGACTGGACCTCTTCTGTCCCAGATTTCGTGACCAGACAACTGCCTGAGCACCTGCGGGCACCTTGCAATGCATCCAAGCACCTGCCAAGCACCAGACGGGCACCTGTTCAGGCTTTAAGACCTTTTAGATGGGAAGTTTTCCGAATTTCTCAAATTCTCCGTCGACGGTTCGTTTCTAATCTCTATGATTGGGACGAGACGACTCCCCTAGCACCCCAAATTGCATCCCGACACAAATTATGGCATGTTGTGAAAACTTTAACGCAAGAGATTTTCGGAGATTTTTCGATTGTTGGTCGACTGGACCTCTTCTGTCCCAGATTTCGTGACCAGACAACTGCCTGAGCACCTGCGGGCACCTTGCAATGCATCCAAGCATCTGCCAAGCACCAGACGGGCACCTGTTCAGGCTTTAAGACCTTTTAGATGGGAAATTTCCCGAATTTCTCAAATTCTCCGTCGACGGTTCGTTTCTAATCTCTAAAATTGGGACGAGACGACTCCCCTAGCACCCCAAATTGCATCCCGACACAAATTATGGCATGTTGTGAAAACTTTAACGCAAGAGATTTTCGGAGATTTTTCGATTGTTGGTCGACTGGACCTCTTCTGTCCCGGATTTCGTGACCAGACAACTGCCTGAGCACCTGCGGGCACCTTGCAATGCATCCAAGCACCTGCCAAGCACCAGACGGGCACCTGTTCAGGCTTTAAGACCTTTTAGATGGGAAATTTTCCCAATTTCTCACATTCTCCGTCGACGGTTCGTTTCTAATCTCTATGATTGGGACGAGACGACTCCCCTAGCACCCCAAATTGCATCCCGACACAAATTATGGCATGTTGTGAAAACTTTAACGCAAGAGATTTTCGGAGATTTTTCGATTGTTGGTCGACTGGACCTCTTCTGTCCCAGATTTCGTGACCAGACAACTGCCTGAGCACCTGCGGGCACCTTGCAATGCATCCAAGCACCTGCCAAGCACCAGACGGGCACCTGTTCAGGCTTTAAGACCTTTTAGATGGGAAATTTTCCGAATTTCTCAAATTCTCCGTCGACGGTTCGTCTCTAATCTCTATGATTGGGACGAGACGACTCCCCTAGCACCCCAAATTGCATCCCGACACAAATTATGGCATGTTGTGAAAACTTTAACGCAAGAGATTTTCGGAGATTTTTCGATTGTTGGTCGACTGGACCTCTTCTGTCCCAGATTTCGTGACCAGACAACTGCCTGAGCACCTGCGGGCACCTTGCAATGCATCCAAGCATCTGCCAAGCACCAGACGGGCACCTGTTCAGGCTTTAAGACCTTTTAGATGGGAAATTTCCCGAATTTCTCAAATTCTCCGTCGACGGTTCGTTTCTAATCTCTAAAATTGGGACGAGACGACTCCCCTAGCACCCCAAATTGCATCCCGACACAAATTATGGCATGTTGTGAAAACTTTAACGCAAGAGATTTTCGGAGATTTTTCGATTGTTGGTCGACTGGACCTCTTCTGTCCCGGATTTCGTGACCAGACAACTGCCTGAGCACCTGCGGGCACCTTGCAATGCATCCAAGCACCTGCCAAGCACCAGACGGGCACCTGTTCAGGCTTTAAGACCTTTTAGATGGGAAATTTTCCCAATTTCTCACATTCTCCGTCGACGGTTCGTTTCTAATCTCTATGATTGGGACGAGACGACTCCCCTAGCACCCCAAATTGCATCCCGACACAAATTATGGCATGTTGTGAAAACTTTAACGCAAGAGATTTTCGGAGATTTTTCGATTGTTGGTCGACTGGACCTCTTCTGTCCCAGATTTCGTGACCAGACAACTGCCTGAGCACCTGCGGGCACCTTGCAATGCATCCAAGCACCTGCCAAGCACCAGACGGGCACCTGTTCAGGCTTTAAGACCTTTTAGATGGGAAATTTTCCGAATTTCTCAAATTCTCCGTCGACGGTTCGTCTCTAATCTCTATGATTGGGACGAGACGACTCCCCTAGCACCCCAAATTGCATCCCGACACAAATTATGGCATGTTGTGAAAACTTTAACGCAAGAGATTTTCGGAGATTTTTCGATTGTTGGTCGACTGGACCTCTTCTGTCCCAGATTTCGTGACCAGACAACTGCCTGAGCACCTGCGGGCACCTTGCAATGCATCCAAGCATCTGCCAAGCACCAGACGGGCACCTGTTCAGGCTTTAAGACCTTTTAGATGGGAAATTTCCCGAATTTCTCAAATTCTCCGTCGACGGTTCGTTTCTAATCTCTAAAATTGGGACGAGACGACTCCCCTAGCACCCCAAATTGCATCCCGACACAAATTATGGCATGTTGTGAAAACTTTAACGCAAGAGATTTTCGGAGATTTTTCGATTGTTGGTCGACTGGACCTCTTCTGTCCCAGATTTCGTGACCAGACAACTGCCTGAGCACCTGCGGGCACCTTGCAATGCATCCAAGCACCTGCCAAGCACCAGACGGGCACCTGTTCAGGCTTTAAGACCTTTTAGATGGGAAATTTTCCGAATTTCTCAAATTCTCCGTCGACGGTTCGTTTCTAATCTCTAAAATTGGGACGAGACGACTCCCCTAGCACCCCAAATTGCATCCCGACACAAATTATGGCATGTTGTGAAAACTTTAACGCAAGAGATTTTCGGAGATTTTTCGATTGTTGGTCGACTGGACCTCTTCTGTCCCAGATTTCGTGACCAGACAACTGCCTGAGCACCTGCGGGCACCTTGCAATGCATCCAAGCACCTGCCAAGCACCAGACGGGCACCTGTTCAGGCTTTAAGACCTTTTAGATGGGAAATTTTCCGAATTTCTCAAATTCTCCGTCGACGGTTCGTTTCTAATCTCTATGATTGGGACGAGACGACTCCCCTAGCACCCCAAATTGCATCCCGACACAAATTATGGCATGTTGTGAAAACTTTAACGCAAGAGATTTTCGGAGATTTTTCGATTGTTGGTCGACTGGACCTCTTCTGTCCCAGATTTCGTGACCAGACAACTGCCTGAGCACCTGCGGGCACCTTGCAATGCATCCAAGCACCTGCCAAGCACCAGACGGGCACCTGTTCAGGCTTTAAGACCTTTTAGATGGGAAATTTTCCGAATTTCTCAAATTCTCCGTCGACGTTTCGTTTCTAATCTCTATGATTGGGACGAGACGACTCCCCTAGCACCCCAAATTGCATCCCGACACAAATTATGGCATGTTGTGAAAACTTTAACGCAAGAGATTTTCCGAGAATTTTCGATTGTTGGTCGACTGGACCTCTTCTGTCCCAGATTTCGTGACCAGACAACTGCCTGAGCACCTGCGGGCACTTTGCAATGCATCCAAGCACCTGCCAAGCACCAGACGGGCACCTGTTCAGGCTTTAAGACCTTTTAGATGGGAAATTTTCCGAATTTCTCAAATTCTCCGTCGACGGTTCGTTTCTAATCTCTATGATTGGGACGAGACGACTCCCCTAGCACCCCAAATTGCATCCCGACACAAATTATGGCATGTTGTGAAAACTTTAACGCAAGAGATTTTCGGAGATTTTTCGATTGTTGGTCGACTGGACCTCTTCTGTCCCAGATTTCGTGACCAGACAACTGCCTGAGCACCTGCGGGCACCTTGCAATGCATCCAGGCACCTGCCAAGCACTAGACGGGCACCTGTTCAGGCTTTAAGACCTTTTAGATGGGAAATTTTCCGAATTTCTCAAATTCTCCGTCGACGGTTCGTTTCTAATCTCTATGATTGGGACGAGACGACTCCCCTAGCACCCCAAATTGCATCCCGACACAAATTATGGCATGTTGTGAAAACTTTAACGCAAGAGATTTTCGGAGATTTTTCGATTGTTGGTCGACTGGACCTCTTCTGTCCCAGATTTCGTGACCAGACAACTGCCTGAGCACATGCGGGCACCTTGCAATGCATCCAAGCACCTGCCAAGCACCAGACGGGCACCTGTTCAGGCTTTAAGACCTTTTAGATGGGAAATTTTCCCAATTTCTCAAATTCTCCGTCGACGGTTCGTTTCTAATCTCTATGATTGGGACGAGACGACTCCCCTAGCACCCCAAATTGCATCCCGACACAAATTATGGCATGTTGTGAAAACTTTAACGCAAGAGATTTTCGGAGATTTTTCGATTGTTGGTCGACTGGACCTCTTCTGTCCCAGATTTCGTGACCAGACAACTGCCTGAGCACCTGCGGGCACCTTGCAATGCATCCAAGCACCTGCCAAGCACCAGACGGGCACCTGTTCAGGCTTTAAGACCTTTTAGATGGGAAGTTTTCCGAATTTCTCAAATTCTCCGTCGACGGTTCGTTTCTAATCTCTATGATTGGGACGAGACGACTCCCCTAGCACCCCAAATTGCATCCCGACACAAATTATGGCATGTTGTGAAAACTTTAACGCAAGAGATTTTCGGAGATTTTTCGATTGTTGGTCGACTGGACCTCTTCTGTCCCAGATTTCGTGACCAGACAACTGCCTGAGCACCTGCGGGCACCTTGCAATGCATCCAAGCATCTGCCAAGCACCAGACGGGCACCTGTTCAGGCTTTAAGACCTTTTAGATGGGAAATTTCCCGAATTTCTCAAATTCTCCGTCGACGGTTCGTTTCTAATCTCTAAAATTGGGACGAGACGACTCCCCTAGCACCCCAAATTGCATCCCGACACAAATTATGGCATGTTGTGAAAATTTAACGCAAGAGATTTTCGGAGATTTTTCGATTGTTGGTCGACTGGACCTCTTCTGTCCCAGATTTCGTGACCAGACAACTGCCTGAGCACCTGCGGGCACCTTGCAATGCATCCAAGCACCTGCCAAGCACCAGACGGGAACCTGTTCAGGCTTTAAGACCTTTTAGATGGGAAATTTTCCGAATTTCTCAAATTCTCCGTCGACGGTTCGTTTCTAATCTCTAAAATTGGGACGAGACGACTCCCCTAGCACCCCAAATTGCATCCCGACACAAATTATGGCATGTTGTGAAAACTTTAACGCAAGAGATTTTCGGAGATTTTTCGATTGTTGGTCGACTGGACCTCTTCTGTCCCAGATTTCGTGACCAGACAACTGCCTGAGCACCTGCGGGCACCTTGCAATGCATCCAAGCACCTGCCAAGCACCAGACGGGCACCTGTTCAGGCTTTAAGACCTTTTAGATGGGAAATTTTCCGAATTTCTCAAATTCTCCGTCGACGGTTCGTTTCTAATCTCTATGATTGGGACGAGACGACTCCCCTAGCTCCCCAAATTGCATCCCGACACAAATTATGGCATGTTGTGAAAACTTTAACGCAAGAGATTTTCGGAGATTTTTCGATTGTTGGTCGACTGGACCTCTTCTGTCCCAGATTTCGTGACCAGACAACTGCCTGAGCACCTGGGGGCACCTTGCAATGCATCCAAGCACCTGCCAAGCACCAGACGGGCACCTGTTCAGGCTTTAAGACCTTTTAGATGGGAAATTTTCCGAATTTCTCAAATTCTCCGTCGACGTTTCGTTTCTAATCTCTATGATTGGGACGAGACGACTCCCCTAGCACCCCAAATTGCATCCCGACACAAATTATGGCATGTTGTGAAAACTTTAACGCAAGAGATTTTCGGAGAATTTTCGATTGTTGGTCGACTGGACCTCTTCTGTCCCAGATTTCGTGACCAGACAACTGCCTGAGCACCTGCGGGCACCTTGCAATGCATCCAAGCACCTGCCAAGCACCAGACGGGCACCTGTTCAGGCTTTAAGACCTTTTAGATGGGAAATTTTCCGAATTTCTCAAATTCTCCGTCGACGGTTCGTTTCTAATCTCTATGATTGGGACGAGACGACTCCCCTAGCACCCCAAATTGCATCCCGACACAAATTATGGCATGTTGTGAAAACTTTAACGCAAGAGATTTTCGGAGATTTTTCGATTGTTGGTCGACTGGACCTCTTCTGTCCCAGATTTCGTGACCAGACAACTGCCTGAGCACCTGCGGGCACCTTGCAATGCATCCAGGCACCTGCCAAGCACTAGACGGCCACCTGTTCAGGCTTTAAGACCTTTAAGATGGGAAATTTTCCGAATTTCTCAAATTCTCCGTCGACGGTTCGTTTCTAATCTCTATGATTGGGACGAGACGACTCCCCTAGCACCCCAAATTGCATCCCGGCACAAATTATGGCATGTTGTGAAAACTTTAACGCAAGAGATTTTCGGAGATTTTTCGATTGTTGGTCGACTGGACCTCTTCTGTCCCAGATTTCGTGACCAGACAACTGCCTGAGCACCTGCGGGCACCTTGCAATGCATCCAAGCACCTGCCAAGCACCAGACGGGCACCTGTTCAGGCTTTAAGACCTTTTAGATGGGAAATTTTCCGAATTTCTCAAATTCTCCGTCGACGGTTCGTTTCTAATCTCTAAAATTCGGACGAGGCGACTCCCCTAGCACCCCAAATTGCATCCCGACACAAATTATGGCATGTTGTGAAAACTTTAACGCAAGAGATTTTCGGAGATTTTTCGATTGTTGGTCGACTGGACCTCTTCTGTCCCAGATTTCGTGACCAGACAACTGCCTGAGCACCTGCGGGCACCTTGCAATGCATCCAAGCACCTGCCAAGCACCAGACGGGCACCTGTTCAGGCTTTAAGACCTTTTAGATGGGAAATTTTCCGAATTTCTCAAATTCTCCGTCGACGGTTCGTTTCTAATCTCTATGATTGGGACGAGACGACTCCCCTAGCACCCCAAATTGCATCCCGACACAAATTATGGCATGTTGTGAAAACTTTAACGCAAGAGATTTTCGGAGATTTTTCGATTGTTGGTCGACTGGACCTCTTCTGTCCCAGATTTCGTGACCAGACAACTGCCTGAGCACCTGCGGGCACCTTGCAATGCATCCAAGCACCAGACGGGCACCTGTTCAGGCTTTAAGACCTTTTATATGGGAAATTTTCCGAATTTCTCAAATTCTCCGTCGACGGTTCGTTTCTAATCTCTAAAATTGGGACGAGACGACTCCCCTAGCACCCCAAATTGCATCCCGACACAAATTATGGCATGTTGTGAAAACTTTAACGCAAGAGATTTTCGGAGATTTTTCGATTGTTGGTCGACTGGACCTCTTCTGTCCCAGATTTCGTGACCAGACAACTGCCTGAGCACCTGGGGGCACCTTGCAATGCATCCAAGCACCTGCCAAGCACCAGACGGGCACCTGTTCAGGCTTTAAGACCTTTTAGATGGAAAATTTTCCGAATTTCTCAACTTCTCCGTCGACGGTTCGTTTCTAATCTCTAAAATTGGGACGAGACGACTCCCCTAGCACCCCAAATTGCATCCCGACACAAATTATGGCATGTTGTGAAAACTTTAACGCAAGAGATTTTCGGAGATTTTTCGATTGTTGGTCGACTGGACCTCTTCTGTCCCAGATTTCGTGACCAGACAACTGCCTGAGCACCTGCGGGCACCTTGCAATGCATCCAAGCACCTGCCAAGCACCAGACGGGCACCTGTTCAGGCTTTAAGACCTTTTAGATGGGAAATTTTCCGAATTTCTCAAATTCTCCGTCGACGGTTCGTTTCTAATCTCTATGATTGGGACGAGACGACTCCCCTAGCACCCCAAGTTGCATCCCGACACAAATTATGGCATGTTGTGAAAACTTTAACGCAAGAGATTTTCGGAGATTTTTCGATTGTTGGTCGACTGGACCTCTTCTGTCCCAGATTTCGTGACCAGACAACTGCCTGAGCACCTGCGGGCACCTTGCAATGCATCCAAGCACCTGCCAAGCACCAGACGGGCACCTGTTCAGGCTTTAAGACCTTTTAGATGGGAAATTTTCCGAATTTCTCAAATTCTCCGTCGACGGTTCGTTTCTAATCTCTAAAATTGGGACGAGACGACTCCCCTAGCACCCCAAATTGCATCCCGACACAAATTATGGCATGTTGTGAAAACTTTAACGCAAGAGATTTTCGGAGATTTTTCGATTGTTGGTCGACTGGACCTCTTCTGTCCCAGATTTCGTGACCAGACAACTGCCTGAGCACCTGGGGGCACCTTGCAATGCATCCAAGCACCTGCCAAGCACCAGACGGGCACCTGTTCAGGCTTTAAGACCTTTTAGATGGGAAATTTTCCGAATTTCTCAAATTCTCCGTCGACGGTTCGTTTCTAATCTCTAAAATTGGGACGAGACGACTCCCCTAGCACCCCAAATTGCATCCCGACACAAATTATGGCATGTTGTGAAAACTTTAACGCAAGAGATTTTCGGAGAATTTTCGATTGTTGGTCGACTGGACCTCTTCTGTCCCAGATTTCGTGACCAGACAACTGCCTGAGCACCTGGGGGCACCTTGCAATGCATCCAAGCACCTGCCAAGCACCAGACGGGCACCTGTTCAGGCTTTAAGACCTTTTAGATGGAAAATTTTCCGAATTTCTCAACTTCTCCGTCGACGGTTCGTTTCTAATCTCTAAAATTGGGACGAGACGACTCCCCTAGCACCCCAAATTGCATCCCGACACAAATTATGGCATGTTGTGAAAACTTTAACGCAAGAGATTTTCGGAGATTTTTCGATTGTTGGTCGACTGGACCTCTTCTGTCCCAGATTTCGTGACCAGACAACTGCCTGAGCACCTGCGGGCACCTTGCAATGCATCCAAGCACCTGCCAAGCACTAGACGGGCACCTGTTCAGGCTTTAAGACCTTTAAGATGGGAAATTTTCCGAATTTCTCAAATTCTCCGTCGACGGTTCGTTTCTAATCTCTATGATTGGGACGAGACGACTCCCCTAGCACCCCAAGTTGCATCCCGACACAAATTATGGCATGTTGTGAAAACTTTAACGCAAGAGATTTTCGGAGATTTTTCGATTGTTGGTCGACTGGACCTCTTCTGTCCCAGATTTCGTGACCAGACAACTGCCTGAGCACCTGCGGGCACCTTGCAATGCATCCAAGCACCTGCCAAGCACCAGACGGGCACCTGTTCAGGCTTTAAGACCTTTTAGATGGGAAATTTTCCGAATTTCTCAAATTCTCCGTCGACGGTTCGTTTCTAATCTCTAAAATTGGGACGAGACGACTCCCCTAGCACCCCAAATTGCATCCCGACACAAATTATGGCATGTTGTGAAAACTTTAACGCAAGAGATTTTCGGAGATTTTTCGATTGTTGGTCGACTGGACCTCTTCTGTCCCAGATTTCGTGACCAGACAACTGCCTGAGCACCTGGGGGCACCTTGCAATGCATCCAAGCACCTGCCAAGCACCAGACGGGCACCTGTTCAGGCTTTAAGACCTTTTAGATGGGAAATTTTCCGAATTTCTCAAATTCTCCGTCGACGGTTCGTTTCTAATCTCTAAAATTGGGACGAGACGACTCCCCTAGCACCCCAAATTGCATCCCGACACAAATTATGGCATGTTGTGAAAACTTTAACGCAAGAGATTTTCGGAGAATTTTCGATTGTTGGTCGACTGGACCTCTTCTGTCCCAGATTTCGTGACCAGACAACTGCCTGAGCACCTGGGGGCACCTTGCAATGCATCCAAGCACCTGCCAAGCACCAGACGGGCATGTGTTCAGGCTTTAAGACCTTTTAGATGGAAAATTTTCCGAATTTCTCAACTTCTCCGTCGACGGTTCGTTTCTAATCTCTAAAATTGGGACGAGACGACTCCCCTAGCACCCCAAATTGCATCCCGACACAAATTATGGCATGTTGTGAAAACTTTAACGCAAGAGATTTTCGGAGATTTTTCGATTGTTGGTCGACTGGACCTCTTCTGTCCCAGATTTCGTGACCAGACAACTGCCTGAGCACCTGCGGGCACCTTGCAATGCATCCAAGCACCTGCCAAGCACTAGACGGGCACCTGTTCAGGCTTTAAGACCTTTAAGATGGGAAATTTTCCGAATTTCTCAAATTCTCCGTCGACGGTTCGTTTCTAATCTCTATGATTGGGACGAGACGACTCCCCTAGCACCCCAAATTGCATCCCGACACAAATTATGGCATGTTGTGAAAACTTTAACGCAAGAGATTTTCGGAGATTTTTCGATTGTTGGTCGACTGGACCTCTTCTGTCCCAGATTTCGTGACCAGACAACTGCCTGAGCACCTGCGGGCACCTTGCAATGCATCCAAGCACCTGCCAAGCACCAGACGGGCACCTGTTCAGGCTTTAAGACCTTTTAGATGGGAAATTTTCCGAATTTCTCAAATTCTCCGTCGACGGTTCGTTTCTAATCTCTATGATTGGGACGAGACGACTCCCCTAGCACCCCAAATTGCATCCCGACACAAATTATGGCATGTTGTGAAAACTTTAACGCAAGAGATTTTCGGAGATTTTTCGATTGTTGGTCGACTGGACCTCTTCTGTCCCAGATTTCGTGACCAGACAACTGCCTGAGCACCTGCGGGCACCTTGCAATGCATCCAAGCACCTGCCAAGCACCAGACGGGCACCTGTTCAGGCTTTAAGACCTTTTAGATGGGAAATTTTCCGAATTTCTCAAATTCTCCGTCGACGTTTCGTTTCTAATCTCTATGATTGGGACGAGACGACTCCCCTAGCACCCCAAATTGCATCCCGACACAAATTATGGCATGTTGTGAAAACTTTAACGCAAGAGATTTTCCGAGATTTTTCGATTGTTGGTCGACTGGACCTCTTCTGTCCCAGATTTCGTGACCAGACAACTGCCTGAGCACCTGCGGGCACCTTGCAATGCATCCAAGCACCTGCCAAGCACCAGACGGGCACCTGTTCAGGCTTTAAGACCTTTTAGATGGGAAATTTTCCGAATTTCTCAAATTCTCCGTCGACGGTTCGTTTCTAATCTCTATGATTGGGACGAGACGACTCCCCTAGCACCCCAAATTGCATCCCGACACAAATTATGGCATGTTGTGAAAACTTTAACGCAAGAGATTTTCGGAGATTTTTCGATTGTTGGTCGACTGGACCTCTTCTGTCCCAGATTTCGTGACCAGACAACTGCCTGAGCACCTGCGGGCACCTTGCAATGCATCCAGGCACCTGCCAAGCACTAGACGGGCACCTGTTCAGGCTTTAAGACCTTTTAGATGGGAAATTTTCCGAATTTCTCAAATTCTCCGTCGACGGTTCGTTTCTAATCTCTATGATTGGGACGAGACGACTCCCCTAGCACCCCAAATTGCATCCCGACACAAATTATGGCATGTTGTGAAAACTTTAACGCAAGAGATTTTCGGAGATTTTTCGATTGTTGGTCGACTGGACCTCTTCTGTCCCAGATTTCGTGACCAGACAACTGCCTGAGCACATGCGGGCACCTTGCAATGCATCCAAGCACCTGCCAAGCACCAGACGGGCACCTGTTCAGGCTTTAAGACCTTTTAGATGGGAAATTTTCCCAATTTCTCAAATTCTCCGTCGACGGTTCGTTTCTAATCTCTATGATTGGGACGAGACGACTCCCCTAGCACCCCAAATTGCATCCCGACACAAATTATGGCATGTTGTGAAAACTTTAACGCAAGAGATTTTCGGAGATTTTTCGATTGTTGGTCGACTGGACCTCTTCTGTCCCAGATTTCGTGACCAGACAACTGCCTGAGCACCTGCGGGCACCTTGCAATGCATCCAAGCACCTGCCAAGCACCAGACGGGCACCTGTTCAGGCTTTAAGACCTTTTAGATGGGAAATTTTCCGAATTTCTCAAATTCTCCGTCGACGGTTCGTTTCTAATCTCTAAAATTGGGACGAGACGACTCCCCTAGCACCCCAAATTGCATCCCGACACAAATTATGGCATGTTGTGAAAACTTTAACGCAAGAGATTTTCGGAGATTTTTCGATTGTTGGTCGACTGGACCTCTTCTGTCCCAGATTTCGTGACCAGACAACTGCCTGAGCACCTGCGGGCACCTTGCAATGCATCCAAGCATCTGCCAAGCACCAGACGGGCACCTGTTCAGGCTTTAAGACCTTTTAGATGGGAAATTTCCCGAATTTCTCAAATTCTCCGTCGACGGTTCGTTTCTAATCTCTAAAATTGGGACGAGACGACTCCCCTAGCACCCCAAATTGCATCCCGACACAAATTATGGCATGTTGTGAAAACTTTAACGCATGAGATTTTCGGAGATTTTTCGATTGTTGGTCGACTGGACCTCTTCTGTCCCAGATTTCGTGACCAGACAACTGCCTGAGCACCTGCGGGCACCTTGCAATGCATCCAAGCACCTGCCAAGCACCAGACGGGCACCTGTTCAGGCTTTAAGACCTTTTAGATGGGAAATTTTCCGAATTTCTCAAATTCTCCGTCGACGGTTCGTTTCTAATCTCTATGATTGGGACGAGACGACTCCCCTAGCACCCCAAATTGCATCCCGACACAAATTATGGCATGTTGTGAAAACTTTAACGCAAGAGATTTTCGGAGATTTTTCGATTGTTGGTCGACTGGACCTCTTCTGTCCCAGATTTCGTGACCAGACAACTGCCTGAGCACCTGCGGGCACCTTGCAATGCATCCAAGCACCTGCCAAGCACCAGACGGGCACCTGTTCAGGCTTTAAGACCTTTTATATGGGAAATTTTCCGAATTTCTCAAATTCTCCGTCGACGGTTCGTTTCTAATCTCTAAAATTGGGACGAGACGACTCCCCTAGCACCCCAAATTGCATCCCGACACAAATTATGGCATGTTGTGAAAACTTTAACGCAAGAGATTTTCCGAGATTTTTCGATTGTTGGTCGACTGGACCTCTTCTGTCCCAGATTTCGTGACCAGACAACTGCCTGAGCACCTGCGGGCACCTTGCAATGCATCCAAGCACCTGCCAAGCACCAGACGGGCACCTGTTCAGGCTTTAAGACCTTTTAGATGGGAAATTTTCCGAATTTCTCAAATTCTCCGTCGACGGTTCGTTTCTAATCTCTATTATTGGGACGAGACGACTCCCCTAGCACCCCAAATTGCATCCCGACACAAATTATGGCATGTTGTGAAAACTTTAACGCAAGAGATTTTCGGAGATTTTTCGATTGTTGGTCGACTGGACCTCTTCTGTCCCAGATTTCGTGACCAGACAACTGCCTGAGCACCTGCGGGCACCTTGCAATGCATCCAAGCACCTGCCAAGCACCAGACGGGCACCTGTTCAGGCTTTAAGACCTTTTAGATGGGAAATTTTCCGAATTTCTCAAATTCTCCGTCGACGGTTCGTTTCTAATCTCTATGATTGGGACGAGACGACTCCCCTAGCACCCCAAATTGCATCCCGACACAAATTATGGCATGTTGTGAAAACTTTAACGCAAGAGATTTTCGGAGATTTTTCGATTGTTGGTCGACTGGACCTCTTCTGTCCCAGATTTCGTGACCAGACAACTGCCTGAGCACCTGCAGGCACCTTGCAATGCATCCAAGCACCTGCCAAGCACCAGACGGGCACCTGTTCAGGCTTTAAGACCTTTTAGATGGGAAATTTTCCGAATTTCTCAAATTCTCCGTCGACGGTTCGTTTCTAATCTCTATGATTGGGACGAGACGACTCCCCTAGCACCCCAAATTGCATCCCGACACAAATTATGGCATGTTGTGAAAACTTTAACGCAAGAGATTTTCGGAGATTTTTCGATTGTTGGTCGACTGGACCTCTTCTGTCCCAGATTTCGTGACCAGACAACTGCCTGAGCACCTGCGGGCACCTTGCAATGCATCCAAGCACCTGCCAAGCACCAGACGGGCACCTGTTCAGGCTTTAAGACCTTTTAGATGGGAAATTTTCCGAATTTCTCAAATTCTCCGTCGACGGTTCGTTTCTAATCTCTATGATTGGGACGAGACGACTCCCCTAGCACCCCAAATTGCATCCCGACACAAATTATGGCATGTTGTGAAAACTTTAACGCAAGAGATTTTCGGAGATTTTTCGATTGTTGGTCGACTGGACCTCTTCTGTCCCAGATTTCGTGACCAGACAACTGCCTGAGCACCTGCGGGCACCTTGCAATGCATCCAAGCACCTGCCAAGCACCAGACGGGCACCTGTTCAGGCTTTAAGACCTTTTAGATGGGAAATTTTCCGAATTTCTCAAATTCTCCGTCGACGGTTCGTTTCTAATCTCTAAAATTGGGACGAGACGACTCCCCTAGCACCCCAAATTGCATCCCGACACAAATTATGGCATGTTGTGAAAACTTTAACGCAAGAGATTTTCGGAGATTTTTCGATTGTTGGTCGACTGGACCTCTTCTGTCCCAGATTTCGTGACCAGACAACTGCCTGAGCACCTGCGGGCACCTTGCAATGCATCCAAGCACCTGCCAAGCACCAGACGGGCACCTGTTCAGGCTTTAAGACCTTTTAGATGGAAAATTTTCCGAATTTCTCAACTTCTCCGTCGACGGTTCGTTTCTAATCTCTAAAATTGGGACGAGACGACTCCCCTAGCACCCCAAATTGCATCCCGACACAAATTATGGCATGTTGTGAAAACTTTAACGCAAGAGATTTTCGGAGATTTTTCGATTGTTGGTCGACTGGACCTCTTCTGTCCCAGATTTCGTGACCAGACAACTGCCTGAGCACCTGCGGGCACCTTGCAATGCATCCAAGCACCTGCCAAGCACCAGACGGGCACCTGTTCAGGCTTTAAGACCTTTAAGATGGGAAATTTTCCGAATTTCTCAAATTCTCCGTCGACGGTTCGTTTCTAATCTCTAAAATTCGGACGAGGCGACTCCCCTAGCACCCCAAATTGCATCCCGACACAAATTATGGCATGTTGTGAAAACTTTAACGCAAGAGATTTTCGGAGATTTTTCGATTGTTGGTCGACTGGACCTCTTCTGTCCCAGATTTCGTGACCAGACAACTGCCTGAGCACCTGCGGGCACCTTGCAATGCATCCAAGCACCTGCCAAGCACCAGACGGGCACCTGTTCAGGCTTTAAGACCTTTTAGATGGGAAATTTTCCGAATTTCTCAAATTCTCCGTCGACGGTTCGTTTCTAATCTCTATGATTGGGACGAGACGACTCCCCTAGCACCCCAAATTGCATCCCGACACAAATTATGGCATGTTGTGAAAACTTTAACGCAAGAGATTTTCGGAGATTTTTCGATTGTTGGTCGACTGGACCTCTTCTGTCCCAGATTTCGTGACCAGACAACTGCCTGAGCACCTGCGGGCACCTTGCAATGCATCCAAGCACCTGCCAAGCACCAGACGGGCACCTGTTCAGGCTTTAAGACCTTTTATATGGGAAATTTTCCGAATTTCTCAAATTCTCCGTCGACGGTTCGTTTCTAATCTCTAAAATTGGGACGAGACGACTCCCCTAGCACCCCAAATTGCATCCCGACACAAATTATGGCATGTTGTGAAAACTTTAACGCAAGAGATTTTCGGAGATTTTTCGATTGTTGGTCGACTGGACCTCTTCTGTCCCAGATTTCGTGACCAGACAACTGCCTGAGCACCTGGGGGCACCTTGCAATGCATCCAAGCACCTGCCAAGCACCAGACGGGCACCTGTTCAGGCTTTAAGACCTTTTAGATGGAAAATTTTCCGAATTTCTCAACTTCTCCGTCGACGGTTCGTTTCTAATCTCTAAAATTGGGACGAGACGACTCCCCTAGCACCCCAAATTGCATCCCGACACAAATTATGGCATGTTGTGAAAACTTTAACGCAAGAGATTTTCGGAGATTTTTCGATTGTTGGTCGACTGGACCTCTTCTGTCCCAGATTTCGTGACCAGACAACTGCCTGAGCACCTGCGGGCACCTTGCAATGCATCGAAGCACCTGCCAAGCACCAGACGGGCACCTGTTCAGGCTTTAAGACCTTTTAGATGGGAAATTTTCCGAATTTCTCAAATTCTCCGTCGACGGTTCGTTTCTAATCTCTATGATTGGGACGAGACGACTCCCCTAGGACCCCAAATTGCATCCCGACACAAATTATGGCATGTTGTGAAAACTTTAACGCAAGAGATTTTCGGAGATTTTTCGATTGTTGGTCGACTGGACCTCTTCTGTCCCAGATTTCGTGACCAGACAACTGCCTGAGCACCTGCGGGCACCTTGCAATGCATCCAAGCACCTGCCAAGCACCAGACGGGCACCTGTTCAGGCTTTAAGACCTTTTAGATGGGAAATTTTCCGAATTTCTCAAATTCTCCGTCGACGGTTCGTTTCTAATCTCTAAAATTGGGACGAGACGACTCCCCTAGCACCCCAAATTGCATCCCGACACAAATTATGGCATGTTGTGAAAACTTTAACGCAAGAGATTTTCGGAGATTTTTCGATTGTTGGTCGACTGGACCTCTTCTGTCCCAGATTTCGTGACCAGACAACTGCCTGAGCACCTGGGGGCACCTTGCAATGCATCCAAGCACCTGCCAAGCACCAGACGGGCACCTGTTCAGGCTTTAAGACCTTTTAGATGGAAAATTTTCCGAATTTCTCAACTTCTCCGTCGACGGTTCGTTTCTAATCTCTAAAATTGGGACGAGACGACTCCCCTAGCACCCCAAATTGCATCCCGACACAAATTATGGCATGTTGTGAAAACTTTAACGCAAGAGATTTTCGGAGATTTTTCGATTGTTGGTCGACTGGACCTCTTCTGTCCCAGATTTCGTGACCAGACAACTGCCTGAGCACCTGGGGGCACCTTGCAATGCATCCAAGCACCTGCCAAGCACCAGACGGGCACCTGTTCAGGCTTTAAGACCTTTTAGATGGAAAATTTTCCGAATTTCTCAACTTCTCCGTCGACGGTTCGTTTCTAATCTCTAAAATTGGGACGAGACGACTCCCCTAGCACCCCAAATTGCATCCCGACACAAATTATGGCATGTTGTGAAAACTTTAACGCAAGAGATTTTCGGAGATTTTTCGATTGTTGGTCGACTGGACCTCTTCTGTCCCAGATTTCGTGACCAGACAACTGCCTGAGCATCTGCGGGCACCTTGCAATGCATCGAAGCACCTGCCAAGCACCAGACGGGCACCTGTTCAGGCTTTAAGACCTTTTAGATGGGAAATTTTCCGAATTTCTCAAATTCTCCGTCGACGGTTCGTTTCTAATCTCTATGATTGGGACGAGACGACTCCCCTAGGACCCCAAATTGCATCCCGACACAAATTATGGCATGTTGTGAAAACTTTAACGCAAGAGATTTTCGGAGATTTTTCGATTGTTGGTCGACTGGACCTCTTCTGTCCCAGATTTCGTGACCAGACAACTGCCTGAGCACCTGCGGGCACCTTGCAATGCATCCAAGCACCTGCCAAGCACCAGACGGGCACCTGTTCAGGCTTTAAGACCTTTTATATGGGAAATTTTCCGAATTTCTCAAATTCTCCGTCGACGGTTCGTTTCTAATCTCTAAAATTGGGACGAGACGACTCCCCTAGCACCCCAAATTGCATCCCGACACAAATTATGGCATGTTGTGAAAACTTTAACGCAAGAGATTTTCGGAGATTTTTCGATTGTTGGTCGACTGGACCTCTTCTGTCCCAGATTTCGTGACCAGACAACTGCCTGAGCACCTGGGGGCACCTTGCAATGCATCCAAGCACCTGCCAAGCACCAGACGGGCACCTGTTCAGGCTTTAAGACCTTTTAGATGGAAAATTTTCCGAATTTCTCAACTTCTCCGTCGACGGTTCGTTTCTAATCTCTAAAATTGGGACGAGACGACTCCCCTAGCACCCCAAATTGCATCCCGACACAAATTATGGCATGTTGTGAAAACTTTAACGCAAGAGATTTTCGGAGATTTTTCGATTGTTGGTCGACTGGACCTCTTCTGTCCCAGATTTCGTGACCAGACAACTGCCTGAGCACCTGCGGGCACCTTGCAATGCATCCAAGCACCTGCCAAGCACCAGACGGGCACCTGTTCAGGCTTTAAGACCTTTTAGATGAGAAATTTTCCGAATTTCTCAAATTCTCCGTCGACGGTTCGTTTCTAATCTCTAAAATTCGGACGAGGCGACTCCCCTAGCACCCCAAATTGCATCCCGACACAAATTATGGCATGTTGTGAAAACTTTAACGCAAGAGATTTTCGGAGATTTTTCGATTGTTGGTCGACTGGACCTCTTCTGTCCCAGATTTCGTGACCAGACAACTGCCTGAGCACCTGCGGGCACCTTGCAATGCATCCAAGCACCTGCCAAGCACCAGACGGGAACCTGTTCAGGCTTTAAGACCTTTTAGATGGGAAATTTTCCGAATTTCTCAAATTCTCCGTCGACGGTTCGTTTCTAATCTCTATGATTGGGACGAGACGACTCCCCTAGCACCCCAAATTGCATCCCGACACAAATTATGGCATGTTGTGAAAACTTTAACGCAAGAGATTTTCGGAGATTTTTCGATTGTTGGTCGACTGGACCTCTTCTGTCCCAGATTTCGTGACCAGACAACTGCCTGAGCACCTGGGGGCACCTTGCAATGCATCCAAGCACCTGCCAAGCACCAGACGGGCACCTGTTCAGGCTTTAAGACCTTTTAGATGGAAAATTTTCCGAATTTCTCAACTTCTCCGTCGACGGTTCGCTTCTAATCTCTAAAATTGGGACGAGACGACTCCCCTAGCACCCCAAATTGCATCCCGACACAAATTATGGCATGTTGTGAAAACTTTAACGCAAGAGATTTTCGGAGATTTTTCGATTGTTGGTCGACTGGACCTCTTCTGTCCCAGATTAAGTGACCAGACAACTGCCTGAGCACCTGCGGGCACCTTGCAATGCATCCAAGCACCTGCCAAGCACCAGACGGGCACCTGTTCAGGCTTTAAGACCTTTTAGATGGGAAATTTCCCGAATTTCTCAAATTCTCCGTCGACGGTTCGTTTCTAATCTCTAAAATTGGGACGAGACGACTCCCCTAGCACCCCAAATTGCATCCCGACACAAATTATGGCATGTTGTGAAAACTTTACCGCAAGAGATTTTCGGAGATTTTTCGATTGTTGGTCGACTGGACCTCTTCTGTCCCAGATTTCGTGACCAGACAACTGCCTGAGCACCTGCGGGCACCTTGCAATGCATCCAAGCACCTGCCAAGCACCAGACGGGCACCTGTTCAGGCTTTAAGACCTTTTAGATGGGAAATTTTCCGAATTTCTCAAATTCTCCGTCGACGGTTCGTTTCTAATCTCTAAAATTGGGACGAGACGACTCCCCTAGCACCCCAAATTGCATCCCGACACAAATTATGGCATGTTGTGAAAACTTTAACGCAAGAGATTTTCGGAGAATTTTCGATTGTTGGTCGACTGGACCTCTTCTGTCCCAGATTTCGTGACCAGACAACTGCCTGAGCACCTGGGGGCACCTTGCAATGCATCCAAGCACCTGCCAAGCACCAGACGGGCACCTGTTCAGGCTTTAAGACCTTTTAGATGGAAAATTTTCCGAATTTCTCAACTTCTCCGTCGACGGTTCGTTTCTAATCTCTAAAATTGGGACGAGACGACTCCCCTAGCACCCCAAATTGCATCCCGACACAAATTATGGCATGTTGTGAAAACTTTAACGCAAGAGATTTTCGGAGATTTTTCGATTGTTGGTCGACTGGACCTCTTCTGTCCCAGATTTCGTGACCAGACAACTGCCTGAGCACCTGCGGGCACCTTGCAATGCATCCAAGCACCTGCCAAGCACCAGACGGGCACCTGTTCAGGCTTTAAGACCTTTTAGATGGGAAATTTTCCGAATTTCTCAAATTCTCCGTCGACGGTTCGTTTCTAATCTCTATGATTGGGACGAGACGACTCCCCTAGCACCCCAAATTGCATCCCGACACAAATTATGGCATGTTGTGAAAACTTTAACGCAAGAGATTTTCGGAGATTTTTCGATTGTTGGTCGACTGGACCTCTTCTGTCCCAGATTTCGTGACCAGACAACTGCCTGAGCACCTGCGGGCACCTTGCAATGCATCCAAGCACCTGCCAAGCACCAGACGGGCACCTGTTCAGGCTTTAAGACCTTTTAGATGGGAAATTTTCCGAATTTCTCAACTTCTCCGTCGACGGTTCGTTTCTAATCTCTAAAATTCGGACGAGACGACTCCCCTAGCACCCCAAATTGCATCCCGACACAAATTATGGCATGTTGTGAAAACTTTAACGCAAGAGATTTTCGGAGATTTTTCGATTGTTGGTCGACTGGACCTCTTCTGTCCCAGATTTCGTGACCAGACAACTGCCTGAGCACCTGCGGGCACCTTGCAATGCATCCAAGCACCTGCCAAGCACCAGACGGGCACCTGTTCAGGCTTTAAGACCTTTTAGATGGGAAATTTTCCGAATTTCTCAAATTCTCCGTCGACGGTTCGTTTCTAATCTCTATGATTGGGACGAGACGACTCCCCTAGCACCCCAAATTGCATCCCGACACAAATTATGGCATGTTGTGAAAACTTTAACGCAAGAGATTTTCGGAGATTTTTCGATTGTTGGTCGACTGGACCTCTTCTGTCCCAGATTTCGTGACCAGACAACTGCCTGAGCACCTGCGGGCACCTTGCAATGCATCCAAGCACCTGCCAAGCACCAGACGGGCACCTGTTCAGGCTTTAAGACCTTTTAGATGGGAAATTTTCCGAATTTCTCAACTTCTCCGTCGACGGTTCGTTTCTAATCTCTAAAATTCGGACGAGACGACTCCCCTAGCACCCCAAATTGTACCCCGACACAAATTATGGCATGTTGTGAAAACTTTAACGCAAGAGATTTTCGGAGATTTTTCGATTGTTGGTCGACTGGACCTCTTCTGTCCCAGATTTCGTGACCAGACAACTGCCTGAGCACCTGCGGGCACCTTGCAATGCATCCAAGCACCTGCCAAGCACCAGACGGGCACCTGTTCAGGCTTTAAGACCTTTTAGATGGGAAATTTTCCGAATTTCTCAAATTCTCCGTCGACGGTTCGTTTCTAATCTCTATGATTGGGACGAGACGACTCCCCTAGCACCCCAAATTGCATCCCGACACAAATTATGGCATGTTGTGAAAACTTTAACGCAAGAGATTTTCGGAGATTTTTCGATTGTTGGTCGACTGGACCTCTTCTGTCCCAGATTTCGTGACCAGACAACTGCCTGAGCACATGCGGGCACCTTGCAATGCATCCAAGCACCTGCCAAGCACCAGACGGGCACCTGTTCAGGCTTTAAGACCTTTTAGATGAGAAATTTTCCCAATTTCTCACATTCTCCGTCGACGGTTCGTTTCTAATCTCTATGATTGGGACGAGACGACTCCCCTAGCACCCCAAATTGCATCCCGACACAAATTATGGCATGTTGTGAAAACTTTAACGCAAGAGATTTTCGGAGATTTTTCGATTGTTGGTCGACTGGACCTCTTCTGTCCCAGATTTCGTGACCAGACAACTGCCTGAGCACCTGCGGGCACCTTGCAATGCATCCAAGCACCTGCCAAGCACCAGACGGGCACCTGTTCAGGCTTTAAGACCTTTTAGATGGGAAATTTTCCGAATTTCTCAAATTCTCCGTCGACGGTTCGTTTCTAATCTCTATGATTGGGACGAGACGACTCCCCTAGCACCCCAAATTGCATCCCGACACAAATTATGGCATGTTGTGAAAACTTTAACGCAAGAGATTTTCGGAGATTTTTCGATTGTTGGTCGACTGGACCTCTTCTGTCCCAGATTTCGTGACCAGACAACTGCCTGAGCACCTGCGGGCACCTTGCAATGCATCCAAGCACCTGCCAAGCACCAGACGGGCACCTGTTCAGGCTTTAAGACCTTTTAGATGGGAAATTTTCCGAATTTCTCAAATTCTCCGTCGACGGTTCGTTTCTAATCTCTATGATTGGGACGAGACGACTCCCCTAGCACCCCAAATTGCATCCCGACACAAATTATGGCATGTTGTGAAAACTTTAACGCAAGAGATTTTCGGAGATTTTTCGATTGTTGGTCGACTGGACCTCTTCTGTCCCAGATTTCGTGACCAGACAACTGCCTGAGCACCTGCGGGCACCTTGCAATGCATCCAAGCACCTGCCAAGCACCAGACGGGCACCTGTTCAGGCTTTAAGACCTTTTAGATGGGAAATTTTCCGAATTTCTCAAATTCTCCGTCGACGGTTCGTTTCTAATCTCTAAAATTGGGACGAGACGACTCCCCTAGCACCCCAAATTGCATCCCGACACAAATTATGGCATGTTGTGAAAACTTTAACGCAAGAGATTTTCGGAGATTTTTCGATTGTTGGTCGACTGGACCTCTTCTGTCCCAGATTTCGTGACCAGACAACTGCCTGAGCACCTGCGGGCACCTTGCAATGCATCCAAGCACCTGCCAAGCACCAGACGGGCACCTGTTCAGGCTTTAAGACCTTTTAGATGGGAAATTTTCCGAATTTCTCAAATTCTCCGTCGACGTTTCGTTTCTAATCTCTATGATTGGGACGAGACGACTCCCCTAGCACCCCAAATTGCATCCCGACACAAATTATAGCATGTTGTGAAAACTTTAACGCAAGAGATTTTCGGAGAATTTTCGATTGTTGGTCGACTGGACCTCTTCTGTCCCAGATTTCGTGACCAGACAACTGCCTGAGCACCTGCGGGCACCTTGCAATGCATCCAAGCACCTGCCAAGCACCAGACGGGCACCTGTTCAAGCTTTAAGACCTTTTAGATGGGAAATTTTCCGAATTTCTCAAATTCTCCGTCGACGGTTCGTTTCTAATCTCTATGATTGGGACGAGACGACTCCCCTAGCACCCCAAATTGCATCCCGACACAAATTATGGCATGTTGTGAAAACTTTAACGCAAGAGATTTTCGGAGATTTTTCGATTGTTGGTCGACTGGACCTCTTCTGTCCCAGATTTCGTGACCAGACAACTGCCTGAGCACCTGCGGGCACCTTGCAATGCATCCAGGCACCTGCCAAGCACTAGACGGGCACCTGTTCAGGCTTTAAGACCTTTTAGATGGGAAATTTTCCGAATTTCTCAAATTCTCCGTCGACGGTTCGTTTCTAATCTCTATGATTGGGACGAGAAGACTCCCCTAGCACCCCAAATTGCATCCCGACACAAATTATGGCATGTTGTGAAAACTTTAACGCAAGAGATTTTCGGAGATTTTTCGATTGTTGGTCGACTGGACCTCTTCTGTCCCAGATTTCGTGACCAGACAACTGCCTGAGCACATGCGGGCACCTTGCAATGCATCCAAGCACCTGCCAAGCACCAGACGGGCACCTGTTCAGGCTTTAAGACCTTTTAGATGGGAAATTTTCCGAATTTCTCAAATTCTCCGTCGACGGTTCGTTTCTAATCTCTATGATTGGGACGAGACGACTCCCCTAGCACCCCAAATTGCATCCCGACACAAATTATGGCATGTTGTGAAAACTTTAACGCAAGAGATTTTCGGAGATTTTTCGATTGTTGGTCGACTGGACCTCTTCTGTCCCAGATTTCGTGACCAGACAACTGCCTGAGCACCTGCGGGCACCTTGCAATGCATCCAGGCACCTGCCAAGCACTAGACGGGCACCTGTTCAGGCTTTAAGACCTTTAAGATGGGAAATTTTCCGAATTTCTCAAATTCTCCGTCGACGGTTCGTTTCTAATCTCTATGATTGGGACGAGACGACTCCCCTAGCACCCCAAATTGCATCCCGACACAAATTATGGCATGTTGTGAAAACTTTAACGCAAGAGATTTTCGGAGATTTTTCGATTGTTGGTCGACTGGACCTCTTCTGTCCCAGATTTCGTGACCAGACAACTGCCTGAGCACCTGCGGGCACCTTGCAATGCATCCAAGCACCTGCCAAGCACCAGACGGGCACCTGTTCAGGCTTTAAGACCTTTTAGATGGGAAATTTTCCGAATTTCTCAAATTCTCCGTCGACGGTTCGTTTCTAATCTCTATGATTGGGACGAGACGACTCCCCTAGCACCCCAAATTGCATCCCGACACAAATTATGGCATGTTGTGAAAACTTTAACGCAAGAGATTTTCGGAGATTTTTCGATTGTTGGTCGACTGGACCTCTTCTGTCCCAGATTTCGTGACCAGACAACTGCCTGAGCACATGCGGGCACCTTGCAATGCATCCAAGCACCTGCCAAGCACCAGACGGGCACCTGTTCAGGCTTTAAGACCTTTTAGATGGGAAATTTTCCCAATTTCTCACATTCTCCGTCGACGGTTCGTTTCTAATCTCTATGATTGGGACGAGACGACTCCCCTAGCACCCCAAATTGCATCCCGACACAAATTATGGCATGTTGTGAAAACTTTAACGCAAGAGATTTTCGGAGATTTTTCGATTGTTGGTCGACTGGACCTCTTCTGTCCCAGATTTCGTGACCAGACAACTGCCTGAGCACCTGCGGGCACCTTGCAATGCATCCAAGCACCTGCCAAGCACCAGACGGGCACCTGTTCAGGCTTTAAGACCTTTTAGATGGGAAATTTTCCGAATTTCTCAAATTCTCCGTCGACGGTTCGTTTCTAATCTCTATGATTGGGACGAGACGACTCCCCTAGCACCCCAAATTGCATCCCGACACAAATTATGGCATGTTGTGAAAACTTTAACGCAAGAGATTTTCGGAGATTTTTCGATTGTTGGTCGACTGGACCTCTTCTGTCCCAGATTTCGTGACCAGACAACTGCCTGAGCACCTGCGGGCACCTTGCAATGCATCCAGGCACCTGCCAAGCACTAGACGGGCACCTGTTCAGGCTTTAAGACCTTTTAGATGGGAAATTTTCCGAATTTCTCAAATTCTCCGTCGACGGTTCGTTTCTAATCTCTATGATTGGGACGAGACGACTCCCCTAGCACCCCAAATTGCATCCCGACACAAATTATGGCATGTTGTGAAAACTTTAACGCAAGAGATTTTCGGAGATTTTTCGATTGTTGGTCGACTGGACCTCTTCTGTCCCAGATTTCGTGACCAGACAACTGCCTGAGCACCTGCGGGCACCTTGCAATGCATCCAAGCACCTGCCAAGCACCAGACGGGCACCTGTTCAGGCTTTAAGACCTTTTAGATGGGAAATTTTCCGAATTTCTCAAATTCTCCGTCGACGGTTCGTTTCTAATCTCTATGATTGGGACGAGACGACTCCCCTAGCACCCCAAATTGCATCCCGACACAAATTATGGCATGTTGTGAAAACTTTAACGCAAGAGATTTTCGGAGATTTTTCGATTGTTGGTCGACTGGACCTCTTCTGTCCCAGATTTCGTGACCAGACAACTGCCTGAGCACCTGCGGGCACCTTGCAATGCATCCAGGCACCTGCCAAGCACTAGACGGGCACCTGTTCAGGCTTTAAGACCTTTTAGATGGGAAATTTTCCGAATTTCTCAAATTCTCCGTCGACGGTTCGTTTCTAATCTCTATGATTGGGACGAGACGACTCCCCTAGCACCCCAAATTGCATCCCGACACAAATTATGGCATGTTGTGAAAACTTTAACGCAAGAGATTTTCGGAGATTTTTCGATTGTTGGTCGACTGGACCTCTTCTGTCCCAGATTTCGTGACCAGACAACTGCCTGAGCACATGCGGGCACCTTGCAATGCATCCAAGCACCTGCCAAGCACCAGACGGGCACCTGTTCAGGCTTTAAGACCTTTTAGATGGGAAATTTTCCCAATTTCTCAAATTCTCCGTCGACGGTTCGTTTCTAATCTCTATGATTGGGACGAGACGACTCCCCTAGCACCCCAAATTGCATCCCGACACAAATTATGGCATGTTGTGAAAACTTTAACGCAAGAGATTTTCGGAGATTTTTCGATTGTTGGTCGACTGGACCTCTTCTGTCCCAGATTTCGTGACCAGACAACTGCCTGAGCACCTGCGGGCACCTTGCAATGCATCCAAGCACCTGCCAAGCACCAGACGGGCACCTGTTCAGGCTTTAAGACCTTTTAGATGGGAAATTTTCCGAATTTCTCAAATTCTCCGTCGACGGTTCGTTTCTAATCTCTATGATTGGGACGAGACGACTCCCCTAGCACCCCAAATTGCATCCCGACACAAATTATGGCATGTTGTGAAAACTTTAACGCAAGAGATTTTCGGAGATTTTTCGATTGTTGGTCGACTGGACCTCTTCTGTCCCAGATTTCGTGACCAGACAACTGCCTGAGCACATGCGGGCACCTTGCAATGCATCCAAGCACCTGCCAAGCACCAGACGGGCACCTGTTCAGGCTTTAAGACCTTTTAGATGGGAAATTTTCCCAATTTCTCACATTCTCCGTCGACGGTTCGTTTCTAATCTCTATGATTGGGACGAGACGACTCCCCTAGCACCCCAAATTGCATCCCGACACAAATTATGGCATGTTGTGAAAACTTTAACGCAAGAGATTTTCGGAGATTTTTCGATTGTTGGTCGACTGGACCTCTTCTGTCCCAGATTTCGTGACCAGACAACTGCCTGAGCACCTGCGGGCACCTTGCAATGCATCCAAGCACCTGCCAAGCACCAGACGGGCACCTGTTCAGGCTTTAAGACCTTTTAGATGGGAAATTTTCCGAATTTCTCAAATTCTCCGTCGACGGTTCGTTTCTAATCTCTAAAATTGGGACGAGACGACTCCCCTAGCACCCCAAATTGCATCCCGACACAAATTATGGCATGTTGTGAAAACTTTAACGCAAGAGATTTTCGGAGATTTTTCGATTGTTGGTCGACTGGACCTCTTCTGTCCCAGATTTCGTGACCAGACAACTGCCTGAGCACCTGAGGGCACCTTGCAATGCATCCAAGCACCTGCCAAGCACCAGACGGGCACCTGTTCAGGCTTTAAGACCTTTTAGATGGAAAATTTTTTCCGAATTTCTCAACTTCTCCGTCGACGGTTCGTTTCTAATCTCTAAAATTGGGACGAGACGACTCCCCTAGCACCCCAAATTGCATCCCGACACAAATTATGGCATGTTGTGAAAACTTTAACGCAAGAGATTTTCGGAGATTTTTCGATTGTTGGTCGACTGGACCTCTTCTGTCCCAGATTTCGTGACCAGACAACTGCCTGAGCACCTGCGGGCACCTTGCAATGCATCCAAGCACCTGCCAAGCACCAGACGGGCACCTGTTCAGGCTTTAAGACCTTTTAGATGGGAAATTTTCCGAATTTCTCAAATTCTCCGTCGACGGTTCGTTTCTAATCTCTATGATTGGGACGAGACGACTCCCCTAGCACCCCAAATTGCATCCCGACACAAATTATGGCATGTTGTGAAAACTTTAACGCAAGAGATTTTCGGAGATTTTTCGATTGTTGCTCGACTGGACCTCTTCTGTCCCAGATTTCGTGACCAGACAACTGCCTGAGCACCTGCGGGCACCTTGCAATGCATCCAAGCACCTGCCAAGCACCAGACGGGCACCTGTTCAGGCTTTAAGACCTTTTAGATGGGAAATTTTCCGAATTTCTCAAATTCTCCGTCGACGGTTCGTTTCTAATCTCTAAAATTGGGACGAGACGACTCCCCTAGCACCCCAAATTGCATCCCGACACAAATTATGGCATGTTGTGAAAACTTTAACGCAAGAGATTTTCGGAGATTTTTCGATTGTTGGTCGACTGGACCTCTTCTGTCCCAGATTTCGTGACCAGACAACTGCCTGAGCACCTGGGGGCACCTTGCAATGCATCCAAGCACCTGCCAAGCACCAGACGGGCACCTGTTCAGGCTTTAAGACCTTTTAGATGGAAAATTTTCCGAATTTCTCAACTTCTCCGTCGACGGTTCGTTTCTAATCTCTAAAATTGGGACGAGACGACTCCCCTAGCACCCCAAATTGCATCCCGACACAAATTATGGCATGTTGTGAAAACTTTAACGCAAGAGATTTTCGGAGATTTTTCGATTGTTGGTCGACTGGACCTCTTCTGTCCCAGATTTCGTGACCAGACAACTGCCTGAGCACCTGCGGGCACCTTGCAATGCATCCAAGCACCTGCCAAGCACCAGACGGGCACCTGTTCAGGCTTTAAGACCTTTTAGATGAGAAATTTTCCGAATTTCTCAAATTCTCCGTCGACGGTTCGTTTCTAATCTCTAAAATTCGGACGAGGCGACTCCCCTAGCACCCCAAATTGCATCCCGACACAAATTATGGCATGTTGTGAAAACTTTAACGCAAGAGATTTTCGGAGATTTTTCGATTGTTGGTCGACTGGACCTCTTCTGTCCCAGATTTCGTGACCAGACAACTGCCTGAGCACCTGCGGGCACCTTGCAATGCATCCAAGCACCAGACGGGCACCTGTTCAGGCTTTAAGACCTTTTAGATGGGAAATTTTCCGAATTTCTCAAATTCTCCGTCGACGGTTCGTTTCTAATCTCTATGATTGGGACGAGACGACTCCCCTAGCACCCCAAATTGCATCCCGACACAAATTATGGCATGTTGTGAAAACTTTAACGCAAGAGATTTTCGGAGATTTTTCGATTGTTGGTCGACTGGACCTCTTCTGTCCCAGATTTCGTGACCAGACAACTGCCTGAGCACCTGGGGGCACCTTGCAATGCATCCAAGCACCTGCCAAGCACCAGACGGGCACCTGTTCAGGCTTTAAGACCTTTTAGATGGAAAATTTTCCGAATTTCTCAACTTCTCCGTCGACGGTTCGTTTCTAATCTCTAAAATTCGGACGAGACGACTCCCCTAGCACCCCAAATTGCATCCCGACACAAATTATGGCATGTTGTGAAAACTTTAACGCAAGAGATTTTCGGAGATTTTTCGATTGTTGGTCGACTGGACCTCTTCTGTCCCAGATTAAGTGACCAGACAACTGCCTGAGCACCTGCGGGCCCCTTGCAATGCATCCAAGCACCTGCCAAGCACCAGACGGGCACCTGTTCAGGCTTTAAGACCTTTTAGATGGGAAATTTTCCGAATTTCTCAAATTCTCCGTCGACGGTTCGTTTCTAATCTCTATGATTGGGACGAGACGACTCCCCTAGCACCCAAAATTGCATCCCGACACAAATTATGGCATTTTGTGAAAACTTTAACGCAAGAGATTTTCGGAGATTTTTCGATTGTTGGTCGACTGGACCTCTTCTGTCCCAGATTTCGTGACCAGACAACTGCCTGAGCACCTGCGGGCACCTTGCAATGCATCCAAGCACCTGCCAAGCACCAGACGGGCACCTGTTCAGGCTTTAAGACCTTTTAGATGGGAAATTTCCCGAATTTCTCAAATTCTCCGTCGACGGTTCGTTTCTAATCTCTAAAATTGGGACGAGACGACTCCCCTAGCACCCCAAATTGCATCCCGACAGAAATTATGGCATGTTGTGAAAACTTTAACGCAAGAGATTTTCGGAGATTTTTCGATTGTTGGTCGACTGGACCTCTTCTGTCCCAGATTTCGTGACCAGACAACTGCCTGAGCACCTGGGGGCACCTTGCAATGCATCCAAGCACCTGCCAAGCACCAGACGGGCACCTGTTCAGGCTTTAAGACCTTTTAGATGGGAAATTTCCCGAATTTCTCAACTTCTCCGTCGACGGTTCGTTTCTAATCTCTAAAATTGGGACGAGACGACTCCCCTAGCACCCCAAATTGCATCCCGACACAAATTATGGCATGTTGTGAAAACTTTAACGCAAGAGATTTTCGGAGATTTTTCGATTGTTGGTCGACTGGACCTCTTCTGTCCCAGATTTCGTGACCAGACAACTGCCTGAGCACCTGCGGGCACCTTGCAATGCATCCAAGCACCTGCCAAGCACCAGACGGGCACCTGTTCAGGCTTTAAGACCTTTTAGATGAGAAATTTTCCCAATTTCTCACATTCTCCGTCGACGGTTCGTTTCTAATCTCTATGATTGGGACGAGACGACTCCCCTAGCACCCCAAATTGCATCCCGACACAAATTATGGCATGTTGTGAAAACTTTAACGCAAGAGATTTTCGGAGATTTTTCGATTGTTGGTCGACTGGACCTCTTCTGTCCCAGATTTCGTGACCAGACAACTGCCTGAGCACATGCGGGCACCTTGCAATGCATCCAAGCACCTGCCAAGCACCAGACGGGCACCTGTTCAGGCTTTAAGACCTTTTAGATGGGAAATTTTCCGAATTTCTCAACTTCTCCGTCGACGGTTCGTTTCTAATCTCTAAAATTGGGACGAGACGACTCCCCTAGCACCCCAAATTGCATCCCGACACAAATTATGGCATGTTGTGAAAACTTGAACGCAAGAGATTTTCCGAGATTTTTCGATTGTTGGTCGACTGGACCTCTTCTGTCCCAGATTTCGTGACCAGACAACTGCCTGAGCACCTGCGGGCACCTTGCAATGCATCCAAGCACCTGCCAAGCACCAGACGGGCACCTGTTCAGGCTTTAAGACCTTTTAGATGAGAAATTTTCCGAATTTCTCAAATTCTCCGTCGACGGTTCGTTTCTAATCTCTAAAATTGGGACGAGACGACTCCCCTAGCACCCCAAATTGCATCCCGACACAAATTATGGCATGTTGTGAAAACTTTAACGCAAGAGATTTTCGGAGATTTTTCGATTGTTGGTCGACTGGACCTCTTCTGTCCCAGATTTCGTGACCAGACAACTGCCTGAGCACCTGCGGGCACCTTGCAATGCATCCAAGCACCTGCCAAGCACCAGACGGGCACCTGTTCAGGCTTTAAGACCTTTTAGATGGGAAATTTTCCCAATTTCTCAAATTCTCCGTCGACGGTTCGTTTCTAATCTCTAAAATTCGGACGAGGCGACTCCCCTAGCACCCCAAATTGCATCCCGACACAAATTATGGCATGTTGTGAAAACTTTAACGCAAGAGATTTTCGGAGATTTTTCGATTGTTGGTCGACTGGACCTCTTCTGTCCCAGATTTCGTGACCAGACAACTGCCTGAGCACCTGCGGGCACCTTGCAATGCATCCAAGCACCTGCCAAGCACCAGACGGGCACCTGTTCAGGCTTTAAGACCTTTTAGATGGGAAATTTTCCGAATTTCTCAAATTCTCCGTCGACGGTTCGTTTCTAATCTCTATGATTGGGACGAGACGACTCCCCTAGCACCCCAAATTGCATCCCGACACAAATTATGGCATGTTGTGAAAACTTTAACGCAAGAGATTTTCGGAGATTTTTCGATTGTTGGTCGACTGGACCTCTTCTGTCCCAGATTTCGTGACGAGACAACTGCCTGAGCACCTGCGGGCACCTTGCAATGCATCCAAGCACCTGCCAAGCACCAGACGGGCACCTGTTCAGGCTTTAAGACCTTTTAGATGGGAAATTTTCCGAATTTCTCAAATTCTCCGTCGACGGTTCGTTTCTAATCTCTATGATTGGGACGAGACGACTCCCCTAGCACCCCAAATTGCATCCCGACACAAATTATGGCATGTTGTGAAAACTTTAACGCAAGAGATTTTCGGAGATTTTTCGATTGTTGGTCGACTGGACCTCTTCTGTCCCAGATTTCGTGACCAGACAACTGCCTGAGCACCTGCGGGCACCTTGCAATGCATCCAAGCACCTGCCAAGCACCAGACGGGCACCTGTTCAGGTTTTAAGACCTTTTAGATGGGAAATTTTCCGAATTTCTCAAATTCTCCGTCGACGGTTCGTTTCTAATCTCTATGATTGGGACGAGACGACTCCCCTAGCACCCCAAATTGCATCCCGACACAAATTATGGCATGTTGTGAAAACTTTAACGCAAGAGATTTTCGGAGATTTTTCGATTGTTGGTCGACTGGACCTCTTCTGTCCCAGATTTCGTGACCAGACAACTGCCTGAGCACATGCGGGCACCTTGCAATGCATCCAAGCACCTGCCAAGCACCAGACGGGCACCTGTTCAGGCTTTAAGACCTTTTAGATGGGAAATTTTCCGAATTTCTCAAATTCTCCGTCGACGGTTCGTTTCTAATCTCTATGATTGGGACGAGACGACTCCCCTAGCACCCCAAATTGCATCCCGACACAAATTATGGCATGTTGTGAAAACTTGAACGCAAGAGATTTTCGGAGATTTTTCGATTGTTGGTCGACTGGACCTCTTCTGTCCCAGATTTCGTGACCAGACAACTGCCTGAGCACCTGCGGGCACCTTGCAATGCATCCAAGCACCTGCCAAGCACCAGACGGGCACCTGTTCAGGCTTTAAGACCTTTTAGATGGGAAATTTTCCGAATTTCTCAAATTCTCCGTCGACGGTTCGTTTCTAATCTCTAAAATTGGGACGAGACGACTCCCCTAGCACCCCAAATTGCATCCCGACACAAATTATGGCATGTTGTGAAAACTTTAACGCAAGAGATTTTCCGAGATTTTTCGATTGTTGGTCGACTGGACCTCTTCTGTCCCAGATTTCGTGACCAGACAACTGCCTGAGCACCTGCGGGCACCTTGCAATGCATCCAAGCACCTGCCAAGCACCAGACGGGCACCTGTTCAGGCTTTAAGACCTTTTAGATGGGAAATTTTCCCAATTTCTCAAATTCTCCGTCGACGGTTCGTTTCTAATCTCTATGATTGGGACGAGACGACTCCCCTAGCACCCCAAATTGCATCCCGACACAAATTATGGCATGTTGTGAAAACTTTAACGCAAGAGATTTTCGGAGATTTTTCGATTGTTGGTCGACTGGACCTCTTCTGTCCCAGATTTCGTGACCAGACAACTGCCTGAGCACCTGCGGGCACCTTGCAATGCATCCAAGCACCTGCCAAGCACCAGACGGGCACCTGTTCAGGCTTTAAGACCTTTTAGATGGGAAATTTTCCGAATTTCTCAAATTCTCCGTCGACGGTTCGTTTCTAATCTCTATGATTGGGACGAGACGACTCCCCTAGCACCCCAAATTGCATCCCGACACAAATTATGGCATGTTGTGAAAACTTTAACGCAAGAGATTTTCGGAGATTTTTCGATTGTTGGTCGACTGGACCTCTTCTGTCCCAGATTTCGTGACGAGACAACTGCCTGAGCACCTGCGGGCACCTTGCAATGCATCCAAGCACCTGCCAAGCACCAGACGGGCACCTGTTCAGGCTTTAAGACCTTTTAGATGGGAAATTTTCCGAATTTCTCAAATTCTCCGTCGACGGTTCGTTTCTAATCTCTATGATTGGGACGAGACGACTCCCCTAGCACCCCAAATTGCATCCCGACACAAATTATGGCATGTTGTGAAAACTTTAACGCAAGAGATTTTCGGAGATTTTTCGATTGTTGGTCGACTGGACCTCTTCTGTCCCAGATTTCGTGACCAGACAACTGCCTGAGCACATGCGGGCACCTTGCAATGCATCCAAGCACCTGCCAAGCACCAGACGGGCACCTGTTCAGGCTTTAAGACCTTTTAGATGGGAAATTTTCCCAATTTCTCAAATTCTCCGTCGACGGTTCGTTTCTAATCTCTATGATTGGGACGAGACGACTCCCCTAGCACCCCAAATTGCATCCCGATACAAATTATGGCATGTTGTGAAAACTTTAACGCAAGAGATTTTCGGAGATTTTTCGATTGTTGGTCGACTGGACCTCTTCTGTCCCAGATTTCGTGACCAGACAACTGCCTGAGCACCTGCGGGCACCTTGCAATGCATCCAAGCATCTGCCAAGCACCAGACGGGCACCTGTTCAGGCTTTAAGACCTTTTAGATGGAAAATTTCCCGAATTTCTCAAATTCTCCGTCGACGGTTCGTTTCTAATCTCTAAAATTGGGACGAGACGACTCCCCTAGCACCCCAAATTGCATCCCGACACAAATTATGGCATGTTGTGAAAACTTTAACGCAAGAGATTTTCGGAGATTTTTCGATTGTTGGTCGACTGGACCTCTTCTGTCCCAGATTTCGTGACCAGACAACTGCCTGAGCACCTGCGGGCACCTTGCAATGCATCCAAGCACCTGCCAAGCACCAGACGGGCACCTGTTCAGGCTTTAAGACCTTTTAGATGGGAAATTTTCCGAATTTCTCAAATTCTCCGTCGACGGTTCGTTTCTAATCTCTAAAATTGGGACGAGACGACTCCCCTAGCACCCCAAATTGCATCCCGACACAAATTATGGCATGTTGTGAAAACTTTAACGCAAGAGATTTTCGGAGATTTTTCGATTGTTGGTCGACTGGACCTCTTCTGTCCCAGATTTCGTGACCAGACAACTGCCTGAGCACCTGCGGGCACCTTGCAATGCATCCAAGCACCTGCCAAGCACCAGACGGGCACCTGTTCAGGCTTTAAGACCTTTTAGATGGGAAATTTTCCGAATTTCTCAAATTCTCCGTCGACGGTTCGTTTCTAATCTCTAAAATTGGGACGAGACGACTCCCCTAGCACCCCAAATTGCATCCCGACACAAATTATGGCATGTTGTGAAAACTTTAACGCAAGAGATTTTCGGAGATTTTTCGATTGTTGGTCGACTGGACCTCTTCTGTCCCAGATTTCGTGACCAGACAACTGCCTGAGCACCTGGGGGCACCTTGCAATGCATCCAAGCACCTGCCAAGCACCAGACGGGCACCTGTTCAGGCTTTAAGACCTTTTAGATGGAAAATTTTCCGAATTTCTCAACTTCTCCGTCGACGGTTCGTTTCTAATCTCTAAAATAGGGACGAGACGACTCCCCTAGCACCCCAAATTGCATCCCGACACAAATTATGGCATGTTGTGAAAACTTTAACGCAAGAGATTTTCGGAGATTTTTCGATTGTTGGTCGACTGGACCTCTTCTGTCCCAGATTTCGTGACCAGACAACTGCCTGAGCACCTGCGGGCACCTTGCAATGCATCCAAGCACCTGCCAAGCACCAGACGGGCACCTGTTCAGGCTTTAAGACCTTTTAGATGAGAAATTTTCCGAATTTCTCAAATTCTCCGTCGACGGTTCGTTTCTAATCTCTAAAATTCGGACGAGGCGACTCCCCTAGCACCCCAAATTGCATCCCGACACAAATTATGGCATGTTGTGAAAACTTTAACGCAAGAGATTTTCGGAGATTTTTCGATTGTTGGTCGACTGGACCTCTTCTGTCCCAGATTTCGTGACCAGACAACTGCCTGAGCACCTGCGGGCACCTTGCAATGCATCCAAGCACCAGACGGGCACCTGTTCAGGCTTTAAGACCTTTTAGATGGGAAATTTTCCGAATTTCTCAAATTCTCCGTCGACGGTTCGTTTCTAATCTCTATGATTGGGACGAGACGACTCCCCTAGCACCCCAAATTGCATCCCGACACAAATTATGGCATGTTGTGAAAACTTTAACGCAAGAGATTTTCGGAGATTTTTCGATTGTTGGTCGACTGGACCTCTTCTGTCCCAGATTTCGTGACCAGACAACTGCCTGAGCACCTGGGGGCACCTTGCAATGCATCCAAGCACCTGCCAAGCACCAGACGGGCACCTGTTCAGGCTTTAAGACCTTTTAGATGGAAAATTTTCCGAATTTCTCAACTTCTCCGTCGACGGTTCGTTTCTAATCTCTAAAATTCGGACGAGACGACTCCCCTAGCACCCCAAATTGCATCCCGACACAAATTATGGCATGTTGTGAAAACTTTAACGCAAGAGATTTTCGGAGATTTTTCGATTGTTGGTCGACTGGACCTCTTCTGTCCCAGATTAAGTGACCAGACAACTGCCTGAGCACCTGCGGGCCCCTTGCAATGCATCCAAGCACCTGCCAAGCACCAGACGGGCACCTGTTCAGGCTTTAAGACCTTTTAGATGGGAAATTTTCCGAATTTCTCAAATTCTCCGTCGACGGTTCGTTTCTAATCTCTATGATTGGGACGAGACGACTCCCCTAGCACCCAAAATTGCATCCCGACACAAATTATGGCATTTTGTGAAAACTTTAACGCAAGAGATTTTCGGAGATTTTTCGATTGTTGGTCGACTGGACCTCTTCTGTCCCAGATTTCGTGACCAGACAACTGCCTGAGCACCTGCGGGCACCTTGCAATGCATCCAAGCACCTGCCAAGCACCAGACGGGCACCTGTTCAGGCTTTAAGACCTTTTAGATGGGAAATTTCCCGAATTTCTCAAATTCTCCGTCGACGGTTCGTTTCTAATCTCTAAAATTGGGACGAGACGACTCCCCTAGCACCCCAAATTGCATCCCGACAGAAATTATGGCATGTTGTGAAAACTTTAACGCAAGAGATTTTCGGAGATTTTTCGATTGTTGGTCGACTGGACCTCTTCTGTCCCAGATTTCGTGACCAGACAACTGCCTGAGCACCTGGGGGCACCTTGCAATGCATCCAAGCACCTGCCAAGCACCAGACGGGCACCTGTTCAGGCTTTAAGACCTTTTAGATGGGAAATTTCCCGAATTTCTCAACTTCTCCGTCGACGGTTCGTTTCTAATCTCTAAAATTGGGACGAGACGACTCCCCTAGCACCCCAAATTGCATCCCGACACAAATTATGGCATGTTGTGAAAACTTTAACGCAAGAGATTTTCGGAGATTTTTCGATTGTTGGTCGACTGGACCTCTTCTGTCCCAGATTTCGTGACCAGACAACTGCCTGAGCACCTGCGGGCACCTTGCAATGCATCCAAGCACCTGCCAAGCACCAGACGGGCACCTGTTCAGGCTTTAAGACCTTTTAGATGAGAAATTTTCCCAATTTCTCACATTCTCCGTCGACGGTTCGTTTCTAATCTCTATGATTGGGACGAGACGACTCCCCTAGCACCCCAAATTGCATCCCGACACAAATTATGGCATGTTGTGAAAACTTTAACGCAAGAGATTTTCGGAGATTTTTCGATTGTTGGTCGACTGGACCTCTTCTGTCCCAGATTTCGTGACCAGACAACTGCCTGAGCACATGCGGGCACCTTGCAATGCATCCAAGCACCTGCCAAGCACCAGACGGGCACCTGTTCAGGCTTTAAGACCTTTTAGATGGGAAATTTTCCGAATTTCTCAAATTCTCCGTCGACGGTTCGTTTCTAATCTCTATGATTGGGACGAGACGACTCCCCTAGCACCCCAAATTGCATCCCGACACAAATTATGGCATGTTGTGAAAACTTGAACGCAAGAGATTTTCGGAGATTTTTCGATTGTTGGTCGACTGGACCTCTTCTGTCCCAGATTTCGTGACCAGACAACTGCCTGAGCACCTGCGGGCACCTTGCAATGCATCCAAGCACCTGCCAAGCACCAGACGGGCACCTGTTCAGGCTTTAAGACCTTTTAGATGGGAAATTTTCCGAATTTCTCAAATTCTCCGTCGACGGTTCGTTTCTAATCTCTAAAATTGGGACGAGACGACTCCCCTAGCACCCCAAATTGCATCCCGACACAAATTATGGCATGTTGTGAAAACTTTAACGCAAGAGATTTTCCGAGATTTTTCGATTGTTGGTCGACTGGACCTCTTCTGTCCCAGATTTCGTGACCAGACAACTGCCTGAGCACCTGCGGGCACCTTGCAATGCATCCAAGCACCTGCCAAGCACCAGACGGGCACCTGTTCAGGCTTTAAGACCTTTTAGATGGGAAATTTTCCCAATTTCTCAAATTCTCCGTCGACGGTTCGTTTCTAATCTCTAAAATTCGGACGAGGCGACTCCCCTAGCACCCCAAATTGCATCCCGACACAAATTATGGCATGTTGTGAAAACTTTAACGCAAGAGATTTTCGGAGATTTTTCGATTGTTGGTCGACTGGACCTCTTCTGTCCCAGATTTCGTGACCAGACAACTGCCTGAGCACCTGCGGGCACCTTGCAATGCATCCAAGCACCTGCCAAGCACCAGACGGGCACCTGTTCAGGCTTTAAGACCTTTTAGATGGGAAATTTTCCGAATTTCTCAAATTCTCCGTCGACGGTTCGTTTCTAATCTCTATGATTGGGACGAGACGACTCCCCTAGCACCCCAAATTGCATCCCGACACAAATTATGGCATGTTGTGAAAACTTTAACGCAAGAGATTTTCGGAGATTTTTCGATTGTTGGTCGACTGGACCTCTTCTGTCCCAGATTTCGTGACGAGACAACTGCCTGAGCACCTGCGGGCACCTTGCAATGCATCCAAGCACCTGCCAAGCACCAGACGGGCACCTGTTCAGGCTTTAAGACCTTTTAGATGGGAAATTTTCCGAATTTCTCAAATTCTCCGTCGACGGTTCGTTTCTAATCTCTATGATTGGGACGAGACGACTCCCCTAGCACCCCAAATTGCATCCCGACACAAATTATGGCATGTTGTGAAAACTTTAACGCAAGAGATTTTCGGAGATTTTTCGATTGTTGGTCGACTGGACCTCTTCTGTCCCAGATTTCGTGACCAGACAACTGCCTGAGCACCTGCGGGCACCTTGCAATGCATCCAAGCACCTGCCAAGCACCAGACGGGCACCTGTTCAGGTTTTAAGACCTTTTAGATGGGAAATTTTCCGAATTTCTCAAATTCTCCGTCGACGGTTCGTTTCTAATCTCTATGATTGGGACGAGACGACTCCCCTAGCACCCCAAATTGCATCCCGACACAAATTATGGCATGTTGTGAAAACTTTAACGCAAGAGATTTTCGGAGATTTTTCGATTGTTGGTCGACTGGACCTCTTCTGTCCCAGATTTCGTGACCAGACAACTGCCTGAGCACATGCGGGCACCTTGCAATGCATCCAAGCACCTGCCAAGCACCAGACGGGCACCTGTTCAGGCTTTAAGACCTTTTAGATGGGAAATTTTCCGAATTTCTCAAATTCTCCGTCGACGGTTCGTTTCTAATCTCTATGATTGGGACGAGACGACTCCCCTAGCACCCCAAATTGCATCCCGACACAAATTATGGCATGTTGTGAAAACTTGAACGCAAGAGATTTTCGGAGATTTTTCGATTGTTGGTCGACTGGACCTCTTCTGTCCCAGATTTCGTGACCAGACAACTGCCTGAGCACCTGCGGGCACCTTGCAATGCATCCAAGCACCTGCCAAGCACCAGACGGGCACCTGTTCAGGCTTTAAGACCTTTTAGATGGGAAATTTTCCGAATTTCTCAAATTCTCCGTCGACGGTTCGTTTCTAATCTCTAAAATTGGGACGAGACGACTCCCCTAGCACCCCAAATTGCATCCCGACACAAATTATGGCATGTTGTGAAAACTTTAACGCAAGAGATTTTCCGAGATTTTTCGATTGTTGGTCGACTGGACCTCTTCTGTCCCAGATTTCGTGACCAGACAACTGCCTGAGCACCTGCGGGCACCTTGCAATGCATCCAAGCACCTGCCAAGCACCAGACGGGCACCTGTTCAGGCTTTAAGACCTTTTAGATGGGAAATTTTCCCAATTTCTCAAATTCTCCGTCGACGGTTCGTTTCTAATCTCTATGATTGGGACGAGACGACTCCCCTAGCACCCCAAATTGCATCCCGACACAAATTATGGCATGTTGTGAAAACTTTAACGCAAGAGATTTTCGGAGATTTTTCGATTGTTGGTCGACTGGACCTCTTCTGTCCCAGATTTCGTGACCAGACAACTGCCTGAGCACCTGCGGGCACCTTGCAATGCATCCAAGCACCTGCCAAGCACCAGACGGGCACCTGTTCAGGCTTTAAGACCTTTTAGATGGGAAATTTTCCGAATTTCTCAAATTCTCCGTCGACGGTTCGTTTCTAATCTCTATGATTGGGACGAGACGACTCCCCTAGCACCCCAAATTGCATCCCGACACAAATTATGGCATGTTGTGAAAACTTTAACGCAAGAGATTTTCGGAGATTTTTCGATTGTTGGTCGACTGGACCTCTTCTGTCCCAGATTTCGTGACGAGACAACTGCCTGAGCACCTGCGGGCACCTTGCAATGCATCCAAGCACCTGCCAAGCACCAGACGGGCACCTGTTCAGGCTTTAAGACCTTTTAGATGGGAAATTTCCCGAATTTCTCAAATTCTCCGTCGACGGTTCGTTTCTAATCTCTATGATTGGGACGAGACGACTCCCCTAGCACCCCAAATTGCATCCCGACACAAATTATGGCATGTTGTGAAAACTTTAACGCAAGAGATTTTCGGAGATTTTTCGATTGTTGGTCGACTGGACCTCTTCTGTCCCAGATTTCGTGACCAGACAACTGCCTGAGCACATGCGGGCACCTTGCAATGCATCCAAGCACCTGCCAAGCACCAGACGGGCACCTGTTCAGGCTTTAAGACCTTTTAGATGGGAAATTTTCCCAATTTCTCAAATTCTCCGTCGACGGTTCGTTTCTAATCTCTATGATTGGGACGAGACGACTCCCCTAGCACCCCAAATTGCATCCCGATACAAATTATGGCATGTTGTGAAAACTTTAACGCAAGAGATTTTCGGAGATTTTTCGATTGTTGGTCGACTGGACCTCTTCTGTCCCAGATTTCGTGACCAGACAACTGCCTGAGCACCTGCGGGCACCTTGCAATGCATCCAAGCATCTGCCAAGCACCAGACGGGCACCTGTTCAGGCTTTAAGACCTTTTAGATGGAAAATTTCCCGAATTTCTCAAATTCTCCGTCGACGGTTCGTTTCTAATCTCTAAAATTGGGACGAGACGACTCCCCTAGCACCCCAAATTGCATCCCGACACAAATTATGGCATGTTGTGAAAACTTTAACGCAAGAGATTTTCGGAGATTTTTCGATTGTTGGTCGACTGGACCTCTTCTGTCCCAGATTTCGTGACCAGACAACTGCCTGAGCACCTGCGGGCACCTTGCAATGCATCCAAGCACCTGCCAAGCACCAGACGGGCACCTGTTCAGGCTTTAAGACCTTTTAGATGGGAAATTTTCCGAATTTCTCAAATTCTCCGTCGACGGTTCGTTTCTAATCTCTAAAATTGGGACGAGACGACTCCCCTAGCACCCCAAATTGCATCCCGACACAAATTATGGCATGTTGTGAAAACTTTAACGCAAGAGATTTTCGGAGATTTTTCGATTGTTGGTCGACTGGACCTCTTCTGTCCCAGATTTCGTGACCAGACAACTGCCTGAGCACCTGCGGGCACCTTGCAATGCATCCAAGCACCTGCCAAGCACCAGACGGGCACCTGTTCAGGTTTTAAGACCTTTTAGATGGGAAATTTTCCGAATTTCTCAAATTCTCCGTCGACGGTTCGTTTCTAATCTCTATGATTGGGACGAGACGACTCCCCTAGCACCCCAAATTGCATCCCGACACAAATTATGGCATGTTGTGAAAACTTTAACGCAAGAGATTTTCGGAGATTTTTCGATTGTTGGTCGACTGGACCTCTTCTGTCCCAGATTTCGTGACCAGACAACTGCCTGAGCACATGCGGGCACCTTGCAATGCATCCAAGCACCTGCCAAGCACCAGACGGGCACCTGTTCAGGCTTTAAGACCTTTTAGATGGGAAATTTTCCGAATTTCTCAACTTCTCCGTCGACGGTTCGTTTCTAATCTCTAAAATTGGGACGAGACGACTCCCCTAGCACCCCAAATTGCATCCCGACACAAATTATGGCATGTTGTGAAAACTTTAACGCAAGAGATTTTCGGAGATTTTTCGATTGTTGGTCGACTGGACCTCTTCTGTCCCAGATTTCGTGACCAGACAACTGCCTGAGCACCTGCGGGCACCTTGCAATGCATCCAAGCACCTGCCAAGCACCAGACGGGCACCTGTTCAGGCTTTAAGACCTTTTAGATGGGAAATTTTCCGAATTTCTCAAATTCTCCGTCGACGGTTCGTTTCTAGTCTCTAACATTGGGACGAGACGACTCCCCTAGCACCCCAAATTGCATCCCGACACAAATTATGGCATGTTGTGAAAACTTTAACGCAAGAGATTTTCGGAGATTTTTCGATTGTTGGTCGACTGGACCTCTTCTGTCCCAGATTTCGTGACCAGACAACTGCCTGAGCACCTGCGGGCACCTTGCAATGCATCGAAGCACCTGCGAAGCACCAGACGGGCACCTGTTCAGGCTTTAGGACCTTTTAGATGGGAAATTTCCCGAATTTCTCAAATTCTCCGTCGACGGTTCGTTTCTAATCTCTAAAATTGGGACGAGACGACTCCCCTAGCACCCCAAATTGCATCCCGACACAAATTATGGCATGTTGTGAAAACTTTAACGCAAGAGATTTTCGGAGATTTTTCGATTGTTGGTCGACTGGACCTCTTCTGTCCCAGATTTCGTGACCAGACAACTGCCTGAGCAACTGCGGGCACCTTGCAATGCATCCAAGCACCTGCCAAGCACCAGACGGGCACCTGTTCAGGCTTTAAGACCTTTTAGATGGGAAATTTTCCGAATTTCTCAAATTCTCCGTCGACGGTTCGTTTCTAATCTCTATGATTGGGACGAGACGACTCCCCTAGCACCCCAAATTGCATCCCGACACAAATTATTGCATGTTGTGAAAACTTTAACGGAAGAGATTTTCGGAGATTTTTCGATTGTTGGTCGACTGGACCTCTTCTGTCCCAGATTTCGTGACCAGACAACTGCCTGAGCACCTGCGGGCACCTTGCAATGCATCCAAGCACCTGCCAAGCACCAGACGGGCACCTGTTCAGGCTTTAAGACCTTTTAGATGGGAAATTTTCCGAATTTCTCAAATTCTCCGTCGACGGTTCGTTTCTAATCTCTATGATTGGGACGAGACGACTCCCCTAGCACCCCAAATTGCATCCCGACACAAATTATGGCATGTTGTGAAAACTTTAACGCAAGAGATTTTCGGAGATTTTTCGATTGTTGGTCGACTGGACCTCTTCTGTCCCAGATTTCGTGACCAGACAACTGCCTGAGCACCTGCGGGCACCTTGCAATGCATCGAAGCACCTGCCAAGCACCAGACGGGCACCTGTTCAGGCTTTAAGACCTTTTAGATGGGAAATTTTCCGAATTTCTCAAATTCTCCGTCGACGGTTCGTTTCTAATCTCTATGATTGGGACGAGACGACTCCCCTAGCACCCCAAATTGCATCCCGACACAAATTATGGCATGTTGTGAAAACTTTAACGCAAGAGATTTTCGGAGATTTTTCGATTGTTGGTCGACTGGACCTCTTCTGTCCCAGATTTCGTGACCAGACAACTGCCTGAGCACATGCGGGCACCTTGCAATGCATCCAAGCACCTGTCAAGCACCAGACGGGCACCTGTTCAGGCTTTAAGACCTTTTAGATGGGAAATTTCCCGAATTTCTCAAATTCTCCGTCGACGGTTCGTTTCTAATCTCTAAAATTGGGACGAGACGACTCCCCTAGCACCCCAAATTGCATCCCGACACAAATTATGGCATGTTGTGAAAACTTTAACGCAAGAGATTTTCGGAGATTTTTCGATTGTTGGTCGACTGGACCTCTTCTGTCCCAGATTTCGTGACCAGACAACTGCCTGAGCACCTGCGGGCACCTTGCAATGCATCCAAGCATCTGCCAAGCACCAGACGGGCACCTGTTCAGGCTTTAGGACCTTTTAGATGGGAAATTTCCCGAATTTCTCAAATTCTCCGTCGACGGTTCGTTTCTAATCTCTATGATTGGGACGAGACGACTCCCCTAGCACCCCAAATTGCATCCCGACACAAATTATGGCATGTTGTGAAAACTTTAACGCAAGAGATTTTCGGAGATTTTTCGATTGTTGGTCGACTGGACCTCTTCTGTCCCAGATTTCGTGACCAGACAACTGCCTGAGCACCTGCGGGCACCTTGCAATGCATCCAAGCACCTGCCAAGCACCAGACGGGCACCTGTTCAGGCTTTAAGACCTTTTAGATGGGAAATTTTCAGAATTTCTCAAATTCTCCGTCGACGGTTCGTTTCTAATCTCTAAAATTGGGACGAGACGACTCCCCTAGCACCCCAAATTGCATCCCGACACAAATTATGGCATGTTGTGAAAACTTTAACGCAAGAGATTTTCGGAGATTTTTCGATTGTTGGTCGACTGGACCTCTTCTGTCCCAGATTAAGTGACCAGACAACTGCCTGAGCACCTGCGGGCACCTTGCAATGCATCCAAGCACCTGCCAAGCACCAGACGGGCACCTGTTCAGGCTTTAAGACCTTTTAGATGGGAAATTTTCCGAATTTCTCAAATTCTCCGTCGACGGTTCGTTTCTAATCTCTATGATTGGGACGAGACGACTCCCCTAGCACCCCAAATTGCATCCCGACACAAATTATGGCATGTTGTGAAAACTTTAACGCAAGAGATTTTCGGAGATTTTTCGATTGTTGGTCGACTGGACCTCTTCTGTCCCAGATTTCGTGACCAGACAACTGCCTGAGCAACTGCGGGCACCTTGCAATGCATCCAAGCACCTGCCAAGCACCAGACGGGCACCTGTTCAGGCTTTAAGACCTTTCAGATGGGAAATTTTCCGAATTTCTCAAATTCTCCGTCGACGGTTCGTTTCTAATCTCTAAAATTGGGACGAGACGACTCCCCTAGCACCCCAAATTGCATCCCGACACAAATTATGGCATGTTGTGAAAACCTTAACGCAAGAGATTTTCGGAGATTTTTCGATTGTTGGTCGACTGGACCTCTTCTGTCCCAGATTTCGTGACCAGACAACTGCCTGAGCACCTGCGGGCACCTTGCAATGCATCCAAGCACCTGCCAAGCACCAGACGGGCACCTGTTCAGGCTTTAAGCGCCGAACTCCTTTCGCCCGAAGACGACAGACCGTTGGAAAAAGAGTGAGTGAAGGGGAAGTTCGCGCCGATTCTGAGTAGAATTTGGGAAGTGTAAAGGTCGCAAGGTGAAGGTCGCGAGGTCTGGACACGTTCCACTGGACGAAGACCCTTAATTGAGCATGGGCGGCGATCGTGGGGGCTCGAGGGGGACAAGTCCTCCATGTCTGTCAAGTTGTCATACATATTCGTATTCACATTCATCCTCATATTCACATTCAAAAATCCATTGCATTGGAAAATTCGCCAGTTGAAATAACATACTCATCCCCATAACAACCCAAAGATTTTCGACCAACATACACTACACCTATAGGACTACTTAATAGACCCATCCCATATCCAGAGCAAAGACCCATATCTCAACGGTAACCTCTCAAAGTTACCATTATATTGCATTGAAAGTTATGGTAAAAGTAGCGAATTCACGAGTGTAAAAGACCTACTCATCCCCATCATAAACCAAAGATGTTCTAATCCCATACACTACATCCATAGCACTACTGAACACACTCATCCGCTATCCAGAGCAAAGACCCATATCTCAACGGTAGCCTCTCAAAGGTCCCATATATCCTCATATTCACAATCAAAAATCCATTGAATTGCCAACTTCGCGAGTATAAAAAACCTACTCATCCCCATAATAAACCGAAGATTTTCTAATCCCATACACTACATCCATAGCACTACTGAATCCACTCATCCACTATCGAGAGCAAAGACCCATATCTAAACGGTAGCCTCTCAAAGGTCCCATATATCCTCATATTCACATTCAAAAATCCATTGAATTGCCAACTTTGCGAGTATGAAAGACCTACTCATCCCCATAATAAACCAAAGATTTTCTAATCCCATACACCACTTCCATAGCACTACTGAATCCACTCATCCGCTATCCAGAGCAAAGACCCATATCTCAACGGTAGCCTCTCAAAAGTCCCATATATCCTCATATTCACAATCAAAAATCCATTGAATTGCCAACTTCGCGAGTATAAAAAACCTACTCATCCCCATAATAAACCGAAGATTTTCTAATCCCATACACTACATCCATAGCACTACTGAATCCACTCATCCACTATCGAGAGCAAAGACCCATATCTAAACGGTAGCCTCTCAAAGGTCCCATATATCCTCATATTCACATTCAAAAATCCATTGAATTGCCAACTTTGCGAGTATGAAAGACCTACTCATCCCCATAATAAACCAACGATTTTCTAATCCCATACACTACATCCATAGCACTACTGAACACATTCATCCGCTATCCAGAGCAAAGACCCATATCTCAACGGTAGCCTCTCAAAGGTCCCATATATCCTCATATTCACATTCAAAAATCCATTGAATTGCCAACTTCGCGAGTATAAAAAACCTACTTATCCCCATCATAAACCAAAGATTTTCTAATCCCATACACTACTTCCATAGCACTACTGAATCCACTCATCCGCTATCCAGAGCAAAGACCCATATCTCAACGGTAGCCTCTCAAAGGTCCCATATATCCTCATATTCACATTCAAAAATCCATTGAATTGCCAACTTCGCGAGTGAGTATAAAAAACCTACTCATCCCCATAATAAACCAAAGCTTTTTTAATCCCATCCACTACTTCCATAGCACTACTGAATCCACTCATCCGCTATCCAGAGCAAAGACCCATATCTCAACGGTAGCCTCTCAAAGGTCCCATATATCCTCATATTCACAATCAAAAATCCATTGAATTGCCAACTTCGCGAGTATAAAAAACCTACTCATCCCCATAATAAACCAAAGATTTTCTAATCCCATACACTACTTCCAGTGCACTACTGAATCCACTCATCCGCTATCCAGAGCAAAGACCCATATCTCAATGGTAGCCTCTCAAAGGTCCCATATATCCTCATATTCACAATCAAAAATCCATTGAATTGCCAACTTCGCGAGTATAAAAAACCTACTCATCCCCATAATAAACCAAAGCTTTTTTAATCCCATCCACTACTTCCATAGCACTACTGAATCCACTCATCCGCTATCCAGAGCAAAGACCCATATCTAAACGGTAGCCTCTCAAAGGTCCCATATATCCTCATATTCACATTCAAAAATCCATTGAATTGCCAACTTTGCGAGTATGAAAGACCTACTCATCCCCATAATAAACCAAAGATTTTCTAATCCTATACACTACTTCCATAGCACTACTGAATCCACTCATCCGCTATCCAGAGCAAAGACCCATATCTAAACGGTAGCCTCTAAAATGGCCCATATATCCTCATAATCACATTCAAAAATCCATTGAATTGCCAACTTCGCGAGTATAAAAAACCTACTCATCCCCATAATAAACCAAAGATTTTCTAATCCCATACACTACTTCCAGTGCACTACTGAATCCACTCATCCGCTATCCAGAGCAAAGACCCATATCTCAATGGTAGCCTCTCAAAGGTCCCATATATCCTCATATTCACAATCAAAAATCCATTGAATTGCCAACTTCGCGAGTATAAAAAACCTACTCATCCCCATAATAAACCAAAGCTTTTTTAATCCCATACACTACTTCCAGTGCACTACTGAATCCACTCATCCGCTATCCAGAGCAAAGACCCATATCTAAACGGTAGCCTCTCAAAGGTCCCATATATCCTCATATTCACATTCAAAAATCCATTGAATTGCCAACTTTGCGAGTATGAAAGACCTACTCATCCCCATAATAAACCAAAGATTTTCTAATCCTATACACTACTTCCATAGCACTACTGAATACACTCATCCGCTATCCAGAGCAAAGACCCATATCTAAACGGTAGCCTCTAAAATGGCCCATATATCCTCATAATCACATTCAAAAATCCATTGAATTGCCAACTTCGCGAGTATAAAAAACATACTTATCCCCATCATAAACCAAAGATTTTCTAATCCCATACACTACTTCCATAGCACTACTGAATCCACTCATCCGCTATCCAGAGCAAAGACCCATATCTCAACGGTAGCCTCTCAAAGGTCCCATATATCCTCATATTCACATTCAAAAATCCATTGAATTGCCAACTTCGCGAGTGAGTATAAAAAACCTACTCATCCCCATAATAAACCAAAGCTTTTTTAATCCCATACACTACTTCCATAGCACTACTGAATCCACTCATCCGCTATCCAGAGCAAAGACCCATATCTCAACGGTAGCCTCTCAAAGGTCCCATATATCCTCATATTCACATTCAAAAATCCATTGAATTGCCAACTTCGCGAGTATAAAAAACCTACTCATCCCCATAATAAACCAAAGCTTTTTTAATCCCATACACTACTTCCATAGCACTACTGAATCCACTCATCCGCTATCCAGAGCAAAGACCCATATCTCAACGGTAGCCTCTCAAAGGTCCCATATATCCTCATATTCACATTCAAAAATCCATTGAATTGCCAACTTCGCGAGTATAAAAAACCTACTCATCCCCATAATAAACCAAAGATTTTCTAATCCCATACACTACTTCCACAGCACTACTGAATCCACTCATCCGCTATCCAGAGCAAAGACCCATATCTCAACGGTAGCCTCTCAAAGGTCCCATATATCCTCATATTCACAATCAAAAATCCATTGAATTGCCAACTTCGCGAGTATAAAAAACCTACTCATCCCCATAATAAACCGAAGATTTTCTAATCCCATACACTACATCCATAGCACTACTGAATCCACTCATCCACTATCCAGAGCAAAGACCCATATCTAAACGGTAGCCTCTCAAAGGTCCCATATATCCTCATATTCACATTCAAAAATCCATTGAATTGCCAACTTTGCGAGTATGAAAGACCTACTCATCCCCATAATAAACCAAAGATTTTCTAATCCTATACACTACTTCCATAGCACTACTGAATACACTCATCCGCTATCCAGAGCAAAGACCCATATCTAAACGGTAGCCTCTAAAATGGCCCATATATCCTCATAATCACATTCAAAAATCCATTGAATTGCCAACTTCGCGAGTATAAAAAACCTACTCATCCCCATAATAAACCAAAGATTTTCTAATCCCATACACTACTTCGAGTGCACTACTGAATCCACTCATCCGCTATCCAGAGCAAAGACCCATATCTCAATGGTAGCCTCTCAAAGGTCCCATATATCCTCATATTCACATTCAAAAATCCATTGAATTGCCAACTTCGCGAGTATAAAAAACCTACTCATCCCCATAATAAACCAAAGCTTTTTTAATCCCATACACTACTTCCAGTGCACTACTGAATCCACTCATCCGCTATCCAGAGCAAAGACCCATATCTAAACGGTAGCCTCTCAAAGGTCCCATATATCCTCATATTCACATTCAAAAATCCATTGAATTGCCAACTTTGCGAGTATGAAAGACCTACTCATCCCCATAATAAACCAAAGATTTTCTAATCCCATACACTACTTCCATAGCACTACTGAATACACTCATCCGCTATCCAGAGCAAAGACCCATATCTAAACGGTAGCCTCTAAAATGGCCCATATATCCTCATAATCACATTCAAAAATCCATTGAATTGCCAACTTCGCGAGTATAAAAAACATACTTATCCCCATCATAAACCAAAGATTTTCTAATCCCATACACTACTTCCATAGCACTACTGAATCCACTCATCCGCTATCCAGAGCAAAGACCCATATCTCAACGGTAGCCTCTCAAAGGTCCCATATATCCTCATATTCACATTCAAAAATCCATTGAATTGCCAACTTCGCGAGTGAGTATAAAAAACCTACTCATCCCCATAATAAACCAAAGCTTTTTTAATCCCATACACTACTTCCATAGCACTACTGAATCCACTCATCCGCTATCCAGAGCAAAGACCCATATCTCAACGGTAGCCTCTCAAAGGTCCCATATATCCTCATATTCACATTCAAAAATCCATTGAATTGCCAACTTCGCGAGTATAAAAAACCTACTCATCCCCATAATAAACCAAAGCTTTTTTAATCCCATACACTACTTCCATAGCACTACTGAATCCACTCATCCGCTATCCAGAGCAAAGACCCATATCTCAACGGTAGCCTCTCAAAGGTCCCATATATCCTCATATTCACATTCAAAAATCCATTGAATTGCCAACTTCGCGAGTATAAAAAACCTACTCATCCCCATAATAAACCAAAGATTTTCTAATCCCATACACTACTTCCACAGCACTACTGAATCCACTCATCCGCTATCCAGAGCAAAGACCCATATCTCAACGGTAGCCTCTCAAAGGTCCCATATATCCTCATATTCACAATCAAAAATCCATTGAATTGCCAACTTCGCGAGTATAAAAAACCTACTCATCCCCATAATAAACCGAAGATTTTCTAATCCCATACACTACATCCATAGCACTACTGAATCCACTCATCCGCTATCCAGAGCAAAGACCCATATCTCAACGGTAGCCTCTCAAAGGTCCCATATATCCTCATATTCACATTCAAAAATCCATTGAATTGCCAACTTCGCGAGTGAGTATAAAAAACCTACTCATCCCCATAATAAACCGAAGATTTTCTAATCCCATACACTACATCCATAGCACTACTGAATCCACTCATCCACTATCCAGAGCAAAGACCCATATCTAAACGGTAGCCTCTCAAAGGTCCCATATATCCTCATATTCACATTCAAAAATCCATTGAATTGCCAACTTTGCGAGTATGAAAGACCTACTCATCCCCATAATAAACCAAAGATTTTCTAATCCTATACACTACTTCCATAGCACTACTGAATACACTCATCCGCTATCCAGAGCAAAGACCCATATCTCAATGGTAGCCTCTCAAAGGTCCCATATATCCTCATATTCACAATCAAAAATCCATTGAATTGCCAACTTCGCGAGTATAAAAAACCTACTCATCCCCATAATAAACCAAAGATTTTCTAATCCCATACACTACTTCCAGTGCACTACTGAATCCACTCATCCGCTATCCAGAGCAAAGACCCATATCTCAATGGTAGCCTCTCAATAGTCCCATATATCCTCATATTCACAATCAAAAATCCATTGAATTGCCAACTTCGCGAGTATAAAAAACCTACTCATCCCCATAATAAACCAAAGCTTTTTTAATCCCATACACTACTTCCAGTGCACTACTGAATCCACTCATCCGCTATCCAGAGCAAAGACCCATATCTAAACGGTAGCCTCTCAAAGGTCCCATATATCCTCATATTCACATTCAAAAATCCATTGAATTGCCAACTTTGCGAGTATGAAAGACCTACTCATCCCCATAATAAACCAAAGATTTTCTAATCCCGTACACTACTTCCATAGCACTACTGAATACACTCATCCGCTATCCAGAGCAAAGACCCATATCTAAACGGTAGCCTCTAAAATGGCCCATATATCCTCATAATCACATTCAAAAATCCATTGAATTGCCAACTTCGCGAGTATAAAAAACATACTTATCCCCATCATAAACCAAAGATTTTCTAATCCCATACACTACTTCCATAGCACTACTGAATCCACTCATCCGCTACCCAGAGCAAAGACCCATATCTCAACGGTAGCCTCTCAAAGGTCCCATATATCCTCATATTCACATTCAAAAATCCATTGAATTGCCAACTTCGCGAGTGAGTATAAAAAACCTACTCATCCCCATAATAAACCAAAGCTTTTTTAATCCCATACACTACTTCCATAGCACTACTGAATCCACTCATCCGCTATCCAGAGCAAAGACCCATATCTCAACGGTAGCCTCTCAAAGGTCCCATATATCCTCATATTCACATTCAAAAATCCATTGAATTGCCAACTTCGCGAGTATAAAAAACCTACTCATCCCCATAATAAACCAAAGCTTTTTTAATCCCATACACTACTTCCATAGCACTACTGAATCCACTCATCCGCTATCCAGAGCAAAGACCCATATCTCAACGGTAGCCTCTCAAAGGTCCCATATATCCTCATATTCACATTCAAAAATCCATTGAATTGCCAACTTCGCGAGTATAAAAAACCTACTCATCCCCATAATAAACCAAAGATTTTCTAATCCCATACACTACTTCCACAGCACTACTGAATCCACTCATCCGCTATCCAGAGCAAAGACCCATATCTCAACGGTAGCCTCTCAAAGGTCCCATATATCCTCATATTCACAATCAAAAATCCATTGAATTGCCAACTTCGCGAGTATAAAAAACCTACTCATCCCCATAATAAACCGAAGATTTTCTAATCCCATACACTACATCCATAGCACTACTGAATCCACTCATCCGCTATCCAGAGCAAAGACCCATATCTCAACGGTAGCCTCTCAAAGGTCCCATATATCCTCATATTCACAATCAAAAATCCATTGAATTGCCAACTTCGCGAGTATAAAAAACCTACTCATCCCCATAATAAACCGAAGATTTTCTAATCCCATACACTACATCCATAGCACTACTGAATCCACTCATCCACTATCCAGAGCAAAGACCCATATCTAAACGGTAGCCTCTCAAAGGTCCCATATATCCTCATATTCACATTCAAAAATCCATTGAATTGCCAACTTTGCGAGTATGAAAGACCTACTCATCCCCATAATAAACCAAAGATTTTCTAATCCTATACACTACTTCCATAGCACTACTGAATACACTCATCCGCTATCCAGAGCAAAGACCCATATCTAAACGGTAGCCTCTAAAATGGCCCATATATCCTCATAATCACATTCAAAAATCCATTGAATTGCCAACTTCGCGAGTATAAAAAACCTACTCATCCCCATAATAAACCAAAGATTTTCTAATCCCATACACTACTTCCAGTGCACTACTGAATCCACTCATCCGCTATCCAGAGCAAAGACCCATATCTCAATGGTAGCCTCTCAAAGGTCCCATATATCCTCATATTCACAATCAAAAATCCATTGAATTGCCAACTTCGCGAGTATAAAAAACCTACTCATCCCCATAATAAACCAAAGCTTTTTTAATCCCATACACTACTTCCAGTGCACTACTGAATCCACTCATCCGCTATCCAGAGCAAAGACCCATATCTAAACGGTAGCCTCTCAAAGGTCCCATATATCCTCATATTCACATTCAAAAATCCATTGAATTGCCAACTTTGCGAGTATGAAAGACCTACTCATCCCCATAATAAACCAAAGATTTTCTAATCCCATACACTACTTCCATAGCACTACTGAATACACTCATCCGCTATCCAGAGCAAAGACCCATATCTAAACGGTAGCCTCTAAAATGGCCCATATATCCTCATAATCACATTCAAAAATCCATTGAATTGCCAACTTCGCGAGTATAAAAAACATACTTATCCCCATCATAAACCAAAGATTTTCTAATCCCATACACTACTTCCATAGCACTACTGAATCCACTCATCCGCTATCCAGAGCAAAGACCCATATCTCAACGGTAGCCTCTCAAAGGTCCCATATATCCTCATATTCACATTCAAAAATCCATTGAATTGCCAACTTCGCGAGTGAGTATAAAAAACCTACTCATCCCCATAATAAACCAAAGCTTTTTTAATCCCATACACTACTTCCATAGCACTACTGAATCCACTCATCCGCTATCCAGAGCAAAGACCCATATCTCAACGGTAGCCTCTCAAAGGTCCCATATATCCTCATATTCACATTCAAAAATCCATTGAATTGCCAACTTCGCGAGTATAAAAAACCTACTCATCCCCATAATAAACCAAAGCTTTTTTAATCCCATACACTACTTCCATAGCACTACTGAATCCACTCATCCGCTATCCAGAGCAAAGACCCATATCTCAACGGTAGCCTCTCAAAGGTCCCATATATCCTCATATTCACATTCAAAAATCCATTGAATTGCCAACTTCGCGAGTATAAAAAACCTACTCATCCCCATAATAAACCAAAGATTTTCTAATCCCATACACTACTTCCACAGCACTACTGAATCCACTCATCCGCTATCCAGAGCAAAGACCCATATCTCAACGGTAGCCTCTCAAAGGTCCCATATATCCTCATATTCACAATCAAAAATCCATTGAATTGCCAACTTCGCGAGTATAAAAAACCTACTCATCCCCATAATAAACCAAAGATTTTCTAATCCCATACACTACTTCCAGTGCACTACTGAATCCACTCATCCGCTATCCAGAGCAAAGACCCATATCTCAATGGTAGCCTCTCAAAGGTCCCATATATCCTCATATTCACAATCAAAAATCCATTGAATTGCCAACTTCGCGAGTATAAAAAACCTACTCATCCCCATAATAAACCAAAGCTTTTTTAATCCCATACACTACTTCCAGTGCACTACTGAATCCACTCATCCGCTATCCAGAGCAAAGACCCATATCTAAACGGTAGCCTCTCAAAGGTCCCATATATCCTCATATTCACATTCAAAAATCCATTGAATTGCCAACTTCGCGAGTATAAAAAACCTACTCATCCCCATAATAAACCGAAGATTTTCTAATCCCATACACTACATCCATAGCACTACTGAATCCACTCATCCGCTATCCAGAGCAAAGACCCATATCTCAACGGTAGCCTCTCAAAGGTCCCATATATCCTCATATTCACAATCAAAAATCCATTGAATTGCCAACTTCGCGAGTATAAAAAACCTACTCATCCCCATAATAAACCGAAGATTTTCTAATCCCATACACTACATCCATAGCACTACTGAATCCACTCATCCACTATCCAGAGCAAAGACCCATATCTAAACGGTAGCCTCTCAAAGGTCCCATATATCCTCATATTCACATTCAAAAATCCATTGAATTGCCAACTTTGCGAGTATGAAAGACCTACTCATCCCCATAATAAACCAAAGATTTTCTAATCCTATACACTACTTCCATAGCACTACTGAATACACTCATCCGCTATCCAGAGCAAAGACCCATATCTAAACGGTAGCCTCAAAAATGGCCCATATATCCTCATAATCACATTCAAAAATCCATTGAATTGCCAACTTCGCGAGTATAAAAAACCTACTCATCCCCATAATAAACCAAAGATTTTCTAATCCCATACACTACTTCCAGTGCACTACTGAATCCACTCATCCGCTATCCAGAGCAAAGACCCATATCTCAATGGTAGCCTCTCAAAGGTCCCATATATCCTCATATTCACAATCAAAAATCCATTGAATTGCCAACTTCGCGAGTATAAAAAACCTACTCATCCCCATAATAAACCAAAGCTTTTTTAATCCCATACACTACTTCCAGTGCACTACTGAATCCACTCATCCGCTATCCAGAGCAAAGACCCATATCTCAACGGTAGCCTCTCAAAGGTCCCATATATCCTCATATTCACATTCAAAAATCCATTGAATTGCCAACTTTGCGAGTATGAAAGACCTACTCATCCCCATAATAAACCAAAGATTTTCTAATCCCATACACTACTTCCATAGCACTACTGAATACACTCATCCGCTATCCAGAGCAAAGACCCATATCTAAACGGTAGCCTCTAAAATGGCCCATATATCCTCATAATCACATTCAAAAATCCATTGAATTGCCAACTTCGCGAGTATAAAAAACATACTTATCCCCATCATAAACCAAAGATTTTCTAATCCCATACACTACTTCCATAGCACTACTGAATCCACTCATCCGCTATCCAGAGCAAAGACCCATATCTCAACGGTAGCCTCTCAAAGGTCCCATATATCCTCATATTCACATTCAAAAATCCATTGAATTGCCAACTTCGCGAGTGAGTATAAAAAACCTACTCATCCCCATAATAAACCAAAGCTTTTTTAATCCCATACACTACTTCCATAGCACTACTGAATCCACTCATCCGCTATCCAGAGCAAAGACCCATATCTCAACGGTAGCCTCTCAAAAGTCCCATATATCCTCATATTCACATTCAAAAATCCATTGAATTGCCAACTTCGCGAGTATAAAAAACCTACTCATCCCCATAATAAACCAAAGCTTTTTTAATCCCATACACTACTTCCATAGCACTACTGAATCCACTCATCCGCTATCCAGAGCAAAGACCCATATCTCAACGGTAGCCTCTCAAAGGTCCCATATATCCTCATATTCACATTCAAAAATCCATTGAATTGCCAACTTCGCGAGTATAAAAAACCTACTCATCCCCATAATAAACCAAAGATTTTCTAATCCCATACACTACTTCCACAGCACTACTGAATCCACTCATCCGCTATCCAGAGCAAAGACCCATATCTCAACGGTAGCCTCTCAAAGGTCCCATATATCCTCATATTCACAATCAAAAATCCATTGAATTGCCAACTTCGCGAGTATAAAAAACCTACTCATCCCCATAATAAACCAAAGATTTTCTAATCCCATACACTACTTCCAGTGCACTACTGAATCCACTCATCCGCTATCCAGAGCAAAGACCCATATCTCAATGGTAGCCTCTCAAAGGTCCCATATATCCTCATATTCACAATCAAAAATCCATTGAATTGCCAACTTCGCGAGTATAAAAAACCTACTCATCCCCATAATAAACCAAAGCTTTTTTAATCCCATACACTACTTCCAGTGCACTACTGAATCCACTCATCCGCTATCCAGAGCAAAGACCCATATCTAAACGGTGGCCTCTCAAAGGTCCCATATATCCTCATATTCACATTCAAAAATCCATTGAATTGCCAACTTTGCGAGTATGAAAGACCTACTCATCCCCATAATAAACCAAAGATTTTCTAATCCCATACACTACTTCCATAGCACTACTGAATACACTCATCCGCTATCCAGAGCAAAGACCCATATCTAAACGGTAGCCTCTAAAATGGCCCATATATCCTCATAATCACATTCAAAAATCCATTGAATTGCCAACTTCGCGAGTATAAAAAACATACTTATCCCCATCATAAACCAAAGATTTTCTAATCCCATACACCACTTCCATAGCACTACTGAATCCACTCATCCGCTATCCAGAGCAAAGACCCATATCTCAACGGTAGCCTCTCAAAGGTCCCATATATCCTCATATTCACATTCAAAAATCCACTGAATTGCCAACTTCGCGAGTGAGTATAAAAAACCTACTCATCCCCATAATAAACCAAAGCGTTTTTAATCCCATACACTACTTCCATAGCACTACTGAATCCACTCATCCGCTATCCAGAGCAAAGACCCATATCTCAACGGTAGCCTCTCAAAGGTCCAATATATCCTCATATTCACATTCAAAAATCCATTGAATTGCCAACTTCGCGAGTATAAAAAACCTACTCATCCCCATAATAAACCAAAGCTTTTTTAATCCCATACACTACTTCCATAGCACTACTGAATCCACTCATCCGCTATCCAGAGCAAAGACCCATATCTCAACGGTAGCCTCTCAAAGGTCCCATATATCCTCATATTCACATTCAAAAATCCATTGAATTGCCAACTTCGCGAGTATAAAAAACCTACTCATCCCCATAATAAACCAAAGATTTTCTAATCCCATACACTACTTCCACAGCACTACTGAATCCACTCATCCGCTATCCAGAGCAAAGACCCATATCTCAACGGTAGCCTCTCAAAGGTCCCATATATCCTCATATTCACAATCAAAAATCCATTGAATTGCCAAATTCGCGAGTATAAAAAACCTACTCATCCCCATAATAAACCAAAGATTTTCTAATCCCATACACTACTTCCAGTGCACTACTGAATCCACTCATCCGCTATCCAGAGCAAAGACCCATATCTCAATGGTAGCCTCTCAAAGGTCCCATATATCCTCATATTCACAATCAAAAATCCATTGAATTGCCAACTTCGCGAGTATAAAAAACCTACTCATCCCCATAATAAACCGAAGATTTTCTAATCCCATACACTACTTCCATAGCACTACTGAATCCACTCATCCGCTATCCAGAGCAAAGACCCATATCTCAACGGTAGCCTCTCAAAGGTCCCATATATCCTCATATTCACATTCAAAAATCCATTGAATTGCCAACTTCGCGAGTGAGTATAAAAAACCTACTCATCCCCATAATAAACCAAAGCTTTTTTAATCCCATCCACTACTTCCATAGCACTACTGAATCCACTCATCCGCTATCCAGAGCAAAGACCCATATCTCAACGGTAGCCTCTCAAAGGTCCCATATATCCTCATATTCACAATCAAAAATCCATTGAATTGCCAACTTCGCGAGTATAAAAAACCTACTCATCCCCATAATAAACCAAAGATTTTCTAATCCCATACACTACTTCCACTGCACTACTGAATCCACTCATCCGCTATCCAGAGCAAAGACCCATATCTCAACGGTAGCCTCTCAAAGGTCCCATATATCCTCATATTCACATTCAAAAATCCATTGAATTGCCAACTTCGCGAGTATAAAAAACATACTTATCCCCATCATAAACCAAAGATTTTCTAATCCCATACACTACTTCCATAGCACTACTGAATCCACTCATCCGCTATCCAGAGCAAAGACCCATATCTCAACGGTAGCCTCTCAAAGGTCCCATATATCCTCATATTCACATTCAAAAATCCATTGAATTGCCAACTTCGCGAGTGAGTATAAAAAACCTACTCATCCCCATAATAAACCAAAGCTTTTTTAATCCCATACACTACTTCCATAGCACTACTGAATCCACTCATCCGCTATCCAGAGCAAAGACCCATATCTCAACGGTAGCCTCTCAAAGGTCCCATATATCCTCATATTCACATTCAAAAATCCATTGAATTGCCAACTTCGCGAGTGAGTATAAAAAACCTACTCATCCCCATAATAAACCAAAGCTTTTTTAATCCCATCCACTACTTCCATAGCACTACTGAATCCACTCATCCGCTATCCAGAGCAAAGACCCATATCTCAACGGTAGCCTCTCAAAGGTCCCATATATCCTCATATTCACAATCAAAAATCCATTGAATTGCCAACTTTGCGAGTATGAAAGACCTACTCATCCCCATAATAAACCAACGATTTTCTAATCCCATACACTACATCCATAGCACTACTGAACACATTCATCCGCTATCCAGAGCAAAGACCCATATCTCAACGGTAGCCTCTCAAAGGTCCCATATATCCTCATATTCACATTCAAAAATCCATTGAATTGCCAACTTCGCGAGTATAAAAAACCTACTTATCCCCATCATAAACCAAAGATTTTCTAATCCCATACACTACTTCCATAGCACTACTGAATCCACTCATCCGCTATCCAGAGCAAAGACCCATATCTCAACGGTAGCCTCTCAAAGGTCCCATATATCCTCATATTCACATTCAAAAATCCATTGAATTGCCAACTTCGCGAGTGAGTATAAAAAACCTACTCATCCCCATAATAAACCAAAGCTTTTTTAATCCCATCCACTACTTCCATAGCACTACTGAATCCACTCATCCGCTATCCAGAGCAAAGACCCATATCTCAACGGTAGCCTCTCAAAGGTCCCATATATCCTCATATTCACAATCAAAAATCCATTGAATTGCCAACTTCGCGAGTATAAAAAACCTACTCATCCCCATAATAAACCAAAGATTTTCTAATCCCATACACTACTTCCAGTGCACTACTGAATCCACTCATCCGCTATCCAGAGCAAAGACCCATATCTCAATGGTAGCCTCTCAAAGGTCCCATATATCCTCATATTCACAATCAAAAATCCATTGAATTGCCAACTTCGCGAGTATAAAAAACCTACTCATCCCCATAATAAACCAAAGCTTTTTTAATCCCATCCACTACTTCCATAGCACTACTGAATCCACTCATCCGCTATCCAGAGCAAAGACCCATATCTCAACGGTAGCCTCTCAAAGGTCCCATATATCCTCATATTCACATTCAAAAATCCATTGAATTGCCAACTTCGCGAGTATAAAAAACCTACTCATCCCCATAATAAACCAAAGCTTTTTTAATCCCATACACTACTTCCATAGCACTACTGAATCCACTCATCCGCTATCCAGAGCAAAGACCCATATCTCAACGGTAGCCTCTCAAAGGTCCCATATATCCTCATATTCACATTCAAAAATCCATTGAATTGCCAACTTCGCGAGTATAAAAAACCTACTCATCCCCATAATAAACCAAAGATTTTCTAATCCCATACACTACTTCCACAGCACTACTGAATCCACTCATCCGCTATCCAGAGCAAAGACCCATATCTCAACGGTAGCCTCTCAAAGGTCCCATATATCCTCATATTCACAATCAAAAATCCATTGAATTGCCAACTTCGCGAGTATAAAAAACCTACTCATCCCCATAATAAACCAAAGATTTTCTAATCCCATACACTACTTCCAGTGCACTACTGAATCCACTCATCCGCTATCCAGAGCAAAGACCCATATCTCAACGGTAGCCTCTCAAAGGTCCCATATATCCTCATATTCACATTCAAAAATCCATTGAATTGCCAACTTCGCGAGTATAAAAAACCTACTCATCCCCATAATAAACCAAAGATTTTCTAATCCCATACACTACTTCCACAGCACTACTGAATCCACTCATCCGCTATCCAGAGCAAAGACCCATATCTCAACGGTAGCCTCTCAAAGGTCCCATATATCCTCATATTCACAATCAAAAATCCATTGAATTGCCAACTTCGCGAGTATAAAAAACCTACTCATCCCCATAATAAACCAAAGATTTTCTAATCCCATACACTACTTCCAGTGCACTACTGAATCCACTCATCCGCTATCCAGAGCAAAGACCCATATCTCAATGGTAGCCTCTCAAAGGTCCCATATATCCTCATATTCACAATCAAAAATCCATTGAATTGCCAACTTCGCGAGTATAAAAAACCTACTCATCCCCATAATAAACCAAAGCTTTTTTAATCCCATACACTACTTCCAGTGCACTACTGAATACACTCATCCGCTATCCAGAGCAAAGACCCATATCTAAACGGTAGCCTCTCAAAGGTCCCATATATCCTCATATTCACATTCAAAAATCCATTGAATTGCCAACTTCGCGAGTGAGTATAAAAAACCTACTCATCCCCATAATAAACCGAAGATTTTCTAATCCCATACACTACATCCATAGCACTACTGAATCCACTCATCCGCTATCCAGAGCAAAGACCCATATCTCAACGGTAGCCTCTCAAAGGTCCCATATATCCTCATATTCACATTCAAAAATCCATTGAATTGCCAACTTCGCGAGTGAGTATAAAAAACCTACTCATCCCCATAATAAACCAAAGCTTTTTTAATGCCATCCACTACTTCCATAGCACTACTGAATCCACTCATCCGCTATCCAGAGCAAAGACCCATATCTCAACGGTAGCCTCTCAAAGGTCCCATATATCCTCATATTCACAATCAAAAATCCATTGAATTGCCAACTTCGCGAGTATAAAAAACCTACTCATCCCCATAATAAACCAAAGATTTTCTAATCCCATACACTACTTCCATAGCACTACTGAATCCACTCATCCGCTATCCAGAGCAAAGACCCATATCTCAACGGTAGCCTCTCAAAGGTCCCATATATCCTCATATTCACAATCAAAAATCCATTGAATTGCCAACTTCGCGAGTATAAAAAACCTACTCATCCCCATAATAAACCAAAGCTTTTTTAATCCCATCCACTACTTCCATAGCACTACTGAATCCACTCATCCGCTATCCAGAGCAAAGACCCATATCTCAACGGTAGCCTCTCAAAGGTCCCATATATCCTCATATTCACAATCAAAAATCCATTGAATTGCCAACTTCGCGAGTATAAAAAACCTACTCATCCCCATAATAAACCAAAGATTTTCTAATCCCATACACTACTTCCACTGCACTACTGAATCCACTCATCCGCTATCCAGAGCAAAGACCCATATCTCAACTGTAGCCTCTCAAAGGTCCCATATATCCTCATATTCACATTCAAAAATCCATTGAATTGCCAACTTCGCGAGTATAAAAAACATACTTATCCCCATCATAAACCAAAGATTTTCTAATCCCATACACTACTTCCATAGCACTACTGAATCCACTCATCCGCTATCCAGAGCAAAGACCCATATCTCAACGGTAGCCTCTCAAAGGTCCCATATATCCTCATATTCACATTCAAAAATCCATTGAATTGCCAACTTCGCGAGTGAGTATAAAAAACCTACTCATCCCCATAATAAACCAAAGCTTTTTTAATCCCATACACTACTTCCATAGCACTACTGAATCCACTCATCCGCTATCCAGAGCAAAGACCCATATCTCAACGGTAGCCTCTCAAAGGTCCCATATATCCTCATATTCACATTCAAAAATCCATTGAATTGCCAACTTCGCGAGTATAAAAAACCTACTCATCCCCATAATAAACCAAAGCTTTTTTAATCCCATACACTACTTCCATAGCACTACTGAATCCACTCATCCGCTATCCAGAGCAAAGACCCATATCTCAACGGTAGCCTCTCAAAGGTCCCATATATCCTCATATTCACATTCAAAAATCCATTGAATTGCCAACTTCGCGAGTATAAAAAACCTACTCATCCCCATAATAAACCAAAGATTTTCTAATCCCATACACTACTTCCACAGCACTACTGAATCCACTCATCCGCTATCCAGAGCAAAGACCCATATCTCAACGGTAGCCTCTCAAAGGTCCCATATATCCTCATATTCACAATCAAAAATCCATTGAATTGCCAACTTCGCGAGTATAAAAAACCTACTCATCCCCATAATAAACCAAAGATTTTCTAATCCCATACACTACTTCCAGTGCACTACTGAATCCACTCATCCGCTATCCAGAGCAAAGACCCATATCTCAATGGTAGCCTCTCAAAGGTCCCATATATCCTCATATTCACAATCAAAAATCCATTGAATTGCCAACTTCGCGAGTATAAAAAACCTACTCATCCCCATAATAAACCAAAGATTTTCTAATCCCATACACTACTTCCAGTGCACTACTGAATCCACTCATCCGCTATCCAGAGCAAAGACCCATATTTCAACGGTAGCCTCTCAAAGGTCCCATATATCCTCATATTCACATTCAAAAATCCATTGAATTGCCAACTTCGCGAGTGTAAAAGACCTACTCATCCCCATAATAAACCAAAGATTTTCTTATCGCATACATTACCCCCATAGGACTACTTAATACACCCATCCCATATCCAGAGCAAAGACCCATTTCTCAACGGAAACCTCTCAAAGTTCCCATTTATCCTCATATTCACATTAGTAGATAGGCGTGACGCCACCAAGTCTAAACATAAGGGGACACCACTTTTAAGGCGCCTCAGAAGCCTTGATGGCTTAAAATGACATAATTCATATTATGGCGCAAAATCTACACATATCTACGAGACGTTTTTCGATTCAACCAAAAAAGAGATCGCTATGAAGTGACTTAACACACCAAACTGTAAACGTACCGTTTGCTCCAGGCCGAGCCGCCTCCCACGAGGCCGGCCCAAACCATTCGGGTCGCCAGAATATCGCATACCGATGTCTTTAAATGAGAATTTTTAATATAGTTTGAATATTACGATAAAAATTTAATTTAATGAAATGATATAGTTTGCGTTTTATAATAAAGATTTCATTTAAGAAATAATATAGTTTGAGTATTATTGAATACGATTCATTCGGTTTTATCGGTGCAAAACAACTTCTGATTATGGGTCATATTGATGTTGATATCGAGTTGGAGGAACTTGAAGTGGATGTGGTAGAGATTGATTTTTATCCGGATGATGTTGAGATATCTGAGGATGAAGGGATAGTGAGTGGTGAAGAAGATTTCGAGTTGGAGGAAATCGACCCTGACGAGGCAATGGAACGGATCTTGGTAGAGGCGCCTGATATTGATTTTAACAAGAATGCGTGGCGTGAAGAACTTGCAATGATGGATCCGAACGAGATCGATGAAATTTTGAGAAAGGCACGTGAAGAAGACGGTTGTGATTCCGACCTTTATGATATGCTCCTAGAATGGTATGGGAGATAGTAAAAATAAGATAACACAATAGTACCATAAAAATGTTTAAAAAAGTTATATTAAAATAAAAATAAAAACAAAAAACTTCTTTTGGAACAGCCTCCCATGAGTTGGGAACAAACTAGGCCCTAATTAATAGAAATAAAGTATTTTCAAATTACAGAATGAACTGTTTATGGTATACATAAAACATAATGTATGGACAAAATTTTGGAAGTGGTTCGTAATAGGTAAAACACCCCCCGGCTTTCGCAGATGCATTGGGGAGTACTGTTTCAAAAATTTAGCACTACTGCGAAACGGTTGCGGGACAAAACCATGCGCTAAATGTGGAAAGGGGTATTAAAACACGTGTGGGTGAATGCATGAAGTGTGGTTATTTCGCTAAATATTTCAGAGCTTGATTAGGTGGGTTAATTCGTGAATTTAATAAAGAATGGAAACGTCTTTCATCTATATCATTAGACTAGAAAATGAAAAAAATTCTATTTAAAGAAATGATAAAGTTATTATATTGAGATAAATGAATTATCTAGATATTACTATGGATAAAAATATTAAGCAATTGCTGGGTGGGTTTACCGGGCCCAGAGCTCTTCGGGCTGTTCTACAGAACATTTTAGACGAACCTATCCCAGATGCAGTCAAAAGACGCTTACTACAACCACTGTTTCCAAGGCCAATTCCTCCAGTGCGCAAGCATAGAGGGGCAAAACGTAAGGCTCTTCTAGCAGAATTCGACCCACTCCTAATTAAGAAGGCTAGAGGTGGACCACCATCCTTTGTAGTGCACAGAGAGCTCGCCAATCAGCTTCTGAGAGACTTTCGTGCAGAAGTACCTCTTAACCACAGGCTGGAAGGAGATGCGTTGGCTTTCTTCGGTGCAATGGAGCACAACATTGAGTCGCAGCTAAACGAAGAGCTATTGAAGAATGGCGGTTTGAAATTCTCTCAAGTGTTGACTGTTGATTTGGAAAAGTTAGCGCCAACAGTTGACAATGTGTATGATGGCAACGCGGCTCCTGGTACTATTACCAACCCTGCCTACTTTCGAAGCAAAGCAGTCCCAGTTACCAATGCGGGGAAAATCCAGGGAATTATACGGAAGGCCAAGGCTGAAGTACTAAAACTCCTCGAAGAGTACACCAATGAGGGATCGGGGTGGAGAGTGAAGCGGGTCGTGGCGCTAGACCTCAGTTTTGCAAAATATAAGCCTTTCCGAGGTAAGAGCTACTTTCCCACAACAAAGTACATCCCCCATCGCACGGTTATTAATGTCAAGTATCAAGATAAACGATGCTTTGAGTGGGCCATATTAAGCGCCATGTATCCAGTAGATCATAAGCAACACCCCTATTCTCCCAGTAAGTATCGTGCCCACCTCCTCGAGCTAAACTTTGACGGTAAAGAATTTCCAGTGAAGGTCACAGAAATCGACAAGTTTGAGCGTCAAAACCCAACTATAAGTGTCTCAGTCTTCGGATGGGATAAAGCTTTGTATTAAATTCACATTTCAGACCGGGCCAGTGTCCACAATCTTGACCTTCTACTACTGGCCGACGACAAAAATGAAAATTTTCAATATGTCTGGATCAAGGATCTAGCCCGCATGCTTTATAAAAACAGCAAATTTCAAGGACGAAAACATCCATGTCACCGCTGCCTCCACATATTCTGTACACATGACTTGCTGGATGCTCATATCAAAGAATGTCAGGGCATTAGTAAGAAGCCTCAGCGGATTCAGATGCCAAAAGAGGATGAAAATATCCTCAAATTCCAGAATCACCACAAACAGATGCGCGTTGCGTATATCATATACGCCGATTTCGAGGCGTTGAACGTGCCACTCCTAAATGCGGCCATGAACCCCAACGAGAGCAACACCAGACAGATAGCTGAGCAGAAACCGTGCAGCTTCTGTTACATAGTGGTTCGATGCGACGGCCGCACGAAGAAACCAGTTTTATACCGGAGAGAACGCCGTGGAAGCGTTCCTACAACGACTACCAGGCGAGCTAGCCTCTATCAGACAAAGGATGGCCACCCCAGCTAGGACGGTTATGTCAGCGGCCTATCGCCAATCATTCCGCGAGGGTATCGAATGTCACATCTGCGGAAATGCTCTCGAAGCGGATAGAGTTCGTGACCACTGCCACATTACCGGTAAGTACCGAGGTTCCGCTCACAATGCCTGAAACCTCAGACTTCGAATATATCCCGATAAGTGTAAGGTACCGGTAGTCTTCCACAATCTGCGAGGTTACGACAGCCACCTCATAATGCAAGCGATAGGTAGCTGTGAGGCCGCACAGGATGAAAAAAATGAAATTATCTGTATTCCAAATAATATGGAGAAATATATGACATTCAACATTGGACAACTACAGTTCATTGATAGCCTCCAGTTTCTAAACAGCTCATTGGATAAATTATCAGGAAACTTATCACTGGAAGATCTAAAAGTCACAACGTCGTATATAAACGAAAATTTTGCTCATAACGAAAGGTTAAAATTAGATCTTTTGAGACGAAAGAGCGTGTATTGTTACGAATACATCCACGATTACCACCGCTTCGAAGAAGACCGACTTCCACCCAAAGAAGCGTTCTACAGCAGGCTGTCCCGAGAGAACATTTCTGATGAGGATTATCAACACGCCCAACGAGTATAAACTCTGGGCGACTATCACGACTTGTATCTCCGTACGGATGTACTCCTACTGGCGGATGTATTCGAGACCTTCAGAGATGCATCGATGAAGCATTACAGTCTAGATCCGGCAAACTACTTCTCTTTACCAGGAATGGCCTGGGACGGTTTGCTGAAAAAGACGAAAATCGAACTCGAACTTTTAACCGATATAGACATGCATTTGTTCGTAGAGAAAGGTCTCAGAGGTGGAATCTCGATGGTATCTAAGCGCTTCGCAAAGGCCAACAACCCACAATGCCCAGATCATGATACTACGAAGCCAGAAAACTGAATTATGTACCTCGACGCTAATAACCGTTACGGCTGGGCGATGCAACAGCCGCTGCCAGTTGGAGGATTCAGCTGGGAGATCCCAAACAATCTACGGCTATGGCTATGTGCATTGTAATTATTAAAGCAGACGACTGTCATTTGCTTCCATAGACGTTATAAATAATAGAGCAATACCATAGAGAAATAATTAAGCGAGTTATTCCTAAAAACCTTTTGCCATCCCTGCATCAATAGCTAAGAAGTCTCAATTCTGTTGCGCGTGGAGGTTATGTGTGCGTTTTTTGTGGTCTTTTGAGGCCCCCGGAAGCGTGGGGCCCCTGACGACTGCCCACAATGCCCATGCGTTAAGACGGCACTGCTAAATAGTTCTGTTGAAGAGGCGTTATGTAAATCCTTGAATGAATGAATGAATGAATGAATGAATGAATGAATGAATGAATATATCACCCACCCACCTCCAAAATGGCATCGCTCTTGTTGCTCTGCTCTATTCTCTCGGTGCACTTGGGAGACCTGGAGACACTACAACAGAGCTCGTGCGGGCGCTTGAGACATAGCGGGATATTGCAAGGCACGACGTCCTGATCCTTTTAATATACTCGCTCAATAGCTTCAGAATCCCTTGCAATCAAAGTTGGTGGACTGCTAACCGATCTGTAACCTTGCTGGCACTTTCCCCCTTTTCGCTCCAGCCGCAGGTACCCTTTCGCCCCAGGCAATCATGCCAAGATACAAGATACTCATTCCCTGACGACCCACCCCATGGGCGTTGGTTTTATACTTGTAAAGTCGCTCTTTTTTATCATGACTTTAAATGCAATATAATGGGACCTTTGAGAGGCTACCGTTGAGATATGGGTCTTTGCTCTGGATAGCGGATGAGTGGATTCAGTAGTGCTATGGAAGTAGTGTATGGGATTAGAAAATCTTTGGTTTATTATGGGGTTGAGTAGGTTTTTATACTCGCGAAGTTGTCAATTGAATGGATTTTTGAATGTGAATATGAGGATATATTGGACATTTGAGAGGCTACCGTTGAGATATGGGTCTTTGCTCTGGATAGTGGATGAGTGTATTCAGTAGTGCTATGGAAGTAGTGTATGGGATTAAAAAGCTTTGGTTTATTATGGGGATGAGTAGGTTTTTTATACTCGCGAAGTTGGCAATTCAATGGATTTTTGAATGCGAATATGAGGATATATGGGACCTTTGAGAGGCTACCGTTGAAATATGGGTCTTTGCTCTGGATAGCGGATGAGTGGATTCAGTAGTGCTATGGAAGTGGTGTATGGGATTAGAAAATCTTTGGTTTATTATGGGGTTGAGTAGGTTTTTATACTCGCGAAGTTGTCAATTGAATGGATTTTTGAATGTGAATATGAGGATATATTGGACCTTTGAGAGGCTACCGTTGAGATATGGGTCTTTGCTCTGGATAGTGGATGAGTGTATTCAGTAGTGCTATGGAAGTAGTGTATGGGATTAAAAAAGCTTTGGTTTATTATGGGGATGAGTAGGTTTTTTATACTCACTCGCGAAGTTGGCAATTCAATGGATTTTGAATGTGAATATGAGGATATATGGGACCTTTGAGAGGCTACCGTTGAGATATGGGTCTTTGCTCTGGATAGCGGATGAGTGGATTCAGTAGTGCTATGGAAGTGGTGTATGGGATTAGAAAATCTTTGGTTTATTTTGGGGTTGAATAGGTTTTTATACTCGCGAAGTTGTCAATTGAATGGATTTTTGAATGTGAATATGAGGATATATTGGACCTTTGAGAGGCTACCGTTGAGATATGGGTCTTTGCTCTGGATAGTGGATGAGTGTATTCAGTAGTGCTATGGAAGTAGTGTATGGGATTAAAAAAGCTTTGGTTTATTATGGGGATGAGTAGGTTTTTTATACTCACTCGCGAAGTTGGCAATTCAATGGATTTTTGAATGTGAATATGAGGATATATGGGACCTTTGAGAGGCTACCGTTGAGATATGGGTCTTTGCTCTGGATAGCGGATGAGTGGATTCAGTAGTGCTATGGAAGTGGTGTATGGGATTAGAAATTCTTTGGTTTATTATGGGGATGAGTAGGTTTTTATACTCGCGAAGTTGTCAATTCAATGGATTTTTGAATGTGAATATGAGGATATATTGGACATTTGAGAGGCTACCGTTGAGATATGGGTCTTTGCTCTGGATAGTGGATGAGTGTATTCAGTAGTGCTATGGAAGTAGTGTATGGGATTAAAAAGCTTTGGTTTATTATGGGGATGAGTAGGTTTTTTATACTCGCGAAGTTGGCAATTCAATGGATTTTTGAATGCGAATATGAGGATATATGGGACCTTTGAGAGGCTACCGTTGAAATATGGGTCTTTGCTCTGGATAGCGGATGAGTGGATTCAGTAGTGCTATGGATGTAGTGTATGGGATTAGAAAATCTTTGGTTTATTATGGGGTTGAGTAGGTTTTTATACTCGCGAAGTTGTCAATTGAATGGATTTTTGAATGTGAATATGAGGATATATTGGACCTTTGAGAGGCTACCGTTGAGATATGGGTCTTTGCTCTGGATAGTGGATGAGTGTATTCAGTAGTGCTATGGAAGTAGTGTATGGGATTAAAAAAGCTTTGGTTTATTATGGGGATGAGTAGGTTTTTTATACTCACTCGCGAAGTTGGCAATTCAATGGATTTTGAATGTGAATATGAGGATATATGGGACCTTTGAGAGGCTACCGTTGAGATATGGGTCTTTGCTCTGGATAGCGGATGAGTGGATTCAGTAGTGCTATGGAAGTGGTGTATGGGATTAGAAAATCTTTGGTTTATTTTGGGGTTGAATAGGTTTTTATACTCGCGAAGTTGTCAATTGAATGGATTTTTGAATGTGAATATGAGGATATATTGGACCTTTGAGAGGCTACCGTTGAGATATGGGTCTTTGCTCTGGATAGTGGATGAGTGTATTCAGTAGTGCTATGGAAGTAGTGTATGGGATTAAAAAAGCTTTGGTTTATTATGGGGATGAGTAGGTTTTTTATACTCACTCGCGAAGTTGGCAATTCAATGGATTTTTGAATGTGAATATGAGGATATATGGGACCTTTGAGAGGCTACCGTTGAGATATGGGTCTTTGCTCTGGATAGCGGATGAGTGGATTCAGTAGTGCTATGGAAGTGGTGTATGGGATTAGAAATTCTTTGGTTTATTATGGGGATGAGTAGGTTTTTATACTCGCGAAGTTGTCAATTCAATGGATTTTTGAATGTGAATATGAGGATATATTGGACATTTGAGAGGCTACCGTTGAGATATGGGTCTTTGCTCTGGATAGTGGATGAGTGTATTCAGTAGTGCTATGGAAGTAGTGTATGGGATTAAAAAGCTTTGGTTTATTATGGGGATGAGTAGGTTTTTTATACTCGCGAAGTTGGCAATTCAATGGATTTTTGAATGCGAATATGAGGATATATGGGACCTTTGAGAGGCTACCGTTGAAATATGGGTCTTTGCTCTGGATAGCGGATGAGTGGATTCAGTAGTGCTATGGATGTAGTGTATGGGATTAGAAAATCTTTGGTTTATTATGGGGTTGAGTAGGTTTTTATACTCGCGAAGTTGTCAATTGAATGGATTTTTGAATGTGAATATGAGGATATATTGGACCTTTGAGAGGCTACCGTTGAGATATGGGTCTTTGCTCTGGATAGTGGATGAGTGTATTCAGTAGTGCTATGGAAGTAGTGTATGGGATTAAAAAAGCTTTGGTTTATTATGGGGATGAGTAGGTTTTTTATACTCACTCGCGAAGTTGGCAATTCAATGGATTTTGAATGTGAATATGAGGATATATGGGACCTTTGAGAGGCTACCGTTGAGATATGGGTCTTTGCTCTGGATAGCGGATGAGTGGATTCAGTAGTGCACTGGAAGTAGTGTATGGGATTAGAAAATCTTTGGTTTATTATGGGGATGAGTAGGTTTTTTATACTCGCGAAGTTGGCAATTCAATGGATTTTTGATTGTGAATATGAGGATATATGGGACCTTTGAGAGGCTACCGTTGAGATATGGGTCTTTGCTCTGGATAGCGGATGAGTGGATTCAGTAGTGCTGTGGAAGTAGTGTATGGGATTAGAAAATCTTTGGTTTATTATGGGGATGAGTAGGCTTTTTATACTCGCGAAGTTGGCAATTCAATGGATTTTTGATTGTGAATATGAGGATATATGGGACTTTTGAGAGGCTACCGTTGAGATATGGGTCTTTGCTCTGGATAGCGGATGAGTGGATTCAGTAGTGCAGTGGAAGTAGTGTATGGGATTAGAAAATCTTTGGTTTATTATGGGGATGAGTAGGTTTTTTATACTCGCGAAGTTGGCAATTCAATGGATTTTTGATTGTGAATATGAGGATATATGGAACCTTTGAGAGGCTACCGTTGAGATATGGGTCTTTGCTCTGGATAGCGGATGAGTGGATTCAGTAGTGCTGTGGAAGTAGTGTATGGGATTAGAAAATCTTTGGTTTATTATGGGGATGAGTAGGTTTTTTATACTCGCGAAGTTGGCAATTCAATGGATTTTTGAATGTGAATATGAGGATATATGGGACCTTTGAGAGGCTACCGTTGAGATATGGGTCTTTGCTCTGGATAAGGGATGAGTGGATTCAGTAGTGCTGTGGAAGTAGGGTATGGGATTATAAAATCTTTGGTTTATTATGGGGATGAGTAGGTTTTTTATACTCGCGAAGTTGGCAATTCAATGGATTTTTGAATGTGAATATGAGGATATATGGGACCTTTGAGAGGCTACCGTTGAGATATGGGTCTTTGCTCTGGATATGGGATGAGTGGAATCAGTAGTGCTATGGAAGTAGTGTATGGGATTAGAAAATCTTTGGTTTATTATGGGGATGAGTAGGCTTTTTATACTCGCGAAATTGTCAATTCAATGGATTTTTGAATGTGAATATGAGGATATATTGGACCTTTGAGAGGCTACCGTTGAGATATGGGTCTTTGCTCTGGATAGCGGATGAGTGTATTCAGTAGTGCTATGGAAGTAGTGTATGGGATTAGAACATCTTTGGTTTATGATGGGGATAAGTAGGTCTTTTACACTCGTGAATTCGCTACTTTTACCATGACTTTCAATGCAATGTAATGGTAACTTTGAGTGGTTACCGTTGAGATATGGGCCTTTGCTCTGGATATGGGATGAGTGTATTAAGTAGTCCTATAGGTAGGCCTATAATGTATCGGATTAGAAAATCTTTGGGTTATTATATGGATAAGTGTGTCATTTTTGTTGGAGAACGTGCAAGAAATCTTTCAATGTTGGGAAATGACTTGAAAGTGTGGGCAAAAGTGATGATTGTATATTGTATTTCGGGTAGAATGGAGGTTCAAATTTATTTCTTATTGAAGATAATTTTCGTTTTGTTTTAATTTGGTTTTACTTGCCCTGAGTTTTACATTTTCTCAAACTATATAACGTTGCGGTAATAATTGGTATTTCACTGAATTAGTTGGACCCGCGAATGTGTGTGATAGGCTCGAAAGCGAATATGAATGACAACTTGACAGACATAAGTCCTCCCACCTTTAAGAGTGGTGGGGACACTGGCGTAAACTTGTCCAAAATATTGGAGGGGCATGGGGTCTGGACCAGAGAAACAAGTTTTTTCAATATGAACAGTTGTTTTTTTGTTGTTTTGGTTTTTTTCTCGTTTTTATGGTTTTTGTTGTTTTGGTTGTTTTTAACATTTTCGGATTTCGGATGATAAAAATCACGAAAAATGGCATGAACAAGAGCTCCAACTCAGCTTAATTCAGTTGCGATATCCGAAAATTAAAAATCATTAAATCAATGTAATTAAAATAACTTCTAAAGAAATGAGAAATTTAATTCTTTGAAACAAACAAATTTTGTGGTTTTTCTTTTGGTTTTGTTTAAAACCAAAAACCGAAAAAACATTTCTCACCTCTGATCTGGACAGTCAGCAAAGGCTTCCGGTTTACGTTAATGCGTATGAAATGGAGCGTTTTGTTTACATGTAAATTTGTTTCATACTGAAGATATTAAAGATAAAAATAAATCTTAGTTTTCATCATGAATTTCTGATAGTATTTCAGTTCTGTGTCTCTGATTTTCTGTTTCTGAAGAAATTTGTCTACATTGAAACATAGTATTTTAATATTTGAAGAAATTCTCCTCTCGATTTTTGGGGGGCATTGCCCCGGCTCCTCAATTATTGGGGGGCACGTGCCCCGGCTGACCCTCCAGAGTCTACGCCTATGGGTGGGGACACACCATACATTTGTCCCCCACTTTTTGAAGAAACCTAAAAAAGGTCGTCAAATTTTTTCCAAAAATTTTTAAAAAAATTTCGCGTTAATGTTTTGACCTTTCTTGAGCAGATCAGTTCAAAACTCTTTTCACCAGATCAGTTCAATAGTGTCCTCCCACCTGTGAAACAAGATCGCCGCCAGTGTCCTTGAGATGAAAAGTAAGTAGGCCTAATCATGTCTTTAAGGGGTTAAACACAGGAAACTACTATACTTATAGGACATGCTTGAGGAATGGGAGGGTATACAAGCGAGAAGACATAATCCCAGGCGCCTAACCTAAATTTATACCTATGGTCAACAGACCCATATATATGAAGTTTTCATAAAATATTCTTCACACATAGATATAACCGAAACAAAACAGGTCATCATACCCAGTGATCTTGATGTTTGAGCTCTGAACACAACGTGGGCATTGGACTTAACGAGGAATCCCCATCCAGCAAACCCATGTACCTTTAGAGTATTTGGATCAATCGAGTAGAGAGAGTAGGTATAGGAAGAGTAGGAAGTCTGAGTGGACATTCTCAAATTGAGAATCTGATCTAATGACTTCTAAAGCACAGTCGTAATGCACAGTTCATCAATCGTTGGTTGCTTCAAGTCAGATGAAAACCAAATAAGTCAGAGAAACCAGCAGGAGTGAAGCTGCAGAGGGTAAGCAAGCTGGAAGATAGGAGTTTTATGTTTAGCTTTAAATCACATTAAGTGCAATGTTTTGTGAACTATAAGACAGGTTTAAAAATGAATTCTACATATGGCTGCCAATGTAGTGAGTGCAATAATGGCTTAATATGTTGATACTTGGGGTTTTTCTTGTGGCTTGTGCCATAGAATTTTGAATTTTAGATTAGGCCTACTGAGGAAAATGTCAGCTCATCTGACTCTTTTAGCAATCCCATTATCCGAGAGAGAAGTGAGGTGCAGTATTTGAGTTGGCAAGAAAACAGACCAGTTGCAAGTGATGCTAAGACGGTTTGAGGCATGGAAGATCTGATTCTACAAATATCCTGAGTGTGAAAGTGGGTTGATTTGCATAATGGTTTTAACGTGGTCAGGGAAAGACATGTATGGTGGAGTCAAAGATATGCTCAAATTGCAAATACATTCGGAACGATAACTAAACGCCAATCAAATTTTGGAGTTGCAATGTTGATTTGTGCCTGAGAGGAGGAATTCAGTCTTAGAAGGATCGAGGAGAAGCTTGCTACTGAACACCATGACTGAACATCATCAAAGACAGAAGCAAGTAATTAGAGAGCTGCCTTAGATGAAGAGCTATCAAATGAAAGAAATAGCTGTGCATCATCAGCATATAATGGTAGTCTAGACTGTAGAGAACTTTCTGTGAGAAGTTAGCCGAGTGGAGTTGTATGTAATGTAAACAGGAGCAGTCCCAAAAGTTCTAGACAGTTGGCATCAAAATGAATTGATTGATACGGACTGATTGAGTGTGAGGTTGGAGGTAAAACGCAAACCAGCTGAGAGCAAGACTAGAAAGGCCAAACCTGCAGTGTTTGAGATGGTGAAAGAGTATATCACAATCGATGATATTAAAAGCAGCAGAAATGATAGCAGTTATACCTTTCTTTTTTCTATGGAGCTGATTATGTTTTCTCTTCCAAATAACTGTTACTTTATCCCATCAAAGACTTCTGAAACAATCAACAGTTTTGCTTCGTAGAGTGACTGCATGCGAGTGGCAAGTATTGCAGTTTCAGTGGAATGGTATTTATGATAGAAAGACTGGAAAGGGAGATACTGCTAATATATGTGATAAAAGGTGACTTCGTGTTCAGTCCAATGCTACTGAGTAGTGACTTATGCTAATCTGGTCTGAATGGATTCCATTTAGCTTATCCATTAATACACAGAGGCATTACTTAAAGTGCCATTAAAAACCTCAAATGCACAGTGGAGAATCTGGACATTTCTGCAAATGTGTGTCGCATCACTCAGTATTTATAGATTGGAATTGGAGCGAAAGTATGGGACTGGTTGCTATTCCTCATCCGCAGTGTGTCATGCAAATGTCTGCATTATTATTACGAGTTCGTATTCTTTGTTTTTGTGGCTCTTTGTCCATATGTTACCGCACATTTCTTAAAAAATTAGATTGTGCTATGAAATTGCAAACTTCTTGTTGTAAAAGCAGTGTGAGGTGTTTGAAGTGTAGTTGTACGTAATTGGCATTTTGTGATTGTTTATAATTGCAGTTGAACAGAAGTGCTGGGGAACAGATAGTCGCAGTCTGCAAGCTGAGTCGACTGAGGCTTTAAAGTTGCTGGACACCTCTGCAGCTAGATGCAGAGGTGTCTCTTAATCAACTGCTCTGCAGTCCTGCTGTTTCTGCCAAGCCAAATGTTAACTGGTTTGGATGTATATCGTTTTATTTTTTAAGCGAGGGTATTATTTTCTTTTGGCATAATTGAGTTTTGATGTGGATTAATTTATGTGAGAGTAATTTTTTGGCATTATTGGTTTAGAATGGTGGACTGCGTTATTTGAGGGGATTATTTTTTCTTTGGCATTATTGGTTTGAGGTTTGGGTTGCTTTACATGACATGATTATTTTTTGTTGGCATCAGTGGTTTTTGATGTGGATTGCCTAATCTGAAGGGATTATTTTTTCTTTGGCATTATCGGTTTATGATGTGGATGGCACTGTGTGAGGGGATTATTTTCTCTTGGCATTGTTGGTTTGCAATGTTGGAGTTTGTGATGTGAGGGGATTATTAGTTTGTTCTGAAAGATGTTTGGGTTGTTGGATTTTTTCATGTGACAGGATTATTTTTTGGCATTATTGGTTTGAGATGTTGGATTGCTTTACATGAGGGGATAATTTTTTAATTGGCATAATTGGTTTGAGATCTTGGATTGTTTTAAGTGAGGCATTATTTTTTCTTTGGTTTGGGATGTGGATTGTTTTGTGTGAGGGGATTATTATTTATTTTGCAGCCTTGGCTTGGGATGTGTAAGCCTACTGATTTATGTTTGGGGATTATTTTTTCTTTCGCATTATTGGTTATAACCTCAGTTCCATGCTAATTTTATTTCAACCTCTGTAATTCTTCCATGGCATTTCAGTTAGCAGTGCTTTTCAATTTGGATTAGCATTCTGTGTTGCCGAGTACCATTTTTGCACAACTGTCCTCTTATATGAATTCAGATTATCTAGTTGTGCTTTGGTAATCCTGTAACTTATATTGTGCCATTGTCATAACAGATGTATCTGTCAATTAAATGTAGTTTAACTGGTTGTGTTTTGGTTAACCTAACTTTTATTTTGCCATTGTCATGACAGATGTATCTGTCAATTAAATGTAGTTTAACTGGTTGTGTTTTGGTAAACCTAACTTTTATTTTGCTATTGTCATGACAGATGTATCTGTCAGCATAGATGAAGTTTCATTGGTTGTTTTGGTAATCCTGTAACTTATATTGTACAATTGTCATGACAGATGTACCTCACAGCTAAGGTGAAGTTTAACTGATTGGGTTTTGGTAATCCTGTAACTTATATTGTACAATTGTCATGACAAATGTATCTGTTTTCTTATAAGAAGTTTACTGGTTGAGTTTGATAATCCTACTATTTATATAGTTTCATTGTCATGACAGATATATCTGCCAGCTTATTTGAAGTTTAGCTGCCTGTGTTTCGGCAATCCTGAAACCTCCATTGTGTCATTGTCATGACAGATATATCTGTCAACATAGGTGAAGTTTAACTGGTTAAGCTTGATAAGCCTGCAACTAATTTTGTGCCATTATCATGACAGATGTATATGGCAGCTTGTTTGAAGTGTAACTGGTTGTGTTTTTGGTAATCCTGTAACTTGTTTTGTGCCATTGCCAGGAGATATGTACCTATCAGCTTATTTGAAGACTAACTGGATACATTTGGTGATCCTGCATCTTCTCTTGTGCCGTTGTCATGACAGATGCATCTGTTAGCTTATACAAAGTTTAACTGGTTGAGTTTTAGCAATCCTGTAACTTATATTGTGCCATTGCGAGCTTGTATTAAGTTTCGCTGGTTGTTTTTGTAATCCTGTAACTTCTATTGTGCCATTGTCATGACAAATGTATTTACTTCCTTAGATGAAATTTAACTGGTTGTGTTTTGGTAATCCTGTTACTTCTATTGTGCCATTGTCATAAGAGAAGTACCTGACAGCTTAGGTGAAATTTAGCTGGTTAAGTTTGCCAATGCTGAAACTTCTTTTGTGTCATTGTCATGAGAGATGTACCTGTGAGATTATATGAAGTTTAGCTGGTTACTTTTGGTTATCCTGCAACGTCTACTGTGGTGTTGTCGTAACAGATGCATTTGTTAGCTTATACAAAGTTTAACTGGTTGAGTTTTAGTAATCCTGTAACTTATATTGTGCCATTGTGATGACAGGGGTATCTGCGAGCTTATAGTACGTTTCGCTGGTTGTTTTTGTGATCCTGTAACTTCTGACGTGGCATTGTTATGAGAGATGTATTTGTCAACCTAAATGAAGTGTCATTGGTTGTTTTGGTAATCCTGTAACTTGCACTGTGCCATTCTCATGACAGATGTATCTGCTTGCTTATGTGAAGTATAACTGCTTGGTTTTGGTAATCCTATCAACTTGGATGAGTTTTTGCTAGCTGTTTTGGTAATCCTGTAACCTCTCTTGTGATATTGTCATGATATGTGTATCTGTCAACCTAGATAGAGTTTCATTGGTTGTTTTGGTAATCCTATAACTTATATTGTGCCATTGTGATGACAGATGTATCTGACCAATTATTTGAAGTTTAACTGGTTGTGTTTTGGTAATCCTGTATTGTACAATTGTCATGACAGATGTACCTCACAGCTAAGGTGAAGTTTAACTGATTGGGTTTGGTAATCCTGTAACTTATATTGTACAATTGTCATGACAAATGTATCTGTTTTCTTATAAGAAGTTTACTGGTTGAGTTTGATAATCCTACTATTTATATAGTTTCATTGTCATGACAGATATATCTGCCAGCTTATTTGAAGTTTAGCTGCTTGTGTTTTGGTAATCGTGTAACCTCCATTGTGTCATTGTCATGACAGATGTATCTATCAACTTAGATGAGGTTTTGCTGGCTGTTATCGTAATCCTGTAACTTCAATTGTTCCATTGTCATGACAGATGTATTTGTCTGCTTAGATTAAGTTTTACTTGTTGTGTTTTGGTAATCCTGTAACTTATTTTGTGCCACTGTCAGATATATCTGTCAGGTTATATGAAGTTTAACTGGCTAAATTTGGTAATCCTGTAACTTATATTGTGTCACTGTCATTGACAGATGTATTGGTCACTTAGATGAAATTTAACTGGTTGTGTTTTGGTCAGTGATATTTTACTTCAGATAATAATTTTCGTTTTACTTCTATTTCAGTTCAGATGTCCTCAATTTCCGTTCCATTTCAGTTTTCGTTCTTAAAATAATTTCAGTTATCGTTACAGTTATACTTAACGGAAATCATTATTTTCCGTTCTAATTTTACTTAACGTTAACGAACTGATATGCCTGAAGTTTCAAGCTGTCTCGTCCTCAATGAAACCCACCTCCATGACATATTGATCAATTTCAATGTGATCAGTTTAAAACTTACTTTGCAGTAAGTTTACTGCCATCACCATATTTGAGCCGATGTTTGAAACAATCCTGGTATTCCGTGTTAGCTTCTTTATGAAGTCGCTGTAAATGCGAAATAAAAATAGCTCGAATTTTTACCCCAAAGCGCAGTTCCGCATACTTTCACCGTTTTAGGGTCCAAAACTTTACACGCAGGTTTATCGGTTTCTTTGGGATATTAAAAAATTCCCATAGTGGGCTTTCTTCCGCCCAGCTAGAAAACTGGACAAAGTATTCGTGGTCGAGATAAATGTACTTTTGAAAGTGATTTTCAATAACAACAAGCCTTGTCCCAATGTGGACTATTTTAAAATCACAACAAGGTTCTAAGTGAAAAATGGTCTTAAGAAACTGTATCCGGAAGCACGTGCCAAAGATAGTAGGGTTTCAAGAGTCACAAAGTACATGTGCGCCGTTCAACATAAAGCAACTGATTCGCAAAAAGTAGCCTGAAAATTACAAAAATATTTGCATTAATTTCCGTTCCAAAATTAATTTTCGTTTTACTTCTATTTCAGTTCAGATGTCCTCAATTTCCGTTCTATTTCAGTTTTCGTTCTTAAAATAATTTCAGTTATCGTTACAGTTATACTTAACGGAAATCATTATTTTCCGTTCTAATTTTACTTAACGTTAACGAAAATATCACTGGTTTTGGTAGTCCTGCAACTTGTATGTCATGACAGATATATCTGCCAGCTTATTTGAAGTTTATCTGCTTGTGTTTTGGTAATCCTGTAACTTGTATTGTGCCATTGTCATGACAGATATATCTGCCAGCTTATTTGAGGTTTATCTGCTTGTGTTTTGGTAATCCTGTAACTTGTATTGTGCCATTGTCATGACAGATATATCTGCCGGCTTATTTGAAGTTTATCTGCTTGTGTTTTGGTAATCCTGTAACTTGTACTGTGCCATTGTCATGACAGATGCATCTGTTAGCTTATACAAAGTTTAGCTGGTTGAGTTTTAGTAATCGTGTAATTTCTATTGTGCCATTGTCATGACAGATGTATCTGTGAGCTTCTATATTGTTTCACTAGTTGTGTTTTAGTAATCCTGTAACTTCTGTGGTGCCATTGTCATGACAGATGTATTTGTCTGCGTGGATGAAGTTTAACTGCTTGGGTTTCATAATCCTGTAACTTATATTGTGCCATTGTCACGACAGATGTATTTGTCTGCGTGGATGAAGTTTAACTGCTTGGGTTTCATAATCCTGTAACTTATATTGTGCCATTGTCACGACAGATGTATTTGTCTGCTTGGATGAAGTTTAACTGGTTGTGTTTTGGTAATCCTGGAAATTCTTTTGTGCCATTGTCATGACAGATGTATCTGTCAACTTAGATGAAGTTTCACTGGTTGTGTTGGTAATCCTATAACTTATATTGTGCCTTTGTCAAAACAGTTGTATCTGCCAGCTTATTTGAAGTTTAACTGCTTGCGTTTTAGCAATCCTGTAACTCATACTGTGCCATTGTCATGACAGATGTAAGCTTATCAGTCAACTTACGTGAATTTTAACTGATTAAGTTTGGTAATCCTGTAACTTCTATTGTGCCATTATGACAGATCTTATCTGTTAGCTTTTATGGAGTTAACTGGTTGAGTTTTGGTAATCCTGTAACTTTTTAATGCCATTGTGATGACAGATGTATTTGCCAACTTAGATGAAGTTTCGCTGGTTGTTTTGGTAATCCTGTAACTTATATTGTGCACTTGTCATGACAGGCGTATCTGTCAGCTTATATGAAGTGTAAGTATATCAGTTAATGGTGCAAGGGATGTTAGCTCTGCTTTTTGATTTAGAAAAGTGTACTTTGTGGAGCACCAGTGTCTTCTGTAGCTCCAATTAGTTCTACAGCATTAATGACTTGTCCACCATCAATGACTTGTGTAGTATCTATGACTTGTATACATGTAGTATCAGTTACTTGTATAATATCAGTTACTTGTATAGTATGTATGACTTCTATAGTATCTATGACTTGTATAGTATGATATTAGTATCTATGACTTGCATAGTATCTTTGACTTGTTTGGTATCAGTTACTTGTATAGTATCTGTAACTTGTATAATATCTATGACTTGTATAATAGCAATGACTTGTATCGTATCAGTTACTTGTATACTAGTATCTATGACTGGTATAGTATCTGCGACTTGTATAGTATCTATGACTTGTATGGTATCTATGACTTACATAGTATCAATGACTTGTAGTATAGTGTCTATGACTTGTATAGCATCTATGATTCTATAGTATCGATTACTTTTATAGTATCAGTGACTTCTGTACTGTCACTGACTTGTTCAGTAGTTTTTGCTTACTTTTAACCTTCTGTTTGTGTAGCATTCTCCATCCTCTTGTCTCATTCTATTGGTCTAGTGTAGGTTCTTATCCTCCCCAAGGTCATCAAGTAACAGCAGTGTTACCACTTGGATTTGAACCTGTCTCTGTGTGGTTTGCTGGTGACTTGTGTATAGCCTCTTGGCTTTTTGGCTGCTTTCATCCTGGTCCAGGTTTTCAAGTGAGTACAAAATGAGTTGGTCAGGTTTGTAGGAGTTTGATTGAGAATGTGGTAATGAGAGTTGCTGATTTGTGGACTGTTTTTAAAAAGTGAGTTTACTTATGAAACATTTTGCATTTACTTCTTGGTTTGACTAGAGACTCACTTGAGAAGTTGAATATAGACTCACTTTGAGCGTTGAATCTGTTTGTATATGCTTGTAAAGGGTTGTGTGAGAAAGGTGATGAGCAAATGCATCCTTTTCTCTTTAAATGTCAATTTGCATTTGGGTAGTTCATTCATCTACAGCTTTATTTTACATTTATTTAGTTTTAAGGGATTGGTCTGCTATGTCCTTGCAACCTGTCAATGCTTGGTGCAAATTGAGCTTTAGCTTTTCTGTTTCTTGCTTGTTTGTCCACATCTGCTTCCTTGTTTTACTTGTCCTGTATCCAGGGGCCTTTTTGACTTCTGCAGTCTCTTCATTTTTCTCCCTCCGATTCGTCTTACTTCCCATATCAGTTTCTTTCTCTCCACCTCATATATCTTTGTTGCTGCTTGGATATTCTTCTTCTTTTGACACTTTGCTTTGCTGCTGGTCAAGGAATCCAATACTGCCATTTATCTCTCTCCAAAGCCTCCTGTTCTTTTGTGTTCCTAGTGTTCTATTTCATAGTATTCTCACTTTCACTGTTTGTCTTTTGCACTAACAGAAAATAGAAAAATTCAAAATTAGAGTTTCATGAAATTGGGAATTTCGGATGCTTGCTCGTGGCAATTCTGCTGAAATTAGATGGCATGCGATGAATGAACTACAGAGACCTTTGCCAACACCTCCTCGTGGGGGTCTCTGGGCATGCAGTTATCTGTTGGCTAGCTGCATGGCAAAGATTTGGAGTATATTCCATTGGCTTAGTGTGCAGTTTAACTTTGCTACTGAGCAAACTGGCAAACTGCTACATGTCACAGTATGAGTTTGGCCAAGTTGTCATATAAATATCATACATGTACTTTGTTGCTATTTAAACTGCATTTGTTCAACCAGTGAACTACACGGTATTGTAACTTTCAGGTGGAAGATTCAGATTCCCTTGACAAAAACTTTATCGATCGTTTGATACGCCTATATTTAATTAATTGTATGCTAGGAAGACACTTTAGATCATTGTAACAATGTAAATGTTAATTGTTTTATATAGCAATGTATGGCCTCGACCGTGCTCATATTTCAATGAATTTACTGGGCGAGATCCTTCAAACAGTTTTAAACATCTGAGTGCTAGCATTGACTCCAAGTGCCGACAGTGACGTACTGAAGTGCGTCTCCAACACCTGATGGCCATTTTGTCTGTTAAAATGTTACCAAAAAGACGTCTCCATACGCTGTTTCTGTCTCGATACGTCTCAGCTTCTATCCTGGTCAGTGTTTGCACACGCTTATGCATTTGCATCACATCATCCTCCTTTGTATTCTGTTGGAGTGTGAACAAGATTGGGGAGGTTAATGGAGGGATGGGTCAAAATCAGGCCACTTCTAAAGGATGTCCTATATGGACAATCCTCGGGTGCACGTGTGTGGATTGTGTATTTTAACATTGCCTTCGAGTACCTCATATTACATGATTTGTTCTTCATTGAGCAACACTATATCACAGGCTAAGTGTACTATAGCTATGCAAGCACTCAAAAGCTATTATTGGCAGCTAAATAGTTTGCTCACATCAAGAACCATGATATGCAGACCTTGTTACAGACCTCAAATCTATGCCAACAGACAGTGCCATAGCGAAGGGTGTTCCAGTGGTGCCACATGGAAAAGGACGCAACTCAAGAGGGGGGCACAAATTTTGAGGCAGAAGGGTTTAATTATTAAACTATATTATATTATCTTGAAATATAATTTCCATTTAAAATGAAACAAATGTAATAAAATTAAGTAACAACAAATAAAAGTGTACATAATATTAATACAATAGATAGCAGGCTTATTTAAAAATTGTTGTTTGAATATATTTATAGTAAATATTATATTCAAGATAATAAATTTGGTTGTTATTGGTTAAGTTGATCTTTAGGGGGGGGGGGAGGTGGTGGCATTATATTTATGCTTGGCACAGAGGACAATTATAGCTTGCTATGTTAACAGGCATGTTTGACTTTCTTCGTGACCTCATTTGTTAAGCCTTGCAACCACAAAAGTCCTCACCAACTGCTCAAAAAATAAAGAATAAAAGTTCTTCAGTTTTTGCAACCTCCATTTTTTCTCTTCAAATAAAAAATATTTCTTATAATTGTTTTCCCTTTGCCAATTCTTCGTACTTTTCCTTTCCCTTCAAAATGGCCTGCTTGAAAAGACGACAGTAAAGTTCAATAGCTGCGGGCGAGTCATCATTGCCTGGGATCGGATACGCTATGAGGCGAGGATCACAGCTCGTGTCGACCACACCGATGGTCGGCACATTCATCTTGCTCGCTTCAATAACGGCCACATGCTGTTCAAAAACTGTATTATGAGTCGTCACAAACACACATACATCCGGCAGACGAGTAATCGCCCCAAACTGGACTGTCATGTTCGTGAACGTGCCGCCCTTCCAGAAACGACAGTGAGAGTACTCGCCACACTCACGAGCAGTTGCCTCAATCAGTGGCATCATCTGATGGTGTCGTGAGAGGAAGAGCACAATTCCTTGGCGGAAGGCGATGTGCGCGAGGAAGTTGAGCGCGTCCTGCAACATCGGAACCGTCTGCTCAAGGTCGATGATGTCTGTGCCGAGCCGGTTTCCAAATATGAAGGGCTGCATGTGAGGATTGCGCAGGCCAGCTTTGTGGCCAAGATGAACACGCGCATTGAATAAGTCCTCGAGGGTGAAGAGGTTGCGGACTCCAAAAAAGTCTCGGTGTCTTAGTGGGTCTATTACCTGCTTTGCCTCTGTCTCAATTCCTAGTCCGAGACAATGAAAAACAATAGATTTAGGAAAAAGGTAATAATGAGAACAATCTTAAACCAAGGGCAGTTAGGTCATAGGGCAACTAGGGTACAGGACTACAATAAGGTTACAGGCCAATGAGATGGGGTCGTAGGGCAATAACGTGGTGTTAAGTTGATTATGCTGTGTCAAACATGACAAAAACAATACTGCTACAAATGAATTTTTAAGACAGTAGAAAAGTAGACAATACCAAATCCAGCTGTTTTTGATATTGCCCTCCCAGGCCAGACCAGAGGGGTCCAGATGTGCCAGCTGGCACGGGCCTACGATTTTGAGGGGGCCAACTCTTCCTGATAAGAAAGGAAAAGGGAATCCTTTAGCATAAAGATTAATGCAGATAAAATATAGATAAATCATAAATGAATAAATTAGAATTGTCACTGATATTTGTACTGTGCTATCTAAAATAAGTAACTTAATGAGCAGTGTTGAAATTAATGGGGCGTACATTTACCATCTGGCCTGGGCTTATTACCAGCCTTGCATGGGCCTGTGCCCTCCTTCCAAAGCTCAGAAGTGCATATGACCATACAACAAAACATCGATGGCGCAGAGCAAAATTTTGTGAGTGAAGGACTTACTCCCTACACAGTAACTGCCTCGGGAAAGCTCGAATCCACAATCTCGATGTTACAGGCTGAGCCCTCTAACCAATCGGCCACCATGCCATACACAGACATTATACATGACAAAACAATAGCAGATTTCAACGTCAGCATTGACATTTCACCCTAGAAAGCTAATTTAATGGCCGACAGTTTAAATAAAATATCGGTTATAACATAAATATTCATACGCATAAATAATTTAAATAATTATTATTATTATTATTAATGAGCATTTATATAGCGCCCCTTCAAGGTGATCTACTCAGAAGCGCTCCTAGTCCAACCACGGCTAAAGAGAGTAGTTATGTTATATGTATTAAATATATGTTAAATACCTTGAGCAGTAGTAGTGTCCTTCAGGTCATGCTGCTCGACATTTGCAATCTGAAGCCTTGGGGAAGCACTACATCCAGTAAACAGATATCGTGGTCCTCTATGCACCAATTTCCATCCAGTTCCTTTTCAACATACCAGATAAGTGCCTTTAAACCACAGCAAGTTGAAACTGAAAACAAAGCTCCATAAACTCCTTCAGAGGTGAAAACTGCACTACACACAATTATAACAGTTTAGATGTGAACTGATGCAAAATTATAATTCATGATAAATAAGCGTTTTACTTAGCACCTCTTCGTCTACATGACGAACCAGGCAACCTTGTCAAAACACCAAAACAAAACCTTCTAAAGCCAGCATCACGACATCACCTTGACTGAGATGTGGTTGTAGTGCAATAACGCGGTTTTTAAGTTTATTGCAGCGCTCGTGAATAAGTTGGTGCCCCGCTCTAAGCTTCAGAGTAGAGCTTTAATAAATAATAATAATAATATTTATTCTTTAATTAAGCGCCTGCAAACGCACTGCGCTGTACATGTACATGTTATGCGATAAATCTTAACTACTAACAGAACAGACAGCCTGCAATACACGGCGCAAATTGCAGCCTACAAAGCATGTCCGCCTATGGGACTCGATCTCTGTACCTCTCGCACTCTACGCCAGATGTTATCCAATGCGCTATCGGAAATTCGGAGTTAACACTAAAACGATTCATGATGCCAATATAAAAAAAACATAACAACAAAATGCAGTATAAAACAAAACACGTTAAATACTGATTTGTGCAGATTTCTGTAAGAAACTAATGAGGAGGTAAAACGGCGAACCTAAAGCAACACACGACAACTTTCGCAACGCCATTTTACTCAAATTAAGGCTGCGTTTTTGGCTCTTCCTATGTGGACGGAGATGAAAGAGCGTCGAAACTTTCTTTCGGCCAATTTTTTTCAAAATGCTGGACGGAATATACACCATTATCACAGTATAAATAATTATATCAATCAATTCTTGTGAATTGGGGTAGGTTTTTTAATAATGCAAGTTTTTGCATTTTTCTCATAATAGAATTTTATTATAAATTCAAGCGTTATTAACGGTTTCGATGTAATATTTTCTTTTTCCGACGTTTTGTGAATTTGTAAAATCCAAATTTCACAATGTCATCGCATTTTGTATACATCCAAAACAAATATTTTTTATATATAAATACCTTTAGATAAACACAACATAAACGAATATTGTATTGTACCACAGTATATACTGTGATTGTACTGTATCGAAGCCTACACATATGCCATACAAATAATTATAACGGCGCTCTGTCTTTGTAATGTAATTTATTCTAAAGAGCTTTTAACCACAGCATAAATAATTACTGTGTTTAACTGAATCGTGAAAGGCGACAAATGCTTCAATAATAAAAAATAGGACTAAAATTTAAAAAGAAATTTGTATTTCATACATGGGCGGCGATCTAGGGGATCGAGGGAGACAAGACCCCCACATTTAACAGTGGGGGACACACCATACATTTGATCCCCAAATTTTGAAGAAACCCCAAAAAAGGTCAGAGAAGTCACGCGCGAAAATTTTATTTTACCACTTTTTTGAGCAGCTAGATCAGTTCAAAACTCTTTCTTCATCAGACCAGTTCTAAAGTGTCCCCTCCCACCTGTCAAACAAGATCGCCGCCAGTGATTTCATTTCGTTGATCATCCGATCACCTTTTCCATAGTCTCGACTACTTACTTACCAGCTAATATTTCGATTTGCCGTCTAAGTCATCGTCTAAGTAAACTTTCGATTTGTGTTGCTCAGCAACGCAGATCGAAACAAAATGGAGTATACGGGCAGCAATTACGTGGGAGAAACGAAAAATGGCAGGTATGCAAAAAAGAAGAAGATTATTCTGGTAGTTAAAAGATATTTTGTTTCCACAATTCATGCTCTTCATCAGTTTTTAAGTTTTTCACCAGCGTTGTTTAATACGAAACACTTTGTCTGGACTTGGAACCGAAACTGACTATTAGGCTTTCTAAGAACTGTTGTAGCACAATGGGTAGTAATAATGCTCAAAGCGCCAGTTGATATTCGCTACTAAGCCAAATTTCAGGGTAGATGAAGTGAAAAACCACGAAGGAAATCTAAGAATATACTAAAACAGGCTATGGAGAAAATGAGTCAATCAATCAATCAATTAGACATTTATATAGCGCGCTCTTCAAGGCAACTATAGATTCAGAGGAGAAGACGAGTTTTTAGTTTATATCCAATGGTCCGAACACATTTTCGGACCATACAGTATCACCGACTTGTTTGACTCGACGCCTGTGAATCGGCTGGTTCCACGACCTAGGTTTTTCGGGCACAGAAGAAATTCTGTGACTACTTTTTATAAAGTCTGTGTATTCGTAAAGTAATCTTCGTTTTCTGTCGTAGACTGGAAGGCAAAGGCGTGTACACTTTCCCAACTGACACAAGATACGAGGGCGAACTAAAAGATGGAATGTTTCATGGCAGTGGGACACTCTACTTTCCAAATGGAAGCAAATACGAAGCCACGTGGGAAAGTGGTCTGGCTGTCGAAGTAATTATTGTTAATATATTTGCAAGTTGTCATTAATGTATTATAGCTATAGGAACATTTCAGCGCTATTACAACATTATTGTCACATTAGGAAACACTCCAAAAACTTCTACTGCACCATTATCATAATGCAGAAGACATTGGTTGATTTATTGCTTCTAAGCAAAATCACAATCCATTTGATAAAAGATGGGCTATGGAGGGGTAAGCTATTTGAAAGAGATAGGACTTCAGTCTTGACCTAAAGACATCATAGAACCCACTACTGGCGGAATGTCCCGTGAGTGACTGCAGTAGGGTGAGCCTGAGACGTGATCAAAGACGAGATAATTATGTTGACTGACCATTGTGTATTAATTTATAACTAGGATACAAGTTTAAAAATGCATCAGGTCCCTACACAGCAATTATACTCATGGTTCGAATAAATATGTTATTCCCTATTGTGAAAACACTCAAATAGTGAAAACACTCAAATTCTAACACATCACTGCTCCACTGTCCCTCAACGCATCCATTACAAAATCATATCTCTTACGTACAACGCCCTTCAAACCTCTCAACCTTCTTACATTCGCCAGCTATTTACCATCCAACCGCCCGGGTCTACTCGTTCATCATCATATCTTTCTCTATCTCGGCCTTCAGTCTCCTCATCTCTGAAATTCTGCAACCGCTTCTTACTCTATGCTGCACCGGCTCTTCAGAACAATCTCCCAAAAGATCTCTGTCAGTTTGCTCATCCTCACATATCGCCTGTTGACATCACCTCTCCTCCGCTCGCACTGTCCTCCGCTGCTTTCCACTCACGACTGAAAACCGAACTCTTCAAGCTATCCTATCCTGATTCCATTCCTACGCCACCACACAACCGCCATCATCACCGATTACCACCGTAGCACCCTGCTGTCTCCTCAGCTTGACCTCCCCGAACTCTGACCTGGCACCGGAACGGATAAGGCGGACATGGCTATTGCGAACTTGATTTGATATAGCGCCGGTGAATAAGCTGGTCTCCCTGATGTGGCTTTTGTGTGGCGCTGAGAAATTTCGGAGATTTACATTACATTACATTACTGCGGTCAGTACACTGGCTTCCTATAGAACAGCGGTTCCCAAACTTTTCTGGGTCGCGACCCACTTGTGAATATCTTTGCAGTCTCGGCACCCACTGGGTAAAATTAAGCATTGTGTATTAAAATTTGCTTCGTAAATTGGTACCGAAATATGCGGATTTACGTAGAGCGCTCAGAAATTTAAAGCATTAAAAGGAAACTTAGGTAAAAACAGTTCACAATTTATTGCAATCCCGGTAATTAAAGCCCAATCACAGTGAAAAGTTGTTGCTGCCAAAAAATAAATGTTTCTCGAAAAAATTTGGCGACCCACTTGCCAGAGCTTCGCGACCCACTTTTGGGTCACGACCCACAGTTTGGGAAATGCTGCTATAGAACATAGGAAGCCAGTGTACTGACTGCAGTAGAGCAGTGATGTGTTAGAATTTGAGTGTTTTCATTATGCAGTTCTGAGGGAAATTGTAATTTGTACAGATTGTCTTTGTGATGCCGTTTAAGAGTGAGTTACGGTAGTAAAGTGACTAGAAATGGGATCATTGCCTATTGGAATCAAGAGGTTTTGAGATAGATACAATAGAACGTTGAACCAATTACAAACCAGAAATAGACTAGAAAATCTTTAAATCAGTTAGGAATAAAAATGTTTGCAACTGATGCTGTTAAGGCTGTTAAGTAACTTATTAAACAGATCTCTATTTAAATAATTCGTTTGTTTTAAAAGGGGAAATACACATTTGCCGATGGACTGATGTATCAAGAGGACGAGTGGGAATACTGCGATGGTTACGATCGACACTTCTACACAGAAATCATCAATGGACTAAAGCCAGCAGGCAAGTCTGTCATGCGTATTGGGTTCTATGCATCCCAGCTATGAACATTAATTAATGGAAGTGTATTTGGTAATGGTAATGGTAATTGCAAATTTATATACATGTAGCATCACTTCAAGATAGACTTGTTTATGTGTGATGTACTTTACCGGCTTCCAATTCCACATTGATAGAGTATATCCGACTCTCACCACTGGTGTTTGATAGTGCAAGATGGTAAAGTAACTGCCTAGTTGTGTAGGACATAGTAGCTGATTGGTTAGAGTGCTCACCACTGCTCACCTTGTAACATGGAGTATGGGTTTGAGCATTCCCTGAAACAGTTATTGTGTTTTTTTTACCACTACACAGCAATTATACTCATGGTTCGAATAAATATGTTATTCCCTATAGTGCCGTCTTAACAGCATTGTAGGCCCTGGGCAAAGCAATGCTGTGCCGCGCTTGGAGGTCACGCACACATTATTTTTTTTTTAAATTTGAGGCCCCTAGAATAAAGCTTTTTAAATTTTGGATCGGATCATGAACTGCTGGTGGCTACCCTTAAGTTGAAACTTAAGAGACTCAAATTGGGGGAACGCCTGACTAGATACGAGTGCAAAGGGATCATTCCTGAGTACAGGGACGAGATAAAGAACCGATTTGAGGCACTGATTTTGGTTGAAGCGACTAGTGCTGATGATATGTGGGAAGGAATGAAGAAGGTGATACAGGAGGAAGCGAACATTCACGTACCAAAAAGACAAAAGAAGAAGATATCACCGTGGTTATCGTCGGATGCAATCAAGATAGCAGAAGAAAGGAGAAGTGTGAGAACAGCAGGAAACAAAGACCTAGTCAAGGTGCTGAACGGGAGATTTCAGAAGCAGGCAAGGAAGGATAAAGAAAGATACTTGAACGATCGATGCAAAGAAATGGAAGAACAGGGAAAAAAGGGAAGAACTAGAGAGATGTTTGCGGAAATGAGGAAAATCACTGGCAAGTTCACACCACGGAACGGCTCATTAAGAAACGGGAATGGCGGAATAATATGCGATAAAGAGGAAGCAAAGAACAGGTGGAGAGAATATACGGAAAATCTCTACAAGATCGATGACAGAGTGGAGGAAAATGAAGAAGCGATCACAACTGATTACGTCAAGGAACCAAAGATCATGGAAGCAGAGGTGGAATGGGCAATTACACAAATCAGAGATAACAAGACCCCAGGAGCAGACGAAATCCCTATTGAGCTGATCAGAGCAGCTGGAGATGGAGTGATAAGAGAGATAACAATTCTGTGTAATCTGATTTGGGAGACTGAGGAGTGGCCGAAGGACTGGCAAACATCGATCTTTATACCCATCTTTAAAAAAGGAGATGCTAAGGAATGCGAGAACTACAGAACCATTGCGCTAATATCTCATACGAGCAAGATACTCCTAAAGATTATCCACAAAAGGATGGAAGACACGATAGAGAGAGAGCTGCCGGCAAATCAAGCAGGATTTAGAAAAGGGAGAGGCACAAGAGACCATATTGCAAACCTAAGATGGATAATGGAAAGGCAGAGGGAATATGGACAAGAGGTACATCTTTGTTTTATAGATTACAGCAAGGCATTCGACTGCGTTGATCATGCTCTGCTGTGGAAAACACTGAGTGAAATGGGCATACCCATGCATCTGATAACTCTCCTCAAGAACCTGTATGGCAATCAGGTGGCGGTGGTCAGGACAGAACATGGCGACACTTCAAGTTTTCGAATAAAGAAAGGGGTCAGACAGGGATGTATACTATCACCATACCTATTCATTCTATATGCAGAAAGGATAATGAGGGAGGCAGGTTTTGATGATGAGGCGGAGGGTGTGAGGATAGCTGGAAGGATAGTGAACAATTTAAGGTATGCGGACGACACAACACTGCTGGCGGAAAAAAAGGAGAAACTGAAGGATAACATCAGAAGGCTAAAATGTGCTAGCGAGAAAGCAGGAATGTACTTTAATATAAAAAAGACGAAGATAATGACCACTGAGAAATGGAGTTATTTTGAGGTAGATGGAGAGGAGATAGAGGTGGTATCAAGCTTCTGTTTCTTGGGGGCCATGATGGAGAGTGAAGGTGGATGCGAACGAGAAATACGACGGAGAATTACATTGGGGAAGACGGCAACGCAGGGACTGGAAAAAATATGGAAGGACAAATCAGTGAGTTTGGGAACGAAGACAAGAATTGTTAAAGCAATGATCTTACCAGTGGTGCTTTACGGATGCGAAACATGGACAAAAACCAAGGCATTGGAGAAGAAAATTGAGGCATGTGAAATGTGGATCTGGAGGAAAATGTTGAGGGTTTCTTGGACTGAGAAGAGAACTAACGAGGATATCCTGGAAGAAATAGGACACTGGAGAGGGAGTTTGACGTTGGGGCAGAGAGCGTCCAGGCAGAAGATGTCATACTTTGGACACGTGATGCGTGCAGATGGGCTGGAAAAGGAGATGATGTTGGCGTGTGGGGAGGGCAGAAGGAGGAGAGGACGACCAAGGAGGAGATGGATGGACGAGATACAGGAGGCATTGAAGATGAACATCTTGGAGCTGAGAGAGGCAACGAGAAATCGGAGCACATGGAGAAGGTTGACCATGACAGTCGCTAGGATTCAACGAATCGACAGCACAAGGTGACAAGGTGAGAATAAAGCAGGGAGCCGACCTGACCGACGTCTCTCATGAGCGTAGACTCGGATCCGACCTGGGCTGGTGAACCAAAGTCCTCCGTGCCCACCTTCACGCGGTGCGCACTGTTTGTACCCTTCCAAAGGAAGGGGAACGAACGGGCACGGCAGGCAAAACCAGAGGAAGGCAATGGCAAACCACCCCTGTTAACATGCCAAGAAAATCGTCATGAGACACACCAAACCACGCCGATGGTCGCTGATGGTGGGACTCCCAGGCCGGAGCGCTGATGGTGGGACTCCCAGGCCGGAGCGCGACTCAAGGACTACTGGGGAAGTAGCAAGACGGCAACGGAGACTGTGTATCATGACGATCGCTAGGGCTCCTAGAGCCGACAGCACAAAGAGACAAAGAGAGAATCGTGGGGCCCTTGACAGCTGCCCAGCGTGCCCATGCCTTAAGATGGCACTGATTCCCTATGCCCTTACTGTTCATAGATTTAATAGCTTCCGAATTCTTAGTCCTCGATTATGGAACCTATTATCGGATGATATTAACCCTTCGTCGGGCGTGGGGTCAAAAATGACCCCAGAGCGCATTTTCAAACTATGGTTCGATATCAAAAACCGAAATGGCTGCCGTGAATTTTCATGAGAATTATTGCATTGGTTGTCTCTACGTATTCCAGTTGAGTTTGCATGCGAATTTTAGATGGACAAAAAAATTACACGACATTTATACACTTAAGGTCATGGGGTCATTTTTGACCCCATTACTGATTATCGATGTTTCTTTCTCATTTGACAGTCTAAAGTTGCACAAAGCCCACAATTTTACTTCCGTATTTATTGTTACTATTTACACAACGCTCAAGGTGCAATGATTCAAGGGCAGAGGCGCAACTTTGGTCTAAAAAGTGGGGGGTACCAGTTTTCTGCATATACGAAGCAAGGCCGAGACTGCAATCTCTGGGAAGGTATACAATAATAAGATATTGACTGACGTTCAAAAAGTGGGGTGTACGGTACCCCCAGTCCAAACAGTGGGTAGGGTACGGGTACCCCTCGTACCCCCACAAATTACGCCTATGATCCAGGGCCATTCCTGACAATTGGCGAAAGGCTCGCTCCATATCGAGGTCGGTGCAAAATCCGTACAAAATTCGTCAAAGCCGGCAAAATACGGCATAAAGTTAGGGATGTGCTGCGATGCTGAAACGAAGTACGTGTACAATGCCAGCATATAGGCCCTATTGCAGCAAAGAGAGCCCTGATGCAGCTTCAACCAAAGATCTGGGAGGAAACATTGCACGTCAGCTCATAATAATACCTTCTTGAATGTGGAGGTCGCAAAATTACAACTGATAACTGTTGCACCTCGCTGGCCCTAGCTACAGATGTTCTGAAGATAAAGAAATCTACTTTGGTTGGTACTATTCGTACTAATCGAGTAGATTTGCCTAAAAAATTTGTTTCTCCCTGAGGACGCGAGATTGTACTCATCCTTTGTCGGGTTCAATGAGACCGGCGACTTGTCATTGCTTTTTTTACAACTGGTCATCGTCTTGTTGACCATGCACATCTCCAATGGAACTTTTATCAAAACACCAAGGAAGCTTCCAGAGGTTATCAACTTCTACAACAAGACCAAAGTAGTTGATTAGGCTGACCAGATGATTCATCACGAAGTTCTCAACCAGCCTTCGGCAGGCAGTGCCGTTCTGCAACCTGCTGGATATTCCTGCACTTGAGGCTTACGTCCTTCATCAGAAATTGAATGTGGACAAAGCTCCAGTGAGACAGCGTCATCAAGAAGCTGGGAAAACGATCTTTGCCAAGAGCTACAGGAACAGCGATGCAACTCAGCATGGGCTGATTAGAGGATGACTGTTAGACGACACTCTGGAACCTCCAAAGAAATGAGGTCGCTGCCAAGTTTGTCCCAGACAGACAAAAAAGCTACGGCTGTGTGCAAGGCATGTCATAAGAATGTGTGCCCTGTCCACTGTCATATCTTCTGCCAACATGTCTCTCTGCTGATTGATGAAATACTTTCCTAAGCTCTAGCAGTCTCCTATGTTCATTCTAGCGTCATTTCATTGTACTGAGGGACTAGCCTAAACATTAAGGTAAGAACAGTATTAAAAGTCTATGTTTGTATGTGGCGTCATGACATCATGACGTGACGTCATGTCATGACACCACGTCATGACGTCATGTCATGACGTCATGTCATGAGAAAGCGTCATTATATTGTATTGAGGGTGCTGAACATTAGTGTAGGAACAGCATTACAAGCCTATGTTTGTATGTGGCGTCATGACATCATGACGTGACGTCATGTCATGACAACACGTCATGACGTCACGTCATGACGTGTTGTCATGAGGAAGCGTCATTATATTTTATTGAGGGCGCTAAACATTAGGGTAAGAACAGTATTACAAGCCTTTTGTTGCATGTGGCGTCATGACATCATGACGTAACGTCATGCCATGACGTCATGACATGACGTCTCGTCATGAGGAAGTACAACAAATAATGACATTTCAGTGAATAATAATAATAATGACCTTCTCGTGCAATCTAAGTGCTTATTTTATTTGAATTACATGATAACTACTGTGGGGTCAAAATTGACCCCACGCCCTTAGTTGTATAGTTTTTTTTCCGCCCGACGAAGGGTTAAGAGGGAAAACAGCTTCTGTACTTTCAAGAAAAAACTAAGACAGTTGTTGCTTCAAAAATATTCTAATGTTGATGTTTAACTAATTGGTCAATGCACCTGCATCTGTTTACCTCTCCTTAGTCTTATTTTTCGACCCACTATCCTAACTGTCCTACTGCTCATTACTAGTATTACAACCTTTGTTGTTACTAATTCACACTCTGCACTCTGCATATTGGCATTATTTGATAGTAAGGCAGGTGCTTTGCCACCAATATATTATACATGTTCAGTAAAAAAATTATTTTTCAGTGATTTTACTTTTTGTTTTAATTGTAATGCCATTGTCAGATTTTGTTTTGGTTTTCGCAGGTCGATCTCAGCTGACAAATCGAATTCCTCCACGAATAATTCCAAAGGGATGCTATGACTGTGGAGACGGTTTCTATGATCCAGTAACTCGAGTTGTCAATGACTACAACAATAAATTCTTACGGAACGCAGGTAGGAAAACTGCTACAGGTGGGCAGCATGTACACCTTTAATTTAAGAACCCATTAGCAATGTATCTTTATGCTAGCTATCTTAATTAGTGCAAAATTCTGCCTCTTCCTGTTTCAGATGTTGAACAACTTACTGAGTATCAATAAGTAGAATCTTGGTTCTTCAATAAACAAAAGAGCTAAGTCATGGGAATGAGCATCTTTTGCCAATTTTGGAATTTGTTTATTGCACAGAACAAGTATTACAGTTACAGTCATGTATCAGCAAGTTCTGTACAACAGGAGCCAAGAAAAGCTACTATTTAGCTTATACAAATCTTGGCCCCTATTTCTTGATTCAGTACTCAATGCACATGTTTATTACTTAATTAGTACTTAAATACATACATACATACACATCGGACATTTATATAGCACCTCTTAAAAAACTACTCATAGGTGCTCCCAACTCCAGTACAGGTGAAAGAACAGTCTTAAATAATGATGATGATGATGATAATCATAATAATGATGGAGAGGTATAAATCTAAAGGAAGGCCATTCCAGGTAGATGGAGCTCCAACCACACAAATTACAAATGCACCTCTGAACGGTTCACCCTACTAGAGGTGCTTCATAAAATTTAGATACAATTCAACAAACCTTCTATCATGCCCATATCTAATGCTCAAAGCATCGACTGATGGCACACCAAACCCAAGCCATAATCAGGTCAATATTGAGAAGATCTTGTAGCATATGTGGTTCTTGTACATATGTAATCTTTGTAAAGCGCCTTTTAATTACCTCACAAGGGGGTGCTTAGTGGGACTGGATTAGTATAGACTGGATGTTACATATATTGCAGATGATGACGAACACGAATGGATCGTAAGGACATGTAGAAAGGAATGGGACGAGTACGTCGGACTCCGCAAGAAAAATCCAATCTCTCTCTAAGCGTTCACTAAACTTGCTGCACGTTTGCTCGACCTCATCCTACAAAACCCTTCCTTGTTCTCTATGCAGTTGTAGATTTTTCTCGTTTCTTTGATTCTCCGCCTAGATAACTTTGTTTCGCTACGTTCAATCTGTTTGCCAATTTCGTAAAAATGATTTAAGCACGAATTTCTGTTCTGTCGATATCTTGAATTATGTAATTTGTTTATCTGTGGCCAAATCACGAAACTTTCACCGTTTTAGATTTCAGTGTTATACGAATGCTACCTATAATTAAGATGTCTTTAGGTCACATTCCAAAGAAGAAGAAAATCACAACAACGACATGGCTATCGAGAGAAGCCATATGCATGGCGGTTGATAGGAAGGCTGCAAAGAAGGCAGGAGAAAAGGATAAGGTAAGGGCACTGAACAGTGCCTTCCAAAAACAAGCACGGAAAGATAAAGAAATACATCTAAACGAATTATGCAGAGAAATGGAAGACGAGGGAAGGAAGGGACGAACCAAGGAAATGTTCTCAAAAGTAAAGACAATCACGGGAAAATTTGCACCTAGAATGGGCTCAATGAAGGCAGGAGATGGAAATGTAATCTGCGATGAAGAAGGGATAAAGCATAGATGGAGAGAATACACGGAGGAGTTGTATAGGGAAGACAAACGAGTCAAAAAAGAACAAATTGACGTAACAGAGTATGAAAAGGAACCGGAGGTCATGGAAGTGGAGGTAGAATGGGCAATCAGACAACTCAAGGACAATAAGGCACCCGGTCAAGATGGGATACCTATAGAACTGATAAAAGCAGGGGATGATGCGATGATAAAAACAATAACAAAATTGTGCAATCAAATATGGGCAACTGGAGAATGGCCGGAGGACTGGAAGAAGTCGATCTTTATACCTATATTCAAGAAAGGAGATGCGAGGGAGTGTGAAAATTATAGGACGATAGCAATGATATCACACACTAGTAAAATATTACTGAAAATAATTCACAAAAGAATGGAAGGCACAATTGAAAGAGAACTTCCGGTGAACCAGGCAGGGTTTAGGAAATCTCGTGGAACTCGAGACCATATAGCCAACATGAGGTGGATAATGGAGAGACAAAGGGAGTATGGACAGGAGGTTCACATCTGTTTCATTGACTATAGCAAGGCATTCGACTGCATTAACCATGATTTAATGTGGAAAACCCTGCTTGAAATGGGAATTCCGAAACACCTGATAATGTTACTAAAGGGTTTATATGAAGACCAGATAGCGGTGATAAGAACAGAATACGGAGACACTGACAATTTTAGAATCAAGAAAGGAGTGAGGCAGGGATGCATCTTGTCTCCATTCCTGTTTAATCTATATGCTGAAAGAATAATGAGAAAGGCAGAACTGGAGGGGGCAATTGAGGGAGTAAAAATTGCTGGAAAGACACTGAATAACCTTAGATACGCGGATGACACAACATTAATGGCAAAAAGAAAAGAGGATCTGGCAGAACTGATAAGAAGGGTCAGGAGAGAAAGTGAAAAAGCTGGTTTATACTTCAACATAAAGAAGACAAAGGTCATGACAACAGCAGATTGGGATAGTTTTGAGATAGACGGAGAGGAAATAGAGGTGGTAGAAAGCTTCACATTCCTAGGATCACTGGTTGGAAAGGAGGGAAAGTGTGATCCAGAAATAAAACGAAGGATTGCTATAGGGAAAGCTGCAATGACCGGACTGGAAAAGATATGGAAAGACAAACATGTGAGCATAGAAACCAAAAAAAGGCTCGTGAGAGCACTAATCTTTCCTACGGTACTGTACGGTTGCGAGACGTGGACAATGACAAAGAACATGGAAAATAAGGTTAACGCTTGTGAAATGTGGATATGGAGGAAGATGCTGAGAATATCTTGGACTGAGAAAAGAACGAACGAATCAATACGAGAGGAGATTGGAGTTGAGAATGAAGAGTCGTTAAAACAAACTGCGACAAGAATGAAGCTAAGGTTCTTTGGACATGTTATGCGATCTGATGGTCTGGAGAAGGAAATGATGCTGGCGTGCGGTGAGGGGAGGAGAAGACTGGGTCGCCCAAGGAGGAGATGGATGGGTGAGATACAAGATGTAACTGGCATGAATTTGGCGGAATTGAGAGACTTGTCATCGAATAGGAGACGGTGGAGTGTGTTCACCAGGACGATCGCTAGAGCTCCACGAGCTGACAGCACAAGGTGACAAGGTGATGTAATTTGTTTATCTGTGGCCAAATCACGAAACTTTCACCGTTTTAGATTTCAGTGTTATACGAATGCTACCTATAATTAAGATGTCTTTAGGTCAATGCTCAATCTTTGTAACTGAAAGAACAACCACTGTAAATGTCTATTTAACACGTCCTTTCGGAAGCAGAGAAATCACCATCACGTGCAGCTTTCTTAGTTTGCCAAAGGAGAAAAACTTTCACGGCAAACCACGTTATCGTAAAATCAAGATTGCAATTTCTGGAGCTTGTGATTTTTTAATCAATTCCATGTTGCTGAAAGTTATTCTGCCCAACTTCGTGGAATTTTCACACGCTAGACAACATGTTAGACTTATGCAGTGTGAAATAAAGATTATGTCTGTATAATAGTTTAAATCGGGTTAATGTTGCTTAGCAATTTTCAGCATTGTGTTGTGATTTTTTCAGCCAAAGCCAAAACTAAAACTTTCACTGTGCTACTGTTTTATTATTTCAGCTACACAGAAAACAAAATCTTAAGACTAGCACAAACAAGGTTACATTGGTGTAGTTAATAAATGTTGCTCAAAATCAAACAAATGTTGCCTAAAATTAAATGAATGTTATCTAAAATCAAACAAATATTGCCAAATACCAAACAATGTTGTGGAACATCAACATTCTTATTGTGTTGTGTTTTGTAAGCATCGCATTCTATTTTCCATATAACTGACAGAAAATTTTGTTATTCAGTTTAAAATTGTTAGGATTTGAGAAACCAAAACACGAAGTCAGCTAGAAAAAGCATTTTTCATAATGGGCTATTAATAGGGGGGTGGTCTGACAGACCTACAAAGTTTTGCAGATGTGTTAAATGTTTGAAAACAAAAACACATACATGTATATTGCTTCTTGTCAACAGTGCAGTTTAATGTACATGCATGTTAGGTGTTGCTGCAAGGTAGTGAGCACCAAACTTTAAAGTAAAACGTGGTGCTGTATAAATTCCTTATTACTTTACATTGCTTTACATAATTACATCGATTCAATTGGTGGCTTCAATGTGTTACCAAACTTTCTGGCCATAGCAAGCAACAACGCCCATTATATGGATGGATGTCTGCTGTTATTTCTCTTACTTCAACGTTTATTCATAGTGTCGAAATATAGATGCAAAATTATGTTCTACAGTCACAATTCAATTATTATTCCAGTGATGTGATGATGTCACAAAAACCAATCTAGTCATCTGTAGTTATGTGTAAGTTATCTTAGCCTAATATTGCAGAATCATTCACCCAAATCCAGACAAAACCATTGTCGACTATTAATATTTTAATAATATTGATTAATACATGTACATGTACAATGTTATGCAGGTTTTTGATGGTTGTTTACCATAACAATGATAACCTTAGGCAACTTCCTGTTCCAAGCTTGTTTGTCAACTTTCACACATTAGACAACATGTTAAACTGATGCAGCCTGAAATAAGATTTAATTGGTATTCATGCATACTAGAATCTGTAACTATAATGTATACTTGAACTGTACAGGAGCTTCTGTGGCACTGTCATTGGCACCCACATCAATCCCAGCCTTATAGAGGTTATTTCAATCAATCAATCAATCAATATTATTATAGCGCTCCTTTAAGATCTCTACTCAGAAACGCTGCTGAACCAGGCCAGGCGTAACAGAACAGTCTTAAAGCAGTATGTGAAACTGTGAGCAGGGAACACTGGGAAGGAGACGCATCTTCAAGAGGAGCCCATTCTATGTAGATGGGCCAATGACGCAGCTAAAGCTGAACCAAGCTTAGATACGTGTCCCTAACTGCGTTGTTTCAGAAACTGCTAAAACAAAACGCGTTATAAGGCAACTCAACTGTTTTAAACCTCTGTGACAGAACCGCTTTAATAACTAATTACGAGAATCTGGGAAAAATTCCATTTTATCAGCTTCAAAGAGATTTGATAAAAATTACAAAAAGTGCAAAATAACGAATATTAATAGTTGACAAATAACGAATGGGATAGTTAGTTATATTACAAAATTCAACACGTCATCAACAGCAGTCACCAAAGAAATGACAACTATAAACATGAACAAGTATGCAAATCTTAAGTGAGATTTGCAAATTTGTTCATGTTCATCATTGTCATTTCTTTGTCAATATTGAAAGGTATGTAGGTTACAGAAGGTTTTGATGCTATGAATGACGGGGGCGGGGGTATTGTTGGAGTCAGACAAAACTCTTCAATCACCCAAACCATGTGGGCCATTGCTACACTTGCCTGTAAATCTCAGGCTTTGCTGGTATGCAGGAACCCTGCTACAAACAACATCATAACGAGATTCCATTGTACAGGACCTGCTCTAAAACTACACTGAATTTGCAATCTATGTTGCCATTTTATTATAACCATGTTTGTACTACAATGAAACATGCTATAGGGAGGGTTCAGTGTACAACTTTACTTTCCATTGCTACAAGTGAGCCCAACCATAAACCAACCCCCAAACAGACAACCCTTTTCAGCGGTTTACAACTGATAGGATGCATTAGGATGCATTATGATAACTAAGAAACTGTGAACAAATCTGTGTATTCTCACAGAGGTGCTTTCTTATCAGAATACTATTTTAACATAAATAAAACAAACAGTTTCGTTGCCTTCCCGACCTCTAAGGTCATGTCCTGACCTCTAAGATCATGGCCTGACCTTTAAAAGGTCATCTTCTGACCTCTGAGAGGTCACGTAACAAGCCACGGTCGTGTCACGGCGTAGGTTCATTCGTGAACACGACTTGAGTTCATTTATGCACCAAACCCTGCTCTACAGTTTGGTCTGGATTTGACAAACAATGCAAAGGTGAGTCTCGTGGTGTCAGTGTATCAAGCCACGTCTGAATCCGTCTGTAGACGTTGCCGAGGTAGTGAAATCCAGGTTTTACTTGCTTTATTTCATCAAGAACCTCTTCCTCACTGAAATCAGATCAACAATTCATTCGATTAAACTGTTAACAGTTTTAATGTCAATACTTAGCCAGTATACACTTGCACTAATACAAATTATTGCTATTATATTACTGCTATGTAAATATTAAATTTACTCTGTTATATATTTACACTGTTAAATATTTACACTGTTAGTAGTAGTAACTTTGTAGTAACTTCTCCCTGTATAATTGGTTATATTGTTTGATTGCCGTGTTGATTGGTCCGCAAAGGTTCACCAGTCACTCTAGTACAGAGTAAAACGGGGAGGCGACCTGACCGACGTCTCTGTTGAGCGTAGACTCGGATCCGACCTGGGCTGGTGAACCAAAGTCCTCCGTGCCCACCTTCTCGTGGTGCGGACCGTTGGTACCCTTCCTAGGAAGGGGAACGAACGGGCACGGCAGGCAAAACCAGGGGAAGGCAATGGCAAACCACCCCTGTTAACTTGCCAAGAAAATCGTCATGAAACACACTAAGCCAAACATCGAATAGGAGACGGTGGAGTGTGTTCACCAGGACGATCGCTAGAGCTCCACGAGCTGACAGCACAAGGTGACAAGGTGTTTGATTGTAATATGTTTACCACATACAGTGCCGTCCGTTTGCTAGTGCTTCTTAATAAAGAAAATACTTACTTACTATACATTATGCTTCCATGTTTATATATAATATATATATATATATATATATATATATATATATATATATATATATATATATATATATATATATATATATATATATATATATATATATATATATATATATAAACTTCTGGATTTTCCTGCCCAGTTCTGTGTTCTATCAGTTCTTTAATGTTAATCTTGTTAAAACTAATGACTCATCTGTTAGAAACTCGATAAAAGGACATTCTGACTCTCGATGAGCCCCACACCCGAACACTGTTGCGCTGTAGGGCATGTCAGTCATGGTCCATAGCTTTGGAGTTCACTGTTCAATCAATTTAGTTTTTGTCCATTCTTTGTCATTCAGGATCAGATTTCATTCAGTTTTCTTCAAAGGATCATGATTTCTTATTGCAACTTTCCTCAAAGCGACTATCGACTGATGTCTTGGACAGTATGATAACGGTGCTGTAAAAGTGATTAGATTAGAAGCCACTGAATCAGATGATAGTCCGATTTCTGGTTTCCCTGGTCCACTGAATTATGACAACCGGTCAGTTATAATTTTGACAAAGCATTTGCTTGAAGCAACTATTCATCAGTTGATGCTTTATGATTACAGTGCTACAGCCCTCATGAATGAGCTGGTGCCCTGCGCACAGCCTTCGAGTAGCACTTAAGACATTTGGAGTTTACGATTATGATTATCACCATGGTAGCCAATTGATTACAGCATTCGCCTTGTAATGCAGAGAGTATGGGTTTGAGCCTCCTCCCCTGAGACGGTTACTGTGTAGGGACCTTTAGCAAGTCCATTCACAGTTGTTCCACGCCATCGATTGATGCTTGGTCATTAGATAGTGGTGCTTACTAAATGTGCAATAATAACATATAATAATAGTCTAGTTCCAGTATGCATGTATGTGGATACTTAGTACAGCACCTTTTAAGTACCTCACAAAAGTGCTGCGTATGCTTGCCTAAGTGGTATCAAAGTTCACTAAGGACAAACGGTGCACAAAGCGGTACAGAGATGTACAGAGACAAAAGCTAACATACCGTATGTGACCGATGTCGCAGGTGAACGTCCACTTGGGACAGGTGTCCAGTTGCTGAGGCAGATGGACATCGCAGGCCACCGTGAAAGCCACGTGCACCTTTACGCTTGAATAACTGACGATCACTCTGGAAAATCAATCCAGATCAAACATTCAATTGAAACAGCTTGGAATTGAAAAATCACTCATGCATACAGCTGCCATTTTGATTCACATTTAAAAATTATTAAATCCAAATTCTTCACCAGAAACAGAGCAGGACAGAGGTGTATTCAGGGGCGCACTGGGTCAGTATTCCGACAATTCATGGTTCAGGCTTGCTGAGTAAACTCCATGTAACCAGTCTGGATAAGTTGTTTGCGCACATTTGTCTAACGATTAAGATTCAGACTTGCAGTGTAACACATGCAATAAATAAATATTACTATTTATACTTATTTAATTAAGAAATAATAAATAAATAAAATAGCTCACAAAACATTTGCAGCTGATCTGAAGCACATTTTAGATCAAGACAGCAATAAATGTTTAGACCAATTTGAGAGAGGTTCTGATTAAACAGAAGTACAAGAAAGCTCAGATACTTTTTTATACACAATTCATTCAACACTCATTAAATATCCATGATGTAGTTATGTTTTCACTGCTTACCATTTCGTCTTAAAGTTCATCTCAAACAGGAATTTGTTTGACAAATGCTTCCAAGTTCACTGTTTGGAATGTTACCGTGATTGATTGAGTTTCCTGATGTTTTTGCACTCATGATTAAAGCCATTTGACCTAAGAAGTGTCTATCTTTACTCAAGGGGATGACAGGTTCCAGATGGATGGTCAATGTGTATAATGTCTGACCTGGTTGGCATAACCAGGCAAGAAGAGACTATGAAAGGACACTGACCAGAATGGGATAATGCAGCGTTTTAATTGTCAAAAAAGAGTGGGGGGTTGAAAATTTTACGTATTAGCAACGTATACAAACGTTAATATGTTACACACAAAACAAATTATACCCCCGAGATATTTTGATTTCCAGACCCCCACCAACTTTTCAGTTACTTAGCTGAGGGAGTTAGAAGAAGAGCTTGATGAAGAGCTGTTGAACCCCAACAACTACGCGGTAAAACACCCCCCTTGGCTAGATGTTGTCTGTCCTAGTTAGACTAGGAGGCTCGAGTGATGTCCCGATGTTCTCCGTATTTTACCACTTATTCATTCATCCATGCATGCATGATCCTTCCATCCATCCAGCTCTCCATCCATCTACCCATCCATTCATTCCTTCAGAGCACTTTATATACAGCACCCTTCCAAGATACCTAATCAGAGGCGCTCCAAACCAACTTCAGCAACAAACAACAGTTTCCAAGTACTTGTAAAAGACATAAGGCCATTGTAGGCAAAGTCCACAGTTCCATGAGCTTCTTCTACTTTCCATGCCTCTAGCGGCTGAAGACAATCATTCTGTTCGATCCTGGTCTTGTGTAATTGGGTCAAGTGCACCTCTGATGAGTTGTCTTGAAGAGGTGCTATATAAACAAGCAGTAACAATTACAATACAAACATACATCATTGTTCTACATGTTCAATGCTGCTCTGAACATGGCTCAACCCTACATGGGATGCCCTTGGATGGTCTCTGCATGCGTATGAGAGCCCACTGATAATGATGCTGACCTGTGACCTTCGATTTCTACTCGACAGCGAATGTGAAGCGGGTCGAGATCAGTGATGTCTTTCTTCACCCGTTCAGCTTTCAAGATCCACATGAGAACATGATGCAGAATCTGGAATAGGCAAACGCATAAAGTATCAAAGCAAAATACACCAAAAACTCGTTAGAACAATGAGATACTATTCTTATTAATATTCTGAATATAACATCAATGCAGCTGACCAACCAGGTTTAAAGCGTCTGCATGAGAAGAAGTATACCGCAAAACTCCGCCACTGCTCGTACTCTGGCAGTGCCAGTCCCAAGCCTGGAGAAAGGAGGAGGGCAACGCTAATCATCTTTGTCATGACATAGTGTCTTAAACAGCAACTAACCAACCAACCAAGCACACTGCACCAGAAGAGCCAAAGAATTTTGGGGTTACATTGAAGCCTGTTGACTTCAAAACCTTTCAAAAACCGAGTTGGTATAATCGAGGCAAGAGCACAAAAGAAAGCAGGCAGTGACATGTCTTTGGTACGATTGGCCTTTCTGCAACATTGTGTTGTGTTGCATCTAAACATTTATAAAGCGTTTCTCACAGTGTTCGCTAATCAAAGGCGCTCCCAATGCGAAAGACTCAGTGAATAGAAAGTGGTTTTAAGACAGCGGAACGAGGCACTTGGGTCACCAGCTAATAAAGAGGCACGTGTCAATGGAGGGAGTTGATTCCACAGAGCAGGACCAATGCAAGAAAAGGCTCGAGTTTTGGCCATTAGTGGTCCTGGCTCGTGGCATAAAAAGATCATGGCGATTAAGCGATCATAATAGATGGAGGGAAGTAGCTGAAACTGGCAGACGAACAACGTCACAGAGGTACTTGGGTGCTAAGCCTGAATAAGACCGAAGGACTAAAGTGAGAACCTTAAGCTGAATCTGAGCAGTAAGGGGAAGCCAATGAAGATGATCGAACATGAAAGAGGAAATATGAGACCGGGAAATATGAGCGAGGAAGTCAAGCTATTAGTCTGGCCGCAGCATTTAAAACAGTCTGGAGGGGGGGAAAGACGGACTTTTGGCAGACCAATCAAAAGAGAATTACAGTAGTCAATTCTGGAGCAGATGAAGGCGTGGATGATAGTGGTAAAAACTGAGGAGGAGACAGAGCATTGGATTGCTCTAAGCTGTCTCAGGTGAAACACATTGCCGTTCACCATCTCAGGTGAACAATGAACATATTGCCTTGATATGACAGAAAAGATTTGCAAAGGTTTGCTCTGCAGGGTTGAATTGTAATATTACCATCCATAGTTACCCCAAGGGTTGAGTTGTGAGATTACCATCCAGAGTTACCCCAAGGGTTGAATTGTGAGATTACCATCCATAGTTACCCCAAGGGTTGAATTGTGAGATTACCATCCAGAGTTACCCCAAGGGTTGAATTGTGAGATTACCATCCAGAGTTACCCCAAGGGTTGAATTGTGAGATTACCATCCAGAGTTACCCCAAGGGTTGAATTGTGAGATTACCATCCAGAGTTACCCCAAGGGTTGAATTGTGAGCTTACCATCCAGAGTTACCCCAGGTGTATCCATGGTAATTATTTGCCCAAATCAATTCACAATTAATTCTAACCTTGTCTATCTGCGATGTATCTCGGTACAGACGCAAGACAGATTCATCAAACAACTCGAGTATCAAGCGGTGACTGAGTTCACATTCCGGCCACATATTTTCTACAAGAAAAAACGCCTGATTATAATGCCCCAAATGTCCGATTATAACTAGAGCAGACAGCATCAGTCCACACAAAACAACCACAACACAGGTAAGACCTGTACAAAAACAAACAGAAGAAAATTACCTAGACACATACGAGCTTACCCTTTGATACATACAAGTACTTACCCCTAGACACATAAGTACTTACCTCAGATACATACAAGTATGTATGTATCTGGACTGTTATAAAGTGCATATTAGGAACCCCCTCAAAAGCACTAAGAACAAGGTATCTGAACAGGTGGGTCTTAACATGTCTAGAAAAAGTAACTTGAGCAGAGTTTAAGTAACTTGAGCAGAGTTTAGCAAGTACTTTGCCCCTATATGCATAAGTACTTACCCACTGATACATATAAGCACTTACCCCTAAACTCATACAAATACTTACTTCCAGGATAGGACTTTATCGTCAAGGTACTGATCTCCCGAGCGGGTCTAGCACAAAACATGGCACCAGTCACCTCTGATCCAAAGCGAACATCAAGGACCAAGGTCTCACTCAGAAAGCTGAAACTGCACCCGGACAACTTCCATTCATGAAGATCCCAAACAGAAAACCTGCGTCAGCAGACAAATTATAACATTTCTATATAACATTTCTATTGACCAATCAATCGCTTGATGCATCAATTCCCAATAACAATCAAACTAAACACCAGAAACTTGTTACAATGCTGTGTTTTGGAGCAATATCAGGAATGACCTCATAACGAAGTCATGCTATAGCGAGTTTAGCTTCTGTAGGTGAACTAATTTAGACATCCATGTCCCCGACCAAAATATATCAGAATTTGGGTCCTAATGAAGCGTTTTAACGATTCTCTGATAGTTTCAGATAATCCAGATAACAGATCGTTAGACAGATTACAAGCTCCAAGCAAGTGGTAAAATAGCGACAACAACATATATTTTTTCCATCTGATAGCCACATATAGAACAGTGCCCTTCACCTGCATTTGCTCAGCATCGTCGATTCTCTGATATGCGAGGTACTTCTGAATGTTGGAAGGGCAGTATCAATGCAGTTGTACTGTACAGAAAGCTTCTGTACAAATGTTATATTACAACTAAAACTATGCTTATCCTGTATGGATCATCTATGCTAGTTCAGCAAAATTTCCCATCTGGGAAAATCTCCCTGCTGGCTACAACCTCGCCCGCTCCTTGTCCTGTCCCTCCCCTTCTGCCTCCTCCCTCTTAATGGCTAAGTGCGAGGAAATGACTCTGCCATCATCATTCACGAATTGATGTCAGCACTACATATAACCTGTTCTATACATACAACATTGACCATGGACCACATACTTGCTTTTTTTGTTATGCAGATCTCATCTCTTGCACACCCAACGTAGCAGGCTTCCCTGATCTGTTGGATTTAGACCTGTCTTCTCCACAGTGGGTTATGATTTCTGATTGCAATTTTACTGGAAGCGACTATCGACCGATATCTTGGGCATCATGACGACGACACTATAGAAGTCATTGGATTACATTACATCATCATTACATGGATTATTATATCTTCTGTCATAATAATTCAACTAATAAAATCTTGTTCATCCTTAGGTATCTGACTCACTTGTCTGTTGCTTTTCTCTGTGGAATCTGATTCAGTGCCTCAGTCAGTGACACAATCAGGGATTTCATCAGTTCGTCCTTCACACGCAAAATCTGCTTTACTTCCTCGTCAATTCGCCGTAGCTCTGTTAACCAACGAAGACACAAACAATCCACTGTTAAAATTTATTCATTCATTCAAAAATTTATATAGCGCCACTTCAAGGGAACTACTCAGAGGCGCTCCCGACTCCAGTACGGCGAAAAATAGCAGTTTTCAGGCGGTCATAGAAGGTACCAGAGGAAGACCTAGGATGTAGGCGCAGCTCAGGAGGAAGGCCATTCCATATGGTCGGGCCGACCATCAAGAAGGTACCATCTAGATATTTTTTGGAAGATGTTCATTGCTAAAGGAAAAGGACGATGTCAATGACTCTGCCAGCCATAAGATGCCATTATACACTGGAAACTACTCAACAAGTCACCTAAAATGAATTTGCATCTTTCAAAGTGCATCTCAAAATAATCCCCAAACAGTGAATACAAGTCCTGTGAAGAAAATTGGTCAAAGACTGACCTTTGTTTGCAAAGACGATTGGTTCCTCCACAGCCACTCTCGGACGCTTTGATGCAGGAAGTCTTCCTGTTAAACAAAGATCATTGCACATGAAATTTTCCTCTTGGTGTGTAAAAGTTTGCAACGTCTGCATTTATCTAACATATTGAAGCCATTCATACAGGACATACCCAATCACAACATATCACAGACATGGGGCCAATTGGCTTCTGCGCTCAGCCTGTAACGTGGCAAGTACAGGTTTGATCCTCATCCCCTGAGACGGTTACTGTGTAAGACCTAGAGCAAGCCCTTCACTCACAATTGCTCAATGCCATCAATTGATGCTCAGTCATTAGGTAGTGGCGCTTAATAAATGCAGATAAAATATTAATATCAGAATTATTAGCCTTCTATTATGTTAACACACTCGTTTTAATGCTTTTAAAGTAGCTCCTCTGTGTGGAACAGTCTTCTCGATCATGTGAAGAATCTCTGAAAACATTCAAATCACAGCTCAAGACTTATCTTTTTAAACTTTCATATGACTGTCGTTGATTTTTTAAACTCGTGTACAACACCCTTTTCTTCAGCCTCAGCTCTTCTGCTGTATATATCACCTTATTATTATTATAAGCTGAATACAATTTCAGATACTAAACCTGAAACTCACTTTGTACAGAATTCTGGGTTGTCGACCTCTTCTCTAAATTTTCTGGCCTTTCTGAAAGGCACTTGCCAATTACATTAGAAGACGTTAAACCATCCTGTAAAATAATACCACTGAAAAATTTAGGTGCTATAGAATCTTAAAAAGATTTCACATTTTAGTAATTTTGTAACAGTTCAATAAGAAAGTAACTTATATTCCACAATTTCAGAGATTTTAATAATGATATAATTTTGCAACAGCCACATAACAATTCTTAAGTGTCACAACTTTAGAGATGTCATAATATTGATAATTTTTTAACTGCTAAACACAAACACAATTTAGAAAAGGGAACAGTAAAATTAAATGTTAATAGTATAAGTAAAATAGACAGAACAACAGCTCAATTTACTGACAGAAACAGAAAATGTCTAAGCAGCTATTAGTTCAGCAAAAGTTCCTTGCCTTATCTTGAGATTTTAAGGTCTTTGGCTCTTCTGCCATCGCAGCCGACATCTGTGACTTCTGTGGCTCACAAACAATGTCTGGTAATTCGACCTGTTGATCAGTCACTTCGTCAGTGTCCATTTGTGTAGGGTCCCTTTGCAACAAAACACATGAATCCTCATCGTTGTTTGCAATTCCCAGGTTGTTCTGACTGGGTTCGACCTCATTTGTACTGCCCAGGTTGTTCTGACTGGGTTCGACCTCATCTGTACTTCCCAGGTTGCTCTGACTGGGTTCGACTTCATTTGTACTTCCTAGGTTGGTCTGACTGGCATCAATCACATCAGCCGATGTAATTTCCTGACCATTTTCCTGTTTCATAATATCGTCCGCATCAGTCACCACTGGAACACAGGCTCTGTTTTCTGGCTTCCCTTTATCGTTGCTGTTAACAGATGGAACCACTGTGGGCAGCAGATCATCGACAGTCTTCAGGAGAGGAAACTGCATTTCTGAGCAGTCAAGCGTCGACTTATTCCACTTCTCTGGCAACTCAAACTTGCTCAAGTTAAAGGCAGACGTTATTCTGAGGTCCGTACGGTTCTGGGTCCTTTCAACGTATTCATCGTCTGAATCAAACATTGGGACGTTTCTTACTAAAGAAAGGTCGGACATGGACTCCACTGCAACTGTTGCTGGTTCTTCCAAAAACGCTGACTGATCGAGAGAAATCATATCAAGGAGTTTACGATGGGAAATGTTCTCGAAGTCGATGGTGTCCAAACGATTAAGATGCCTTGAACGTTCGAAGAGCACACTCGCTGTCATCATATCCCTAGGATTCGGAGAAACCAAGAACACACTGTCTTTCAGCTTTGAGCAACTGGCCAATTCTTTTCTCGAAAGGATGGGTGTTTTTGTATTTGCAAAAGTTGTAGAAGTTGACAGAGATGGTCTAGGAAAACGGTGAGTTCTCGAATCGAAATCTAAATGCTCATTAAATTGCTGCGATGGGAAAGCTCGCCCATCAGCCACATGCATACGTAATGGACTGGCCATCTCTTGTGCAACATTTCTTGCTTTGCTGGTCCAATCTCTGTATTGCCCTGTCGCCCTCGAAGCTGCTTCCACACTGTCTGCTCCACCTCCGAACATGCTTCCATCACTCATGCCTCTCCTCTTTGGTTCTTTCTCAAAGAACTCTTCTGATACATCATCAACACATCTTTTTCGTTTGCCTGTACCCTCAAAGGCAAGACTCTTATTTGTAGTGACAGGCAAACTTATTCCCAGTTTCCACCTGTCAGCCACATTAGATGAGCTTTGACCTGTCGACCAAGATTTTCCCAGTTCATCCACCTGACCAAGGGAAACGTGTCTGCTTCGATCCTTAAGTATTTCAACCAAACCCTGTTCACTCACAGACTTGTTCATGCCCCTTTTAAGCTCATTCATCCCATATGTCAACCTGTCATCAGCCTGAGATGAAATTCCAGAGTGCAAAGAGTTCCTTTCATGATGATCAACCCGACTGGTACTAAGACTCCTTTCTCTGCTCTCTCGTAGTTCATAGCAGACTCGTTCGCTTACAGATTTATCCACATCAATGGGATTTTTGCTTGTTTGCAAACTCGTCCCAAACTTCAACCCGTAGTCTGCACACAACAAATTTCGAGTAAGCGACATGGAGTTTTCATAGCGATCAACTCGATTGACGGGAAGAGATCTGCTTTTGTCTTCTTGTAAGACAAACGTGACTTGTTCGTTAGCGGATCTGTTTTTGCTCCTGTTAATATCACTTACGACTTGTGTCAAGTTAACCGTCACATCAACATCCATGTCTTCCTCTTCCATTGCTTCTGAAAGTGGTGTTCTGGGATTAGCGTACCATGGCAGATTAGTGACATCACCAAGGCTTTTGACATTGTCATTATCTGGATGCTGCAATGAAGAATCGGTAGTCAAGTTGGCTGATACGACACCTGAGACAGACGACAGCACGACAGGTGTTTCAGGAGAAATCACCACTTCACGATGTACCTGATCCCCAAGCCGAGCACCATATCCTGACTCCAGTCTATTCGTTGCCAGACTCCTTGATGCAAGAGAGAGATCTTGAGCAAAAGAAGAATGGGTAGCACAAGAAGATGAATTCAACCCAGTAGAAGGCGCAGCTTTGGTAACCACGGCAACTAAATTTTCCGGATACATCACACGTGGCTGCTTCCTCATAACACCTGTGCTTCTGGCACTGAATGCCATCATCCCAGACTCTTCTGGTGCAGTTCTGTTATTAACAGCCTTCATCATCGTACTACTCTTCACAACAGGTGTCTGGCAAACATGAGCTTTCGGCACGTCTGTAGCCAGAGCCTCAAACACTGTTGGCTCTACAGCCTCTGAAGCAATCTCAGCATCAGCTGATGTTCCTTTCTTCTGTTCCAAAACGTGCGCCATTTCACCAATATGTCTAGAAATCGGAGAGTTTCCTGCATGGGTGTAGGTGGATAGAAAGGCATTTATGTCAAGCAGTGGAGTTCTCTCAGTGACTTCCTGTGACACAGAAGATTGCTTCACTTTTCCAGTGGTTAAAATGCTGTTCCCATCTAATACATCAATTGCTGACTCGGAAAAAACTCTAGTTTCCATCAGATCCCAGTTGCTGCTCGTCTGCGTCGCGTTCTGCAAAACATTCGCTCGGACGCACTCCGTCTGTTCGATATCTTCTCCATTTCCTTCCATCGTAAAAATCCTAGTCCTATCCATGTTGTTTTGCAATAAAAACGTTGCCTGATTGTTTGCTAAGTTTCCTAAACACTCTGTAAACGACATTTCGTTTCTGGAGTCATCCCCAAAAGCTGTTGTCCTGTTCACGCCAGCTCCAAGTGCCATCAGATTTTGGGTGTTTGATTCACGAGGGGGCAGCACTGTTGCATCAAGCTTCATCGTTTTCGTTACACAATCTGTCATCTCCATTTTGTCTTCGCTGTCAGACAAAAAGACAGTTCGGTTTGTGTCAAGCTCTTTACATGTGTCTGAAATACAATTGGTTACCACTAGCCCATCACCATGCTTACCTGATTGTATGGTTGGAATGAAATTTTTTCCATCATCTTTAAGCATTTGTGACAAACTATCGGTTCTACCCATCGTATTCTGATCTTCTTTCAAAATGAGAGTTTCGTTGAAGCTCCTCCCACCATCTTTAATCGTTTTCGAGAAACATTCCGTCATTTCCATTCCGCTATCATCTTCTCCCAACAGGACAGTTGGGCTTGAGCTTCTTTCGCCGTCTTTTATCGTTTTTGAGAAATGCGTGGCCATCTCCATCCCAACTTCACCCTCTTCCAAAACCACGGTTCTATTAAAGGTCATCCCTCCATCTGTAATCGTTTTCGATAAACATACAGTCATCTCCATGTCCCCTTCCCCATCACCCATGAGGAGAGTTCGATTAGGGTTTCGTTCAAGCTCCAACTCTCTCTGCTGGAGCAGTCCCACAGAGGCTGATGTCACTCCAGAATTCTTCAACATCTCATCAGTACCCTGACCAACTGCTGACTCAGCAGTCCTTGGTGCATCCGATTTCAGCTCAAAGGGCATTTTACCATCTTCCACTGCCTTGTTCGTTGAACGGCAATGCCCGAATTCAAGGGTAGAAAGGAATGAATTGGTATCAATCAAACCCTCTCTCAGCGACGTCGAAGTTGGCATTGCATTTCTGCCGGATATGACGTCGCCGTTCAAATGACACCCGACGCTATATTCACTTTCCAGTGTACACCTGCCCGGCGCAGCTACACCAAGCTTGCCTTCGTCATCATTATCCAGTTCCAAATCTTCATCGCTTCTGCAAGCCAACATCGTCTGATCGAAACACGACTCTTCTGCGAATGAACCTTCCAGTCCATCGTAACATCTTGTCATCTCCATGCTTACATCTCCAAAAACTTTCGTTTTATTAAAACTCTGCGCTAGGGTGCAATCCGCCTTTCTTCCTTCGTTACCAATATCTGATACCACATTCATTCTTGTCAGTCCTTCCTCAGCAGACGGCGTTCGCACAGAGATGTTCCCGTGACAGTTTGTCATATCGATTGCGTCGTTTGCAAAGACACGTGTCTCGTTGCCCATAAGGCTGGCACGACATACTGCCACGACCTTGTTCTGGTTAGTGTTGAGCAAAGTCTTGAAATCGCTTTCGTCAGTTAGCTGATAAACCCCAAACTGATTGTTGAACATCTTCGGAGGCAAAAGCAACGACTGCAAAGACGCCATGAAGTCAGATCGACTACAAATTTAAGCAAACTACTTTGTAAAAATGTAAACAAATACTTTCTAAAAATTTAGACAAACTCTTTGTAAGTGCTCGAATCCACAATCATCTTATCACTAATAAAACTACTTGTATTTTTATTACCCCGGCAAAGTATGATTGGGAGTAAAGTAAATTTCAACAAACTGCAATTATAATTAGTAACTTCAATAGTGCCGGTGTCTAATGCACAAGGCATCAACCAACGGTGCAGCAAGACCAATCCATAAACCTCGTCTTCTTTTGCTTTCCTGAAAACTTATTTCTTTTCTTGTGGCCTTGCACACTGGGAGCGCCTCTGAATGGTTCACCCTACTAGAGGCGCTTTATAAATGTTTAAATACAATACAATACAATGAACCAAGCCGCAATCAAGTCAAACCAAACTGTAATCAAGTCAAACCAAGCTGCAATCAAGTCAAACCAAGCTGTAATCTAGTCAAACCAAGCCGCAATCAAGTCAAATCGTCGTAATCAGGTCAAACCAAGCCACAATCAAGTCAACCGAAGCCGTAACAGGAGAAAAAATTACATCCAAAGCAGCAACTGGTTGTCAAGTTAATATCACTTTTATAGTACTTATCATTGTTATTTGTTATCATTACCATTTGAGAGACCAGGTCAAGGCCTTAAACACAATCGCCTAGCACCATCGTCAGATGGTCATTCAGTATATGAAACCTGAAACCTTTATCGGCCACCTGGGCATTCAATTGATGATTTCATTAACGGCTTTGATGGCATTCTCTCCCATTTAACCAAGTTGAATAATCGTGTTTTTCTAGCGGGTGACTATAACATTAACCTTCTTCGGCACCGGGATCATCCTCCTACTGAAAACTTTTTCAATACTATGTCATCTCATAAATTTATCCCTACCATACTTAGACCTACCAGAATTACTGAGACTACAGCTACCCTTATAGATAACATCTTTACAAACTGCTCGAATGTAAATCAAGACTCCTGTATTCTAATTAATGATATCTCAGATCACCTACCCATTCTATTATTCGTTGACCTCCAGCCACTGTTATTAACCTTACCATCGACATCTGTTAAGCGAACCTTTTACCCAGAAGCTAAGAGTTCTTTTACAACTTCTCTCCTTGAAACCGACTGGACGTTTATCGATAATTTGTGTTCTAGTGATGGGCCAGATCGGGCCTACAAGGCCTTTTTTGACAAGTACAAATGCCTATATGACTCCGCCTTTCCTCTTGTCTCTGTCCATAACCGGACGCACAGTAAAAGTAAACAACCATGGATGACAAAAGCTCTTTTAATATCATGTAAAAAGAAATCACGTTTATATAAAAAATACTTAAAGAATCCTTCTCATCATAACAAACTGGTTTTCACACAATACCGCAATAAATTTAAATCAGTTAGAAAGGAGAGTGAATCACAATATTATGCTGAATGTTTTTTACTATGTGATAGAAACCTTACTCAAACCTGGAAAATTATTAAACAAATTCTGAAATCAAAAGAGGACTCCTGCTATCCGGATTCATTTCTCATTGGCAAGGATGGGGTACAGGATCCGGGTGAGATAGCCAATGCTTTTAATAAATATTTTACTACCATTGGTCACACTTTGGCTACTAATATCCCTTCCACTTCTACTTCATATGACCATTTTCTGCCTAACCCTCCCAGCTGTTCTTTTGGTATATTCCCCACTTCTGAACTGGAGGTCATCGATGTTGCTAACTTATTAAAAGCAACTGACTCTAAGGGTCCGGATGATATCAATCCGGCTATTGCCAAATTATCAATAACTGCTATTGCCGCCCCCCTTTCATGTATTATAAATTCATCCTTCACAACCGGACAGGTCCCAGATGACTTTAAATCTGCAAAAATTTTGCCCATCTATAAATCTGGGGAAAAAAATAAAATAAATAATTACCGACCCATATCTATTTTGCCTTATTTTTCGAAAATAATAGAAAAACTCATGGCCAACAGACTTTCTGAATTTTTAAAAAAAAATTGCTTACTGTCTAATACACAATATGGATTTCAAAGGGGTCTCTCTACATATATGGCTTTACTCGACATGCAATCTAACATTGTGGAGGCAATGGATCATAGCAAATTCTCCTTAGGCATCTTCTTCGATCTGTCCAAAGCTTTTGACACGGTTAATCACACCATACTAACTAATAAACTTGAATATTATGGGGTTCGGGGAATTGGAAAACAGTGGATCATAGACTACCTCAGTAGGAGAACCCAATATGTTTACTATAAAGGTTGTAGATCTCAGGCTATGAATATTACTTGTGGGGTCCCCCAGGGGTCAATACTTGGTCCCTTACTTTTTCTACTCTACATCAATGACTTGTCGAGGACCTCTTCCATTTTTAAATTTATATTGTTTGCAGACGACACTAACGTATTCCTCTCGCATAGATCCTTAGACCAATTATTTGATATAGCTAATAACGAATTAACGACAGTGGCTGATTGGTTCATGGCTAATAGGTTGTCACTTAACCTTGGCAAAACTAACTGTATTCTATTCCGTTCCACAACGAAAAAACTGTCTTCTGTAAGAACATTGTATATTAATGGTATGCCCATCTCACAGGTCTGCTCTTCCAAATTTCTTGGTGTCATTGTTGATCAGCACCTTACATGGAAAGACCACATATCAGCAGTCTCTAAAAAGTTAGCAAAAAACTTAGGGGTCTTAACTAGGATCAAGCATTGCTTACCTAAATCGATATTATTTAACCTCTACTATACTCTCATTTTCCCATACCTTTCATACTGTAACATCTCTTGGGGATCTAATTGTCCTTCACGCCTGAATCATCTATTTATACTACAAAAACGCGCCATCAGAATTATCTGCTGTACCAACTGGAATACCAGTACAGGCCCTTTGTTCAAAATACATAAACTATTATCTATACACAACATTAATAAATTCCAAGTATGTTTATTCATGTACCGTTATCACTCTGGGTCCTTGCCCCTATCCTTTGCAAATTTCTTCTATACGGGTAGCTCAATACATGATCATTACACCAGACATGCCTACTTTTACCGAAGTGGTCCCGCTCATTTAAGGATAAAACAACTCTCAATTGAATGTACAGGTCCCTCACTATGGAATAAATTACCGAGTGAATTAATAAATCTACAGACCATTGGTCGCTTCAAGAGTTCACTGAAAAAACATCTTTTAATGAATTAATCGTTCGTTTTGCTTGCACTGGTTTGAGTTATTTTGATTGATTTATTTTGATCTAAGTCTTGCTATTGATTGATGTGTTCTTTTGCTTACTTTAGGATTTTGTATTTTGTGTTCTGTTTACGGCCCTTACTGGGGTTCGTCATATGTACTTTTAATCAAGCCATCTTATTATACATATGTTAAGGGTTCTACAGGGTTTAGCGGGACAATGTCCCTTTCTGAGTACCCATTCTGAGGGTTTAACAACAGTGTATATGTCTCTTGTTACTATTGTTACGTGACTGTTGTTTGGATTCCTCAAAATAAAAATGGTTTGATTTAATTACTATAATTATCACAAACCGACAAATTAGTAAATTACAATACGAATAATGACAACTCAGTCACTGAGTCGATTTATGTCATGCTGTCCAGCAAGCAAGAGTTAAAAAGAAACTTTATCTCGATCTTCTGATTGTGAAACAATAAATCATAAAAGGAGCTCACTTTGCTCCATCAGAAGTTGCAGACGATGATGTCACAGCCTGACAACCACATCAACACAAAACAAATTACTTTCAACTAGTGATGTAGCTTTTCTGGAAAAATATTTTTCGGAAAATTTTCCGGAAAATTTCCGGAAAATTTCCAGAAATTTTCCGTAGACCCGGAAAAATACATTTTACTCATAATGTCCAATTTTCCGCATCAGACAAGACAACACTAGAAAATTTCTGTTTTTTTAAGTTATTTTATTTACAGTATTTCTGTCAATGCAGGCAACATTCACTTTTAAAAAGAATTAAATAAACATTAAACACTATATTAGCGTTTCAGACTAGAGTAGCCTAGTTCAAAATAGTTGTAGCCTGTATGTCTGCAGTCTTCTCTGCTGCAGGAAATTTAAAAAAAAATTAAAATAAACATGAAACAATCTACTAATACTTGAAACAATACTGTTTGAATCAATTTTCTCAGCAATAGTTCACTGTTCTGTTCAGTAGCGGTTCAGACTACAGTAGCCTAGTTCAAACTAATTGCAGCCACTATGTCTGCAGTCTGCCCTGTTGCAGGAAATGTTTTAAAAAAATTAAATAAACATGAAACAATCTACCAATTGCTGTTTTTTTCTCATATTTTCATAACTAAAAAATATTAAGGAGACTAAATCATAAAAAATATTTTCTCTAAATTAACAGTGAAGTTTAATTGCAATTAATTCTTCAATGTATTGTTGTTGAATGTTGAGTTGAGCCTTGTGAACACTGAACAGTAAACACTAACAGTGCCATCTATTGAATAAACATATCAATTATAACTACATAAGATAGCTTAGAGTGAGTGATTCATAAACATTATGATGCATTTAAATTCTTATTTAGTAATATTATGCTGATGGAAAAATATGGAAAATTTTCCGGAAAAATACACCGGAAATTTTCCGAAATTTTCCGGAAAAATATGAAATTTTCCGGACAATTTTTCCGCCTCACAACACTACTTTCAACCCATAAATTATACCAGCAACTATTCTCTTACCTTACGGCCAAGAACTCACAATCGGACATTACCTAAGGCTGATGGTCAAATGAGAAAGACTTTTTTGATTAAGATGCTATATGTGTTCTAAATGTTTTACTTGTCTGACATGTATGTAAACCAGAGTGCGTTATGTCAACTGGTCAAATAAAGAATATACTTACTTACTTACATACACCACACACTCTATTATAAAAATAATATGCAACTAGCCTATCCCAAACACAGCATCTGCACATCAGTTTGGCAAAATGTCCCTACTGGGGAAATATCCTCTGTTGCATCCCATTCCTTACCCTCACATTCCCTCCTTCTTTCACCTATTTTCCACATAGCCTACATCTGTCAGTAAGCTTCTGTTCCCTGTCCCACTCCCCTGAGTTGCCTTAGTATGTAGTTAAGCTCACATATCCCGTGTGGAGCGTAGAAGAGATGCTCACTTCCTTCCTTTGGTCCTTGAGCAATGGACAAATCCCAAGGTCTTGGACACGGAGTCAGTGCATCGCAGGACTTACTGTTACTTCCCAGCTTAGGCCAGTACCAAATTGAACTGGTTGGTGACAGAGGCATGTGTGCGCAAACAAACTGCCCAGGGTCATTATGCTGAGTTGAATCCATGACCACAGGATCCATGACCAAGCGTGTTACCACTAGACCACCATGTTGCCTTGTTGGGTGCTAATTCAAATAACCTAAAAACTGTTCTGCTCAATCTCAGCTGACCAAAAGAACAACTGATGCATCAATCACTTAAACATTCACTTAGAATATAAATTCTGTGCATTAATTTATAAAAACAGAATGTAGCAAATAAACTACGTTAGTTATATACTGCACTCACCAAAGCAGAGGAGGAATCGACCGACTCCTTGGCTGCTGTTGCTTCAGCTTCTACAACATTTTAACACTTCAATCAATCTATCACTCAATTAGTCGGCAATCAACCAATCAATCATAGAAAGGTAACGCAAGGTAATCTCTCCTTTATGAAGACATTGCTAAAGGAACTGAAGGCACTTTTAACGTTGAGAAATGAATCAAATTCATTTCCTGTGAATTCAAACTGGCCCAAAATTTTGTAATGACATATTTGGAGCAGTCTGAGTTCTGCAACTAAATGGAAAGCTGCATCAAGGATACTGCAGTGAAAGCTGGGTAGCATCAGGTGAAATCACTTATGTATGGCCCCAAGAGCGACTCAGACAGTGATTTTCATAGCGGTCACCAATTGATAAATACATCAGAGGAGGACAAGAAAAGGGACTGACCGCTTTCAAGCACTGGTTCCCTGTAGTTGACTTTGGGGATTTCTCTAAAACAATAAAAAGTAAAAGACAACAATCATTTGTATACTAATCTTTCGCACTTACTACACATAAAAAGTATAAATCTGGGAGGCAAGATTGTAATTGTAATTGGAATCTGACATTTATAAAGTGCCACTTCAAGAAAAGACTTATCAGTGGGGTCCCGATGCAATCAAAGTCAAATTACTGTCAAATAATAGACTTTAGGTGCTTGTGAAACTGTGGAAGAGACAAACTGAGGAGCTCGATCCACAGCTCTTGAGAAAGGCGATTCCAGCCGGTGGGCCCAACATAGGCAATGCTCTGGACTGAGCTTATCTTATAAAGCATCTCCATACTGTGCGGGAAGGTCGTAACGCATAAAATAGTTTGGAAATAGTTATGGGCATAATTTCACAAAGACACACAATATATCACTCAAAAGATCTCAAGTTAAACTTCTGGCAACATAACTAACTTTGTACGTAAAAATTCAATTCAATTTATGCCTGACATCTAACTGGTGTATTTAAACACGTTTACATGCAAATGTTCCTTTTAAATAGATGTAACTTTTTTTACGATTTGTAACAAAACCATGTGGTTTTCACCTAAGTATTCAGCACTTGCAGCTTATTCCAAACTTGCATGGAAAAATTCTATTTAATTTATGCTACACATCTAAATTCTAGGTAAGATTTACCACAGAATATTTCTAAACTTGGTGCATGGAGATATCCATATTAAACAGTTGTAGCTGTTTTGATTTGTAACAAAAACATCAAACTAGTCAGCAATTCAGCTCAATCCAATATGACAATGCAATATTAAACAAATTTCCAATTTTTCCATCTTTGAAAGGGTTTCTCCGGCATGGTCACAAGTGGTCACTGGTCATCTTGGAGTGGTGTACCAGGATTCAAACCCCTGACATAATGAAAGGCAAACACACTGGCAATCTGCTGCTGTGCAACAACAACACAGAAGTGGCTTCATAAAGGCAACTTTTCATAACAAACTGACAACATACCTGACTTCGGGTTTGTTTGAAAAACTGACTCGACGAGATTTCTTATTGGGAACGTGCTCTGTTGCATCATTGTCACAGCTACCCAAATCAGACAACGATTGTCTTGTTTTCAGGATCTAAAGAGCAACCATATTGGACAAAAGTTGTTTACCAGTAAGAAGAAAAGCAGTCCCTTAAGCTAGCCATGAGGCAGCTATGGGTATGAAGAGTCAGCACCTTCATTTTCTTAGTCTTAGCATATGACAGCGGGTGGCCAGTCCTCTCCTTCGCCTTCTCATCATCTTCCCACCAACAGTGTATGGTCAGTGTACTCATTATCGCTGAGTTTGCTACGGGGCACAGATGGAACAGAAATCTTGAACCAAATTTATTATATGGCCAAACCTGGGGACACCTCCAATAAGAAAGGCAGCGGCATTAATAAAAGATTAAAGCTAGCGAAAGTCTAGTAAAGATAGCGTAACCAAAATCCACTCTGGTGCAGATAAAGGGCGTGAACTAACGTAGTGATGGCATGAAAGGAGAGGGAGCGGCAGATGGAATGGAACTGACAGAGGTAGTAAAAGCACGAGCAGCAAACACTATTGACATGATCAGTCAAGGAGAGATTCCGGTCTAGAACAACTCCAAGATCACTGACTGTGGAAGAAAAAAGAATGTCCGGAAATCTCTGTCATTGAGACAGGATGTCAACTTTAGCAGGCAGGGTGCAAGCACCAAGCCAAATGAACTTGGGTTTTATGACAGTTTAATCAGAGGACATCTACAGACCAAGGGCAAATGTTGCATCAAGAATCCTCTCAATGCAAAAAAAGCACCTTCCGCCGGGCCAGGAGCAAAGACCTTGGTGTCGTCTGCATACTGATGGACAGCAACACCTATAGGAGAATCTGTCCAGTGTGGCAGTGTATACTATGTATTGGAGAGGGGCCAGGACAGAACCTTGAGGAAGGCCAAAAGGAATAGAGGACCAGGTGTAATGCACGGGCCCAAGAAATAACAGAGTGGGAGCGATCCAACAGGAAAGACTGAAGCCAAAGAAGGGCAATATTGATAATGTGATAAGACTTCTCCAGAAGCTCCAAGAGGACAGAGTGATCAACAGTATCAGAAGCAGCGCTTACATCGTAGACAGCAATAATGGCAAGTTACACACTTCAGAATTTTTCCAAACTGTGGGTATATGTCATACATGCACTTGCATACAAGTCAAGTGACTAAGCACACAACTGATAGATTCTTGAAAGGGTTTCATCATATTAATTAACAATGAACAGCCAGAAATGATCCAGACAAAATCCTGCAAAAAATTACTGAAACTAGTGGTAACCACACAGAAGAAAAGTACTCTTCTGAGCAACAACCTGTGGGATATCAGTAAGCCACTTCATTTACTTTGTCTGGGCATTATGAGGGTGGGTGGCCAGTCCTCTTCCTCGCCCTTTGAACTTCCCAAAAATTTTTTATTATTATTAATAAAAACATTTTTAACATGTGCAAGGTCACACAGAAAAGTGAATCTAAGATACAGAGGTTTGAAAGATCCTTGATATATGTTACATTATAAGACAGAGACAAAGGAAATGGATCAGGCACACGCTGAGAGGGGACTCCCTCCTAAGAAATGTCATCGAGGGAAGAATGAATGGGAGGAGGACAAAAGGAAGACCAAGACAGATGATGCTGGATTGGATGATGAAGGAGGGATACACCAGACTTACAGAGGCTCGACATTAAGAGGAGTGGCGACTTCGGATGTTTGAACCTGCCTGAAGGCAGAGAACCAGAAGAAGATTCATCTTATAGCTCAGTTTGCTAGAGGGTGCATGTAAAGCAGAAATATCTATCTGCCTCTGCTGGAGATTTGAACTCCCAACCTTTTGGTCAAGCTTCAAATATTAGACTATAAAAATAAAAATTGAGAACTCACCGATGACCGTCTCTTTGCCCTAGGATGTGGCAAACCAACCCTGAATTTAACACAAACTCAAATTGCTATAATCATTCGAACATTGCACATGTCTCTGTTAATATATGTTAGAATATACACTGTGTCCCGATGAAAAGTAGACCCCAGCTTTTCATAGCTCTGCCACCAACGGATCAGTCTCGCAAAGTAATACTTGAAGAGTGCCTCTCTTGAGTGCATGCATGGTTCTACTTCAACGGTCTTGCTTTAAACCCTGATAAGCCTGAGGCAATCATGCTTGGCTCAGACTAATGACTGCGCTCTTTCCCTTCTCATTCTAGCATTTACCTTGCTGGCACTGTTGTTCCGCTATCAAAGATTGTCAAAGACTTGGGGTCATTTTGAACAGTAATCTCACATTTCAATCCCATATAGCAAACCTTTGCAGATCTTGTTTCTACCACATCAGGGCAATACGTAACATCAGGTAACATTCGCATTTCTGCGTGACTTTGCGCACGTAAAGATGATTGCAATAATGATAATTAAACAGCCAGTTTTGCAATGGCCAGTACCTTCGGAGTAAAGGAAATGATTGTAACTGTAATTACAATTTATATAGCACCGTCAGTAGCAAGCAACTTCTAGGATAAGCGTCTCCCCACATTCCACTTGGGATATGAGAGCTTCACATTACATGGGGCAAAAAGTGTAAATTAAATCTGGTTTTACCAACCTGGCTTCCAAAGGATTATAATTTTTTGATAGTGATTTAACTCAAGGTAGCCATAGACTTATTCAGAAGAAACTTACTCCGTAGTCTGATCATCCTCAGCAGGATTCAAGTCTGACATTGTCAGAATTCCAGATGAGATACTTGTGTGAACAAACACTGAAAAAGAATAGTTTCTCTTGTGAAAGTAAACATTTATACCACTAAAGCTCAATTCTGCTCTATTCTTTACACAATGCTTGCCAGAAGCAAAAATCTTACAAAGTCATACATATGAGCTACTGTGAGTTACTAAACGAAAAACTCAAGCTGAGCTTTAAAGCTGAGCTCACTTTTAAACAAGTATGAAAATATTCAGTAGTAGCTTCAGCGACAGTTTACTATTAATGAATGAACATTCTAGTACATAACAGACAAAACGGATGGAACATAATGGTTACATAAAGAGCCCAGTCCCGATTTGAAACATTTTTTGAGCACATATTAATAAAGCGCTACATATTTCCCTACACACCGTCTCATGCCACAGTAACTCCCGCTATGAAAACGACAGTCTTCTAATTTCGAATTTTGAAACAAAGTGAAATAATCCGTACGTGCAAATAATCTTGTAAGCCTAAAAACCTGAATATCTGCAAAGAATTTCGCAATGAAAACTTCTAAATTGTTTTTAATTCCACACTATCTCCCGCTTCCCAGGACATTTGAAATAATGAGCCACCCAGTTATGCATCTAGGTCACGGGCCTGCTTCCTATATCAATACGCCGTAAAGAGGCGCTAATCATTGAAGAATAATGATAAATCTTAAAATCTCGTACAATTCTAAGAGCAAAAAAACCTTCATAGTTTTTAAAACCGTTGAATTTTTTAATAGCGCAAAAATTAAAAAATTTCCAATATTGATATCAATATTAAAGTCATAATTTTTCTGGTCATACCAATCAGTGTTAAAGCGCTATAAAATTGTGTTTACATAGTTGTAAGCCGTCGTTGGTTGTAAGATCATTTTTTAGGTTCAGAGGTCTCATTTAAGTTTTTTACGAAATGGTTTTCTGTAATGCTGTATTCGAAAATACGCTTAAATTTCTGTTTTGAAAAAACCGAGCGACGATGAGGTTTGCCGAACATCTGTCGGCGCACATAACGCCAGAATGGCACAAACAGTACATCACTTACGAGGTAGTTATTTTTCCAGACCTGCGTTCCTAATCGTCAGCTGATGAGGCGCAGTTCTTTGCTTTATTACTTGACACATGTTTTACTTGTAATACTGATCGCAAATACGAAATTTAGCTTTATGTTTTGATTAGGGAATTTGGTTGTGTAAAATATGGAATTTGGTTGCGTAAAATGTGATCTAATGCTATGTACTTTGTTTTGCATTGAAACTCGTGCGTAGAACGTAAGCAATGGTCGTCGTCGTCGTCATCATCATCATCATCATCATCATCCTCATAAACAGCAATAACAATAATTCGTATTGATTCAAAGTCTGACGTCACATTCAGAGTTATCATTATATATATCATTATAGTTATCATTGCGAGAATTTTTAACATGTGCAAAGTCAGACAGAAATGCAAATCTTAGGCGCTGTTAGTTGGTCACTTGGTGAAGAGCAGATGTTTGAAAGCCAATTAGAAATAGTGAATATTGAGATGTCTGTTGAACAAATCGTGTACAATTAACTGAGACACAAAAAGGAGACTCGGAAAGGCCCATAATGCCAGTTAATTAAAGTCGTCAATACAAAATGAGATGACAGTGACACTTGTTAATGCAGGTAACTTTGTTGTTCCATACACACACTTGTAGTAGGTCAGTGTGTACTTTGGTGCAGAGATGGAAAGTCAGCCTGCGGTGCAAATCCACTGTTTTAGTGCTGATATGTGATCCAATGCCAAATTAAATAGCACCACTTCTATTTTTAAGTTGCTGTGAGGAAGCAAGCACCTCTTAAAAGCCTCTGCTGCCCCAGTGTCCACCATGCCACCGTTATATGGTCACCCTGTTGGAAACAGATGTGTGATGGATGACTGAGCTATCACCAGTATAAGCAAGTTCCCAGAGATGAAGAGTCAGAAGGACGGGTGATGGAGGACATCAATGCGATCTTGTCTCAGTAAAAACACTGGGATTAAGGCCTGTTCAGCCATCAGGACCTGTTCATCCATTAAGGCCTGTTCACTGTCTTCGGCCTTCAAGACCTCTTCAGCCATTAAGGCCTGTTCAGCCATCAAGGTCTCTTCACTGTCTTCAGCCATCAAGTCCTGTTCAGGCATCAAGGCCTCTTCAGCCATCAAGGTCATCGGTTGTCATCCAGTGAAGTCCTTGTACAGCCAAGATTACAAACTGAAGAAAAAGCCCAGCATCGAGAGGAGTTGGATGTTTGAACTTGAAGAAGAAATCCCACCAACATTTTTAACAGCAGGCAGGAGGAAGACTGACCACATAGAAACTAGGGCTGTACCGAATAGGTGATTATCACTATTCGGCCGAATACGAATAATTGGACCAACTATTCGGCCGAATACGAATACGAATAGTGTACAAGATAGGTCTACCGACAAAATTCAAAATTTCAAATGTGAGCAAAAGTTTCAGTTCAGTAAATTTAATACATAAAGTCATAAACTAAAAGTAAACAGTTAACTACATGTAATTTTTGCATCCTTCTGCTAGTCTGTGTAAACTAGGAATGGAACTAATTTAACTAAACTTAGAAATTGTCACTTACTTAACGTTCACTCCACTCGCTATAGCAGCCGCATATGCAGAAACAGATATCACGTGACCACTATTCGTATTCGGTCCGACCGCTACTATTCGGCCGAATACCGAATAGCTGTTTGGCCCACTATTCGGCCCCGAAGCGAATACGAAGCGAATATTCGGTACAGCCCTAATAGAAACTGACCTGACTATGATTTTGATTATGATTTCACAAAGCAGACATTGACTGATGCCTGGGGTATTTTTATAACGGTGCTATAGAAGTGATTAGCTTAAAATAGAGCTTATAGCTCTATTTTATTAACATGTATAAGCTATCACTGATGTAGACTTTTCTGTTTTTGAGATCTCTTGACATCCTTTGTGTCTTTAAATCAGCTCTTCTAACACTTGACCAACCTGTATGATTTATGCCACCACTCTGAAGAAGCTCAGAGACCATGTCACATCTGTCCTTCGTTTACTGTGCTGTTTTTAAGCATATCCCCTAAAGCTGGCATTTCTCATGTATGAAACAAATGCAAATTATCTGCCATTCTATTTATCATCTGGGTGCATGATAATCTAGTGGTTAGCATGCTGTACTGTCAGTCGAGAGGTTGGCGGTTCAAATCCCTGCCAGGGCAGAAATTTGTGTAGAGATTTCTGCTTCAACTGTGCCAACTCAGCTATAATGAGTACACCTACCACACATTGTTGGCGGGAAGATGAGATGATGAGGGAGATAACTGGTCACCCGCCTTCATATGCCAAGGCTAAGAAAATGAAGTCGCTAACACTTCATACTCATGGCTGCCCCAGGGCTAGCTTAAGGAACTGCTTTTCTCTTTCTACTTGTCATCTATTTAAGACCCTGTAGTTCTTGAACATGTTTGATCTTTTCTTTGATCAACAATTGCCCAGTTTCAATGAACTTTGCAAGTAGTGCATTATCAACTTAAAATGTGATTTATGTACCAGATGTCAGTACTTGAATCAGAGGCAATAATAACTATATTTTATTGTATTAATACTTCAGTTGTAACTGAACAATACCTCTCTAAATCATTACAATTTGCAGATTACATGGTGAAACATTTGGTTGTAGAGCTGCTTTGGCCTTAATTTGCTCCATTAATCTGCCACAGGATAAATATATGCTAATATTTATGTCGTATAATGTAAGAGAAGATTTATTTAGCACCTTCGAGAGCTTCTGAAACACAGCTGGTGATTAAGAGTTCTTGAGTTTTGTTGTTGTTTATGTGTTTTGTACAATTTACATGACCTAGGTTTGACATGACGGTCATGACCCAGTTTTTATATGATCTAGGTTTGACTTGACCCAGTTTTGCACAGACCTGGTTCTAGATTACCCAGTTTTACACGACCTACGTTTATATGTATGTTTGTATCCGAACACTTACATAGCGCATTTTAAGAACCTTACAAAGGCACTGTGACATGACTGTGTAGCAGATCCAAAAGGTGTGTCTTAAGATGAGGTGGAATGTGGATGAATGTTTCTAAAGCGTGTAACTTTAATCGTATTTGCACGCCAAATTTAAATTGAGATGACCCGCTTTTTAAAATTGGGCTTTACTGGACCTCAGTTTACATGGCCTGGCTTTCTACAGTCTGGTTTGATGTGACCTGTTTTTTTTCTCTCGATTACCCAGTTTTTGCTTGACCTTTGTTTGCATGACCCTTCTTCTTTCTTCTCTTCCATCAGTTTCCCGACGATGAGGCTCTTATGAAGTTCCTCCATAGTGTTCTGTCTCTGACAGTTTCGCGCACCATGGTTAAATCCGTGCCTTTGCTCTTCAAGTCTTCCTTGACATTGTCCATCCACTTTTTTCGTGGTCTCCCTCTACTTCTCTCTCCCTCGATCCACCCATGTAGGGCTGCGACTGGTAATCTGCTGTTGTCCATCCTTTCTACATGGCCAAACCATTTGAGTCTTCTTTTTTGTATCTTTTCTACTACCGTTATCTCTGCGCCCAACTCCTTCCTTGTTGTTATATTTCTGATTCTTTCCCTTCTACTTCTGCCCCTTATTCTCCTCAGCCAGCTCATCTCTGTTACCAATAGTCTTCTTTCATCTTCTCTCTTCAAGCACCAACACTCTGATCCATACAGCAACACTGGTTCCACCAAGGCATGGTATAGTCTCATCTTGGTTCTGATGGAGATGTTTTTTGCCTTCCACATTTTGTTCAATCCTCCGAATGCCGCGCAGGCCAATCCACATCTTCTTTTGATATCTTCTGTGCAATTGCCATCTTCCGTTATCGCTCCTCCTAGGTATACGAATTTCGTGACTTGTTCTAATCTTGTTTCTCCTATCTTTATATTTATCTCCTCGTGCTGTTTTCCAATTGTCATGGTTTTTGTTTTTTCTACGTTTATTTTAAGTCCCAGTCTCTTGCTGCTGCTGTCTACTCGATCTGTAAGCTCCTGTAGATTCTTGCTTGTGTTGGCTATTAAATCGACATCATCAGCAAATCGTAGATTGTCTGTTATTCGTCCGTTGATGCTTATGCCTACTTCCTCTCGTCCCTTTGCAAGTCTCATCACCATCTCTAGTAGCAGGTTAAATAGATCTGATGACATTCCACATCCCTGTCTCACTCCTACCTTGATTTTAAACCATTGTGTCAGTTCACCGTCTACTCGTACTGCACTTACAGACTTGCTGTACAGGTCTTCTATTAACAGTACGAGCTCTTCCGGTATTCCGCAGTGTCTCATTGATCTCCACAATCCCTCTTGCCACACACTGTCAAATGCCTGTTTGTAGTCTATGAAATTATTGTACAGTGTTTTATTCCGCTCTATATGTTTTTCTGAGAGTTGCCTGATTACAAATATCTGGTCCATTGTGCCTCGTCCCTTCCTAAAACCCGCCTGCTCTTCACTCATTGCCTCTTCTACGTATCTTTTTAGACGTTGTTGTAAGATTTTGGTGTACACCTTCCCTGCTATACTTGTTAGACTTATAGCTCGATAGTTGCTACATTCTTTTCTATCTCCCTTTTTGTGTAATGGTACTATTACTGCTTTACCCCAGTCCTTGGGGCACTCTTTGCTTTCATAGATTTTGTTACACAGTTTGTGCATCATCTCTATTGTGCTCTGCTCAGTTTTCTACAACTTGACTTGACCTAGTTTCTCTACAGGAAGTTGTTGTTTTCAGGCGATGAAGGAGATGTTGTATGAGGCAGTGGAGAAGGCACCCTCTCAGGAATGTAAGACACATTTTTTCGTTTTGCTTTTCATTTTTTTAGCTTTATGTTGCTGCATTCGATTTGTATGTTCTGTTCTAAAGCATATGATCTTAATCTTACGAATTGCACTAAACAAAGACCTATTTATTGTCATGCTCTCCCTGACCTCTTTGGATCTTGACCTGGAACCGATTTTGACCCTACCTGCCTGTCGATTTTACTTAGACTGAGGATCTGTGAATAAGCTTGTTCCTGCGACATTGCTTTTTTGGGGGCACTGTATAAGTCTTGAGATTACGAGTAGAGTCAAAAGTACACTTGGTTATGTTAGACGCTTTCCTTTTCATGCTTGTGTCTGTCACCATGCTGTGCAATTTGGGAAGTGAATGGCAATTCCTGTGATGCACAATACAACTGTAATTTGATCATGCCCTCCTTACAAAGTTCAGAAGTGCACAGACATTAAGAGCCATATGTGAACTAGAAGAGGTAAGTTTTCAGTCTAGAGCGAAAGACAGTCTCGCTGAGAGAGTTGTGGATATGAGGAGGTAGAGAGATGGAGGGACCGGTAACTTTAAATGACTGCCAAGCCGCCGGCCAAAGAAAGATGTGTACCAGGAACAACATACTTTCCAGCAGATGCTGATTGAAGAGGGGAGCGACCTTTAACAGAGTTGCAAGGTGTGACTATGAAAGATAAGTAGGATGGCAGATGATCGGAACGTGCTCTGCACACGAGGAGTGCCAGCTTCTAGCGGATGCACTCACTGTCAGGAAGCCATTGTAGAGAGTTAATCTTGAGCAGGTGAGGATTTGTTATAATTCCTTATATTCCTTATATTCCAAGGAATGAAGAGCAGAACATTTATTTAATGTAATCTGCAGTGTTATCTTAATGCGCAAAGTATCGATGGTCGCTACAGGTGAATCTGAAGTCAGAGTGCAATATCTGTTTAGATCAGAGAATTTATCACTTTCACGATGATCCATGTGGAGAATGGGAGCTTTGGTTTTCCTTTATGTCAATCACATTTAGATTCAGCATGATGGTTTTGCTTTCCTGTGGAAATAATTGTGAATCTGTGTTGTTGGTTAACAGTATCCGATGTTGACTCAATTCACACGTATTTTGGGCGTTTTGATGAGAGCTTCTTTCAGTACTGTGATACCGAACTGCGAAAGATCAACACATTCTTTGCAGGTGATTGGCCGTCGTTTTACTAGTTATGTTGTAAATGGAAATTTTCATAAAAAATTTCCTAATTAGTCTTTTTGTTAAATTGAAATTTTTTCAAAGTAATTTTTATATGAAACTGTTGTGTTCATTTCTTCAAGGGAGGTGAAAGGGGCTTTATAGATGAATAGTTGAATATGTTACATTATATGTTTCTAGACTGCTTGGTGTCTAACATAGAGTATGGTTTGAGCCATTTGTGAAACAGGATGTTAACATGTACTTTACGGGTTATCTGCTTTAAGTGGTCATCTACCTTAAAGTCACAGACAAGCATACTAAATTCTTATATAAAGGGAGGGAAGGAAGGAGAGGAATGGTAACCATCACACTGTGGGGCAAAGTTACGTCCTTGGGAAGTAGGGCAATATGAAGTGCAGTTGTATTGTATTATTATTACAGAAAAACTAGCAGAAGCCAGTCGTAAACATGTGAACCTGCAGTCAGATCTCACAGCGCTCAACGATGTCAAAGTCGTACCCGGAGTACGTCGACGATCGATAGCGCGACTCATGAAAAAGAAAGAGGAGGAAATGAGGAGCGATCCACCAGTCCGTAAATCCCCGCATGATGTGAAACTGGCCTTCAGTGAATTCTACCTGAGTCTTATTCTGCTCCAGAACTACCAGACACTCAACTTCACTGGGTTTCGCAAGATCCTCAAGAAGCATGATAAGGTAATCGTAAACTTCACAATTTCTTGAGTGTTTCTGTAAAGCTAAGCACAAAGCCCTGGCTTATTCACGAGCTCTGCGCCGTATCAGAGGGATTGTCCAGAGTTCGACATCCAGTGGAGGTCCGAGTCCAGTAGCCAGAGAGATTGGAGAGAGAGGAGGCAGATCAGTTGTTACGTCTGGTTTTGTTGAGGACGAGAAAAATTGGATGGCAGAGGATCGGGTAGATTAGGGTAGGAATTCTTGAAGAGGTAATCTGCACTTTGCTGTTTTATGCATCTCACTGTGTTTTGCACATTATTTGACATATAAACTTCTTACTACAATGACATTAAATTAGATTAGTCTAGATCATGGCACTCGGTAGCGGATTGCTTGAGCACTCATCTTCAAACATCTTGGTCCAGCTCTTGGTCCAGAAATTCTGACCAATGATGCTGTTAACTTTAGATTGGAATGCATTGATTGGGCTGTACATGTGTGTGTGTGGACCTGCCATTGGTGACTCTTCTGGTTTTCTCTACACTGTGTACTCTTGTAATTGTAATTGTAATCTATGAAACGCCACTTTGAGAACCCAGTGGAACTCTCGACCCGAGCGAGTGAACTGAACTACTTACTGACTATATCTCTGTTCTTCATCAAATTTATCATAATTAAGGTCAGTGCAGAGAGCACGTCTGAGTATTGTAGTGGCACTGTATAAGTAACCTTAATAAATAGATAATAATTACTTTAAATGATTACTTAATAAATAAATAATAATTACTTAATTACTGGTAAATCTTGTGATCTTTTGTGTGTCTGCAGTTGACGCATTCTGACCGGGGTTCCCACTGGCGTCAGGCAAATGTGGAGACAGCCCCATTCTACACAAACAAGGAGGTCGATCATCTAATCAAAGAGATCGAGGTCAGGATCATAAGCTGCTGTTTGTTAGTCTTTGATCGAAACTAGTGGAATGTGTTCTGTTCTGTTATCAACTGTAATGTTTATGTGACATAATGGCTGATTTGTTTTCTAGAGGTTGGCTTGTGGAATGAGTTAAGAGAGATTCTTTAGTTTTCTTAGGTTTTAAAGGTGCCATATAAATGTTCAGTTACAAGAAGCCAAGACTTCCCGTTGTCTTATTATTAATCTGCACTTATTAAGTGCCATTGTGTAATGACGAAGACTCAATCGATGGTGCTGAGCAGTTGTGAGTGAGGGACTTGCTCAAAGTTCCTACACAGTAACCATCTTATGGAGTGAGGCTTGAACCCTTACTCTACATGTTACAAGGTGAGCGCTCTAACCAATTAAAGGTCTTGCCTCCTTAAACAGGTGAAATCCTATTAATATATTTAAAATGTATTATCCTAATTTAAAATTGTAGGCGTTTTAATTGCAAATGATTGATTTAACTGGCAGAATCTGTTTACGATGAAACTGGAAGGTGGTAATCGTCAGAAGGCGATGAAACGACTGCGAGTTCCTCCGCTTGGGGAAAAGGTACAACAGTAACGATCGTTGCATCGGAAATTCTGTGGTTACTGGAAATTTCTTGTCTTCTCGGATTCCCTTCTCACCTATCGACTAGACTCTTTTTAGAATTTGAATTGATCATGCCCTCCTTCCAAAGTCCTTTCTTCACAGTTGCTCAGCGACAAAGGTGTTCTGTCATATGGTTGTGTGTGCACTTCAGAACTTTGAAAGTAGGGCATGGTCAAATGCAGTTGTATTATTGTTTTGTATTTCTGAATATTTATGTAACAGGATGCAGGATATCTCAACAGTACTGTGAGCATGGCTGTGAAAGAAACCCAAATAAAATGTATTAAGATAGGAAGAAAGTTTAGTGTGTGCAATGCGTAATCTCCAATTTTCTAAAGCGCCACTGTAAAGCTGAGCGCAAAGCACCAGCTTATTCACGAGCGCTGCGATGTATCCGAGGGATGTTTAGTAACTATCTATGCTGTCTATCTTAACTAACTACTATCTGTGCTCTATCTTAACTAACTGTCTATGCTTTTCTTTATGTGGCCTCCATCTTCATTAACTTTCTTGTGGTTATTTGCAGGAAAATCCATGGACTACATTTCGTATCGGAATGTTTTCCGGCATATTCCTCATCCTTACGGTTGTCGCAGTCATTGCTGGTACGTCTGCCATCTGGTGATCGACGAATCTAGTGCTTGCAGATTTTTAAGGTGTTGCAAAAGTCCTTGGAAGGAAAATAGTTCTAAAATAAAAGCATTCAAACTTAACTGTCAGTTGGTGCTTTGTACAATTACAATTTACTGAGAATATTAGTTTATTAATGGAGCACTGCTTGTGTTATTTCGTATGATTTATTTTTTTAGTAATGGAGTATTATTTTTCGTGCTGTAGCGGTTTACACTAGTGAACAGCACGCTGCAGACTGGAAACCCGCTCTACGCATGTACAGAGGAATGTTTCTGGTGATCTTGTTTGTGTTCTTGCTTGGGATAAATACGTACGGATGGAGAGCATCTGGAGTCAATCACGTGCTTATCTTTGAATTGGATCCGAGAAACCATCTTACTCACCAACAGTTCATGGAGGTCAGAAACGATGTGATGATGATCATGGTCCTGACAATGAAAACGATGATTTTGATGATGTTGGTGGTGGTGATGATGATGATGATGAAAACGAGGAGGATGACAATCATGGTGACATTGAGGAGGTGGAGGAGGAGGAGGAGAATGAAGATGATGACTTTGATGGTTATATTGATGATGATGACAACAACAAAAACGACGACGATGATGATGGCGATTATGAAGATGATTAGGATGAAGACAGTGACAATGTTGATGATGATGATGATAGTGATGATCAAGACCAAAGTGATGTATGTTTGTTTGTATCAAGACGCTTAACATGGCATCTGTTGAGCTCCTATCAAAGCGTTGCACACATGGGTATCTAACTGTTAAACTGCGCTTTATGTGTGCACGGACAACAACTTTGCTTAATAGCAACCATCAACTGATTCCTTCATTACTATCACAGTGGTGCTGTAAAAGTTTATGGATTTTTTATTTATTATTTATTTGGAAATAATAAATTTTCTTTCAAGACATGTCTCCAAACGTCCTTTTTCCTTTTGGCTATCAGACATCTGGATATCTAATTGTTCTTCACCTGGTGACTGACTAACCATGCCTCAGATTCACGTTTCTATGTTGCACTTGTTGCAAATGTTCATATTAATAATAATAATAATAATAATTAAAGCCTCAGGTCGTGGTGACATCTTTTTCTGCCCATTGCCTCAAAACGTTGGCTCAATTAATTCTGCCGGGGTTGATTTCATCCTTAAGGTTGTCCAGTGCCTTTCGACCGTTTCCGGAGTCGCCTGAGGTTGGTTTTCTTTTTTTTTTTCAGTGCCTTTCCATCTGTATCCAGTGCTATAATGCCTTAGCATTCCATGCACATTCACTCTTTGTGGAGGATGAGGCCTGATTTTCCAAGTACCCATCACAACTCCTAGCTTTATTTCTTTACTCCTGCGGGATTACACGTACCTTTGGTACAAATAATAATAATAATATGTTCATTGAGAAGAATAGAGTGAAATGGTGCAGGGTTTGCAATGAAAGACCGTTCCCAGAGGAAGGTCCAACACAGTTGAAAGAGTGGTGTGTTGAAATGAGGCACTCATATGTCACTGCCACAGACAGTGGAAAGCAGCATTCACTGACACGGCTGATGGTATAGTTTTCTGTCACCAGGTGGCGAGTTTCCTGGCGGTGATGTGGTGCATAAGCATCCTGTCGTATCTCTTCAGTCATCTCATTAAGCTTCCAATCTACATTCATCCAATCTGTCTTCTTGGATTCATCATCCTATTCCTCGTCAATCCCTTTCCAGTTTTCCATTATCGCTCCAGGCGTTGGCTGCTCAAGGTCTTGGTAAGTCTTCGTTCTTATGCTGGTTTCAATATACGATAATGGCATGTGAGCAACGGGAATTCAAATCCCTGCCATATGGTATACAGTGAGCTTTCAGTCCTTTGGTTAATTTGATTATTAAGCATAAATTTTATCAGTGCAACACAAAAGCTGCATCATCAAGAAGCAGCTATTCTAAATTTTTGCATCTTCTATAGTGCTGGTGTCTAATGCACAAGGCACCTCAGATTCACATTTCTGTAAGAATTTGCATGTGTTGGAAATGTTTGTAGTAATACTAGTATGGCATAAGAACCGAGCTGTAATCAGCTGAAGACACTTGAGGTCAGAAAAAGCAATCATAAAGATAAGTTGAGACTGAAATGACTCAAATGAGCAGAATGAACAGACAGAGGGAGGAAATTCAAATCTAAGTGAAACAACCAATGCAGTTCGCTCACCAGAGCAGTTGTATGTGTCGTACATCGACAGTAATATGCGTTTTAAGAATCTTCCTAAGTGCGATTTATGCATTTATGGCATTATCCAGTATCATGTACCATCGTTCCGTGATCTCAGTGCAGGACTTGGTAGCTGATTGATTACAACACTTGCCTTGCAACGCAAAGAGTGCGGGTTCAAGCCTCCTGCCCAAGGCGGTTACTGTGTAGGGACCATGAACATGTCCTTCATTCACAACTGCTCAGTGCCATCGATTGATGCTTGGTCATTATATAGTGGTGCTTAATAAGTACATAATAATAATAGTGATGGTGATAATAATAGTACCTGGTTGGCTGTGGTTTGTTTAGTTTTGCATCTTCACGGCTCCTTTTCATTACGTTGGTTTTGCCGATTTCTGGGTGGCTGACCAACTGAACAGCCTGACGACAGTTCTGCTCGACTTTGAATACCTCGTCTGTTACTACTCTGTAGAAGTCGATTGGCTCGGATCAAACAGTCAGTAGAAATGGCACTTTACAAAATATTGACATAGATACCGTACATGTACATGCATACATACATACATACATACATACATACATACATACATACATACATACATGCATACATACATTCATACACATACATACATCCACATTTACATTTATGGATGCATTTATACTTACTTACAATCATACATACTTGCATACAAAGATTCATAACTATATACATGTATGTATACACAGTGATGGGCAATAGTTAACTAAAATGTTGCTAAGTTTTAGTTTAACTAAATATTTTTAGTTAAGGATGAAGTTTAACTAAAATAAAATAGTTTAGTTAAAACCATAGTTTAACTAAATTTTTTTAGTTGCTAACTAAAAAGTTTAACTAAAAAAATCAGCAATACGCAACTATTTTCCCAATGAACATTGAACACTGTCAACAACTCAAAGTGAAACTTATTGATTAGCACTGCATGGTTTTAGCATTAACAGCCTCTGTTTTCAAATTCATACACTACTTACAGTACTCCTGTAACTGTATGCTAGAACAGTACACTTTACACAGTTTGAAGGTGAAATTGTCATTTATGCTCTGCATTATTACAATTATTACTGTTATTGTGAAAATTTTGTCGTAAAAAGTTGCAAAAAAGTTGGAAAAAGTTTAACTACTTTTTTTTAGTTTAGTTAACTAATTTCCAAAATTAGTTGCCAACTTTAGTTAAACTATATTTTTTAGTTGGAAAATAGTTTTAGTTTAACTAAAATAAAATAGTTTAGTGCCCATCACTGTACAGTATACATATATACATACATTGCTTTTGATAAGTAGCATTTATTAAGTACTTACAGTGTACATACATGCCTACATACTTCGAAGCAGGACGTTTTGGCGCCGCCGTTTTGGCGCGACCGTTTTGGCGCAGCCGTTTTGGCGCACGGCCGTTTTGGCGCAGGATAGTATACATCGTATAATATATAATATAATACGAAGCCCGTATCGTATAGTATATACGTTGATGTCTACCGCTGTGGTCTGTGTACGAGAGGACACTGAGTGGAGGGGATCGTACCAACAACTATGTGGAAGCAGCACATCGAAGGCTGCTGAATTCGGCATGGATCATCCAACCATTTGAAAGTTTATCGATGGTGTACGATCGGTTCAAAAAGGGCGCGACTTCGTTTACGAACAATTCGTTCGCGGTGACCAGCCGCCTGTAAAACGCAGAAAATACGTCGCAGCTGATGTCAGGATCAGGACAATTGTTGACAGTTACGGAGAACGTAACATCATCGAGTACCTTAGAGGAATAGCGCATAATTTTTTGATGGACTCCTGAGGAGCCAATGAACTGTTCAACTTTCGAAAAGGAAGCGCATTAGTGGTTTTGAACATTATCAGCTTTAAACATTTCTTTTAAGCTTTGATTTACTGGGTTTATACGTTGTTTACATATGCAATAAAAAAATGACTGAACATTTCTTGCCTACTGTCATGTACCACGCTTATTTTTCTGCGCCAAAACGTCCTGCGCCAAAACGGCCGTGCGCCAAAACGTCCTGCGCCAAAACGGCGGCGCCAAAACGGTCGCGCCAAAACGGCGGCGCCAAAACGTCACGTACCGTACATACTTATATTATACATGTATTGCTTTTGATTTGTGGCATTATTATGTATTCCATGTTTAGGATATAATAATAGAATACAATATACAAGACAATACAGTTTTATACAATGCAGTGCTAATCTAAAAACTCCGCATTGCAGAAAGCAATTGAAAGGCTGGACTGTCGATATTGTTGAGCAGTGGGATTGATTTGGCACACTCAGCGGCTTACGATGCACTGGTTCTCTGTTTACAGGGAAGCACATATGTGGAAGCATAACATATGGTGTACGTCCACTGGTTGCCTGTCTTCCAGCCTGGTTCCGTTTTGCTCAGTGCCTTCGACGTTACCGTGACACAAGGCTGGCATTTCCACACATCGTGAATGCAGGAAAATACTCAACAACATTTTTTGTTGTTCTCTTTTCAACTCTGTACAGCGCCTATCGGAGTAAGTTGTGATCAAACATCTGGCTCTCTGCCTCCTTCACTGATTTTGTTTTGAGTGAGCGCCTGTGAATAATAGGATTTTAGATTCTTCTGGAGTTGAAGAGATGTGAATTTACGATTACCAGCAGCACGAGGGTTTCTGCTTTTGCCTAAAACTAGAACTGTTGTTGGTGAAAGAGCGTTTTTGATTGCTGGACTTAAATAACATAACATAACATAAGTCTTTATTGTATCTCATCAAGCAAAGAGTACAAAAGATGGAACAAAAAAACAAAAAATTAGTCATCATACAGTCGATATCAGCTACATTCACATTGTTTCGATTGACATGTATAAGTTGGATGGGATACAACAGGGAGATCCAAAAGGGATGGTATCCCGCTAGGTATGGCCCCCCGGTGGCATCATTATAGATAGAACAAGACGAACATGACATATAATCAATCATTACGCTAACTAAACTATTTAGTCTTAACTAGATAAGATAGCATAATCAGCAGGAAACGAAACTATGATGGAAACAAAGAAGGAAGAAAAAAGAAGAGAGGAGGGGGTGACCTGGGCGATCCAAATATTTGTATTGGTTAAATCATCAGATGTGTTCGTAGAGACCTTTTAAAAGATGCTAGAGATGGAAGACTGCGCAGATTGCAGGGTAATTTGTTCCAGATAACAGGGCCCATGAACTTGATTGAGTGCCTCCTGTAGTTAGTGCGGATGCTTATTGATCGAAGAGTGTCCTTGATCCTGGTATTATGACTATGCACATCCTTGGTGAAAGTAAAGTAGTTGGTGAAGTCTATCGGATGGGACCCATGAACGAATCGAAACATAAACATCCCAATTTGGAATTGTTTTATCTGGTCAATATTTAATATTCTCAAATGTTGATACAAGTGCAAGGTGGGGGTATTAAACTTGCTCTTGGTAATAATTCGTATAGCCCTCTTTTGAAGTTTCACCAATCTGCACAGTCTAGTGGGGTAGGTTGAAGCCCAGCACAGGTTACAGTATTCCAGGTATGGATGAATCAGTGTGTAATATAAGTTAGTTAGTATGTGAGATGGAAGCAGGTAAGAGACCTTGCTCATGACCCCGATGTTTTTAGCAATCTTAAATATTGGAACTCTTTCCTTATACATATATCTGTTTGTTCTGCTTGGTTGCTTTTGTCATTTTTAGTTCTCAACTTAAAACTTAGCTTTCAAATTGCTTATCCACCATAGGCTGCCTCTCTGTCTTATGGACTGATCTTCTGGATATTGACCTCATTACGGCTTGGCTTTGGTCATCAGTTGATGCCTTGTGGATTAGACATCGGCACGATAGAAGTTGTTGTAATTACAATTATGATTACAATTATGATCACTTGAAAACTGTAGACACCGTGTTGTGAATGTTTCTGAATACATCGTCTCTAACTGTTCTGAATATATGATTTAATCATATTATCTGTTATTGTGATCGTTATCTAAAGCTCAACATGGTGAGGAGGTGCTGAAGAACAACGCCTTCTTCTATCTGTGGGTCATCTCAGCCTTCATCAGTACGTGCTACACGTTCGCGTGGGACATCAAGATGGACTGGGGCCTGCTCGACAGAAACGCTGGTGAAAACAGAGGCCTACGAGAGGAAATCGTTTATCCACGCAAGGTAGACAGTTGGCTCCAGTCTTTCCCTCTGCTGTAGAATTTACCATGTGATACATAACAAATGCTACATTACATTCCTTTGTTACTTTAACATCTCTTTTTCACTTTAATGACGAGAGTGTACTAAAATCAACTAGGAAACCAATGCAGGTTGTTGTTGAAGTGTTAAGCCACTATGTTGCATGTGGGACATAGTAGTAGACTGGTGAGAGCGCCTGTCTCGTAATGTGGGGAGTATGGGTTGATCCTCCTCTGAGGCAGTTACTGTGTAGGGATCTTGAGCAAATCCTTCACTCACAATTGCTTAGTGCCATCGATTGATACTTGATCATGTATGCATGTATCAGAGCACATGTATAGTTCCCTCTAACCCTTTAATGATGAGCGTGTACTAAAATTCATGAAAAACTAATCCCTCTCGTCGTTGAAGGATTATGTAACTCACAAGTTACCTAGGAATCACCGAATAAATTAGATCGTGGTGCTTAATAAATGCATAATAATATTAGGAAAAAGTGACCATGTATGGTTTCCTATGGTTTGATAACTTGTACTTGTGTGTGCAGAGTTATTACTACTTGGCTGTCGTGGAGGACTTGATCTTACGGTTGTCCTGGGTTCTGACGGTCTCCATCGATGAGGATGGAGTGATCGATTCGGAGATCCTGAAGACGATCCTAGCATCGTTTGAAGTCTTCAGGTGATGCACGATCAGTTTTCATTTGTCTCCCTCTGTGAGGTCACTGGTTAGGTTTCTCTTTACAGCATCTCGTTAAATTGTCTCTGAGTAACTTTGGGGTAATTGGGATTCAAATTGTGTAAACGAACAGGGGTTGTGGTCTCTAGTAATAACCTACTGACCTACTCTAAGGTAGTGACTTTTACAGCATTGTCATTGTAATCCATAAAACATGTACCTTAACATAACATAAAGCGCATCTTCAAGAAAAAACTCATCAGCAGTGCTCCCAACCAAGCCCATGGACTCTTATGCATACTGTTACAGCTCAGTCCAGAAGCTTTGCCTATGTTGGGCGCACAAGCAGGAATCGCCATACTTGAGAGCTGCGGCTCGAGCTCCTTGGTTTGTCCCTTCCACAATTTCGCAAGCACCTGAAGTCTGTATTATGCAACAGTAATTTCACTGGTTTGGGTCGTTGGGAGCACCACGCATGAGTTTTTTCTTGAAGTGGCGTGTAAGTGGATATATGTTAGTCCGTTGTTTGTTTGGACTGCAGGCGTTTTGTGTGGAACTTCTTCCGTCTGGAGAATGAACATCTCAACAACTGCGGCCAATTCCGAGCAGTACGCGATATCTCCATTATGCCATTGAACGCAAATGATCAGGAACTTCTGGAGCGAATGATGGATGAGGAAGATGGTGTCACCAACCGACGGAAAACTGGGAGCAGACCATGGAAACAGCCCAAAAGGTGGTATTACCGAGTTTTATGGTGTCAAAATTGGTCTGATTCCTCTGTATGATTACAGTAATGTGCAATTCTTCGTGCAATCGAAGTTCTGTATTGACCTAGCTTCTTCTTGTTATGATTTTTTTTATGTGATCCATCTACAAGCCAATTTTGTAGCTTTGCCTCTTGTTCTAATATCTTGATGTGATGCTTCTTTGATCCAATTCCTTTGTAACATAGCTTCTGCTATCTGTCAGATTATATAGCAACCATTCAAGGAATCTTGTGCTAATGTTGTGGTGTAATGCCTCTATAGACCAATTCCTTTGTAACTTAGCTTCTTGTTCTAATATCTTGGTCTGATTCTCTGGAAAGAATGCCAGTCTAAGCTGCTGGCACTCCTGTCTGAACCACTGATTACTGAATGACTCCCCGACTGACTGCCCACTTCCCTCTCTCTGCAGACTTCTTATCCTACCTAAGTCATTTGGAGGTCCGTAGGAATTTGCCTTGGATCCCTATATTAACATTACTTAGGCCACTGGAAGGTGTGGCCTCAGTCAAATCTTACCTAATTATACTTAGCCAATGAAAAACTCTTTTCAACATGGATAGGTGACTTTTCTAGTCGATTCTGGAATGTAACATCTGCGGTTCATCTATTATCTTGGAATTATCTTCAGTCGATTGATCTGAAATTCTCGATGTAGCTTGTCTTTGAAGACTGGCGCTGCATAGAAGTAGATGGGAATTCTCTGATCACTTGAAGTTGATAATTCATGTTGAGATTGACAGTACATCTCATCATATTTCAATCTCCTAGCTTCCTAGGCACCTCAATATCTAGTCACACTACCTTGCATACCCAAACCAAAATGAACTCTCTGATAACCCTATAGTCCAATTCCTTTGTGCCTTGCTTCCTACTGCATTAATATCCAGTGCAAGACTTGGATGAATGTGGAAGCCAACCACAACCACTGGATAGTTTTAATGTGTACAGCAAAGTAAAGCGAATAAAGTTATAATGTTTCCAAATTTTTCTAAAGTTATCACTAATCATTCCTGTCGAAAACCCTTGAGCACCTGGTTTCTATTCAGATCCTTCCTTATCTAGAATCATCAGATCTTCTGCCTTCATATCAATCTGGATTTCGGACCAACCATTCAAATGAAACAGTTCTTCTTTCCATGTTAGCCAACATTTTTTCAACATTTTCTATTGACAAATCCCAAGTTTCCTTGCTCACTTTTTTTAAAGTCTCATCAGCCTTCAACATGGTCGATCACGAAATCTTGCTTCAACACCTTGAGTCCTCCTATGGTCTCAAGGGAACCTTTTGCTTCGACCTTACTTAACTGAGTGTACTTAGATGATCATTTCAGGTAACTCCAGATCAAAATGGGCTCCAATCTTTCTAGGAGTTCCACAGGGCTTGGTTCTTTACACGCCTGATATCACTTCACTAATTGCACTTCACTCCACTACGGGTCACCTATTTGCTGACGACATACAGGCACATGTCCATTGTGAACTGAGTTTTGTGTACAGTCTTGCAGTGCGAGATATTTAGCGTATATATTAAGTGCGCTTACTTTAGTTTCACGTGTATATGTATATATGATAGATGTATAACGTTTAGTCTTAGTGACACGCGCGGCCGGCCGATATCGGCAGCGGCGCGCTATATGTATATTATTAGAGTTCGTTTATGCGCACAGAAGACAGGTGTGTCAAGGGGCGCGAAGAATTATGCTGACTAGAGAAGTTTGAATTCGAGTGTGTTCGCTGTAGTAGTGTTGCTGACTAGTTGAGTTGTAATCGAATGGAGTTCTGTCTGTTTGTTTCTTATTAAACTGAAAAGATATTAAACTGTGTTGCTGATTAATTCAGGTTATACTTATACGTAGAATTAGTGTTCAAAAGGTGAACGTTAAATAGGCGTTAAGTAGAGAGAGAACAAGGATTTAATCAGAAGGATTGTCAACGGAAGGATTGGGTTGACATTATTGGTGGCAGCGTCGGTGTGGATAAGAACTCACGGTGGATAAAAACTCACGGTGGAGCAGCGTCGGTGTGGATAAGAACTCACGGTGGATAAAAACTCACGGTGGAGCAGCGTCGGTGTGGATAAATACTCACGGTGGATAAGAACTCACGGTGGATAAATACTCACGGTGGAATAAATACTCACGGTGGATAAATACTCACGGTGGAATAATTACTCACGGTGGATATAAACTCACGGTGGATTAAAATTCACGTTATCACCTCTTCGAAGGCGATAGAAGAATCTACGAAGGTGATTGAAGAATTTACAACGGTGTTAGAAGAATTTACGCGTTGTGTGCTGTGTGACGAGTTTACGATATCAACGACGGTGGAACACGAGAAACGGTATAAAAATTTCGTTGTTTTTCACGAACAAATACAAAAGAAATCCCGTTTGTTTATCGATTCACACAACAAGAAAAACCGTGACTTCTTTGAAAAGAGAAATCACCAAAGTAAACAAGTAAGATGGAGAAATTAAGTGCTGAAAGACAAGCAGATATTAAGAAGATGTCTACGGAAAGGCTAAAACAGCGTTTGTTGAAAGCCGGTTTTAAAGAAGAACAATTAGAAGGTATGTCACGTGGTGACATGATACAGGAACTCGCTGAAGTGTGGGTGAAAGAAGAAGTCGAAGAAGAAGGTGCCGTTGGCGGTGCCGTAGAAAAGGCTAGTGAAAAACCTCCTGCGCCTATGTCTATGGAGATGTTGATGCAGTGGATGATGATGACTAGGCAAGAAGAGAAGGATAGAGAGGAGAAACGTAGACAAGAAGAGAAAGAAAGAGAAGATAAACGGAGACAAGAAGCAGAACGTGTAAGACAAGACGAATTGCGCTTGCAGAGAGAGAAAGAAGAGAAAGCAGAACGTCTGCAGAGAGAGAAAGAAGAGAAAGCAGAACGTTTGCAGACAGAGAAAGAAGAGAAAGAATTGCGCTTGCAGCGAGAGAAAGAAGAGAAAGCGGAACTTGCAAGGCAAGAGGAATTGCGTCTGCAAAGAGAGAGAGAAGATAAAGCAGAACAAGTGCGTAAGGCAGAACTTGAATTGCAAAAGAATCAGTTTGAGATTCAGTTAGAACAGTTGAAAAGAGATAGGGAAGATGCTGAAAGAAGAAGATTGGAGCAGATGATTGAATTTGAAAAAGCTAGAAAAAGTGATGAAGAGGTTCGTCAGCAACAGATTGAAGCAAAGAGAATGCGTGAAGAAGAAAAAGAAAAAGCGCGAACGTTAGAGTTAGAACGCGCAGAACAGATCAGACAAGAAGAACTCAAATTTCAGAAAGAAAGTTTGGAAAAGGCAGAGACAGAAAGACAAGAACGTCTGAAACTGGAAAAATCAAAATTGATATTGAAAGAAACGCAAATGAGAGAAGAACGGGAAGCAGAAAGAAGGAAGCAGCAAGAAAGTGAAACTTTGGTGTCAAAAATTAAGAAAATAGGTGATGCAATGAAGCATGTATTGCCTCAAATGCCAACTGATATGATGGAGGTGCCATTATATTTTGAAACAGTCGAGAACGCGTTTCGTAGTTTTGCTGTGGAAAAGCCGTTTTGGGTGAAATTATTACTACCATTGATGACGCCGAAAGCTCGAACCGTTCTGAATAGATTGTCATACGATGATCTAGACAATTATGATAGAGTCAAGCAGCACTTATTAAAAGAATTTAAATTGACCTCGAGAGAATACAGAGCCAGATTTGTGGATGCTAAGAAGACGACAGAAGAGACTTATACGATGTTTACGGCAAGACTGAAGAACTTGCTAAACTATTACGTGAGAAGTCGAAACGTGAACAAAGAGTATGATACGCTCTTTGATTTGCTGGTAGCGGATAAGCTAAAAGAATGTTTACCGCCAGGTCCACTACAGTTTGTATTGTCGAAGGAAGGAACTGACTGTCTCCAAGCTAGTGCAGTGGCAGACCTAGCAGACATTCATGTAAACAATCGAATTGGGTTTGCGATCCCAAATATAAACAGTTATCCTTCTCAACGTTCCGTAAACCAAAGCCAGAGTGGAAAGTGGAAAAGTAATCCAGAAACAGGGAGTCAGTTCAAAGGTAAAGAAGTCAAGGCTAGTGTCCCTGTACCCAATGAGACCAGAGAAGTGACGTTTGGTCGTCAGGGATTTAACAAATCGTCAGCGCCGTTTGCCAAGAGGGAAGGCAACACATCGTTTACGCAGTATAAGAGATATGAAGGAAATGAACAACGAGGTATGGTGGTGAAGCGTTGTCACAACTGTGGTTCAGACAAACATTTGGTTAAATTTTGTCCAGTTCCAGTGGCAGCAGCTAGTTCTAGCAGAAATCAAGAACACACAAGGGTGAATTTGATTCAAGTGGTTAGTGATACAGATAATCAAACCGCGAGTCAAGAAAACCAAGAGACTGAAGTAAAGTCAGTAATGAAATGTGGTATTCAAAAAGAAATTCTATTGGATGCTGGAATTCAGAGAGAAGTCATAGGAAAAGATGACAGTCGAATATTGAAGAAATCGTTCTTGCAATATGTCGAGGTTGAAATTCGTGGAGTAGACGGTAAAGAGCCAGTGAAAGTCAAAGCACTGAGCGACTCGGGTGCAGAGATTCCGGTGATTAGTGAAGAATTACTGGAAGGCATGAAGGTGGAACAAATTGGAAAAGTGAATTTGCAATGTGTGGCAGGAGATGCCATTCCTGCGAAGTTAGTGAAAGTCGATGTTAGACTGTGTGGTAGTGACGTGGAAGAAGAGGGATTTCCGCGTAAAATCCAGTGTTCACTTACACCTTATGTCACCTTGATGTGTGCTAGTATTGCAAAGATGGGCAGTACAGAAAGATTCTTGTTGCATCCAGAGATAATTGCCGAATTAAAAGCCGTACCACAGATGAAGATCAAAACGATACAAGGAGATGTGAGTGTACAAGCAAATGTAATGACGAGAGCGCAGAGTCGGAAACAGGAAATGGTAGATGTTGATGAGAAGAGTGAAACTGAAAGTTCAAGTGATGAGGAAAACGAAAGTAATGAGCAACGAAGCTTATCGCGAGATGGTATAACATCAGAGATGAATGAGCAAGAGATGGCTGCATGCGAGAATGGCACATTAAATGAAACGGAAGAAGACAATGAATGTGATGTGGGGATAGGAGACTTGTATAGAGATGAAGAAATGGACGAAGAACAAAAGGTGCAGATTGCCGATTCGAAGAAGTTCGAAGAGCAACAGAGAAAGGATGAATCGTTGAAGCCGTGGTGGAAGTTAGCACAAGAGAAAGAATCTGAATTCTGTGTGATCAACGGTTATTGCATAAGAAATATCAGATATTAGACCAGACGATATATCAACTAGTGTTACCAAAAGAGAGACGAATTAAAGTGATGAAATTGGCACATGAATCGGTATTTGGAGGACATCTAGGAGAAGAGAAAACAAGAGAACGAATAAAATTATCTTTTGTATGGCCAAAGATGAGAAGAGATATTGTGAAATTTTGTAAGTCTTGCGAGAAGTGTCAACTAAAGGCAAGGAGTCTGGTGATGGATAGAGTGCCTATCACTCCAGTCTCAAGAGAAGAGGTCGCCTTCAGGAGAATGACAATGGACCTAATAGACAACCCGAGGAAATGGCACAAGAAAATTCCTTTTCACGAAAAGCATTTGAAAGAACTCAAAGAAACTACGGAGAAAGCATTATTGTTTGCAGAATCTTACTCTCAAGAAAAGCAGTTACAATACCCGAATCAGTATAACAAGAGAGCAAGGCACAAAGGAATTTGCAGCATATCGAATTCCTTTGATTTATCGATCAGAAGTGGAACGTCAGATCAAAGAAATGTTAAAAACAAACATTATCAAACCATCATCGAGCAGAATGGCAAGCCCTTTGGTTATTGTTAAAAAGAAAGACGGATCTTTAAGACTTGCCTGTGACTACAGATACATTAACTCATTCACAGTGGATTGTAAATATCCGATGCCGATTGTCAGAGACGTTTTGAACAAAGTTGGAAAGTCTAATGTGATTTCCATTTTGGACTGTCGAAGTGCTTATTGGACTTGTCCTGTAAAACAATCTGATCAATGGAAGACAGCTTTTGTAACACATAATGGACTGTATGAATTTACTCGTGTTCCTTTTGGAATGATAAATTCTGGACGAACTTTTGTTAAGGCGATAAATTTAGTTTTACAGCCTATAAGTGACTTTGCAGAACCGTATGTTGATGACATTGCTGTGCATTCTGACAGTTGGAATATTCACTTGCAACATCTAGATGCATTTTTGATGCAAATGAGATTGCATAACGTTACTTTGAATTTGAAAAAATGCATATTTGGTAAGAGTGAGGTAAGGTTTATCGGTCATGTGGTTGGGTCTGGTAAGATAAAGATGAATCCAGACAGAATTGAAAGTTTGACTAATTTGAAGATCCCAGAAACTAAGAAGCAAGTTAAGCAACTGCTTGGATTTTTTAATTATTACAGACAGTTTATTAAGGACTTTGCACAGATTGCGAAACCTTTATCTGATTTAACTAGTAAACGTGTTTCTGATAAGATTGATTGGACTGTTGAACATCAGCAAGCATTTGATTTACTTAAAGAGGCTGTGCGATCCAAAGTAGTGTTATATGTTTTTGAAGTGGGAAAACCATTCAATTTGTACTGCGATAGTAGTGACTTTGCAGTCGGTGCTGTTTTAACACAGATGGACGACAAGGGAATAGAGCGCCCTGTGTCATTTATCAGTCAGAAGTTAACTGATACCCAGAAGAGATGGGCTACTGTGGAAAAGGAAGCCTATGCTATTGTTTGGGCTTTAAACAAGTTAAAAGAAATTATAATTGGATCGAAAATTTTCATTTTTACTGATCACAATCCTCTTACATACTTGACTGAGTCAATGTCTAAGTCTGCTAAACTTGTGCGTTGGGCGTTAGCCTTACAAACTTTTGATGTTGAGGTGAAGTACAAGAAGGGCAGATTGAATATTATTGCTGATTGTTTGTCAAGGTTATAAGTAATCGTAAGACTGTTCATTAATTAGTTAGATATATATATGTTTCATGTATTATGGTAATTTCGCAAATTTTGAAATTTAATTTGCTCAATTCCAGAAAAAGGAAGGAGGTAATGTGAACTGAGTTTTGTGTACAGTCTTGCAGTGCGAGATATTTAGCGTATATATTAAGTGCGCTTACTTTAGTTTCACGTGTATATGTATATATGATAGATGTATAACGTTTAGTCTTAGTGACACGCGCGGCCGGCCGATATCGGCAGCGGCGCGCTATATGTATATTATTAGAGTTCGTTTATGCGCACAGAAGACAGGTGTGTCAAGGGGCGCGAAGAATTATGCTGACTAGAGAAGTTTGAATTCGAGTGTGTTCGCTGTAGTAGTGTTGCTGACTAGTTGAGTTGTAATCGAATGGAGTTCTGTCTGTTTGTTTCTTATTAAACTGAAAAGATATTAAACTGTGTTGCTGATTAATTCAGGTTATACTTATACGTAGAATTAGTGTTCAAAAGGTGAACGTTAAATAGGCGTTAAGTAGAGAGAGAACAAGGATTTAATCAGAAGGATTGTCAACGGAAGGATTGGGTCCTCCTTTGGCCTCCCTAGCTGATCATATCAAGGTTCTCTCTGGTAATTTACACTTATGGATGTCTTCCAGTCGCCTTGCTCTGAATTCCTCCAAACTCAAATAATCTGGTTTGTACTCTGCAACATCTGCAGAAGCTCAGCTTCTTGCTGATCACTTCCCCCAGTTGATGGGGGAAGTTATCGTCGGGTAGATGGTTGAATGGTAACACACTGGCACAAAGATCAGAAGGACTTGATACCTGCTAGCCCCACAAAGGTTGACTCAGCCTTTTTAGTCCCTACATCCGCCTGCCTCTCTCTGCAGCTTCTCACCGACCTCTCCATTCTCGAGACAGACATGTTCTCTTTGTTCCGTATGCACTGGCGTAAACTTGTCCAAAATATTGGGGGGGATGGATTTGGTTATTCATTCTACACTTGTTGCATTGGGTGTCCATCTCAATTATTGGGGGCACGTGCCCCGGCTGCCCCCAGAGTCTACACCTATGTCCGTATGCCAGGACCACTCTGGCTCAAACTAGATCTTTGCCAACTTAAAGCCCTCCCTGTGGAATGCTCTTCCTTTCCCTCTATGTGCAACCATACTTTCTGGATCACTTCCTACATCCCTCTCTGTTCTTAAAACCATTTCCTTTCCTTGGGGCCTTCGCACTGGGAGCGCTACCTAATGACTGCGGCTGTGAGCAGTGCTATAGAAATCTCCACATATGATTATATGATATGATAAATTACTTTGTTGTAGTGGATCGCCGACTGAATTGGACCGCCTAGTCACCAACTCTCAGGACGATGATGATGACAACTGAAATCTAGTTTGAAAATCCCGCTCATTGCCTTCAAAGAAATTTCTACAGAGTCTATTTTTATAATGCTTTTTATTGCTTTTGGAAAGTGTCTTCAGAACAATTCTTTCCAAGTTTTGCAGTGGCTGTTTGATGTACCTATTTGTTACCTGCATGTACGCCGCCCATCAGTAATGTGCTTTTGCACATATTGCTAAACTTGTTATGTAGTTTGCAGACTGCTCAAGATCCCCGAATTTATGCCTTCCCTATGCAGTTGATTGTTATGCATTATGTTGTTCAATTCCTGGGTTTTTGAAATATTTGGATTTTTGCGCATTTTAATGTTTTTCTAATAGTATTATCGAATGAACTGGTCTCATGGACGCGCTTTTGTGTAGAGCGGAGAAAATTAGGAGACTTACCCTGCATTATATGTACAGTTTTATCTAAGTCTGGAAACTATTAGTAATTTAGATTGTTGCGATTTTGACAAAGATTATTCTTTAAATTTTTAATAATATTAAAATTGGTTTGTTATTATGTTTCAGTTTGGTTAATATGATTATTTTTATTATTATAATTCTTATGATTATGACGACGAGGATGAAGTTGGAGGCAATGATTAATTAATTTGTTATTATCTGTCATTATTGTCATCAAAATGTTAACATTCTGTCATCAAAGATGGTTGCAACTCTTTGTACACAAGTCAAGCAACGGTTGTTTTAAATGGTGCAAAGGGAACCGATGGGTTTCATATGAAAGATTTCTGTTTTATTCCAGTCTTATTTCAGCTTGAAAGGGGCGCTACTTGATTGAGTGAATGAATTAATGATTGAGTGTCTGATTGAGTGAATAAATGAATCATTGCATGAATGAATTATTGAGTGATGAATTATTGCATGCATGAATGAGTGAATGTATGATTGAGTGAATTAATGAATTGATTGACTGAATAAATGAGTGAAGTAATGAATGGGAAACTTCCACCTCTGATTTCTGGGTTATCTCCTTGGAAGATACGTGACCCTCGTACATTCATTGCTGCCATTGGGTCTTGCCCTCACTGCTACTCTCCACCAGTGTTTAATCTAGACGCCTTTGTGGGGAAATGTCCCCCCAGGATTGATGTTCCCCAATTCCAGCAATATTACAATGTAGAGACCTTTAGGGGAGGAAAATTCCCCCCCAGGTACATGTGGATACATGGTTCCCCCCCCAGAGAGATGATTTCCTAAAAAAGTCATCAACTTTTTTGAGAGAGTAATTGCTGCAGAAAAAATCGGACGAAGGACTAAAAAAGGTCATCAACTTTTTTTGAAGATGAAAGTAGGAAAAGTCTGAAACTTTTCAAGATGGATGAAGTTACAGACAAAAATCTTGTGTAAATTCGTTGGTCCCCCCAGAAACCTAGTTTCCCCTCCCAGAAGAGGGGGGACTAGGTTAAACACTGACTCTCCACAGATCACTCCTGACAAACGAGCAAGGTAATGAATGATGCAATGCAAGTATGTGCATTATGCAGTATATGTTATTTGCATATATCCCACTTCTGTCGTCAATATACCCTGATTTTTCATTTTCATCCAGTGTTTGGGATTTGGGCATCACCCTTGATAGCACCCTCTAGTTTCTGAACACCTCTCCCACCTGACACGTTCCTCTTTCTATCACCTGAGGGCTGTAAGAAGATCAGTTTCCCCTTCAGTGTTTACTACTATGGTCCATGCCTTCATTTGCTGCCTCATTGACTATTGCAATTCATTGTTTGCTGGGCTCCCTAAAGCGCGCCTTTCATCTCTGCAGTCTGTTCTGAACGCGGCTGGGGGTCATCCATAAAGGACGTCCGCAATGAGGGGGAGGGAGGGGTCATCGAAATGCGGACAAGGGGAGGGAGGGTTATGACCAGTGCGGACGTCCGCATCTAAACTTTTAAATTTGATAGTTTTTTAAACACCACATTGTTTCAACCTTCCCCGAAAGACGCAAAGGTCAGTGAAGTGATTGCCTGAAAGCATTTGCATGGTATAACCTTTACTGAGACTTTAAGGAGGCTTTTATTACAGTACATCCTGCAATATGAAACCCAAACTGTTACTTAAGCGTGCACAGGTACTGTGGAATAATTGTAAAAATAATGATGATGACATTAAAAATTGGCTTAGACGTGCGGACGTCCGCAAAGGGGGAGGGAGGGAGGGTGAGGTCAAATGCGGACAAAGGGAGGGAGGGGTCCAAAGTAGGTCATATTTTGCGGACGTCCTTTATGGACGACCCCCTGCGAGGCTCATTGCCTCGGTTGTCTCACATAACTGCCTTTATGACTGATGTACTTCACTGGCCTCCTGTTGCTGCCCGTGGGCCGTATCCAATACGAGGTCCTTCTCCTGGTCTCTAGGACTCAACTGGGAAAAGCTCCTAAATACGTCTGTGGCCTAATGCGTAAACATGCTCTCTCTTCCCGCCCTCTTCGGTCTACTGACCGCCTTGATCTACTTGTCCCTCGCGCAAGGACTTCGATGGCTCACTATCATGCTTTTGCCATCCTTAGCCCTTCCCAGGGTGAGAATTGTCGGGGGGTTGGGGGTTCAACCCCCCTAGTCTTTCTTAGAACCCCATAGTAAAGTCTTCATTGCACACCCAAACTCCACATGAATCAAGGTCTAACCCCCCCCAGTCTTTTTTCTACAATTCTCATACTGGCCCTTCCTTATGAAATGACCTGGCCCCCCTCTCCGTAGCAAGATATTGCTTGGGATCTCGCCCTCTTCTCTCCGCTGCCTAAAGACCTTTCTTTTCCCTCGGGGCTGTCACGCTGGGAGCGCCTGTGAATAGTCTATACTGTGAGAGGCGCTTTTTAAATAATCATAAATTATAAGATAAGATATTCACATTGCACGCGATATGCATTGTGTACATGTAATGTGTAAATATGCGATGTATACATGTCCATATAAGTATATATATATATATATATATATATATATATATGCATAACATAATGCATGTATATATATATATGCCTATATATTCATACATCAATTTATATGATGCCTCTTCAAGAGAACTACTAGATAGATATGTATATTATATGTATATATATATATTATGCATATATATATGTGTGTTTACGTATATGTATATATTTATATACCCCAAGATATCAGAACAAGAAACTATATGTAGGCTATCTATATTTATTATGCATAATACATGCATATATCTACATGTATGCATGCATGCATTATAGATGTAGGCCTATGTGTTTTTGTGTATATATATATATATATTATATACACATGTATATACATATGTTATGCATAATACATGCATATATATATATATACTTATGTGTGTGCGTATGTATGCGTGTATCAAAAGATATTGACAGAGGACTTGCCTCTTAATTGTGGATCTTATCTCTACTTCAGGGGGGCGTATTCCATTACGTGACGGCCCACAAAGACACGGACACAGCATGACATGCAAGCACCCAGAGAGAGAGAAAGCCAGACAGACAGACAGACAGACACGCACGTACTTAGGCCTGGACCGTGGCGATCAACAGATCGACCACGTGACTCTCGGCTGAGATGAAATCGATTCATCGTCTGCCGTCGCTGGATGTCAGATGAATCGCAGGAACCGGGAATCGAATCCGGAATTTCTATTCTACAATTGGCTTCGTTCTCAGAGACAGGTAGGAAAGCGCGGAGTTCTACATATAGGGTCTACCTGATTATTTTCCACGTGAACTATACACAGCAATCAGTATACGCCTATGCGTAATAAATAGTTCTATTATAAGTGGGTCAGTGGCCTGTATTTATTATTGTGTATTTATTAGAGGCTTGTGGGTCAAATGTCTAATACGATCTATTTAATGACTTCTATAGCGCCGCTATCTTAAATGCCTAACTCATCAATAGAAGGTCGCGTCAAGCGAAATCGTCAGAACCATATATTCCGCTATAGAGAAGACAAATTGAAAAGATCCGACAATCTGTATAGTAGGCTTAAGATCGGTCTGGACTT